>CM053565.1:6791246-7247961 GCA_028646485.1 Cryptoprocta ferox
TGGGCAAATCCCCAGCAGTGCTATGGCTGGGTCATAGGGGAGTTCTATTGATAGTTTTTTGCGGAACCTCCACACTGTTTTCCAGAGAGGCTGCACCAGTTTGCATTCCCACCAACAGTGGAGGTGGCTGCCCGTTTCTCCACATCCTTGCCAGCATCTGTAGTCTCTTCATTTGTTCATTTTAGCCACTCTGACCGGCGTGAGGTGGTATCTCAGTGTGGTTTTGATTTGTATTTCCCTGATGATTTTAATGTTTAGTTTTGAGAGAGAAAGAGAGAGAGAGAGAGAGAGAGAGAGAGAGAGCAGGGGAGGAGCAGAGAGGGAGGGAGACACAGAAACCGAAGCAGGCTCCAGGCTCTGAGCTGTCAGCACAGAGCCCGACACAGGGCTCTAACTCACCAACTATGAGGTCGTGACCTGAGCCAAAGTTGGACGAGTGACTGAGCCACCCAGGCACCCCCATTTTGGGAATCAGTTTAGCAAAATGTATCAAAGATTCATAGGCCTGGACCTTTGGATCCTATTTCTGGGAGTACATGCTAAACAACTTGTACGCAATATAAGAAAGAGCATTAGAAACAAAGGTATCCATCAAAGGGCTATTTATAGTAGTCCCACATTATGCCAGTTCCTAAAGGGGGATTTAGAAGTCATGGCAGAATTTTTAAAAGGACTCACAGTATAGCTAGAAAATGTTCACACTATCATCTAAATGAGGAAATCTTAAGAAGTTATACATATGCCCTAAACCTAATTAGGCAAACTATTTTTTTACAAAATACATGATGAGGAGTAAAATGTCTGGGAGTAAGTACATCAGATTGGTTACAAGGATAGTCTTTCCTGCATTTGCTACATTTTCTGCAATGGGTGAGCACACCCAGTCCCTGTGGCTGTTAATTCCAGACATCTGCATTCCTCAAATCACTGCACTTTATAAAACCACAGGGTTTATGGGGATAATGGAGTGAAGGCATTATACTCCCAATTTTATCAGTGCAACATAGGAACCCAATAACAGTGGTAGCACTGTTTTACACACTTGAAGCATTAAAAAATTCATCCATATTACAATAAATATGACACTTGACCTTGAAAAAGCCCTCAAGTTTGCTTGGGCAAGTGGCCATTGAAGGATTGCAGCTAGCGAGGTACTGTGAAGTGGGAGCAGGAGGGCGATGGGAAATGGGACACAAAGTTGCACACCACCCCTGGGGGAGGGGGGTGACTCATAGCTTGCAGTGAACTCAGGTAGCTGGCAGATATAAACAAATACAATTACCTTACACTAACAACGGTCTCTTAATACGTTAATTCCGCTGGGACACATTCATCCTTTCAAAACAAGCCTGACAGCAGAACTTGACCATATTCTCTTTCTAAAAAGTACATAAACTTTAATAGGAGCTAATGAAGTATGTGTAAAATATTTGTTTACACACTCCACACGGTCTCAAACCACCAAGTCCCATGAATGAAGAATACGTAGATGTGAATCTGCATGGCATCCAGCAGGCCGAAGCAGCAATGGACGGACTAAATAGTTTTGCTTTTCAAAGAAGTCGTGTTATATCAGTGTTTTGAAGACCTCTCTCAGAAGCACTACTGAGGATTAGAAGAGCTATGAAGCTGTTTTAATAAACTTTGGTCTATCAGATAAGATTTGGACTAGATGACCCAGAGGTCATTTCCAACGTTAATGATGAGATTTTATGGTACGCTGCTGTTTTTCTTTCTTAATAACAAGGTATTTATTTTTGGATGAGAATAAATGACCTCATGTCCCAAAGAGTTGAGATTTAGTTTAGGGTCCATAAATTCCAAGCAGGAATTGAATACAATAACAGTACATCCAATCACGCCATTCTGAGCCTAAATATTTCACATTTTGCAAAAAAAAATTGCTTAGAATACACTTTATGTTTTGTTGGGGAAGCATCTTAAACAACCGCAACTATGTAAAACATCTCTTATCCCTGTCGTTTTTATATGAACATATGCTGTGAAATAGTCCAAATTACTTTCTTCTGATGATGGAAGACACTTATTTCCTTTACTGCCTTACCATCTCGGTGCCTATAGAATAGAACCCACAGAGTCAATCCTTTTTACTTCCTAAATGTCACCGGAGAACAGTATCAAGTTTTCCTCTGATTTTAAAATTACCTTGACTTAAGCACACACACAAAAAGGCCTTTCCTGGGAAACAGTTTGTCCGACTAGACACTTCCTTTTTTTCTGATGGATGTTATAAAAGGGGAAACGACTCATTTGGCAAAGTATAGTACATCATTACTCAAATCTGAGTTCAATAGTTCAGATTTTTAGAGGCCTTGGGGAGGAAGAAAAAGAACTTTCTGTTTTCAAGGAAAACGATTCTGCCCAAGCCTTCACCACTGAGCTAACGCATTCTACAAAACTCTGATAAGCATACAGAAGTCAGATGTCCAGATCGATACACTGAAATTGCTTACACATCTAATTACTTTGCAATTTTTAAGAAGTTCTTGTTTTGAAGGGCAATGATTTCACCTAAACCCTCCAAACAAGGCTGGCATATTATAATGGGTATACATAATTCACATGTTCAAGCCAATATACTAAGAGAATTGTCTAAATGAACTATTATTTATTTTATTTTCTTTTTAAAAAATTTGTTAACGTTTATTTATTTGTTTTGAAAGAGAGAGAAAAGATTGACTGGGGGAGGGGCAGAGGGAGAAAGAGAGAGTGAGAGAGGGAAAGAAAGAATCCCAAGCAGGCTCCGTGCTGTCAGCGGAGAGCCGGATGCGGGGCTCGAACCCACAAACCGTGAGATCATCACCTGAGCCAAACTCAAAGTCCGATGCTTAACCGACAGAGCTACCCAGGCATTCCTATTTGATTTCCTTATAAATGAAAGTGAACATGCTTGTAAAAACAGAGCCCAACTATAATTTATCCATTTGAGGCCGTTTGCTACACAATCAAGGGGTTGCACGCGGAATGAGACATTCAACGTCCCATGGAGTTCTAAGCATTTTCTAACAATCATCTTTTACACACAGAGCACTGCTCCCACAATATACCACCTGATTAACAACTTTCATGTTTCCTCCCGCTGAGAAATCAATCATTACCAGAAATAGTATTGGCGATACCAGCCATCTTTCTGAACGCCTTATTTTTAAACTAGCATCTCCACATGGAGTGACCCCCGGCACACGCTCGGATAAGGTGTATAGAGATGCACGGTCCGTGAGATTCTGTCATTTGCTCATTTCGTAGAAGCGGGCGATTTAAATTCCTACAAAGACAGCATAGCCCATCCAGCAGCCAGAACCAGAAGGACGTGTTTCTTTTCAAAAAAGAGCAAGTGGACCAAAGGATGGTGGAAACTGAAAAGGCAATAAATACCAAGGCCGACCATGAACGAGACCTGTGTCTGGTTTTACATCCCACCCCCCTCTGTGGTGGTCCCTTTGCCCGGTGGTTGGAGGCTCCCTGAAGCATCTGTCCAGGGCTGCTTTTTCTTTCCCCTTCTGGGTCTCTACGTTCTTCTCGGCCGTGATTATGCAGAGTGTCTGGCCATTCAAAGAAACGTCCTGTTGTGTCACCTACACGCAGAGGGCGCCTAGGGAAGCTGGCTTTATCTCAGTCAGGATATTAGATGCGTAAAGATTTCATGCAGTTCTTTTGTTTTAGACTTCAACCCACTAGCTTTCATCTTTCTGTTCCCTGGGCTCCGTACCCTCTCCTCTCTGGGCAGAAAGGCAAGGCTCAGGAGCAGAATAAGGAATGTCTGATCCCTGGTGTTCATAGTGAAGAAATGAGAGGTCACTGATGAAAGACTACCTGATGGTTGAAACTTAAAAAAAAATTTCAGTGTTGATGATAAAAGAAGAAAATACAACGCAATTAAATTTCTTCCTTCTCTCATGGAACTTTCAAGAGAGTGGCCAAAAGATAAACGCTCTTTTTTCTTTTTTAATGTTTATTTATTACTAGAGAAGTGCAAGCAGGGGAGGGGCACAGAGAGAGAGAGGCAGAGGATATGAAGTGGGCTCTGGCGGGCTCTGAGCTGACAGCAGCGAGCCCGATGTGGGGCTTGAACTTATACAGCGCAAGATCACGACCCGAGGTGATGTTGGATGCTCAACCAACTGAGCCACCCAGGCGCCCCAGAAGAGGAACGCACTTAAGGCAAGTTAATTTGCCTTTCCACACCTGGTTTAGGATATGTGAGGTTTAGGATAGGCTGGTCAGGGCTGCCTTGAAAATCTACTAAAGTTTTCAAGGAAACAGGTGTATCAGACGCTACCTGTGTCCAATCATTAATGCTGAAAGCCTGAAGTATCCATTAAAAAAAAAAAAAAGTCCTAGCTAAGGCACTCTGATTTAAAAAAAAACAAACAACTCTTGATCTACTCACTGCACATAAGTAATCACATCGGGGCAAAAGGCAGGCGGTACAAATACAATAACCCAGATAAAAGCCCACTAAACACGTTTTAAACCCTCCTTTCACATAGGGTGGTTTCATCTCCATGGATGACTCACTATAATGGTCACAAAGCATGTTTGAAGACCCCACTGACGGACCCCAGTCCTGGCAAGAAGAGGGAGACAGACACGCGGCGGAAGTTCATTTCCATTCTCTGTGTATTTCAATCCAATTCCATGTACTCCTCAACCAAATGCGGGCTGGCACCTGTCACACGACAATCGCCCACCTGGTCCCAGGGCCACCAATAACATCCTAACTGATGAGACACACACTCTTCCATCTCAAATGTCTAGCCCCTGCCTTTTTAATTGTTTTTAGAAAATGTTTTAATGTTTATTTATTCTTTTGAGAGCGAGAGACAGAGCACAGAGACACAGAATCCGAAGCAGGCTCCAGGCTCTGAGCTATCAGCAGAGAGCACGACACGGGGCTTGAACTCATGGACCATGAAATCATGACCTGAGCCGAAGTCAGACGCTCAACCAACTGAGCCACCCAGGTTCTACTTAAAATTTTTTCAGTGCATATGTACTTTTGAGAGAGAAAGAGAGACAGCACGAGCAGGGGAGGGGAAGAGAGAGAGAGGGAGACACAGAATCTGAAGCAGGCTCTGGCTCCAGGCTCCAAACTGTCAGCACCGAGCCGGACAAGAGGCTCGAACTCACAAACTGTAAGGCCGTGACCTGAGCTGAAGTCAGACACCCAATGGACTGAGCCACTCAGGTTCCCCCTACTTTTTTTTTATACAGCCTTTGATACCACTGACCTTAACACTCTTCCCCTCTGCCACCAAAATTTTATTACAAAAGTTTTCAATGCAGCAAAAACTGGAAGGAATTATACCAAAAAAAAACCACCCTTTGGCCATCAGCTAAATTCTAAATCTGTATTTTCCTTAAAAACCATAAGAGACTCTTAAATATGAAAAACAGACAGAGGTTTGCTGAAGGGATAGTGGGTAGGGAGAGCTAAATGGGGGATGGGCATTAAAGAGGACACCTTTTGGGATGAGCACTGGGTGTTATATGTAAGTGATGAATCACAAACTTCGATTCCTGAAACCAATACCACATTGTATGCTACCTAACTTGAATTTAAATTCAAAAAAGAATCTCTATTTGTATTATCACATTATCTATCCATCTCTCTATCCGTCCAATTCATCCTATCTTTTTTACTGTGTTTCAAAACAAAGTATAGACATTAGTACTGCTCTCTCTAAACACTTCCACATGCATGGCATAAACTACAAAAACTATATTCCTTTGGGGCAAAAATATAAATGTGTTTTCCTGGTCCCACTCTCCTCCCTCCTTCCGTGCATCTGCTATCCACAGTCACATCTTAGCTTTGTGACAGCTAGCAAAACCTCCACGATGATGCCTTCCGTGGCTCCCAGCTTACCCTGAAACCCTTTCCACTTCACGTCTAAGAAAAAGTTGTTCGTTCTCAATGGTACCTGTTATTTCTCTCTGTGTTCCTTACCACGGTCACAGTTACTCACAAACAAACCTGAGCTAGCAATCTTCAAATATTCTCCAATTTCTCCTCCTTCCCTCATGCCTTGCATTCCACACGAAATTTTATAATTCCTACTACCAAAACTTCTGGCAAATCTTCCTTCCACTTACCCACGCCAACTGCTGTGCTCCATTTCAAGTCTCCATCATCCATCTTTTCGATTCTGAGACGGCCACTCAGCCTATGCCACCTGGGATTAGGTGTCCACAGCGGAACCAAAGGAAGTCTGTGGGGTCAGTCCTCCGCTGAAAGCCTTCACTGCCCACTCCCCCGGCCCTGCTTCCTGAGCTGTGCTGTCCAATATGGTGGCCACTGGCCTCATGGGACCACTCACCTCACAGGACACGTGGCTAGTCAGAATGGAGACGTACCGCAGGCATAAAACGCGCAGTAGATTTGGAAGATTCTGCATGAAAAACGCAAAATGTCCCATCAAGAATGTGTTTTTGATTCTCTGTTGAAATTAGCCTATTGCAGACATACCGGCTTTCAATCAAAATAGTACTGAAATTAATTGCACCCCTTCAGTCTTCCTGTTTATAAGGTGGCTACTAGAAAGTTTAAGATGACAGATGTGGTTCTCAATATATTTCTATTGGTCAATGCTGATCTAGAAGAAAACCCCTCAAACATGCCACTTACTAACCCTCAAAACTCTTTCCCCAATGTCTCACCTCTCTTCTGCAATGACAATGTTGAATTAAACCACAAAGTGGGATGGTTTCTCATAACGATGATTAATCAGGGGTAAGTAACTTCCTTGTGTCCCCCATGACTCCTTTCAAATGCGTCACAGGATTCCCAGGCAGAA
The DNA here is from genome assembly GCA_028646485.1 of Cryptoprocta ferox. Classification (NCBI taxonomy): domain Eukaryota; kingdom Metazoa; phylum Chordata; class Mammalia; order Carnivora; family Eupleridae; genus Cryptoprocta; species Cryptoprocta ferox. The sequence goes on from CM053565.1 coordinate 6,798,065, forward strand.
GACAAAAGAGAAAATGGAGGTGCAAGGGAAAATCTATAAACCAACCATGCATTCAAAAGTCAAGGAAACCTCAAAATGGACTACTAAGCTTTAAAAAAAAAATAATGACCAAAGGTTGCTTTGATTTGTGTTCATAGGGTATCTCTTTCAAAATAGAATGCATGGAGTTGAGTGTATAATCCCTTGACATGAAATGCCACCATGCCGAACAAATCTGCAGATTCCAGAAGGTTCCCACAGGTCAATGCCATGCAGTTGTTGGGTGCACTATTCCTCTACTGAGTTGTATCTCAGGTGGAAGGTTGCTTCCACATCATGTATTCACGACGCCCGCAATGAATGTCGGGCGGGGGTACTCACCTGAGAGTAAGAGAAGTGAAGAAATGGAGATCAACATGTTTGAACCCTTCAGCCTACCCTAGAAGTCCGCAATCTACAGCCAGCTAGCCAAAGGCCTGTTTTGCTAAATAAAGTTTTATTGGCACATAGCCCTGCCCATTCACTTACATGTTGTCTAAGGCTGCTTTTCTGTTACAGAAGCAGAGCTGAATAGTTGAGACCAGAGAGCCCAGAAAGCCTAAAGTATTTACTATCTGGCCTTTTCCAGAAGAAGAAAAAAAAAAAAAAAAAAAAAGGTTGACCTCTGGGCCTAAGCGTTAGTTTTTCTTTAAACCAGTAGAGAATCTCTCAGGCAGCAGTGAGAGCTTTGGGCCCTGGAGACACAAGGTTGAAAAACACAGAGATGGTAAATCCACAGCCTGGAATATCCCGTTTAGTTTCTGGAGGGGACCCTGAAGCACATTCTTTTTAGACTTTTCAGACAGGACTTCTGTTCACACTAGTCAGAATTTTTCAATTTTTTATTTTTTTACATCGAGGGCCATTGTAACAAATACATTTTACATTCACTTCTCTCTGCACCCACTCGCCTCGGCCTATGTAAGTATCTAACCAAGTTTGTCAAGATAGCACTGGTCTTGCATCCTACACGGAATCAGCTCTCCTATTTTATCCTCTTACAACGCTATTCATTGAAAAAAAAAATAGATTTGGTATGCACCAGCTTTTGACCGTCTACCTCTGGTCTTTACCTTAAACCAGAGGCTCCAGCCTAGCAGCATTTCACCTTCAGAGGAGACTGATTTGCTCTATCCAGGCAGAATTTTGTTTTTAGTGGTGCTTTGGGTTTTTCATTATTATTAAATTATTTCCCAATAGGTTTTATTTGAAACCAATAGTCCAAGATTCTTTTGAAAAATCAGAGGGCATGGCAATCATGAGACTACTTTCTTATTCAGTAACGACGAGCTGGAGCTGAGAAGTAATTTCTTCAATGCTTATTTCAACGCCACTCACCACCCTTTGCCACAGGGCCAATGCACCTGAAAATCCCAAGAATTTCCATCACAGGCATTAGCTCCCCATGACTTCCCCCTCAAGATAAATATAAAACAGATCCAATTTGTTTTGTTTCCATCATTAAACCCTGGCAGGGCATTCTAGCAGACCGGTGGGTTTGGGGGAGGACTTTTTTTAACAGACACTTTTGTAATCCCAAGTCCTCCCACACCAAGAAGAAAGAATAAGAGCTCATTAGAAAGAAAAACAAGTAGCTTTTATTTCTTAAAAAAAAGAAAAAGCAACCACAGCATTTGATGAAAGAAACTACGAGAATAATTAAGAGTCCACCAGGAAATGAAAAAAAAAATCAAAAAAATGGATGCCAGATTTTGCTTCCTGAAAAGCTTTGTCTGGGAAGTTAACTAATAACTTCATCTCTGCAGCATCGACCTACAGCCAGAATTTTTCAAACCATCAAGTTACAGCAAACGGGGCCTCGGTTTGGAAAGGCGATGAAGCGTAAGATTAGCTCCAAGGATGTGACTTTAGTTACCGCTTAATCCCATTCTCTCTTTAAACACCTGAACTTCAGAAGAATCTACAAAGATTACGACAGCGCCAAACACCTCATTTATGACTTTGTCCTTCTAACCAGCTTGGTAACTTCCGATATCTCCTATTGAAAGGAGAGATCTAATCCAAGTAAGAACGCTGAAAAGAGGGAAAAAGGAATTTTATTCCCATAATTGGATCGATTACTTCCTACTCTGAGCACTCAGGAGAGAAAAAGCAAACTTAAAAAAAAGAAAGAGAAAGAAAGAGAAAACTTTTACCTGTCTGTGCTCGACATCCCCCACTAATCTTCTACAAGCAGGAAATGGTCATAAAACACAAATACTTACAAGAATCCACAGGCCAATCATGCTAGCTGGGTCCCCAAATCTATATGCATCAAAATATTGGGGAAGACATCGGAGATGAGAACCATACATTTAAAGATGAACGGATCGCTCACTCAGCTGAATTCGATGCTTTAATTCACCCACGCTGGGAGGAGGAAAAAAATGCTCTCACTTGTTCCATTCTCCGCAATATTTTTAATATTTTTGGTCCTTGTTGCAAAACTTCCCAAGTGGGATTTTTATCATTTGGAGCCATGTCGTTGTTTCTTAATTGCATGCTCCAGAATTCTCCCCTGGGAATTAGAACCCGTGGGTTCCTGTGTTTTAGCTGAACCTTGAGCGAGGTACCTCTCATTTTTCATAAACGAAAGACCATCTTAATCTCTTGGATCCCATCTAACGCCAGCATCCTTTAGAGTTAATGATTCTATCTGGCTCGAACCCAGGGAAACGTGAAATCACCAGCCATGTGTCTTCTGTGGCAAGGAATGACCTGACCACTACAGTAAAGGCACTGATAATGACTGCTGCCAAGAAAGCAATTAGATGAGGTTATTGATAACCCCGATAATGAAGATGGACAGGATGGTGCTGTGGGGTAACAACTGGGCGGTGCCCGGATTGGGAGTACTCGCATACTTCAAAGAATCAAAAGAGACATGGCAATCAAAAAGCGCATGCGCAGAAAAGAGTGAGCGAGCTGGGCGTCGGCAGGGACTGGGCCACGTGCAAGAGGGGAACAGCCGGTTGGCAGAGCCCTGCAGGGAAACGGGAGCAAGGGACTGCTTGGTAACGCCGGCAACTGGCCACGACCGCCAGCTCAGCTGGCCCCAAGTTCCAGGAGCAGGGAGTGGCCTTCTGATCGTATTTCCGACAATATTTTGTTTTTTCCATACAGCAGTGAGGGAGGAAACGTGCTCATTTGGACCACCTACCGGTTAAGCTGTTTTCCTGGTTAGTGTCAGTTTTTAATGGGTGAGAAGAGAAGCAATTAAATGGCCCAGGATTTTTTTTTTCATGTTTATTTTTGAGACAGAGAGAGAGAGAGAGAGAGAGAGAGAGAAAGGGAGAGTGGGGGAGGGGCACAGAGAGAGGGAGACACAGAATCCAAAGCAGGGGCCAGGCCCTGAGCTGTCAACGCAGAGCCCATCTCGGGGCTAGAATTCCTGAACCGTGAGATCTTGACCTGAGCCAAAATCAAGAGTTGGACGCTTAGGATTTCACATATGCTCAGTAAGATGAATTCTGTGATCAGATTATGTTCGACAAAGAGAGAGAGAAGCTGAGAAAAAACCCAAGTGGTCTTAAGTAACTCCCTATAGGCTACCACACTCACAAGGCTATCTAACTACCCTTAAAATTTTATTTTCTCAACTATGTTGCTACATTGCCCAAGTATTCTTTTTTTTTTTTAAGTTTATTTATTTATCTTGAAAGAGTGAGAGAGAGAGAAAGGTAGGGGCAGAGAGAGAAAAGGAGAGAGAGAATCCCAAGCAGGTTCCAAGCTGTCAGCACAAAGCCCGATGTGGAGCTCAAACTCACGAACCGTTGAGATCATGACCTGAGCTGAAATCGAGTCAGACACTTCACCAACCAAGCCACCCAGGTGCCCCTACATTGCCCAGTTTTCTAAACAAAAGTCCAAGACCAGAATCAAACATGTCTAGTCACATGGAACAGCCTTGACCCACAAGCTCTGAGCCACTGATGGCTTGCTGTTTGGGCAGGAACTGCGCAGAGCAATTCTGAGAACATGACAGATCACCCTGGTGGCGAAGCACGGACACGTGGGAGGCAGGCAGACCCGGATCCAAGGGCTTAGTCTACCATTTACTAGGCTGAATGACCTTGAGCAAGTTACTTTGCCTTTCTGGGTCTCTGTTTCCTGATCTCTAAGAGGCAAGAGTGACAGGATCTCCCCAGTAATAGTCACCATATTAATAAAATATTCAGACTACACTCAGTAGGTCATTCCACAACATCCAGCACAGGGTGAGGCTGCGCCAAAAGTTGCTCCGGTTACCTTACATCTAAAATGATAGATCATCCACGGGGCGCCTGGGTGGCTCAGTCAGTTAAGCCTCCAACTTCCTCGCAGGCCGTGATCTCGCGGTTTGTGAGTTCGAGCCCCGCGTCGGGCTCTGTGCTGACAGCTCAGTGCCTGGAGCTGCTTCGGATTCTGTGTCTCCCTCTTTCTCTGCCCCTCCCCCGCTCATGCTCTGTCTCTGTCTCTCAAAAAAAAAAAAAAAAAAAAAGAATAAACGTTAAAATTTTTTTAAAAGCTTCAAGATGCATGAAGAAAAGTGTACACCGACAGAGATGGAAAAATGCCGAACAACAAAGGGGGAATGGAATTAAGTCACAGAAAGTATTTTATCTACGTAAGCATGTCCTGTGCACAAAATAGGCTTGTAAAACTGATCCAATAAAGATAAGTGAGGAACGATTAAAAGGAAACACTAAGTTCTTGAGAAGCAGTCCGTGCAGTTTGGTTTTTCTTACATCAAAATGTAATGTGGATGAAAATATTGTTACTGTTGTTGAAAATATCAAAGGAAACGTTTCGAGGGAGACTTTCATGCCTCTGTCAAACCGGAATCTCCGGTGCACAACTGTGTGTTTAAAAACAGAAGCAGAGAGGCGACTGGGTGGCTCAGTCGCTTGGGTGTCCGACTTCAGCTCAGGTCATGATCTCATAGTTCGTGGGTTCAAGCCGCATCGGGCTCTGTGCTGACAGCTCAGAGCCTGGACCCTGTTTCAGATTCTGTGTCTCCCTGTCTCTCTGCCCCTCCCCTATTCATGCTCAGTCTCTGTCTCAAAAATAAACAAACTATTAAAAAAAAAAAACAGAAGCAGAAAATGCCAGCATGCCACCAAGGCTGGACTTTTGAGTCCGAGGACACTGGCACCGGGCTCAGCAGCCCCAGCAGGGAAAACCACCCAGGACGCCCAGGTCTTGGTTCTCCAGAGCTCTGGAAGTTGGATTTTCTCCCATCCTTCCTTGTCCTTGAACTCTGTGATCGTTCCATGTCTGTTTCGCTCCCAGTGGCTGGACTCCTAAGCCACAGGGTCTAAACCAAAGGCGAAAGCACCGGGCCAAGTAAGCAGACAGAACAGGGAAGCTGGTAGAGTGTTGTCACCTTGAGCCATGGTGCTATGGGTCCAACCCCAAAATGTTTTCTAAGCCCCCACAACCGCTCCCCCTACGCTGTGGCAAAAAAGCAGATCCCCGAGTCTGACTGTCCTCTGACCCCTAATCCCGTTCTTTCTGTTCTCAAAAACCTTGTCATTTACATCAAACTTTCTGCTCTCCGGCAAGAGGAGGAACCAGTCAGGGTGGGTGACTTTTTAAACCTTTTTCACTTTACATGCACCAGCCATTAAAAAGAGAGAGAGAGAGAGAAACAAAACCGTCTCTGCTTCTGTTTCAGGAACAAGAGAGTAGGAGGGGAGCCGTGAGCCAATTTTACTATGGAATAGGCCGAGCGAAAGATCGGCATGTCTGGAGGCAACAGGTGCTGGCCGTGCAGGGGAGAAGCTGGCAGGGCTGTGCTGGGGGCCTTCGGAGGGAAGGAGGAGTAAGGCATGAAAGGGAGCTGGTGTGCAAAGGAGTAAAAGCCTTTACCCCCGGATGCCGTTAGGCATCCTATGGTTTAGGAATAATTTGGGCTATTAAAATTGCTCCCGAATAAGAGCGCAGCAAGTTCTCAGATGCCCCCCGCCCAGATTCCCCCGAGGTGATCACCTTATGCGACTCTAGGACAGCGATCAAACCTAGAAACTGAACTTGGTCTCATTCCATGAACTACGCGGCCCACGCAATACCCGCTTCGCCAGCTCTTCCTCCGTCAGGATCTAATCAAGGTACCGCACTGTTTTTACTCACTAGTGATTAGTCTCTGATCCGTGACAGCGTACCAGTCTTTGTTTTTCACCATCTTGTCATTTTTTAATTTATCTTGAGAGAGAGAGCATGAGCAGGGGAAAGGCAAAGTGAGGGAGAGGACCCCAAGCGGACTCCGTACTCTCAGCGCGGAGCCCGACACGGGGCTCGAACCCACAAACCATGAGATCATGACTGAGCCGAAATCAAGGGTCGTGATGCTTCACCGACGGAGCCGTCCAGGAGCCCCATGATCTTAACATTTTTTTAAAGACTACCGGTGGTCAGGGATTTATTTTGTAGCTACCTTGCCATTTGGGCTGGTCCGATATTTTCTCATGGTTAGACTGGGATTAGAGATTTGGGGGAAGAAGATCCCACAAGTGAGGGGCCCTCCTTGCTGCCATGTATCAGGGGGCGGCGCGTGATGCACACGTGGAACAAGGCAGTGTTAACATTATCCCCTGGCTACACTGGGGTCTGCCAATCTCTCCACTGTCATGTTTTTTTTTGGCACTCCCCCCCCCCCGCCTTCCTTTCACCCGATCACCACCCCTCTCCCCTTTTCCATCCTCCCCAGGCACCAGGCCGCAGTCACAGGAAGAGACTCTTGAAAGCATCTTCCCGTGAAACTGTCCCTTGTGGGCAGGATCTTAACAGTGTGTCTCTCCGAACTCAGGGTTAAACAGGCTGCCTGGTCCTGGACAGCACAGGGGAAGGAATAAGGCTGCATCAGTGCTGCTGAACTAAAATCATCTGGAAGTATTTTCATCCGAAGCTGGCTTGCAGAAACAGAGGCAAAACACACCAACAAAACTAATCTGGGGCACCAGGCATCCCGTGTCACTCATGCACGTTTCCAGGATAAATCTCCTCATTTATATCTTGTTTCTCGGGTTTATTGCGAAGGCAAGTCTCTCTGATTTCTCTCCAAAGGATAAAGGCCTTGCCCAAGAGGAGTGAGCTCAGGCAGAGAAGCCAAACACCGCCCCGCCACGCCAAACAGACCAGCCTTGCTGTAAGATGCCCCTAAGGTGACCCGCCCCGCTTTCCCAGACACTGCACTGGTCTCTCTGATAAGGGAGGTTTTGCAAAGTTCAGCGGCGTGGGTCCCTGGCCGACTCTCCCTCCCACTAGGTGGCACTACACGTCACCGTCAACGTGGGCTGCTCTCGACAGCCTGCGCGTGAAGGTTTTCTTTGCCGGCTGTGCAAGACTGTCACACGCCTCGTGGCAAGGACTAAAAGTTCACTCGTAAGCAATGCTTCCTCGTTTTCGACACGCACGGTCATCTGACAGATTCTGAAACAGGTCAAACCTGAACTTTGGGAATACGGTCCTCGAGTGATCACAGGCCGCGTGGGACCGTTAGAGCTACGGCACTCGTGACCGCAGGACGGAGAGGCGAGCAACCAGGAAGAGGTTTCAGAGGTCACTGAACTCAGCGTTTCCCCAATTTCTAAGTTCTGGTTTCACATAAGTTTATCTGTTAACTGTATGGCGATCCCCCACCCCCCAGAGATTTTTAAACTGTATCCAATTAGCTAACGCTCTTCTAAATGCATGTGGTGGCAATACGACTCCCATTACATATTAAAGGCATACACTGAATGATAAACCTCGTTTGCACAATTGTAACTCATCACCTCACCAGAAACCAATTTTCCAAAAGGGTGGAGGCTAAAAGCACCGGGAAACACACCAAGAGAGGACATGCCTTATCAGCCAAGTTACTATTACTTGGGGGAAGAGGATGTTCCCTTCCCCTAAAGAAACGTACTAAGTGTGTAAAGTTTCCACCGGGCCGGGCAATTTGACTGATGGTAATTGCAATTTACAGTTGTTCAAATGCATCCCTTAGAGATGTGAGGCCTTTCATTGTTGACATTGTATCAAGTAGGCTTGTTCGCTCTGTGACACCCTCCTCACCATGTGAGCATCTGCTCTGATGTTGTTAATTGCCCAGGCTTATTGTTTTATTCCCATGACCCCTCCAAAATACAGATCTAGCATCTATTCTTTCCCTGGCCAATCAACAGACGTATGTACAGAAGACACATATTTTGGCCCAAGGGCTTTTCTTTTTAAGGGGAGGGCAGATCACAGATATCAAGGATTTTTCAATCCAAGAGAGTTATGCGTGTCACATAAAACGCATCCATAAAATGTATCAGTACGTGATAAATCTCATACATAAAGGAATTATAAAGGAATATTCGCGCCGGCAAAGGATTCAAGTTCCAGGCTATATCAAATGTGCTTTTTGTTGTTGCTGGTGGTTTTAATGCGTGGACTCAATAATCACAAAGCCTGTTCCGTACGCTGGGCGTCTGATATTGCTCAGAAGCTCCCCAGTCAATAACTTGCCTGTTACCAATGTCATCACTTTCCCTACCTACCAGGTGTCTGCTCTTGCGTGTATGCGTGGACACACACATGCACACGCGCACGCACACACACACACCCAGCAACTAGGCTGACGGGTACTGCCGGAGCAGTCCACTGGGATGCGAAGCACAGAGTACAGACATTCAGCTAACAACACGACAGCACTGTGGCTTCTCAGCTCCCAGTAACTATATGCTCCAGAGAAATTCCCCCCTCCCCCCTGCAGACACGCACCCTCAAATGGCGGTGCGAAGCAACGTCTTCCCACTTCCCTCCTACCCCCGCACCCCTTCTCAGCGTTCTTCGCTCCGATCTAAGGACAGAGGAGCCTCTCTGGACTTCAGTCCACATGACCTTGCATGGGTGGCCAGACTCTGCGGCTCACTTGGCTCGAATTTCATTTCCACCCCTTCATGCACAAGGGGCTTGTGGCTCAGGAGGTTGGGAAATGGCACATGGAGGTACTCCTGCAGCTGTTCCCAGCTGCTAAGAACTGCCGGTTTCTCCTGATAGGAACCGAAAGTTCCTCTGTTCCCTCTGCCTCTTGGGCAGACTCGAAAACCAGGGCAACCATCATTGCCAGAAAACTTGAAATTTTGATGACGCTGTGGCGGGGGATTAGGGGGGCTGGGGGTGAGGGAAGAACTCATTTCTAAACTCCAAGCCGAGTGATCTTTGATCTTCCTGGATGCTGTTAAGAGTACAATATTTTAGTGAGATTCTTCTCCACTCAAATGATCCAGTATTACTAAAACAACACATCATAGCATAGGAAAGAAATACGCTCTAAGAGATTAGGTATCGGACACTTACTGTCTTGCCCAAAACTATGAGACAGAAGTGTTAACAGAAACTGAAATGTTACGTACACACTCCTTTAAATACTACATGCTTTAAATACTTTACAAATAGGTATCTTTTATCTTACACACACACACACACACACACACACACAAAAACCCACATTTTGTTGGTGCGGAAACACACAGGGAGAGAGGGGGCCTCTTTATTCGATTCTAAGCTCACCTGCTCTTAAACTCCCAAAGTTTTAAAGCTAATGACACAATGCTCTATGTTCATTTATGAACCCGCCACCCCCATAATGGAAACGCAGACTGTCCGTTGCAAAGGATTGCTTTCCCGTGACATTTGTAAGCCACAGACATTTGTTGTCCTGGTGCCATGTCTGCTAAATTAAGTAATGCGGAATGTTTTTTTAAACCCCATCAGGGTGGAGTCTCGTCCCCAGAAGAAGACTCCACTGACGAGTCCTACGTTATCGTGAACAGTTTTCCTGGCGTACAAATATCCCACCTTTTCTCACTTATGTTAGAGTAACGTTAGGCCATTTAACACCAACAAGAATAAGTTCCTTTTTTAGAGATTTGGAGTAAACGGTCATTGCCTTGCCTACACTACAAATCTCTTCCCACGAAGAAGTGGATTATACTAGTCTCAGGATGCAATTTACAAAGTACTTTATGTTTTCTCTCAGTGAGAGCAATTTACCGAAATATCCTGGCTGTGGCCTTTTTTCCCCAACTTTCTAACAGCAACACACTCCTCCCTCCGTCAGGCCGGTAGGGGGCGCTGCCACAACGAATTATTATGGCCAACTGCGAGATTTCACCAGGCAAAAGAAAAAAACAGGCTGGACATACAAGATTGTCCCATGTCAACGCGCATCTAAAAAATATTTTAGATTTTTTTTCCTTCCATGATTCACTTCAGGGTGCAATCACTGGAGTTTTCCTTCTGTTCCCGTGTGACGAGGAAGTGAGGTGGGGGGGGCAAAAGTATGTGCTAGAAATCCCTTATTACAAATTTGGGGCCGACCCCTGAAGGTCTCACCGAATCCCTAACTGTAAATATGGGCCAAACACAAGCCATAATATGCACTTAATACAGGTAAGTATTCTGCGGAAGAGATTTTTTTAATACATGTTTGTCTTCAGTCTTTCTCGTGAACGTCAGACTCCCAAGTTCAGAGCAAAGATGTAAGAGAACTGTGGCAAAATTTCATTAAATAATCGCACAATCCTGGCTCCATAGGTAAAGGGTTTTTTTCATACAATTTTTATACAGAATTGAGTTAAACTTAAATTTATGTAGCCAATAAAACACCACGGCGAATGGTTAAAACAAAGACATTACTCCAACACTTAGAAAATTAAATTCACCTAACCATGAAGTCTACTGTACAGTTATTTTTGTAACCACCATAAATTGCTTTACAGCACTCTGCTGGAATAAACAATCTAAAAGGAGAGATTTACTTTACAGTGCGCATCTAGTTTCCAAAGCAGAGAGTGACCTGGATGTTTACGGCTCTTTCTTTTCTTCGTTTTTTTTCCTTTGGTTAATACTTGTGTTTTCCAGTTACCTTGAAACCTTCCTTCTCTTACATGAGCTTAGAAAGATTCACGGAAAATAAGATCCAGGTCTGTAGCTACCCTGTGCCCTCTAGTACTCACTTCTAGAAGAAGAAGAAACAATCCTACTTTGTGGAAATAAAGGCTATCTGGCAATACGAAAATAAAGGGTTTTAGAACTACATATTTCACCATATTTCATGCCACCTCAGAGTCCAACGCGGTCTTAGACTTTCCACGAAGTTACAGCCTTGTGCAAGGCCCAATTCAATGCAAACTGCTACAGATAAGAGTTTTAGGGGTCTTTAATCACTTCTTTCTTGTGTCCTTGATGGAAAAAACAGAGAAGTCTTTGTGCTAAAAAGAAGGACCTGTTGTTTCCAGATTCAACAGGTCATTTTTATAAGAACTTCCCAGAGGATACAACATAAATGTCAGAAACACAAGGGGATTTTTTAAGTGGCTGATGATTGTAAATGATATATATTCTATATTAAGGGAAGGTTGTTTGTTTTTCTTTCCAACAAATGGAAAGTTACTGTTTTAAAGCGTTTAATGTTTGAACTTGACTTTTAAGACCAAATGTTTTCTCATGAGTTGGGTTACTGTAAATGCGGCTCTCGAAATCAATCTGAGGGTATGTGTGAACCCTCACGTAAATAAACTTGTCCGGTCATGTTCATTTTTGTTTTGGAGATGAATTATTTACTTAGTGGACTTTTGAAATATATCTGAATTGTGTTACAACTTTTGTAATGTTGTTTCTGTTCAAATAACGAAAAGAATGCATACTTAACCAACTAGGTTACACTTTAAAAAATGAAAATTCTGGCCACACGATTTTTCGTTGTTCTCAGAGGAAAGAGAAGAGGCCAATATTTTATGGCAAACAAAACCCAGGTGACACTTGGATTTACTGGAGTTTGGCCGATTCCGTTACTAAATGGGGTCTAAATTTGGGAAGACTGACAAATTTCAGATTAAGATATGAATCAGACCTGTTTCCTAAACTTTATGGGGAGGGGGCACAATGTAACCAGTGTCCCAATTTCCCGTCTTTTCTTTAAAAAAAAAAAAAATTGGCCCCCTCACTTGTAAAGAGAAATGCTTGAAGATCTTTAGGAACGTTTCAGCCAGGCCCAGGACACAAGACACTTTTCCCTTTAAATACGGAAAACACTTTCCAAAACTCACTCCTCACGCCAAACAGAAGTTATTATCCAGGAAGCCCTTCCTTAAAAGCTGCTGGCACTTGCCCGGACGTAGTATTTCCCAACTACCTAGACTCTGGTTCTGGACACTTTTACTAAAAGCCTCCAGATGACTTACCACCCAGGACAATGATCTGGCAAAGGGTCAAGGGAAATGATTATGTGATGTCAGAGACCAAGCGTAAGCCACCGGGGTCTGTTAGGAAGATAAAGGAGAAATAAAAACAGCCTTTCTTGGGAAAGGCATGGACTATACTACATACTTAATAATTGATGAACAGGTTCCTAACTTAAGAAGTACCTTTCCCCCCACCCCGCCATACACGCACACCCCCCACCTTTAGCCAACAACAGGGATACTTTCTAAGAGCAGGAGAAAACGAGATTGGCTGTTGGAGGGAAAAGGAAATCCCAATGACTAAAGAAAAAGTCATTAAGGCCAAAACGTCCCTCCCACCGCCCCCCTCAACACCTACCTCCCTGCAAGCAGAAGGCACGGTGGGGAACCAGACCCCTAAACTCAAGTACAACTACTCGTGCGAGACCCTCCGCCTTCTGCGGAAAATGGGGAGGGAGGTGAGCAGGGGGGATCCCCCATCCGCCCACCCCGGCTGTCCCCTGGCCGCGCCCCGCGCCAGCTCACCGGTACCAGGCGAGGCCCTTGTCGTAGCTGCGGTCGAAGAAGTGGGGCTCGGCGCCCACGGCGCGCACGTCGGGGTGCACGCGCAGGAACTCGAGCAGCGCGCGCGTGCCGCCCTTCTTCACGCCGATGATGATGGCCTGCGGCAGCTGCTTGCTGCCCTCGTCCAGCAGCAGGGCCAGGGTCCCCGGCGGGGCCTCGGGCGCGCTGCTCCCGGCGCCGGAGCCGCCGGGACCTCCGGCCAGGCCGGGGGGCTCCTCTTCCCAAGCCGCCTCCTCGCGGTCGTCGCGCGGCGCGGGCGGCCGGCGCCTCCGCCGCTGCTGTCGCTGCAGGAGCCGCTTTCTCTGCGCCGCCGCGGGCCACACCGCCAGCTCCCTCGGGCCTCCGGCCAGGGCGCCGCGCCCCGGGGCCCCCGCCTCCTCGCCGCCGCCCGACGGCCCCACCACGGGGCCCGCCAGGGTCTGGCAGCGCTCGGCTAGGCAGTAGAAGACGTAAAGGGACGTGAGCAGGGAACAGAGCATCAGCAAGAACTTCCGGAAGATGCTACGGGACAGCGGCTCGGCCGAGGTGGGGTGGGCGCCGGCCGGGCCCGGAGGGGCCATCCTAGCCGGAGGCGACGTCGGGCGGCGCGCGGGCCATGCTAGGCCGTGACTCCGCCGGGGATCGCGACCTCCTGAGGGGGGGCTCGCATCGCCGGTGCGTCCCTGCGGCCGTGCGCGCTGCCCCGGCGGAGACGGAGCCCCGGGCGCCCCGCGCGCGGTCTCTGCGTCCGGTCGAGGGGGCGGGAGGGGGACGTGGTGCCGTGCTTAAGAGACCATCGTCTCAGACTCGGCCGAGTCCGGAGCCTTGGGGACGCGCTCTGCGCTCCGCTTCCCCGAGAGTCACCAAAATGGGGAGTCCTGGCGGCGGCGAAGCGTGCGTCTCAGCCCCGGCCCCGAGCGGCCTCTGGGCGCGGATCCCTGCTCAGCGATCGTGCATCCCTCGCTCGATCCCTGGGGGGGGCCGCCGAGCCCCGTGCGCTGCAGACAGCGGCGAGCGACAGTGCCTTCCTTCGTGCCCGTGGCCGCCGGGGCGCGCCCTCAGCGTCCCGCTGCGAGGTCCCGCCGAGTCCTTCTGCCCCGGCGGGAGCCTGAGGCCCGCGCCGAGCCGTGCGCCCCTCTCCGTGCGCTCCCGGCTGCTCCAAACTGCTCTGGGTCCCCACCTGGGAGCGGCGTGCCGGAGCCGGGCCGCGCAGGACCTGTCAGCGGCCGCGGCCACTGCGCTCGCAGACGCTCCCCCGCCGCCTCCCGGCAGTCGTCGCCGCCACACGTGGGGCGCCGAGGGCAGCAAACTTGGCAGTGACGTCAACGGCCGGGGCCGCACCAACCGCCGGACGAGCGCAGCCGGGCGGACCGGGTGGGATGGAGAAAAGGTGGCGCGGACCCCGCAGCGTCGGCCCAATGACATCGGAGAGGGCGGGGGCGACCGGAGCGACGCCCCTTCCCCACTCCGCCCTCGCCCCCCTCCCAGCGCCGCCGCAGCCTCGCCCCCCTTTCCGGCGAGCCGGGGGCTCTGGGGGAGTCTGACTGACAGCCGGGAGCGGCCGGATCCCCGGGGGCCTGACTTCCACCCGGCGAGCCACCTCTCAGACTCGGCTCAGCCCTACACAGCCCTGACCTCCTCCGAGTCCCCGCTCCCGCCTCTGTCCCTACGTCCCCCCCGCCCCGCCCCCTGCCACCTCCCCGGCCCTTTGGAAGTTTTGTTGGCTTCGGTTGCGCGTACCGCGCGGCCCGCCACGCCCCCGTTTGTCTCGGGCGATCCGAATTCCGCCCGGCAGCTCCGACCTGCACCTACTCCTCTGTCCGCTGCGGGCCGAGAGCGAGCCCTTTTCGCCCGTCGGCAGGATTTCGTCTTTGCTTTTGACTGTTTTGCCTTGTATTCGTTTAGGATGATCGAGAGCTCGCCAGGACCGAGAAAGGAGGCACCTCTTAGGAAATGCGCCAATGAACGAATCAAGGAGAGAAAGCAAGAGTTTTGGGCGGGGGGGGGGCGGGGGGGGATCGGCTCCGATTCCAAATCCGTATGTCCAGCTTTTGATGAAGGAATTTTTTGTTTGTTTGTACTATTGTGTGTGTGTGTGCGCGCGCGCGCGCGCGTCCCGGTAAAGGAGTTAAATTGCTTCCCATAAACAGCGGTTTCCTCTTTCTCTTGCCTCCCCTGACCCTATATCCTCTTCACGCGCTCCTCTGAGAGTAGGTCAGGAAGGGATACAAATCACCTTGCTGTGTAATGGAGGGAGGTGGCCCGTGGAACCTGCATGACGTGGGGGTTTTTTTTTTATTCCATTCCGATTTGTTGCTAATTTCCTAGCTTCCTGGTCTCGGCGGGACGCCCGGCTGTGTGGGCTGTGGCCTGGTGGCTCGGCCCCAGCCCTTGCAAGTTACAGAGGCAGCTCTCTGGGCCAGCTGGGGGCTAACCCCGGCCCGCAGCGGGCACAGCGGCCCGTGCCTTCCAGGGAATTCTGCCGCCCACTGCTGGGCCTCTCCAGCCTTCCTCTTGCCTGCCTTGCTGCGCTGCGTGCTCTACTTGCCCCTGGAGGTGGAAGTCAGCGAAGACCTCCTGAACCTTCCAGAGAGGATCTAGTGATTCTAACTGCGTGCTTGGGTGGGGCTGGGGGTGTATCTGTGGCTTGCTAGACAGGGCTTCATGTTTACCAAGTACCAATCCCAACCTATTCCACAAATGAGCCAAGAGCTTATTAGCTTCTGATGCCTCAAAGCAATGAACTTTTAGAAGGATGAACACCAAGGTCTGATGGTTCTTTGTGTCCTAAAATTGGATATCGACAAACCAGTTCAGTTTTAATGCTATCCTGAGCTTTAATATATTTTGAACTTTTTCTCTAGATAGTCCAGTGTGATTTGCAGGGAAAAAAAAAAAAAGACAAAATCAAAGACCATTTTAAAGTTGGTCTGAAAGCATATGCAGTCTCACGAACACGCCTCGGTTTCCTCCTTGGGAAAATGATGGCCCCCAAATTCACTTCTCGCTCCAACAGGATACAATATCGTCCGTTTCTCCTTTCACATTTTAAACATAGGTACTTTCTTTAGGCTGGCATTAAAGACCTACTCTATTTAGGAGACACAGTTTCAGGATCACTCACAATACCTAGGGCAGCTCTGTACTTAGAAATACGTTCCGGGGCGCCTGGGTGGCTCGGTGGGTTATAACGGTCTGACTCATGGTTTTGGTTCAGGTCATGATCTCACAGTCTGTATGCCTGAACCCATAGGGCTATTCGCATAGAGCTTGATTGGGATCCTCTGTCTCCCTCTCTCTCTCTCTCTGCCCTTCCCCCACTCTCACACACTCGCTCGCTCTCTCAAAAATAAACATTTAAAATAAATAAATTATAAGCCACAAATACAAGCCTTAAAGGTAATTTTAAAATTTCTAATAGCCATCATACAAAGGTAAAAAGCAGGTGAAATCAGTTTTAGTAATATCTCTGATACATCAAAATGTATGATTTTAACATGTAGTCAATATAACACTTACTGAGGTCATTTATGTGCTTTCTCTGCATATCAAGGCTTCAGCATCCTGTGTGTATTTTACATTCCCAGCACCTCTTGATAGGAACTAACTATTTCAAATGCTCAATATCCACAGGTGGCTAGGGCCGCTGGCCTGGGCAGCAACCATCCAGATGTTAGCTTCTGATGCCTCAATGATGAGAGGGGTGTATCTTTCAGAGTCTAAACAGGAAACAGCACATTCAAATTAGGATAACTCCTGGAAGATTTAATTACAAAAGACCTGTTTACAAAGGAGTGGGTAAGGCAAAGGCCAAAATATGGGGGATGTTGCGACCCTTAAGTCCAAAGGAATGAGGGGAGAGAAGAGGTTATCAAAACCCAGAATGGGGGGCGCTTGGGTGGCTCAGGTGGTTAAGCGTCTGACTTAATTTCAGCTCATGATCTCAAGGTTCCCCCATCAGGCTCTGCACTGAGGACGGAGCCTGCTTAAGATTCTGTCTCTGTCTCTCCCCCTCTCCCTCCCTCTCTCTGCCCCTACCCCACACAAGCGCTCTTCTCTCTCTCTCTCTCTCTCTCTCTCTCTCTCTCTTTCTCTCTCTGTAAACATTAAAGAACAACCCTAGAAGGGAAAAGTCATTTGGAGGAAGCCCTTCACAGAGGAAAGGAAGCAAGCTTTATTTCTGGGACCCAGACCACCTAAGGCACTGAATGTCTCAGGGAAACAGGGAAAGAAAGATCTTTGACAAAACAGCAGGGGGGGATGTATGTGGCATTACGTCTCATCAGGAAAAAAACATGGAGAAGACTGATTAAAATTTCTGGATAACATTTGTGAGAGTCCCACTCCACGACTCCTTAGAAAATGCTTTTTCTTTGATCCACTCAGATGCATTTCTTAGAATGGAAAACTATTCCAGCTAATCATCAGCGAGACACTTTGAAAGAGAAAAAAATGGCCATGGAAACAAATACAATGGACTTAGCTGCAATTTCTCATTTCTCCCTTTGTCCTGTCCTTCCATGGCGGAGCATATAGCCATTCCTTGGAAGTGATCACCTTCTGCTAGGACAAGTGTTTGCTGCCAGGAAGCTGGTCTTGTACTGGGGGAGGTGGGGGGGGGGGGAGTTTGGCGACTTCCAGCTTCCTTCCTTTTCCCCTCAGACTTTTCCCAGCTCTGGATCTCGAAAACCCGTTCGCTTTGCTGTACAGGGCATGACTTACCTTCTCTCGTGTCGCACCCACAGAAGATACACATTTTAGGGTGAGGAATCTCTTTAAAAATGACTTTCTCCTACCTGCCCCAGAAGCAATCATTGAAGCTGTTTTAAAAAATGCAATACACAGGGGCGCCTGGGTGCCTTAGTCCCTTAAGCGTCCGATTCCTTGATTTTGGCTCCGGTCATGATCTCACCGTTTAGGAGCTTGGGCCCCGCATGGGGCTCTGCGCTAACAGTGCGGAGCCTGCTTGGGATTCTCTCTCTCTGCCCGTCCCCTGCTTGTGCTCTCTCCTTCTCTGTCTCTCTCAAAATAAATAAAAAGAAACTTTAAAAAATGCAATACACAATAAAGTATAAAGAATGAATCAAATCGTACCCAAAATTTCTAAATTTTTTTGCCTAGAAATGACCATGATTAATATACTGGCTAGTTATTTATATATAATATACATTATTTATAGTTATTTCTATATAATGTTATATACGTAAGGTCTCTATAGAGATGGATAAATATATATAGAGAGAGGTGGATGTAGATATATATGAGATAGGTAGATAAATAGATGAGAGAGAAGATATATATATATATATATATAGGTAATAGATGTTGGATAAATAGATGTAGATGATAGAGATAGATAATTCTTTAAAAATATTAAGACTTTCTAGCAGTGTGGAGAATACAGAGAGCATCCTTTGGCCACCTGTAATAATGAGCCTGATTGACGTGTATGGACACACAAATGGTCCTGTTCAAAGAATCTGGGAGCTTCACCGGACCTTTGTTACTTCCCCTTTACCCCAGAAGACATCCACATGGCCTTCCATTGCCCCATTCCTGTCCTGTCTGTCCTACACTCCCAGCCCTCCTTCCATGTCTTTCCAACCCCACTGGCCACACCAACATGGAAGCCAGAGAGCTCAGGAGCCCGTAGACGTAATAGATGAAGGTCACCCTCATCCTGGGGCCAGAACAGGGGGTAAAATGGATCTGGGAGAGCAGAGTACGTCCTGCAAGTGGGGACACACGAGCCTTAGGAGCCTATAATCTTAACAAAACGCGGCGCGCGCACACTCCTTAGAATGCAAATTTGCACTGTGTTCTACTGAAGGGCCAGACATTTGGCTGAACATTCACCGGATTCATTTTCAGTTCTTGGTTATGCGCTCCCCTTCCTGTCTCAGGATCCCTGGTGTCTCTACCTGTAATATGCATCCCCTTCACCTGTCGGCTATCAGCTGAAGCACTTCAAGGATGCCTTCCATGTCCATTCCTCACCCCTATGTTGATCAAGTCTCCTGGCACGCATGCTCTGTCTTCCTGATGGACTCTAGGAGGGTTTGTAACGTTATAGGTATGTGCTTATGCTATGCCTTGGACGATAGGCACTCCAAGGAGGCCAAGGCCATTGCTCGGTAGTGCACGTGGACATCTAGCCTATCATTTGGTGCAGGGAGATGGCCAGCAAACATCTGTTGACCAGCTAATGGACCCAGGGAAGAATGGAGCTGGACATTCTAGTCCGAGAGCACCTCACAGAAAGGCCGAGTCAAGAGAGGGTACTGTGTGTTGTAAACTGCTCGCGCTTCAGTATGAATGTCCCATGGGTTTGGCCTGGGGAAGTCACTGGAGGGGAGCTAGAAGGAACACAAGAGATGATGACCGAAAAGAAAGCAGGGGCCAGATCCCAAGGGCCTCATGTGATTTTTCTTGAGGGTTTATACTTTTATCGGACATCTGTGGAGATCAACAGGCCAACACTTGGCTTTTTTAGGAAGATTCCTCCCAGAGAAAGCTTTCTCAGCGGCGTCGAGAATAGAGGGCAGAATTCCAGCTCAGTGACCGATTCCTGTTAGAACAGAGCCATTGTGGCAATAAATAATCAGCTAGAAATTAGGAGGGGGTGGATTTCAAAATGGGCCCTGAGGAATTGGCTGGGGGAAGGGGCCTGATAGGTTGGATCATAGGGGGACAGTACCAGTGTGGCAGTCACAATGGCCAGTCAATAAATGTTGAATAACTGTGACCAAATCTTTATTTATACTTATTTTAGCCCCAAGGAAGCTTTTCTATTAATCAATTAACTTTTTTTAATGTTTATTTATTTTTTGAGAGAGACAGAGCATGCGCTGGGGAGGGGCAAAGAGAGAGGGAGACACAGAATCTGAAGCAGACTCCAGGCTCTGAGCTGTCAGCACAGAGCCCGACGCAGGATTCAAACTCACAAACTGTGAGATCGTGACCTGAGCCAAAGTTGGACTCTCAACCGCTTAACCGACTGAGCCACCCAGGCGTTCCTAACAGATTTGTTTAAGGAAGTTTCCTAGAAGCAGGAATGTGATTTTAGGAGCCTCAGAACTCGTCTTAGGCTTCTGCATTACTTTAATCTCTATTTAACAACACACTCCTGTCTTTTCTTTAGGAGACTCACTATTCCTGAGAACGAAGGTACCAGATAAGACACCATTTTCTTTTTTTGCTTCATGTTCTCACCTAATGCTTCTGTTCTCATCAGCTCTCTCCCACCCAAGACTTGCATCAGACATTTTCCATCTAGGAATTATCCTGAAGACCCAAAAGGATCAACTTTGGTCAAAAACAGCCTTGAAAAAAGCCCTTGTTCATCAGAACGGGAAAGGCAAAGACCAAAGAAATATCAACCATGGGCCAGACTTTGGATGTGCAGGCTGTCCCCACCTTAATGAATTCCAGGAGGTGTCATCCACATGATAATCATTGCAGGGTATAATTCCTTGTGACAGCTTCCTATCCAATGGCAGCATGGTGTTTTTGGGATAAAGCATGTTGATCAATGTCAACAGCACTCACTCATGTGGGTGCTGAATGTCTCCAGGATGACGTCTGCCTATGACCTGTGGGAGGTCCTGGGAAGAGAAGCTTCCTGCCCTACGTGTCAACAATTCAGACCACAAATGGGTGGCTGTCACAGTGGAGGTCTATAATGCCTATCTGCCCTTTTTCTAAAAACAGCACCCATGTCTTCCTCTAGGCAAAAACTCCTTCTTACGCTCATACCGTTAAATCTCAATACGGCTAAGCTCACCCCTTGACTTTCGATGTCAGAGTGATCTATCTGCCAGCCCGTAGCATCTGGTTTTCCAAAATTCAGGGAAATAAGCAAGACACAGAGTCCTTCAATGACAAGGCTTTGCCAGGATGACTGGACAATTTGTGCCCTGGCCCTAGGTTTCCAGGTGGTCACGCTTTCCTCCGTGAGGGGGAACATGCCTGAGGTTGGATTCAACACGGAAATACAGGGAGAGAGATCAATTCCAGGAAACTTGCTCTGAGACCCCGATTCATCTCTACAGTGGAGTGAATTCTGCTCTTTCCAACATTCTTTGAGATTTTACGGTGGCGTGCCCACCTCAATCTCATCAGGTATGGTTTCCTATTCTACCATACAGACTTTCTTGCCAGCTGACCAGACAATCCCACTGGCAATCTTATTAATGACCCCAGCCTATACAGTGTGCGCTCACCATTGAGACCTACTAGGTGTTACCGCATGCACCTAACTGATTGATCGTATCTGCTCTTTTGCCTGCAAACACCAGCCAGGCCTAAACTGCTCACCGTCTAGCCTGACTCCAGAAAGTGTAGCTCAAACACAGTAAACTAATTCTGACATTTTATTTTATTTTATTTTTAAAGTTTATTTATTTATTTTGAGAGAGACAGAGATGGTGTGAGCAAGGGAGGGGCAGAGAGAGAGGAAGAGAGAGAATCCCAAGCAGGCTCCATGATGCCAGCACAGAGCCCAATGCGGGGCTCGAACTCACGAAACTGTGAGACCATGACATGAGTGGAAACGGATGCTTAACTGACTGAGCCACTGGGGCACCCCTAATTCTGAATTCCGATATTTTAAAAATGTCTTTGTATTGAGGCATCTGAGTGGTACAGTCATTTGAGTGTCTGACTTTGGCTCAGGTCATGATCTCGTGATTCATGGGTTCAAGCCCCGTATCAGGCTCTGTGCTGACAGCTCAGGGCCTGGAGCCTGTTTCAGATTCTGTGTCTCCCTCATTTCCTGCCCCTCCCCTACTTGTACTCTCTCTCTCTCTCTCTCAAAAATAAATAAATATTAAAAAAATTTTTTAAATAATAAAATGAATTGTCTTTGTATTTACACAATGAGAGGTTTAACACATTGCTAATTTTTTTTACTGTAAGAATGTTAGCCTTTGAAATCCAATTGACGACTCTTACGCAACAGATATACCTGTTGCTTTGAATTCTACATGTGCAACATTCCCATACAGTTTGTAAAAGCTTTATCATTCATGAATGGAAACATTTTGCTTCTCAGAACTTCTATCAATCACAACAGTATGAAGACAATAGAAGGTTGGTACACTCCTGCTTGGGGTATAGAACTACCTGGTCTCAGAGACTTGGACTTATTTTTAAATCCAAACAGACAGAAATAAAGAGACAAAAAGGAGGTCCAGGATCTTCAGACCTCAAATACAAATGCCCAATTTCTTGTTCTCAGCCCCAGGAACGATAAAGGCAGCATTTTAGAAGACTTTGAGAACCGAATTCTGCATACGTTAGAAAAGCTTACAGCAGACAACCTAGTAAAGAAGCTATAGTTAGATATCAGCCATAGAATCATAGAATCCCAAACTGCAATGTGGGTAGAAGGTACAGATAGACAAAGTCTAAAATATCTCACAGAGCAAAAAACATGATGGAGTCGATTCAGCAGCTGAAGGAATAGCAGACGTGGGAATCCACTCCAAGTATTGACATTGAATTGGCCCTTCTATAGTTGGTCTGGTGTGTTCTTTCCAGTTGTCTTTGCCCTCTACAGTCAGGATGCTGGTTTCTCACTCTAAGTTGACTTGGAGACATACCAGTAAGACTGAGCAATGTGGTTGGGTGTGTAGCAGTCAAGTGGCCAAGCAGGGATGGAAGGGTCAAGTCCCACTCCGAACTGAAGATACCATCTTGGTCTCAAGTCAGTTCCCATCAGACACTGAGGCAGCCGTGAAACAAGGTCACAGGGACTCTTTTGACCGTTACCCAAATCAAAACTGGTTCTCACTAATCTCACACCAGGGGAAAAATTGCTTTCTCAACCACAAGTGAGTTGATGACTAACAATTTATTATTATCAATCTGTGGGTTATTGAGAATTCAGATCCAATAGAGAGATGACCAGGTATTTCCAAAGTAAGTGGAATTTAGAAGGACCTTGTTGAAGAAGGAGTACGATTTTTTCAGATGGCGATGAGCAAGGTTGTTGTTCCAGATCGAGAAACAACAAATAAAAATTATGACAAGGACATAGTAAGAAGTCTCGAGAATTCCCATCCAATAGTAGCATGGTCTAGTCTCTGAGATGACTTTTCAGTAAAGAAGACAGTTAAATTGTGCTTAATCCCATGTTTTCAAGCCTTTTGGACCAGGGGCTCCCTTTATCCATGTCCTATCTAATAACATTCATTGTTCTGAGGAACACGCATCAAGAAATAAAATCCTAAACTGTATAGCGCTTGCTATTGTCAGGAACCTCAGAGGACACATGTTTTGTGAATCTACCGGGGCCTCAGCTGCGTAGAGTGAGGGCTTGGTTTACTTTGAGACCAGGTGGAGGACACGTCACCAAGTATCTGGGGTTTTCTTTGTTCTATTATTTCTCCAGGGGCCCACCGTCCCCCAAGGGATAGGGTTTTAACTAAGGACTTGACAAATGGCAATTTTCATGAATTATTGATTTGGCCAAAAATAATTGGAAAGATTGATGATTACATAAAGATTTCCTCCTGCTTCTTGCCTCTGTTCTGAGTCAATCATTTCACATATGAAAGAAAGGGGGGCAGGTTTTGAAAGATACCCTATCAAAAACTGAATTAGCATGCAAAAGGGTGGAGACATTGTTTTCCAGTAGACTAACCATCCCGGTTTTCAAAATCTCTTGGGTACAATAATAATAACAATCATAATCATAATCATAATCATAAAAGAGCATCAGAAGAAACAACTGTTCACTAAAAAACTGGGTCCTGTTTATTTATTTATTTAAATTTTTTAACGTTTATTTGAGAGACAGCGAGAACAGAGCGTGAGCCAGGGAAGGGCACAGAGAGAAGGAGACAGAATCTGACACAGGCTCCAAGATCTGAGCTGTCAGAACAGAGCCCAACGCAGGGCTCGAACTCACTGACCATGAGATCATGACCTGAGCCAGAGTCGGACACTCAACCAACTGAGCCACCCAGGCGCCCCAACTGGGTCCTGTTTAAATAAGTAATGTAGAGCTAAAAGTTGATTCATTGAGGGTCATGTGATTACTTGTTCTGTTTCTTTTCTGAACACAGAAGACACTGAGTCCATTTTTTTTTTTGTGGGTTTTTGTTTTATTGTAATTTAGGTCATTTATTTTATTTTAAATATATCATACACTTTTCATAGCAGATAAAAATTTCGTTAATCTTTTAAGTGAACTTTAGAAGGATGTAGCATGTAAATAATAAATCTGAAACGTGAGGGGGGTCTGGGTGAGTTTCCTTGGGTCCCCACCTCTATAGGAGATTTAAATTTTTTCTTTGTGTTGTAAGAGAGGGCGATACATCAGAAGGAAAAGGGAAGAGTGACATGCTGGTGTTTTCTGAGCAGAAGCCAATGTCCTGTCACTTCTACTCCAAGGCATATGTTCCACAGGAGCTGAAGGAGAGACATAGACTAAGCCTGAGGGAATCTGAGAGCAAAGGAGACTTGTACCTCAGTCCCCAAGGAGGCTTCAGGGAAGGGACAAATCTCTGAGAGCAGAAAAGAAGGGCTGTGGTGCTCCTTAGCACAAAGCACCCAAAACAACTCTTTAGGGGCCCCTCGGAGCTCTGGAGGCATGGAGAAGGGTCTGAAAATAACTGAGAGGGAGCAGGGTGTGGATGAGGGAGTGAAATCTGGAGAAGCCTGGAAGTCTGGAACAAGGCATAAAACACAACCGTTTAAAAAAAAGAAAAACAGGGGTACTTGGGTGGCTCAGCGGGTTAAGAGTCCGACTCTTGTTTTTAATGTTTTTTAATGTTTATTTATTCTGGAGAGACAGAGAGAGAGAGAGAACATGAGCAGGACATAGGCATAAAGAGGGAGACACAGAATCTGAAGCAGGCTCCAGGCTCTGAGCTGCCAGCACAGAGCCTGATGCAGGGCTTGATCTCACGAACCGTGAGATCATGACCTGAGCTGAAGACCATGCTTAACTGACGGAGCTGCCCAGGTGCCTATAAGTGACTGACTCTTGATCTCAGCTCAGGTCATGATCTCATGGTTTTATGAGTTCGAGCCCTGCATCGGGCTCTGTGCTCATGGCTCAGAGCCTGCTTGGGATTCTCTCTGGGTCCCTCCCCAGCTCACGCCGCCTCTGTCTCTCTCAAAAATAAATAAATGAACAACACACACACACACACACACACACACACGCATTGTGACAGCACAGACTAGTGACAGAAGATAGGTAGGGCAAAAGGGCAGCTCATCATTTGCCCCGTGTCTGGGTAACAATGGCCAAAGCCCAGATTCCCTATGAAGTCTTGGCACTCTCTAAGACCAACCAGGAGATATTGGGTGGGAGCAGAGGGATTAGGTAAGGGTGCAGGGGGGAAAGGAGCAGGGAGTGACCCTGATATGACCCAGAATGGACTGGGGTTACATTTCTACCATGTAGGAAGCTGGGCATTTGAATGGAAACTCAGTTCAGTTTTCAAAAGCACAAGAGAGTTCTTTTTTGCACACCTGATTTCCCAGCCAGAGATTTTTATGTCTGTGGCGCTCACTGACGTAGGCACACATCCTCAGCCTTGGCTTTCTCATGAAAACCTAGAAGGCATGCCTTAAAACACCCACGGATAGCACAGCTTTCTGCAGATGGTTTTTATTTTTCTTTTCAGTTCCATCTATTATTTTCTGCACAATAATATAGCTTTTTCGGTCATACCATTAGGCACTTAAACGTGCCAGATTAATTAGTATGTGCTGTATCAGTTTTCTAAAGCCACCATAACAAATTACCACCAACTGGGTAGTTTCAGACAACAGAAAATTACTTTCTCAGAGTTCTGGAGACTGAAAGTCCGAAACAAGGTGTCCACAGAGGCATGTTCTCTCCATAAGCCTTAGGGTAGGATCCTTCCTTGCCTCTTCCAGCTTCTGGCGGCTGCACTAATTCTTGGTGTTCCTTGGCGTGTAGATGCTTGGCTCCAATTTCTGCCTCTAGCATGTCACAGGGCCATTTCCCCTCAGCATGTTTCTTCTTATCAGGAGGCCAGTGATTAGTCTGAAGGCCCGCCTTAATCCCATATGATCTTGTTTTAACGTAAATATTAATTACAGCTGCGAAGACCCTATTCTTATTTTTATTTATTTTTTCTTTTTTCTTTTTTAAAAGACCCTATTTTTAAAAAAGATCACGTTCATAGGTATTAAGGACTAGGACTTGAACATATCTTTTGGGAGGACACACTCAAAGCACAACAAACGTGTCAACGCAATTAGTTTAATAACAACAGCTAACCCTGATGAGCTCCCATCCTGCGTTAAGTGCTTTGCAACCAGGCTTTCTCTCTATCCTCATGTGGCCCCCGGAGAGGAGGTTTTATTAACCCTATTTGACAGATGGAGAAGTTGAGGCCCAAAGATCAGGGAGCGTGCCCTAAGCTGCATAGCTCTGAAATACGTTGCTGTATCTTGTTCATACCTGTAGGTGTCCCGGAAACATCCTCAGGTAGTACAACTCCCACGAGCTTTCTGTTCTGGAAGCTTCTGCTCATTCTTACCATTCTCATTTCCTGGGAAAGACCGGAAGTTGATTTTCTTGCGTCCCTGATCACCTCCGTAATTCTTGCTGTCTTTCTAGGAAAGAAAGGGAAGAAATAGAGAAAGAGAGAGAGAGAGAGAAGGAGAAAGAAAGAGAGGCAGTAGAGAGAGGAAGGGAGAGAGAGAGAGAGAGAGAGAGAGACAGAAAGAAACAGAGACCAATTTTGCCAATGTCACTTCTCTGCGAGTAAGGGACCATTGTATCCATCTGATCGCCTATTCTCTTTAGCATTCTGCCCTTTAACTGCTGGAATAATATTAGCTGAGGCTGCAAAGAAAATGCTTATTTTTACTAATTAAAGACTAGACGCCCAAGGTCACCTGTATGCTTTTTACAGCTTGACCTCTGACACAGGTGGCAGTCTTGTAAAGGACCTAGAATAACTCACATCACAGCCTATATAAGAATGCGACTTTTTAAGAGCCATTACACAGAACAAAATAATGTTTTTTGACATGGTTATCTAGGGATTTTAAAAACAGCCTCTTCTTTGCTTGGATATGATTAGGTCTCTTTGTTTTTGTTTATAAACAGGGAGCAAGAGCAAGACTAGAGAGAGTGACCAAGAAAGAGATCCTCTGAGTAACCTCTTATCTAATCGATTTCTCTGTTTGTAACAAAGGAACCATCTAACTTTTTTCTTTCCAAATGATGAACTAGTTTTTCTAATACCTATTCTTTTCTCGCTGATGTGAATCAACCCATTTATCTTGTATTTAAATTGATACATACTTGAATCTCTCTTGGGACGTCTTATTTTGGTCCAGCAATCTGTCATTGTCATCAAAACCACACGTGATTGTCATAGTATTTATTATAGGCTTTCACTCAAACACTCCAAATGCTATCATTTCTAAATGTCTTGATTATTCTCACATGGTTATTCGCCCCCAAATTTTAGGCTTATGAGGTCAGTCACCCTCAAAACATGCTGTTTGCATTTTTATTGGACTTTCATTACACTTATTGATTATGGGGGGGAGGGAATTCATATATTTATAATATAATATATGATAACCCCTTCAAAGAACATGGAATGCCTTATTATATTGTATGACACAGGAAAATTTCCCATTGTCTTCATAAAATTCCTGCTTTCTTTGCTTGGCAGTTCCTAAGCGATTTAGGTAAATGACTGTTGTGTGACTGAATCTTTCCCCCTTGATATCCTCGTGATTTTTCACCCTGAATCTAAGCAGGCTATGAACTTTTCCATATATTTTTAGTAACTGGCATTTTTCCTGGCCACACCTATTACTTTCAATGTTTTCAGTAGACAATTACCTAATTTCTAGTTGAAAATATTTTTAAAAATTATTTTTAATATTTATTTATTTTATGTTTTTTATTTATTTTTGAGAGAGAGAGACAGTGCGAGCAGAGGAAGGTCAGAGAGAAAGGGAGATACAGAATCCGAAGACAGTCTCCAGGCTCTGAGCTAGCTGTCAGCACAGTGCCCAACGCCGGGCTCGAACCCACGAACCGTGAGATCATGGCCTGAGCCAAAGTCGGACCCTTAACCGACTGAGCCACCCAGGCGCCCCGACTGTTTATTTATTTTTGAGAGGGAGGGAGGGAGAGAGAGAAAACGAGTGCACAAGCAGGGGAGGGGCTGAGAGAGAGGGGGACAGAGGATCCGAAGCAGGCTCTGCACTGACAGCAGACAGCCTGATATGGGGCTCGAACTTACGAACAGGGAGATCATGACCTGCGCCACTTAACCTACTGAGCCACCCAGGTGCCCCTCTAGTTGATAAAAAATTTTAAATCCTCTTTCCCCAAAATCTAACTCTTTCATTTTTCTTGCCATGATGCATTGGTTAAAACTGTAAAAATAAACATATTAGACATCTTTCTTCTGTTTGTGTTATTAGTGAAATGCTTCTATTGTTTGATCTTTAAGTGTGACATTTGTTCTTTTTTCCACTTGGATTCTTCATCTTATTAAAGAATTAGCTAACTTTATTTCTAATATTAAAAATACACATCATGGGGGGGCCTGGGTGGCTCAGTTGCTTAAGCGTCTGAGTCTCCCAACTCAGCTCGGGTCTTGATCTCAGGGTCATGAGTTCAAGCCCTACATTGGACTCTGTGCTGGATGTGAAACCTACTCAAAAAATATTTCAAAATAAAAAAACACATTGATTATCAATGGTTTGGATTTTTTGTTTAGGACCTTTAACAGATACTAAGATACTTGGGTTTTGTTTTGTTTTGTTTTGTTTATTTGTTTTTTTTTTTTGTGATCTAGTAACATTTTATGGTATATCACTTTAATGCTGAAATGTACTCACATTCACTTCCTTGGGAATGTGGTATTGTTATTATTCATTTTACTATTATCTGTTTTCTGCTAAGGTTTTATTTGCTTACATCTATAGTCATTTAAAAGGCCCCCCTTTTTAAAAATTGATGTGTTCAATTTTTGTCAGGTGTTTTAGTATGATTAAGCTGGCTTTCTAAAATGACATGAAAACTTTCAAGACTTTTAAGTGCTCTGCAAGAGTAGAAATAATCTATGGGTTAACTATTTCTTGAGAGTAATATCAAAATTATCCATCCGGCATTTCAGATCTGGAGCCCTAATAGAGACCATTAAATTTTTTTTCACCATTGTTATATTAAGAACCTCTAGCATTTTTTAGAATCAGTAATGAATCCTTAAAGTTATTCACAAGAAATGAGATCAAGGTGGAAAATAGCACACCCATCCATGTTTTCACCCACTCAAAGTCAATCAATTACCCAAAAGGGTGGGGGGTGGTGGATAATGTAACAAGGAGACCAGAAATGTTGCAGGACAGAAAAATAGATTAGTTATAGTAGCCAAATGCTGTCCAAAATGCTGTAGGAGCAATAGATTCAGAGATGAGAGTGGTCCCATGTGGTCTCAAAGTGACGGTCAACAAGTGGGTTCAAAAAGTAAAGGGCAACTCACCAGGATGATGAAACGGGAAATGATGCTGAACCCTCTTCCTCCTCCCCTTCCCCCCGCAGCTGCTTACTGTGTGGCCCAGCAGTGGGAAACCCTCAGAGGCTCTGGTTCACAAAGGGGTCAGCCCACCCGACCTGGCAACAGCTCCTGACCCCCATTAGTGGCCAAACTACAGAGAAAAGCGTAGGTGGAGAAACAGAGATTCTTAACGATTAGCCAGATATGCAACTGCTGTTTTGTAGGTTACACAACAGCAAATACCAGTAATGACGTGTGGTTTAACCTGATTTGAACCATCAGGACAGATCGATACTTAGTTGCATTAAAAGGAGAAACAGGGGCACCTGGATGACTCAGTCTGTCAAGCATCCCACTCGATTTCCGCTCAGGTCATGATCTTACGGTTTGCTTTGTGCAAGCCCAGAGCTGAGTTGTGTGCTGACAGTGTAGAGCCTGCTTGGGATTCTCTCTCCCTCTCTCTCTCTCTCTCTGCTCCTCTCCCACTCCTGGTCTCTCTCTCTCTCTCTCAAAATAAATAAATAAACTTAAAAAAAAAGAAGAAACAATATTGGAGATAAAATGGTTTACACAGGAAACAGCTGTAAAAACCCTTTTCAAAAGTAAAATTAACATCACTGTTGAGGATCAAGAGAATATTGCATTCGTAGGAAAAAAAAGGAACTAGACCTCTGCCTTAAAATTGAAACGTCTTCACAGAAAATTTCTTTCCCAATCCCTAAAGAAATGAGTAAAAATGAAGAAACAACTTAACTCTTCCCCATTCCAAAATTCATCAATTAAAAAAAAAAAGATAGAGAAAACCTGATTCAATCAGAGCAGGGCAGGGGGATAAGGCTCGATTCTGCCCCTAGAGCTGCCTTTCAGTCCCCAGAGACCATTCTGGTGAACAGACCTAATCCTGAGAATTTTTACGAAGATTCCCAAGTCAGGAGAGAATAAAACTGAGGGGGCAGATTTATCTTTTTGACTCTTCTGATCAGTGAGGAGGAGAAATAGCTACTGGAGAGCAGTGAAATGCATGGAATGAATTACGGGGTGGCCTCATCCAATTAGCAGAGTAAAAACATTGGTGATAGCAAATGTTGTCGAGATGAGCAGAAAGGAGAAAATCTAAAACAGCTATACGGAAAGTATATTGGTGTTGACTTTTGTGAAGGCAAGTTGCCACCATCGATTCAAATAGAAATGATAAATCCTTCCAGGAATTTATGCTAAATAAATACTTGCACTTGTATCCAAAGATACACACACAGGGATGCTCAATTTCCATGTTGTTTGTAATAACAAAATTGTTAACATCCTAAATGTCCATCAACGGGGAAGTGGTTAAGTTAATTTAAAAAGCGAGCCTTCCTGAGGGGCACTCTGAGGTTGTAAAATTGGATGAGATACATCCATATGTCAACACCAGATTTATCATCGACTCATTTGCTTAAGCGAAAAAGTACGTTTCATAGCAGTATGGATAATATTAACTCACATGTGAATTTTTCCATATAACACAGAAGGCACAAATACATACATATGTAAAGACACCAATGGGCTGGGGGGGGGTGGGTGGAGAATGAATACCCAACTCTTGAGTGGTTATTTTTAAAAACAATGCAAGCAAAGGAATGTGAAAAGGAGGCATTCTTTTTCTTTCTATCCTTAATTGTTTGATTTCTTTTTGTGCTAATATATTCATGCTTCATTTGTATACTATTTGTGTAATAAACATTATAAGCATGCTAAAAACAGTTCTGTTTATCAAGTTATTCAAATTGTATATGCATTCCATTATAATTTTTAAAAATATGACATCTCTTTCTAATTCGAATTCTTTTTTTATTTTTTGAGAGAGAGAGAGAGAATGCAAACAGAGGAGGGACAGAGAGAGAGGGAGACACAGAATCTGAAGCAGGCTTGAGGCTCTGAGCTGTCAGCACAGAGCCCGAAGTGGGCTCAAACCCACGAACTATGAGATCATGACCTGAGCCGAAGTCAGACGCTCAACCGACTGAGCCACCTAGATGCCCCATAATTCTAATTCTTACTTAATGCCCTTATATTGCACACATTAACCTTGCCAGAGTTGTGTACATTTATTTATTTTGTCCGAAAAGGCAATTGAGAAGTACTACAACCATTTTCTATTCCCTGACTCATTGATTTTTGCTTGTAACTTTATTATTTCCTTTCTTCTTTCCTTAGATGCAGTTTTGTGGTGGTGTTCTAGAATCTTGACCAAGCACAGATCCTCTTTTATTCATTTTCATTCTTTCTCACTCAGTGGTAGAAGTTTTTAGGGTTATAACTTTTTATCTAAGTAGATCTCTGTCCACATCCCAAAGCGTTTCTATGGGCTATTTGTATCTAAAGCATTACTTGCTATATGTTGGGCATTGTGTTATGAGCCTTACCTACATGGTAGGAACTCTTGCCTTATTTTATATGTGAAGGACCCGAAACATCTCTCTAGGGAGCTGGTACTCCTCTATTCTTAGTCCATGTAGTTTAGGAAGCATAGGTGCAACCTGACTTTGAGGGATGGGCACATGAGCCAGTACTAGTCATTCTTTAGCCAAAGTCACTGATTCAGGACTAAGCAAATGACCCAGACCTAATTAGAGTTTTTCATGGGACTTTTGGTAAAACTCTCGGAAAATAATAAATGTTCTTTCCTGTGGAATCTTCAGCTACATAACAAAATGAAAACAGAGATATCTTGGCCCCATTGTGGATAGAGTTTGCCTGAGTTTGAAGAGAGTCACGAGATGCCTGTGGTGGTTTACGGAGAATAAGAGACAAATTCCTAGTGATAGCGTCTGAGCACCTATAGCCACATATACCTGAAGCCAAAAGAATTCCTTGAATTTCCTGATTTAATAAGCTAATAAATTCTCTTTTTTGATTTCCGCTAGTTGAGGTGATTTTCTTTTCTTTTTTTTAATGTTTATTTATTTTGGAGACAGAGACAGACAGACAGAGAGGCAGAGAGAGAGGGAGACAGAAAATCCCAAGCAGGCTCCACACTGCCAGCACAGAGCTCAACCCGGGGCTCAAACTCACAAACCATGAGATCATAACCTGAACTGAAATCAAGAGTCGGACGCTTAACCAAATGAACCAGCCAGGTGCCCCGAGGTGATTTTTCTATCACTTAAAATCAAAACAGTTCTTAGAGAGTTAAATCTGATAGATCCCATAAGTATTAGTTGGTGGATCCAAAATATGACCACAGGTAATCTAATACCAGAGCCCACACTCATGACCATAAATTCTGCTGCTTTTATTTATTCATTTATTTATTTATCTAACCATTTACTCATTGAACACTTATGACACTGAAGAGGTATGGGCTAGATCATTTAGCATCTCTTAAGACAGGGAACAGAGAATGGAGGTCATTCTAGTTGTGGTAGGAAAACCATTGAGGGACTTTCAGTAAAAGTAATGTAACACTATTTTCATATTTAAAAGATTATTCTAGTGATGCATGGTGAACAAGGTCTAAGGGGACAAGAGAAGGCATGAGAACACCAATAAGGAGACTATCACAGTTTCCCAGGACAGAAATCATGTTCTGTGGAGTTGGGTGTTACTGGTGAAGGTACTAATAAGATATTGAAATGCATTTTGGAGGTAGAGCCAAGGGGATCCGCTGATGGATTAGATGTAGAGCATGAGGGAAAGAGAGGAATCAAGGCTGGCTTCTAGGTCTTTGACCTAAGCAACTCAGAGAATGATTATTACACTTACATAAATAGGGAAACACATATTGGATAATGGCTTGGAAGCAGGAATCAAGAGTAGATTTTGGTCTTGTGAAGTTTGAGATACTCATTGGACATCCGCATGGAGATGTCAAACAGATACAAATCTGGATCTCAATGGAGATATTGGGACCAACCATATAAATATGGAAACTATCAGCTTATGGAATGTACTTAAAACCATGGAACTATGTTTAATCATGGCCCAAGGAAAGAGCATAAATTTAAAAATGAAGAAATCCAAGCCCTGAGACATTAGGTGTTTCCATATAGTGCTTCCCAATAAAGACTGGGAAAGGGGGGGAGGAATCAGAAAAGATGTGTGAGAAGAAACAACCAGTAGGGCTGGAGGAAAATGAGCTTACATGATAAGGTAGAGAAAGAACTTGTTTTAAGAAGGACTGTTGGGGGAGGGAACCCCTGGATATCTCAGTCCATTAAGCAGCCAACTCTTGATTTCAGCTCAGGTCATGATCTCATGATTCATGAGTTCAAGCCTCACATCAGGCTCTGAGCTACAGAGCTACAGGCAGAGCCTGCTTGGGATTCTCTCTCTCCCTCTCTCTCTGCCCCTCCATTGCTCTCTCTCTCTCTCTCTCTCTCTCTCTCTCTCTCAAAATAAATAAATAAACTTTAAAACATTTGGGGCACCTGGGTGGCTCAGTTGGTTAGCGGCCGACTCCAGCTCAGGTCATCATCTCACAGTTTGTGGGTTCGAGCCCCGTGTCAGGCTTTGTGCTGACAGCTCAGAGCCTGGAGCCTTTTTCTAGTTCTGTGCCTCCCTCTCTCTGACCTTCCCCCACTCACGCTCTGTGTCTCTCTCTCTCTCTCTCTCAAAAATAAATAAAAAACATTTAAAAAATTTTAAAACATTCAAAACATAAAAGGAGGATCAGTGGTGTCAACCGGTTCAAATTGGGCTGTTGATCAAACTTAATGTGATATTATAGAAATTTGGGGCATAATAAGACCAAAAAAGGGTCAATGAAATAAACTGTCACTGAATTGACACTATCCAATGCCAAATAGTATTCCCCTCCTCCCAGGGAATAAATTTAAAACTGAAATGTCTTCCATTTCTTTACTTTGTATATTTTCTTCTACCCATGGTCCTCTGCCTCGTGGTAAGTCTGCTGAAGTCAGAAGGCAGGAGACTTTTAAGGAAGAGTTCCACTTAAATTTCTTGGTACGTATAATGTTTGGTCCAATCATCTCTTGAAGCAAAGCTACATCTTGCTATTTGATCCAAAATCTACCTATGACCATGATTAAGTCCCTCTACATGAATCCCTTTGTCATCAACATTAAGTTATTAAAAGCAGATCATAATTATTAAAGTACAGAGATTAAGAATAGATGCTTAAGACACATTTTATGTTAAAAAGGCCCACTTCCAGAAGAACACATACATTATAAATTGCTGAATTTTAGGCAAAAGGGCATGTCAGCATTGTGCTAGAATGTAAGATGCTCAGAACCATAATCCTTGTGGAAATGTCAAAAAATTATCTAAATACCAAAAAAAAGCTAAAAATATGAAAATCTGAAGGAGTCCTTTAGTCCTGTGTATCTGTATCAATAACAATAGTCACTATTATTATTTATTTTTATGTCGTTGATTTAGCGAGCATTTATCATGTGCCTTGCATGTGTGAGGTCCCGAAGGTGGAGTAATGGTGAACGAGGAGGGCAATTCTGACCCTCACCCCAGAGGTTGGTATGAAGAAAGATAGAAACAAAGACAAGAAATAAGTAAGTTCAAATACTGAATGAGTGCTATGAATACCAATAACATAGATGTGTGAAAGGCAGAGGTTGTGTGGTAGGGACCCCTCCCTAAGGAGAGAGAAAAAGAGGAGAGAAGACTTCAAGGTCACCTAGATATGTGCCCAGGTGCCTACATCCCCCATGACCTTGTAAACTGAGACAACTCATTAGACTGCATGTTTAATGTGTGTTACCATATATGGGAGACAAAGAAATATAAAATGTATAAAAAAACTATGCCATGTGATGTGGGCCGCTCAGTTTTTTGGGTACAAACCCAACTGAGTGGTGCTGGCACGAATGAAAAGCCTCGGTGTCACGACTCTGTGTGTGAGAATCCCGCAACAGTTGGAGGGGAAAGATCAATGTAAGATAGAAGAGTCAAGGAAAGGCATCTCCCTCCACTGAGCACTGATTATGTCACACATTCACTAATCATGTTACATATATTATTTCCATTTTTTTCCACCATAACCCCTCCAGGAATTATACTCAGTTTTCAGATGAGAATACCGAAGGTTAGCTATCTAATGTAACTCATCCAAAGTCACCGACCTAGAAAATGGCGGATCCGGATCTGATTGTACAACTCTAAACCTCAAGTCTACAAGATTACTGCCTTGTGTTGTAAGTAATATCTATTTATGATTATACTTAACTTTAACACATACTGGTACTACTTACTGGAAATGCAGTGGGTGTTAGTTGTATGCTAGATTCTCCATCTGTATCAACCCTCAACCTTACAGCCCTCCTATAGGATCTGAGAAACATTAGACCAGGCTCAGAAAGTTGAACCAAGGTAAGTTAGAATGCCTTCCAGATCTTTCTGCCTGTTCTCTTTCCCCTCTATTGCACTTGCAGTGGTCTGAAGGCCAAAGGTGCACCCCGGAAGTCTTGTTAGCAAATGTCCTTTATCAGATTGAATCAAACATCCCCATTTTACAGATGAGAAACTGAGGGATTATATAAAAGTCACTAACATTTCTATAGGGCTGTTCTCGAGTCTTAACACATAGCAACTATTTTGATCTTCATTAACAATGCTGTGAAATAATGACTGTTCCCATTTTGAGATGGGATAGCTGAGGTACAAGGTGGTTAAGCGATGTGGAGGTGGTCGGGATTTGAACCCCACAGTCTGGCTCTGGGGTCCATGTCCCTAAACACTGACTTTGCACTGCTATCTACATGCCTACAAAGTGGGAGTGACTGTTTAGGTTGGAGGGAAATGCAATTCGGTGAGCTTTTCACTCCATCTTTCCTCTTTTTTCTCCTACCTGCCATTGACCCTACATTGACCTGTGTGTGCCCCTCTTTTAAACGAGGAAGTTAAAAATGGGAGAAATTATAATACAGCTAAACTGGAAAATCTCTTTTTTAAAAAAAATACATTTTTGGAATGTAGACACCTTTTTGTTCTTTGAGATGACACTTTCTGTATTTCCTTGGAGAAGAAGGATATTTTATTTTTATTTGTTTGTTTGTTTGTTTAGAGGGCACACGTGAGGAAGGGGAAGAGAGAGAGAGACAGAGAGAGACAGAGGGAGAGAAGTAAGGCTCACCCAAAGTGGGGCTCGAGCTCTCCCAATGTGGGACTCGGACTCATGAGACATGAGATCATGACCTGAGCCAAAGTCAGATGCTTGACGACCCAGGTGCCCGAAAGATATTTCTTATAAATCAATGCCCTGGACCCCTAAAAAAGGAGTGAGAGCAGATTCTTATGATGAGGAACATAGTCAAGAGGTTTTATTTGGGAATCCTATCAAAGCTCTGAAGTTCTAAAACAGTGGTCTAGAGAGAAGGAAAGATGTGTCCGTGCGTTAACAGCTCAGTGAGTCATTGTGAGCAGTAAATGAGCCCATAAGTATAAAGAGCTTCATAAAGCTCCTGATTTATAGAAAGTGCTCAATAGGGGTGCCTGGATGGCTCAGTTGGTTGAGCGTCCGACTTCGGCTCGGTTCATGATCTCACAGTTCGTGGGTTCGAGCCCTGCGTTGGGGTCTGTGCTAGCAGCTCAGAGCCTGGAGTCTGCTTCCGATTCTGTGTGTCCTTCTCTCTCTCTTCCCCTCCCCTGCTCACGATCTGTCTCTCTCTGTCTCTCAAAAATAAATAAAATATGTAAAAAAAAAAAAAAAAAGAAAGTGCTCAAGAAATGCTAAATACTGTAATTACTATCATCTCACTGCGCTTACTCTTTAAGCACCGCAATGGCAAAGCCATAGCCAAACTTATGGCATGTGTGTTTTATATCTTGTTTCGAGGCTATCTTAGCAATAGGAATAAAAAGGCTTTAAAGCCTGTAATTCTCTTTGAGGAAATAATGGGTTTTAGTTGGAGGAAACTGGAAGACTGTGAACTCCATGGCGGTAAAAATGAATCTGTCCTGCTGACAACGCTTCCCCAGCAAGTGGTGGGTGTTTGTAAGTCTTCGCTGCCTGAGGTGCTAACTGACCGTCTAGTTAGGGACCGAAGACAGACACTTGGAAAGCTCGTTTACAATCAAAGGAAGAGGGCTCCTGGCTGGGTCAGTGGGTCGAGCATGCGACTCTCGATCTCGGGGTTGTGCGTTTGAGCCCCATGGTGGATTCGAGGTTTGTTAGAAAAGATACAGAACAATTAAAGGAAGAAAATAAATGCCATTGAAGAAATAGAATTTGGACCAAGAGGTGCCAAAATGGAAATTACAGTGTTCATGAATCTAGTGAAAATGTATACTGGAACTGATATTTTATGATACAAATGATATATTGTTAAATGTAGGTTATGTGATAAATATTATGCAGGATTAGAAATTCAGAGAAGAAGGAACTTGCTGATGGCTAGAAGAATCAGAAGGCTGAATGGATTTTTTTTAATGCTTAAGGTTTGGATAGGTGGAAGGCAAAAGAGAGGCCTTCCAAGGAAGGGAAATGTCATGAGTAATGGCATCCCGGTAGGACTAAATATGGGTAGAGATAATTGATGAGTAGGATCCAGGAAGAAAGGACAACTTTTTAATGGGTGTGGCACAGGGTATCTTGGCTGAGTTGCGTATATTAGTGGGTAAAGTTTGTGGACACCTTTTAAAAAAAGTTTTTATTTATTTATTTATTTTGAGCCAGTGAGTGAGCGAGCGAGCAAGCGAGAGAGAGAGAGAGAGAGAGAGAGAGAGAGAGAATGAGAGAGAAAGCAGGGGAGGGGCAGAGAGAGAGAGGGAGACACAGAGTCCTAAGCAGGCTCCATGTTGTCAGCATGGAACCTGACGTGGGGCTCCATCCCACAAATCGTGAGATCATGACCTGAGAGTTGGACCAAGAGTTGGATGCTTAACTGACGGAGCCACCCAGATGCTCCTGTGGACACCCTTTTTGAGATCTCCTTTGAGTTCAAGATGGAGATGAAGCCTCCTTATCGATGTGTGGATGCTTGGAGCCCCCCAAACAGGTGTCTCATTACATCCTCTGATTTGGATGAGCCCAGTAGCCTTCTGAGGAGTAACGAGCATCTAGCCCAGAGGCAGGGCTGGATATTTACAAATATGTAGGGCCAGATACAAATAGGGAGGGATGGATATTTATAAATATGTCTGAGAATTTTGGAAATTTGGAAGGGGTCTGTGTGTGTATCTAGTTTACAGATATGGACAATAGGGAGGGTAGTGAGAGATCATCCCCATGAGGGAAGAAGGACCCTGAGGTGTAGGCCCAACTTGGGGACAGAGCAGTCATGAGATGGTGAATCCAAGACCAGTGTCACACTGTGATCCAATTGCTCCCTTTACAAGGTCTCTCGGGGGGGGTGAAACTAAAAATAACGCTTTCACCAGGATCCCAAGTTTCTCTCCTAGGGACATTTCTTCCCATAATGATTTTAAAAAATATAAAACTCACTAGAAGCTGTAAAAACAAAATTTACTCTCAAGAAGATTGAATTACAAAATTGAGAGAAAAGAAGCTATTTCGTGGGGCACCTGGGTGGCTCAGTCAGTTAAATGTCTGACTCTTGATTTCCACTCAGGTCATGATATCACAGTTCGTGAGTTCAAGCCCCACATCGGGCTTAGGACTGATAGTCTGGAGCCTGCTTAGGATTCTCTCTCTCCCTCTCTCTCTGCCCCTCCCTTGCTCATGCTCTCTCTCTCTCAAAATAAATAAATAAACTTAAAAAAAAATAAAGAAGCTATTCCAGGGTGGCAAGAAGAAAAAAGAAGATAATTTAAAATATGAGGAAGAAGTTGGGAATGCAAACTGGTACAGCTGCTCTGGAAAATAAAATTACCCTACGACCCAGCAATAGTGCTACTAGGAATTTATCCGAA
Organism: Cryptoprocta ferox; assembly: GCA_028646485.1. Classification (NCBI taxonomy): domain Eukaryota; kingdom Metazoa; phylum Chordata; class Mammalia; order Carnivora; family Eupleridae; genus Cryptoprocta; species Cryptoprocta ferox. The sequence goes on from CM053565.1 coordinate 6,837,171, forward strand.
GGATACAGAAGTGATGATGCATAGGGGCACATGTACCCCAATGCTTATAGCAGCGGTTTCAAAAATAGCCAGATTATGGAAAGAGCCCAAATGTCCATCAATGGATGAATGGACAAAGAAGATGTGGTTTATATACACAATAGAATACGACTTGGCAATGAGAAAGAATGAAATCCTGCCATTTGCAGCAACGTGGATGGAACTGGAGGGTATTATGCTGAGTGAAATAAGTCAGTCAAAGACAGACAGATATCATATGTTTTCACTCATAGGTGGAACTTGAGACCCTTAAAGGAGGACCATGGGGGAAGGGAAGGGGAAAATACAGTTTCGAACAGAGAGGGAGGCAAACCATAAGAGACTCTTGAATGTGGAGAACAAACTGAGGGTTGATGGTGGGGCAGGGGGGACGGGAAATGGGTGACGGGCATTGAGGAGGGCATTTTTTGGGATGAGCACTGGGTGTTGTATGTAAGTGATGAATCATGGGAATCTACCCCCAAAACCAAGACCACACCATATACACTGTATGTTAGACAACTTGACAATAAATTTTTAAAAATTAAAACTAAAATAAAATAAAATATTAGAAAGAAGACGACAGAAACAGAGAAAAAAGAATTAAAAGATTTATTACGTAAATCTTTAGCGTGCTTGAGGTCTTCTCTAGAACAGATGCAAACAGAACGGAACCAACTTAAAACCCCAGAGGTCTTTCTTGAGCTGAATGAAGCAAAACAAACAAAAGCAAATCTTCAGAATCCAGGACCAGACGTAATCACCAAATGTCCCCGTGTCCCTCCTCTTCAATGTGGAGACATGTAGCCAAGAATTTCAGGGCATGGCCATGCAGTGAATGCAGGCATCCCAAGGTCTCAAAGGTCAAAGGTGACCCCCAAAGCATCTGACCTGCAAAGGGAGACCGAAGACATCACCAGAGAAGGAGCAGAGGGTGGGCACCTCGGGTTGTAGGCTAGATCCCTGCTCACGCCAGAGGCTTTCACACATGTACTACAAGAGTGTGGGCAATAGGACCCAGAATTTTCTGTTAATCAGACTCCCCTGGGACACAGGTGAGCCTCGCTAGAACCCCAGCCCGCCCACATCTACTGAGTCAGAACTTCTATCCGAGGAGCCTGGAAGTTCTTTACCAGGCACTCTGGGTTCCTTTTCTCCCCAGGGGAAGTTTGGACCACACTGATTTAAGGGACTTCTAGAAAGGTGTAAGGGCGGAAGGTAGGGGTCTGGCCACTTAGCATGCAAGGGGGGTATCGACACGGCGGATCTGTTCGAGTGAGTAATGCAAGCTGGTGACGCAGAGGACATTCGGGTGAGTGCTGTAAACAATTTGAGTTGGCCTGCTCTACGGACATCAACCTGCGTCTATGGCATGCATTAAACAGGCCACAAATCCTGGGCTGGAGGGACAGTCTGCCATCAGCAAATGTATCATAAGTCTTTCTCCCTGAGAATTTTTCTGATGACAGCGTAGGAAACAAATCTAGATATTCCACTGAATCAATGTTGTCATTAACAGATTTACAATGTAATCAATAATATGGGCACTCTAGTCAAACGAAGCCCACAGGAATAATGGTATTAAATGCCTGACAGCTGAAGAGGTTATTTATCTGTGCCTCTCTCTCTAAATCTATATATTTTTTTCTATCAATAGAGGAAAGGAAATACTCATCGAAGTATGGATATATTCCGTGGAACAACTACCAGCTTTCACTTAAACTTCCCTCCATCCTCAAATGGCACTCTAAATATAAAATAATTGAAGGGTGCCAATAATTTGTCAAGCAACTCATTGGGGGCCGCAATGAAGTCTCTATGTTTCCAGAAGATAAAGCTTTTGGGCAAGGCTCATGGGAGCTCACTGGGGGAGAACCTTCGAGGTCTTTCTGCCTTTGCATGCCATAAATATTGTCTGCTTTGCAAGTGGGAGGTGCCTACTATTTTAATATTAATTTGCATTTCCTGTCTGATATTGATCTGGCCGGGGTTCATATAAACTGCAGAGGTCTGGCCCCCAGGAGAGAACGTCATTAAAGTAAACTTTCCCGTCTTTCTGGAATTCACCCCATTGCCCTCCTTTCGCTCTCCCCTTTCACCTTCACCCCTCTCTCAGCCCCACTCGGCCCTTCCCTTTAAAAAAAGTGGCATTAGTTCTTTACAACTGAGCAGGAACAGAACGAAATGTTTCACATCTGCTCTCCGAGTTCACGGATTAGCATGAGAATGAGTAGCCAGTGTTTCAATGATGCACAGTCCAGTGGATGAGAATGGGGCTCAAGCCCGGTATCAGAGAGCTCTCTGGCTCCTGCCAGATGTCCTAGGCCCAGGACACAAAAGCAGTGAACCCAGGGCTTTAACAAATCACCTTTCTCCAGGGCTAATCACTCAAGAAAAGGTTTTGTTGCGGGTTTGGAGAGGGTCAGGTTGGTATTTCTCCACTGAGCTGTGGCCTTGCCCAGCCCCTCCAGCCTTCACCCTCAAGCCTTTCTAAAGAGACCTCTTATTTCTTCCCCCCCCCCCCGACTCCTCCAAATGCAGGGCTCTGAGGGCAAAAGCTGCATGCCGGAGTCTCCCAAAGCCACAGGGGCGGCAGGGGGCTCATTAATCAATGGTGGCCATGTTGCCGGTCTAGCTCTTGCTCTCTGTCTCTGAACAATAAAGACTTTAGCAAGAATAAAATGGCCCAGTGGGCTAGTACAAGGTCAGGCTTAGTGGCAAGATGGTTCCGGTGTAATCACAGTTGGAGGAATCCTGTATTTTCTGCAGGGATGTTGTGTAAACCGGAGAGTGGCCGTTCTCCGAGGAGGATGCCCGGACCAGCAGCAGCAGCAGCATCAAATGGTGACTTGCTACCCTGATCTCCTGAATCAGAACTCTGGAGTGGGCTCAGTCATCCGCGTCTCTAAAACACCTCCAGGGGCTCCTGGGTGGCTCGGTCTTAGATGTTCGACTTCAGCTCGGAGCATGATCTCGCGGTCCGTGGGTTCGAGCCCCGCATCGGGCTCTGTGCTGACAGCTCAGAGCCTGGAGCCTGCTTTGAATTTTGTGTCCCCCTCTCTCTCTGCCCCTCACCTGCTCCTGCTCTGTCTCTCTCTGTCTGTCAAAAATGAATAAATGTTAAAAAAATGAAAATCAAAAATAAAACACCTCCCAAGGCGTTCTGATGTTCTCCTCATTCCAAAGAGAAGGAAATCTAGGCAAATGCCTTTTGGGTTTTACGTTAATTTTACATCCAGATCCTTGTTTATTCTCATCTCAGCAAGAAAAGGTGGCCAGCCATCTCGACGTGTCCGGGATCATGACATTTTTCCAAGATGCAGGTCTTGTAGTTCAAAAATCAAGACATTTCCCAGGGCAACCTGGGACAGACAGGTCACCCAAACTGAGGAGCAGGGCCAGTCTGATGGTGGACTGGTCCACGTTCCTTCCTACCTGGCTATGCTCCTGTTCCTCCTGTTCTATCACCTATTGGGTTGAGAAGAAAAAATAGATGAAAGAGATGGCCATCAGCCAAAGGGGAGGGTTTTGACCATGCAACTACAACAGAGAGCCAAAAAAAAAAAAAAAAAAAAAAAGAGAGAGAGAGAGAGAGAGAGAAAAGGAAAACAACTATGAAAAATCCCATGGTTTTGTATGAAAAAAGTCTCCTTTGACAAATAAATGTTTTCTGCCTTTAGAGAAAAAGCTCAGAAGCTTCTTCCCAGACTCAGGAGGAGAAGGCACATTCTTGTCACCTTTCTCTAACCTCGGCAGAAAATCACTAAGCCAGTTAAGTCTTTACATCTCCACTAACATCGTCCATAGTTCAGCTAGGGCTCTGTACTTTTCTCCAGATTTATCTCCTGTGCTGCTGTAGTAGGAAGTTATATACATGGATCTCAAGGTCAAAGGAGAGCCGGGAGACAGAGATATAATTTAGGGGAGTTCCTGAATCTGAGAAGGTATATGGAAAGAGATGAGTTGCCTTGGAAAGTCAGGGATCTGTTAGTTAATGGGACGTAGGACACAGGTGGAAGGGAGGTTAGTGTCACTTGGGGCTGGAGGGGGTGCTTAAGGGAAAGGGACACAAAGATCACAGCATCGTCTTCGCTGAGCTACTTGACCTAGCCGTCTTCAATCCCAGGAAGTGATGTGATCAGGCATCTGTACAGGGTTAGAGAGGGAGTATTTGGTCCCCAAGGAGGAAAAGTCTGGTAAGGACTATGCAGAATATGTTAATTTTCATAGAGAGCAATGCATCATTCAACTCCTGATCAAATCTGGACATGTTCTATTAAAAAATGATAGGAAGAGAAGGGAAAAACCAGGGTGCAATAAAAGAGCTAGACACAGTCAGGTTCAAACCTTGTCCTTTTACTTACCTTATGATCGTGGGCAGTTTACCAAAGCCTCCTTTCACGAGAAACTGGGAAATTAACGTTTATTGCAAAAAGATTCTTTGAGGAGTAAATAAGGTAATCCGTGCAACATGCGTCACAGAGCACCCAGGACAAATTAGTGCTTTGTAAATGCTCAGCGGCAACGTGAATAGAGTAGCAAGGGTTTGGATTTTTGCTTCCGTAGAGACTCCGGTTCCATTTCTAGCCCTGGCCCTTTTGAGGGTATGACTTTAATCATTTAAGCTCTAACTGTGAGGTTAATTGGACTGTATTTATCCCTTCGAGGATGGTTTAAGAATTACATGAGATCATACACCTGAAGTGCTCAACACTTTGCTGGAAGTCAGTCCTGTTTCCCCCAACCGTGTTAACCACACCGTTCTCTGAATTCCCACGTCACTGGGCTTGAACTTCCCCATCTCCTGCCATGAGTGATCATCCTATGCTTGCCAGCCTCCCCATTTCTCTCCAGATTCCCTTTGTGCGTCTGCCTATCTTCAGCAGGGCATCTGACGATGAACTCTGAGATGGACTGAGCCTTAGAGAACGGACATCTGGTAACTAAGAGGACTAATTTAACCTGAGCCCTGGATCTGGGAAAGGCAGATCAGTGAATGCCCAGAGGTTCACCAATTTCTCTGGCCGCGGATCCCAACCCCATGGCTCGGGATTTTGGGGAACCATGTAGGATGGAGTCAAGGTTGGGCTTCCCCAGACCTCTGGTTTCATTTTTGTTTCTGTGCTTCTGTGGGTCTTCAGGCTGCAGACAGCAGTGGGGGGATTCTTGGGGCGGGACGCAGCCAGGCCCCCAACAGCAGCCCCACCATGCCTTTCAGAGAGCCCTCACTGTGCCCGAGCCTGTCATCCCAGGTGGTCCCGCCCACAGCCTTGTGAAGCAGGCACGTGGTAGGACACCAGGGTGCGGGATCACGCCAAGATGCGACTTTGAAAGGCTAAATGAGCCGTTTAGTGACACAGCTTGGGACTCCCAGTCTCTCTGACTCCGGGCTGCCCTATTGCACTGCCTTATCCGAGGATCTCCACTCTGCCTTCACTTACCTCCTTTGCCAAATGCCGGAGCTGGGAGCTCCAAGAGGTCAAATCAGACCATTGATGGTCCCAGGGCCATAGAGTGCTGAGACTTGGCTAAAGATGTAGTCAAGAGCAGGCACCAGAAGCCCGTCTGTCAGCCTTTGAATCCTGGCTCTTAGCCATGCAGCACTGGGGAGGTTACTCAGCGTTTGCCTTAGTTTACTCATTAGTGAAATGGACATAATGATACAAATAGTAGCAACCCACCCACAGCTGTGTGGCATCTGGGAAGACTTAATACAGGTACCTAGGTACCAAGCCCAGCACTTAGGCTACCCAATGTCAGCCATCATCCCTGCAAGGTGAAGACGGTCCATCTCATACTGATCTCAGTTCAAGGCTGGAAAGCAAGCATCTCTGGATTCAAGTCCCACTCAAGGCTCTGCTCCCTGTATTTGCTTGACTCCCTGCTTCTTGTTTGGCTCACTAGTCATGGTGGCGGTTGAAATACCACAACGGTAATGGTCATTAACATTTACTGAGCATTTATGATGCATCAGGTCCTGTTTCAAGCCTTTCCATCAAGGGGGGCCTGAGCGGCTTAGACGGTTGAGAAACTAACTCTTGAGACTCTTGATTATGGCTCAGGTCATGATCTCCCGGTTCGTGGGCTCGAGCCCCGCATTGGGTTCTGTGCTAACAGCGTGGAGCCTACTTGGGATTCTCTGTTTCTTCTCTCTGCCCCTCTCTCTCTCTCTCTCTCTCTCTCTCTCTCAACAATAAATAAATAAACTAAAAGCCTTTCCGTCAAAATGCTCACAACCTCCGGAGCATGAGGCTTGGAGATGTTGACTCAGTGGCCCCGGGTGGCTAGGAAATAGCCAAGCCTGATATGAGACAAGGAAGCAGAGATTTGTTGAGCCAAGTTTTAGAAGGCGCTGATGGAAAGTGGGGCCAGTTGACCCGGGGTTGCTTTCTTATCAGCAAACTCTGCTGCTCTCAGAGGGCCACCAGCAGCTGCTTTTCTCCTGGTGGAGGAAAAAGGGAGAGGGTGGGCTTAAGGGCTGATCTCTTAGCAGTATTCACTTAACAACCCCTCCCCTCTGTGTTTATCAATCATAAACGAAAGATGAGGTTTTTGCAAACCGGGCAGCAGATCTGTGGACCAGCCACTGGCCAGGCCTCCCACTGAGGACGATTCCAGATTTGCACGAAGCCATCTCTGGCTCCCGTGTTCCATTTTCAGCGCCAAGGAGACCAGGCAGCATCTCTGAGGGGGACAACACCAGGCTCCCCCCTCATATGTTTTTGTCACAGCGTCGCAAGCAGATGTCCTGCGGCGGCTGGGACAAAAATGGGGCAAAGTAGCTGTCCTGCGGCGGCTGGGACAAAAATGGGGCAAAGTAGCAAACACCAGCTGATGAGAGGCTCGCCCTCAGGCCGTAAATCAGGGCATAAAGCAGCCTGAGGCCCCAGCAAACTGAACAAGGACCAGTCCCATCACTGATCTAATTGCCCACAAGCACAGGGCCGAGAGGAAACGGAACAAAAGGCAGGCCCCTTGCAGAATGGAGCCAGGAAGCGGCACAGCCCCGGCCGACTTCCACAGGCCGCTGGGCTCTAAATCTTGAATCAGGATTCAAGTGCTATTTAGCATTGGGTGAATTGGGACTTGAAGCAGAATTAATTGCCTCCAAATTGTATCTTTCCTCCCAGCCATCCATTAGTTTGCTCTGGCAGAGGGATAATGACACTTCATGAAATACAGCCGCAAAATCGAGCCTTGTTCCTTGCATCCTTGGAAAGAGCTCAAAAAAAGGGAAAAACTCTCCGATAACGTGTGTCCCCCTCCAGGGTGAGAATGCACGTCCAACCATTAGGTCACTCTTGTCCTCTCTGAAAAGAAATATCTATTTGTTTGTTTCCTAAGAATAATGAAATTTCAGAACCTTCCAAATAAAGGGCTGTAAAGCAATGTGTTTTGTTTTACATGGTGGTGAGAGAGTCAGATCTTGACTTTGGTTGTAGTTGTTTTACCCAAGGTGTGCCACCTCCCTGGCGAAGGTCACTGTGCAGAGAGGAGGAAGTGGGGACAAGTGAGGCTGAGATGGCACTATGACACACACAGTCCCCCTCGAAGAGTCTTTTCAATCCCTCTGGGAAATCGGTGGTAAAAGTCAAAGCTAAAGCCTGATTCAAATAGAGGCTGAGTGTGACAGTCACGAAGCCACTGGCTCCTTTAGAGTAAAGGTTATGCCAACGTCCTCTTGAATCCCCCTGAAGCTATTTAGGGCTCAGAAAAAATAGCAGGAAGATGCCCATTTGGTATCGAACACCTGCCTTCCAACTAGCAACTGACCAGACGCTGAAATGCCCAGGAGCAGTGATACCCAAATGCAATTGAAAAGGAGCTAAAAGGATCTGACCAGTGGTGTGTGTGTGTGTGTGTGCATGTGCGTGTATATACATATAGATACATGCATGCACGTATTTATGTATATATGTATATATGAACATATGTATGCATATACACATATACATACGTACAGTAAAACCTTGGATTGTGAGTAACTTGTTCTGCGAGTGTTCTGCAAGACGAGCAAACATTTCTAACAAATTTTAACTTGATAAATGAGCCATGCTTTGCAATAAAATTAGTACATGACCCTGAAGGTCACATGATCACAACAGAGCCAATGGTTCTCTCTCTCTCTCTCTCTCTCTCTCTCTCTGTGAGATTGTGGGTGATCCCTCCCATGCTCCGATGCTGGGTCTTAGGCCACGGTGTTTGGCAGAAATCAGTGATTTTTCAGAATATTGGAAGGTGCCCACAACTGGCACTAGTGTATTTTTTGTCACCGCAAAACACCTATGGGCAGTCCTTTGCTTTTCCAGACAAGAGTGAACTTAGGAATGCTTTGCTCCAGTCTAGGTCAGGCTGCCTGCAGATATAGACCCTGTCCTCTGCTGCCTCATTGCCAGTTACATGAAATACAGTATATGACACGAGTTTATTAATACCGTACTATAGTCAACATCTGTTAGTGGAAATGGTCCTACACCATCACCCTCCTCTCTCTTGTCTCCCTCACACCAGCCACAAAGGTTTTCAAAGGCAAGTGCAGGCGAATTTGTTTATATTTCTTTATATTATGTATTTTCTTTATCATTTCATATTATATTACAGTAGTATAATCATTTTTATATGAATCCTTTTGGGTTATGGAATGAATCATCTGAGTTTCCATCACTTCTTATGGGGAAATTCGCTTTGATATACAAGTGCTTTGGATTACAAGCATGTTCCCGGAACGAATTATGCTCGCAAACTAAGGTTTGACTGTGTGTATATATGGATGTTTACACACACATACACACATATATATAGCTTTAAAGTTTGTTTTAAATTTCAGGGCATACTGTGTTTGTACGCAGAAACTAGGATCACCTAAGTCCTGTCATTGTTTAAGTCCGGGCCACCCAATCAATTGCCCACAGAGGACAGGCAGTGATGTAAACGAATAAAGCCCTGGACCTCATTCCTCAGAGAGAAGGAAGGGATAAGATGTTGCCAAACTGAAATGCAAACCCAAGATTGTTTTTTATCCTGATTCCTCAAGAGAGCTAGAGGCTCTGTTGTTGTTTTTTTTTCTTTTTCTTCAATGTGAAACTTTAAAAGAAATATATATATGATCCCATCTAAGGGTCTCATCCAGCCCGCAGGCTTCCAATTTGAAACCTCTGGTCTAAACAGATGCTTTTGGCTGAAGGAAATATAAAGTAAGTGCGTAATCCGTGGTATTCGTGGATCTCCGTTACCTGTGCCTACAGGAAGGGGGAGCAGAGGAAACAAGCGTGAGCTAACATGGATCGCCGGCAAGGAACTCAGAGGCCCTTTTCAAAATTTGTGCTCATGGTGCTCAAGCCCTGAGGTGAAGGCAATGTCAACCCAGGTTAATATTTTTTTTGGTCCTCTCAGTTCTTCAGCACCTGCCCCCACCCTGGCTCACCCCCAACTTTACGATGTTTTAGTGTCTCGCTGATTGGCTGTTGGTAACTCGACAGAGAGAAAAAAATAAGAACTGTGTATAAGTTTTTTGCTTACATGTTGAGTCAACACTGAAGAAATCAAAGAGTGGAGACTCCTGTGGATTCTTCGAAAGTAGCCCTCAGGGTTTTCCAGGAGGCTTTGTAGGAAGCATCTGGGAACAGGAAGGGCGAGTCCTGGGATCAAATCATGGCCCTGCCACTATGTATATCACCAGGTGAGTGGCATCTACTACCTCTGCAGTGACGTAGAAACTTTGGTTGGGCTGCGATGTCTAAGGCTTCTCAAAGTTCTGACCAACTTCAACATTTACTCTGATTGTCTTTTCTTTCTTTGGATGGAGGGCAGAGGCTGAACTTGAGCAGTAAATGCGATTTGTGATCTTCACCTGGGCCAGTCTCTCTGGATTTCGTGTTCGAAAAACAAGCAGTGGTTTTTAACCTGCATGTTAGGATCCTCGAAGCACATTTTAAAAAATTACTGTTTACCTGATCTGGATTCTTTCCCATCCAATTAAATCAGAACCTATAGGAATGGGGGGTGCCTGGGTGGCTCAGACAGTTAAGCAACCAACCCTCGATTTCAGCTCAGGTCATGATCTCAGTATTGGTCAGATCGAGCTCTGTGCTGATAGCACAGAGACTGCTTGGGATTCTCTCTCTCTCTCTTCCTTTCTGTGCCTCTCCCCCATTCATTCTTGCTCTCTCTCTCTCTCTTTCTGTCTGTTTCTCTCTCAAAATAGATAAACATTAAAAAAAAGAACCTATAGGAATGGGATAGAGGTGAAGATTTAATTTATAATGGGGTAAAATTGATGTTAGAATATTATGTGTGTGTATCTCTCTGTCTCTGTATCTCTCTCAAAATAGATAAACATTTAAAAAAAGAACCTATAGGCATGGGATAGAGGTGAAGCATTAATTTCTGATGGGGTAAAATCGATGTTAGAATATTATGTGTGTGTATCTTATATATACAGTAAAACCTCGGATTGCGAGTAACTTGTTCTGCGAGTGTTGTGCAAGACAAGCAAATATTTCTAATAAATTTTAACTTGATAAACAAGTGAGGAACGCGTGACACTGAATGTTACATGATCACAACTGAGCCAATGGTTCTTGAAATTCCCTTTGATATACGAGTGTTTTGGATGACAAGCATGTTTCTGGAACAAATTACGCTCGCAAACCAAGGTTTTACTGTATATTATATATAATATGAAAATATAAAATATAAAATAAATATATAGAATATAAAATATGTATAAATTATAAACTGTATATATCAAACACACACTCACACACACACACACACACACACACATGCATACACTCCTCAGGTAATTCTAAACAACAGCCAACACTGAAAACCAATGCCTCTGAGGAATCTAGAGTACTTACGAGTCAGTATTCAGGTGCAATAGACAGTTGTGTCAGTTAGAAAGAGCAGGAAATGTGGGACTTCCCTACTCGCCCTGCCATAGCCTCAGAGATTCCCCTGGGCAGGAGGAGGAGGAGAGAAATAGTAAGGCAGCTCCAGCGAGACCCCAGTAGGAAGTAGCATAAGGTTGCACCATGAGGGTGAGCTGGGCTCCAACATAGCTCCTAATGATCTACACTTCCTGCCATTTATACTCTAGTATGAATCAGAGGTACTCCATGGTCCGATCAGATAGGTGGCAGCGACAGTGTGTGCCTTCCAAGACTAGTCATAACAGGCACTGACACTTCTGCCTTGGGTCTCTTGAACTCTCTCTCTGGGGAACTAGTGTCCAGGCTTTGAAGATGCTGAAGCAGTACTTTGGACGGGCTCACATGGATAGGGGCCAAGGCTCATTCATCCGTAGCATCCCATCCACCGTGTCCTCTGCCTTGTGGCTCTCTCTGCCTTCTGGTGGGTCTGATGTGCCCTTTTGTACACCTAGAGGTGTAAGCAGGGTCTGCTGGGTAGACAAAGACTCCGACGTACAGCTATCACAGTGTGAATACCATAGTGAAGTGTCAAAAAAAAAGAACGGCGCACATCAACCTAATACCTTCTATCATTTTTTACCACCCATTTGGCATGATTTATGCTCTGGAGAGCTCTAAAGGTGACACTGCAGGGATCTGGTCAAGATAAGTAATGCAGAAACAACTCAATGAAAGGATTCTCCCCACACACACCCCCCCAAAAGCACCTATATAATTCTAAGATCAACCTATGGAATCTGATCATTTAGTTCTAAAAAATATTCCTTATGTTTTGAAAAAGGGTTTTATATTTTCTGCACGTGAAAAGACTCTTTTCTTATGCTCTGTTCAGAACTGAAATAGATCTATGTTAACAATACTGCCTGGTATATTTGGACTTAACATCCCTATGAAACAGGTGGTTTTCTGAATCATGATATTGATTATGGACTAGCCTTAAACTGGAAATTCTTATTTATTGAAACGACATCTGTCTTAGTCGGCTTCCATAACAAAATACCATAGACAGAGGACTTAAATGACACAAATTCATTTCTCCCAGTTCTGGAGACTGGAAGTCCAAGATCAAGGTGCCGGCGTGATTTAGTTTCTGTTCAGAGCTCTCTTCTCGGCTTGAAGAATGCTGTGTTCATGGCGTGTCCTCATACAGCCTTCTCTGAGTGCATGAGAAGGTGGGAGAGAGTTCTGGTCTCTTCTCTTCTTTTTACAAAGACACTAACCATTATCAGATCAGGGCCCTCCCCTCATGACCTTATTTAATCTGAATTAGTTTCCCCTATCTCTAAAAACAGTCAGATCAGCGGTTGTAGCTTTGACACATGAGTTTGGGCAGGAGGAAACAATTCAGTCCATAGCACCTTCTAGTAACAAATGATCTGGGTATGAGAAGCTTTTAAAGCACCAATATGCAGGCATTCCATGAAAATGTCCCCGTGATTGATGTTTGCATGATTCTATTGTCAAAAATATGAACAATGAGATTTTTTTCCTGAAGCCTATATTGCATGAATGAAGTAATCCCCACACTACTTCCATCAACTTAATAATGTCATTTTTAAACCAAATTGAACACAACATAAAAAATTACACTGAGATACGTAGGAAGGAATGCACTTGGAGTTATTTAAAATGTGTTTTCCCGTGTAGCTATCACATAGTAGGGAACTGGCTATTCAGAGTATTGTTCTAAACTGACTGTAAATAAAGTTATGCATTTGCAAGTTATACTTTATTCCAAATGCAGCACAGGTTAGAAATGTGTGGAACCTATAGTTTGGCTGGTCCTTGGTGAAATATACTAAAACTCTGAATTTTTTTAGGCAAAGGCAATCTTAAGTAGCCACCCTCAGAGAAGAAAAGACCATGTTTCCTTCAGTAATATGGAAGGGAAAACAGCAAAGGTAATTGAGAAGAGGTGATCATAGGGACTGTACTGTAGGCTTTATTCTCACAGGCATCGACATGCTCTGCAATGATGATCACGCTGTCTCTTTAGTTCATTAAGATTTTACCTTTTAACCAGAAGGAAATAAAGAGGTGCAATGTCTGGGAACCAGGTACAGAATTTAATCCATTAACATTTTTTGGTAAAAATATGAATAACACAAAATTTACTATTTGAACAATATTTTAAGTTTATTTATTTATTTTTGTGGCTCAAACCCACATACCATGAGATCATGACCCAAGATGAAATCTTGAGTCAGACGCTTAACCAATGAGCCACCCAGGTGCCCCTACCATTTGAACAATTTTTAACAATTCAATGGCGTGAAGTACATGCTCATTGTTGTTCAACCCTCATCACCATCCATCTCTAAAACTTTTTCTTCGACCCAACAGAAATGGCCCAAATAGAAGAGCATGAAACACCAACCCTCCGTTTGCACCTCCCCCAACCTTGGTCATTTCTGTTCTGCTCTCTTGTCTATGAAATTATTGTAGGCATCTCCCATAAATGAAACCATGAAGTGTTTCTCTTTCCTGTGGCTGGCTTCTTTCCCATAGCATAATGTTTTCAAGCTTCACCCATGTTGTAGCATACTTCAGAATTTTCTTTTTTTAAGGCCGAATAGTATTTTATTGTGTGTATACACTCCATTTCGTTTAGCCATTCATCTGTCAACGGACATTTGGGTGGTTTCCATCTTTTCACTATTTTGAATAATAATGCTGTGAACGCCCATGTACAGATCTTTAAATTCAGCACTTGAATTCTTGTTAATCCCCTATATTAAATGGAAAACCGTAGGATTGGGGCCCTTGGGTGGTTCAGTCGGCTGAGCGTCTGACTCTTGGTTTTGGCTCAGGACATGATCTCACGGTTTCATGAGTTTGAGCCCCACACTGGTCTCTGTTCTGACAGCGCAGAGCCTGCTTGGGCTTTTCCCTCTCTCTCTGCCGTTCCCCTGCTAGCACTCTCTGTCTTTCTCAAAATTAAAAAAATAACAACAACGACAACAACAACAAAAAAATATAACCCTAGGATTACATTTGTGATTAAGCTTTCCTAGCGATATTAGGATATAGAGCTTTATAAGTCACTTCAGTGTTAGCAAATGTTGCTGAGATGCAGAATATTCACCAATTCCAAGATGTCAGACTTTTAGGAGACACTAAGTCAGAAGAAAGAAATGCTGTCCAGGTTTCAATATGATGCACCAAGGTGATGTCTTTTAAGAATGAAACACCTATTGAATTGCCATATTGTATACCTGAAACTAATATAGCACTGTATGTTAATTATACTGGAATTTAAAAGAAAAACAGGGAATGAAACAACTGAATTATAAACATGTCTGTCTGCAACCAAAACAGAGTGACAGGTATTAAGAGAAATGTGTGCAAAATGTATCATAAGAGCACGTGGAAGGGTGCCAACCCAGACGTGAGCTGGGAGACGAGAAGGAGATAGGGAGGTGGACAAGGGAAGGAGGAGATGGTCCAGGAGGGATGTCAGAAAGAAGACCGCATCTGCGTTGGGTGTGAGCAAGAGCCCTGCAAAAGTGGGATGGGAGACAAGTCACTCCAGGCAGAGAGGGGACATGAATAAAGAAGGAGAAGTGATAAAACTGTGGCATCCGGGGCCGGACAACACTGAAATGTAACCTGAAACTATCTTCAGAAACGGTTTCTATTTATGTCATAGGAAACTGAAGAGAAAAGAATGCGATGCCGGTTTTCCTTCTTTCCCCAACGCCATAACTGGAACCAGCTTTTCCTAAATGGGTTCCAGTGATAAAGGGTCTTGTAGTTCAAATAACCTTGAAGGCTGCATGCAGAAGTCAGTGTATACTAAAGGTTCTAAAAGCATTTCACCTCACAGTGTGTGTGTGTGTGTGTATTTTATATATATCCTAGATATTGTGCATATATTGTTATACACATATAATATATACATCTATTATGCATACAGTATACATATATAATGATTACATCTAATGCATATATTATTATACATATATATATATATATATATAAATGTATATAAAAGCTTGGAGGGACGCCTAGGTGGCTCAGTCAATTGGGTGTCTGACTTTGGCTCAGATCATGATCTCTTGCACTTGGTGAGTTCGAGCCCTGTGTCAGGCTCTGTTCTGACCACTCAGAGCCTGGAGCCTGCTTCAGATTCTGTGTCTCCCTCTCCCTCTGCCTCTCCCCCACTCTCTAAAATAAATAGGCATTTAAAAATTTTTTTTAAATAGAGATTTATATCTGTATCCATCTATTTATATATCTGTCTCTCTATATAGCCATGTATATATGGTTAAACCTACAAACTTCTTTGCACATGGGAAGGTTTCTTTTTTCTCTATTCCCTCTTAACATTGTGTTTCCCATCCCACAACATTTATTCATTTTTGAGAGACAGAGAGAGACAGAGCATGAGTAGGGGAGGGGCAGAGAGAGAGAGAGAGGGAGACTCAAAATCTGAAGCAGGCTCCAGGTTCTGAGCTGTCAGCACAGAACCTGATGTGGGGCTCGAACCTATGAACCGTGAGATCGTGACCTGAGCTCAAGTTGGATGCCTAACCAGCTGAGCCACCCAGGCGCCCCTAATTAAATATATTTAATTAATATTAGCATCAATTAAATATTAAGGCTTAAATTTAATTTAATATTAATTTTAAGTCCATTAAATTAAGTTGATTCATAAATTTAATTTGACTTAATAGTTGAAGTGTTAAATTAGTGATTAATATTAATCTTTTTCATGTATAATATGAACTGTTGGAGTTGTATTTTTAACTGTTTATATCCCAAAGTTGTTCAAAGTTAAAATCTTCTCTGAGTTTAGCTGAAAAGAGTGAAATCTCCAGGTCTTCTCTGGGTTTCATTTGCCTCTTCAAGCTCAACACCCATGCCATTCTATTTTTTACTTTTTACTTTTTACTTTTTTTATTTTTTCAAAGTTTATTCAGAGAGAGAGCAGGAGGGGCAGAGAGAGAGAGAGAATCCCAAGCAGACTCCACACCATCAGCTCAGAGGCCCATGTGGGGCTCACACTCACGAAACATGAGATCATGACCTGAGCCAAAACCAAGAGTTGGACGCTTAACTGACTGAACCCCCCAGAAGCCCCAACATCTATGTCATTTTAAATTCAGTGTTTGTCTTTAATACCTTCACCTCTAGCTGAAATTTGGGCTTTCTGTATCCTGAAGATAAAATCCCTCGGCACTGTTTGGAGTAGAGGCTGGCCAGCTCCTAAAGGAAGGCTCCGTGTAAGGGAGATCTCTCTTGGGAAGACGGTGGGTAGAGAGAGAGCCTAGGAGACTGGCTGGGGGTGGGGCATGCATCTTGCATCTGGAGAATCCCCGGGAGGCCCCCCGGGAAGAAAGGATTGGGTAAGCTTAGAACATGGGTCATTTCTAAGGGAACTGTGTAGATTGGAATCATAAGCTTTAAGATACAGGTTAGTTTGGGTCACTCCTTCATTACGAGGTTGACCAGGATTTGAATTAATGAGAGAATATGTTAAACCAGTTCTTCTACTACAGAAAGACTTGATTCAGTGAACCTGACCTGAAGGGCAGAGCCATGTGAAACAGACCTAACAACTACTTCGGTCATCATACACCTTTATTCTGACTTGGCATTGACAATAGTTGCATAACATCTTGATCTTCCAGAAAGGTCTAGGAACAAACAATTCAATCACCTCCTCAAAGTGACAGCATTTCTATGTTTGTGAAGCACAATTATTTCCCTGGGTTAAATTTTACTGACAAAAGGTAGTCCTAGTTGAAAGATTCCAAATGGAGATAAGGGGTGCATTTAATATTGCAAGAGCAGCTCTGTATGGAGTTGTTCTCAGGATGTGCTTTCCTGGAGGTCCCTCTTCATCCTGTGATCATAGACCTGTTGATTATCCATGCTGCCTTCTGTCCCTTACCTTGCTCCTGCTTCCAGAGGGCTCCAATCTCATAGGGTGGAGAAAGTTAAAGATCGCCGTTACCATTGCAGTAAGATTTTCTGAGTGCACAAACATGGAAAAGGCAGAAAACTGGGTTTTCAGATCACCCAGAATATTGAACATCATTATGGAATTTTCTAGGGGAAAATTTTTATTTCCTTAAGAATTGATGTCTATCCAGGCGCCTGGGTGGCTCAGTCGGTTAAGTCTCCAACTCTTGATTTCAGCTCAGGTCATGATCTCAAGGTTTTGTGAGTTCAAGCCCTGCATTGGGCTCCCTGCTGACAGCACAGAGTCTGCTTGGGGTTTCTCTCTCTCTGTCTCTGTCTCTCAAAATAAATAAACAAACTTAAAAAAAAGAAAAAAATAATTGATGTCTATCACCGAAGCCCTAACATGTTTGTTTGTTTGTTTGTTTTTCTCCCACTGAATGGTTCCACTTATCTGGGAAGACTTCTTCCAGTAATTTCTCCACTAAGATAAATTTATAATAGGCATTATTTAGAATTTTTTGGGGGTGCCTGGGTGGCCCAGGCAGTTAAGCCATCGACTATTGGTTTTGGCTCAGGTCATAATCTCACAGTTTGTGAGCTCAAGCCTCACATCGGGCTCTGTGCTGACAGTGCAGAGGCTGCTTGGGATTCTTTCCCTCCCTCTTTCTCTCTGCCTCTCCCATGTGCTTTTTCTCTCTCAAAATAAATAACTAAAGTTTGAAGAAAAAAGAATTTTCTTGAATTTGCTTATGGATGTTCGATATGAAGGATTTCTTGGAAAATGAAAAAAAAAGCCCAGTCATTTGGAAGAAGTCGGTATTTCCAGTTTCACTGCTACACATGAGAGGTGATTTTGAGCCAGTCACTTTAGTTCCTGGGGACTCAGTTTATTCATTTCTAAAACGAGAATGTGGAACTAAAGTAAGTCTTGAGATCTCCCAGCTCTAGCATTCAATGCTTCTATGTTTTCAGGATTTGTTGATGTTTTAAATAATATTACTTCATTCCCAGAGGCCCCCTGATCTGCCATACCTCTCTCCAGATTCCTCCACAGATAAATAGTTCCAGGTGGAATTAGTTTAGATTTATTATTATTATTTTAATAACTACCATATATCCCATGCTTACTATGTGCAGAATATATATTATCTGACATAATCCACATGTAACCTAAGTACTAGGCTTACCTTCCTCCGTATTTTGGGAAGGGGGGGTGGTTGTTTTAAAACTGTTTCTGGTTCCTCCTGGCAGCTGTTTCTCTGGGATGCATTCTGCTCTCACTTGCTCCCCAATTCTTCTTGGACCCACTCACTGTGCTGCCGGCCAGTATCCCAAACTAAGACTTTTGTTCTCTTTGAGGGGATGCTGCTTCTGCTGGGCTGGAATCAAGAGATTGGGGGACGTTGGGTGACACGTGCTTTCCACCTAGTATTTAATTCCTCCAATCACACTGTGCCAGTCTTTGTTTATACCAGATATGATGACAGACTTGGGGATAACTGTTCCCGCACAGCAGAGGAAGCAGTAACTTAAAACTGGATGTTTTCAAATATGATGGTGCTCAGAGCCCCAGATGAAAAGACAATAAATAAACAGAAAGAAGGATGGATAGATGGATGGATGACGGAGTGCTTACCCTTCGGGAAGCAGCCCAGCGCGCACTCTTGTTCTCTGTCTCCAGGGCCTTCCTACCTTCCCTCTGAGAGAGGCACGTTCTTTTATTCTTATTTCAAATCTCTACCTGTCTTTCAGCAAAACACACCTGCAATCCACAAGGGTTGATCTCGGCTTAGATTGCATTGCCTTCCTCCTCCAGGGCAAACCACAGGCCACCTTAACCTACAGCGATATTTTCCAAAAAATAGGAGTTACTAAGTTGACAATAACATCACAGTTTCTTTCAACAGAGCAGTTGGATTATGGGTCTCCAAAAAAGAGGAGACAAGTTCAGGATGAGTCGTGACCCTTCAAATACAATCCTACTCAAAGTCTCTCTTCTTGCATGAGGTCTAGGTATGCCCTCCCCAATCTTCTAATGATTTTCTTCACTATAAGTTCAAAGATTTACACACATCTCCCAACACAAGAAAACACTATTTTTTATAGGACATATGGTCTAAATGGAAAATATGCAACACCTTTTCCCTAAGTGCAGCATAATTAACAGATTCCTTGACCCCTGATAGAAGTGGTGTTTGACGTTGTTATAGGTCGGTTCTCCTTGGTCTTTCTTCCAATCATACC
The DNA here is from genome assembly GCA_028646485.1 of Cryptoprocta ferox. Lineage (NCBI taxonomy): Eukaryota > Metazoa > Chordata > Mammalia > Carnivora > Eupleridae > Cryptoprocta > Cryptoprocta ferox. The sequence continues at coordinate 6,856,277 of CM053565.1, forward strand.
CAGAAGAGATGAGTGTATATGAAGTGGTGCTTATTTTTCACTTCGTCAAACCACAAAGCCACCTATATCAAGTAGCTGCCTGTCATCATATCTTTACTCTGAATCAAGTCAAATTGATAGACGAAATATCCTCTCCGGTTTTCTCTATAAGCACAAAGATGGCAGTAAGGGGACCTATCATTTCCCTGTATCCAGAGCAGATCCTAAAGAACCGGAGGGAAGGGTTGGCCTAGGTTGCTCATTAAGTTACATTTACAATAAGCATTTGGCATAGTCATCACTATTCTAGCGTTAGGGAACGAAGTCTCAAACAGTCAAAACAACATACCCACATCATACATATGATGAATGAAATTGCTGAGATCAGTGAGATGTTGACGTCCATTTGGTGAAAAATGAAGACTTCATTTTGTTTCCAGGTGTCTTAACTTCAGGAATGGAGAGAACTGCCCCCACCCCCCGACCTTTCCCTTTCTCTGGTGTCTCATTTTCTGGAAGATGCTCATTCCCTTCCCTGATAATCTTATTTCCTGCGGTTTCCTCCTGTTTTATCCAGTCCTTGGTTAATTCGTGTTTGTCTCTTTCCGAATAAATTTAAAAAATCCCAACAACCTCACATTCTGTCAAAAGAATACTAATCCTGAGCCATCACAAAGAAGATTCTTTTGAGAAAAAGACATTCTATGCTCCCCAGATTAAATCTGTCCTTTCTGCCTTTATTGAGAAATCACTTGTTTTATTTCAGTATTTCAAATAAGAGAGGTATTTGGACCAAAAGCAGGGAAATTCTAGCTTATTTATTTATTTATTTATTTATTAGCTTTTTTTTTTTTTTTTTTTTTTTTTTTACATAGAGTAAAATGCTTTGACTTTAAAAGTACAGTTTAGTGAACTTTGACAAATGTTCATACCCATCTAGCATCATCTAAAACAAGAGAGGGAACATTTCCACTACCTATGGAAGATCTCTCATGCTGCTTCCCAGACATATACTTCTCTGAGAGGAAAATATTGTTCTAGTTTCTATAACCAGAGATTATTTTTGTGTTCTTGAATTTCATATAAATGTTTCTGGCTCTCTCACTCACATAGTATTTTTGTGTTTTATCCATGGCTTTGCTTTTGGCTTACTGTGATAATATAAAAATATTCTAATATTTTTTGAAAAGCTTTATACTATTAGCTTTTACATTTAGGAATATGATACATCTTGAATTGATTTTGTATATGGGATAAGAAAGGAGTGAATTTTCATTATTTATTTTTTTCTCATAAAGATATCTAGTTGTTCCAGCACGACTTATGAAGACTTTTTCTCCCATTGGATTTTTAAAAATTTTAATAATAAACCAATTAACTCCATAGTGTACATCTATTTCTCATATTTCTCTTCTGCACAATTGACCCATTTGTCCATCCTTATGCCAATAACTAAGTGGCTTATAGACTATAGTTTTATAGTATGTATTGAAATCAGGCAGTATAAATCCCCCAAATTTATTCTTCCTTCAGAATACTTTGGCTATTTTAGGCACTTTACATTTCTATATAAATTTTAGAATTAGCCTGTAAATTTCTACACAAATATCTTCTGAGAGTTTGCTTGACAGTATCTGGATCTATGGCTCAAGTTGGGGAGAAATGCGATCATTACAATATTGAATCTTTGAATCCATGAACATGGTACACCTTTAAATTTATTAAAATATTCTTTCTCTATTTTTAGATGTCTTGGACACAGTCTATTAACTTTATTCTTATGCACTTGTATTTTTTTCTCTTATAAATAGTATTGTTTATTTAATTTTATTTTCCTGTTACTTGTTGCCTGTAGATAGAAACACTTTCACTTTTCCTTCTAGGGTTTTTTTCCCCCCCTTGGATTTCTTCATATTCACAATCATGTCATGTGTAAATAAATATGGTTTTACTTTTTTTATATAACTTTTATTTGTTTTTGTTTATTGCGCTTTCTATTTTTTTCTTGCCTTATTCCCATGCAATGTTAGACAGGATTGGTGAGAACAGAGATAATTGCCTTGTTCTTGATTGTAGGGAAAAAGTGTCCAATATTTCATACTAAGTTCAATGTACATAACACTTTATCAAGTTTAGAAAGTACCCTTCTATTTCTAGTTTTCTAAGAGGTTTGTTTTTTAACTCAGGTGGGTGTTGACCTTTATCAAATGGTTTTTCTATATCGTCTTGAAATGATCCATAATTTATCTCTTTTATTCTATTAATAGGATAAAGTATGTTGATTGATTTTTTTAAGTAGGCTTCATGCCCAGTGTGGAGGCCAAGGTGGGGCTTTAACTCACAACCCTGAGATCAAGACCTGAGCTGAGAACAAGAGTCAGGTGCTTAACCAATTGAGCCACTCAGGCACCCCTGTTGATTGATTTTTGAATGTTGAGCTAACCTTGCATTCCAGAGATAAATACATCTTTGTCATGATACATTATCTTATTTTAGTATTCATTTTATTCCTTTTAATAGCTTTTTTGTTATGTGATTTCTTTTTTTTTTTTTTACCACTTTAATGTTTATTTACTTTTGAGAGACAGAGACAGAGCATGAGAGGGTGACAGGCAGAGAGAGAAGAAGACACAGAATCTGAAGCAGCCACCAGGCTCCAAGCTGTCAGCACAGAGCCCGACATGGGGCTTGAACCCACAAATCACAAGATCATGACCTGAGCTGAAGTTGAAAGTTTAACCAACTGAGCCACCCAGGTGCCCCTGTGATTTCTTTCATAAGTAGTTGCTTTATGGAATACAATATATTTCCTTAAGTTATCAGAGCCTATTTTAAACATATTTTATTGCATCACAATTTCATATATTTATGATTATATATATATATTATTTTTATTTAGAGTTTATTGCCAAGTTGGTTTCCATATAACACCCAGTGCTCTTCCCCACAAGTGCCCCCCTCCATGACCAATATTTTTAATTGCTACCTTCTTCTTTGTGGTCGTATTATAATATACTTCACTTTTATATATTCTATACAACCCATGTTCTTTTGTATTATTTTCACTTTAAATAGACAATTGTATTTAAGAAGATTTAATAATTTATGTGTAGAGAAAAAATAATTTTAATAGACTTTTTAATTTACTCTTTCTACTTTTATTTCTACTTGTGTAACTGGATTTCTATATGATGTCATTACCTTTAAGTCTATAGAAATTCTTTTAGCTTTTCTTATAGGACAGTTTGGCAGAGATTAATAATTTCAGTTTTTGTGTATTTGAAAGTATCTTTATGCTCCCATTTATTTTTGAAACGCTTTTTGGTAGACAACACTTTAAAGTTGTTATTCTATTGTATTCTGGCTTTTATTGTCTCTAATAAAATCCTTATCATTGTTTCCCTGTACATGGGATTTTTTTCACTCTGGTTACCTTTAAGTTAGTCTTTTTGTCTTTGTTTATATGCAGAGTGACTATAGTGTGCATAGGGATAAACTTCATCTTGCCTTGGAGTTCTCTAAGCTTTTTGGATCTGTAGTCTTATTGTCCTACTTATATATTGCTAGATTCTACTTGCTAAATCCCATCTGGATCTAGTGTTCTTTGTAGAAAGGATTTTGATTTGGTTAAATTTATTTAAAAGACGAAGGAACGTTCAGATTTTCTGCTTGTTCTTGAAGACAAGAATACAAGGGATTTGCTCATTTCCTCCAAGTTATCAATATGTTTGGCATAATGTTCATAATAATCTCTTACAATCTTTAATACATTTAGCATCTTTGAAATTTCTCATTTTTCATTCTTGATATTAGCAAGTTGTGATTTTTCCTCTTCTTTTTTTATTCTTGATCAATCTTTCTAAGGTCCTGTATATTTAATCTTTTTAAAGAACAAATTTTTGTCTTTGTCAATTTTTTATGTTTATCTCTTTTTCATTTGTCTTGACTCTTCATTTTAAAATGTCTATCTACTTTCTTTAATTTGTTTTTATTCTTTTACTTAATTGAGTTAGGAATTTAGATCATTGATTCTTTTCTTTTCTTTCATTCATTATATGTGCTTTTAAACTTGTAAATTTACTGCTAGGTACTGCTTTATCTACATTACACAAATTTTGATATTTTGTGCTCTCTCCATCATTTAGTTAAAAATATTTTCTAATTTCTCTTTTGATTTCTTCTTTGATCTATGAGCTATATATATTTGTGTTGTTTAGTTTACAGTTATAATTTTGTTTCTGTTTTTAAATTTTTAATTCTGTTGTGTTCTAAGAATGTACTCAGTAGGATATCAATACTTTATAATGTGTTGGGACTTAACTGGTTGTATGTCCTCAGTACAATTGGAAAGACACCATGTACTGTAAATACGGGGAATAGCAGTTCATAAATATCATTAAGGCCAAGGTCATTAATAGTGCTGTTTAACTATTCTATATCCTTAGTGCTACTATTTTATTACTGACAGAAAAATGTCTACAGATTTATTTGTTAATCTTTTCTGCTGTACCATTTTGAGGATTCATATATTTTGAAAGTGCATTAGCCAGAGCATATAAATTTATGTTTGTTACATCCATCTAAACTATCCCTTTTAACATTGTAAAATAGCTACCATTATATATTTCATTGTCCTTCCTTTTGATGTTAATGCAAACACAATAGTGTTCTTGTGATCAGTGTTACTGGAATTGCATTGAGTCTATAGATCAAGTTAGGAAGAATTGACAACTTAACAGAATTGACTATTCCAATCAATGAACATAGACTCTCTCTCCATTTATATAGATCTTTGATTTCTTATATTGGTGTTTTGTAGTTTTTAGCATACAGGTCCAAAACACATTTTGTTAGGTTTATACCTACACATTGCACTGGGAAAGGGGTTTTCTTTTGTCAATTGTACTTTATTTTTACCTTCAAATTACAATTGCTTATTGCTAGAATATAGGAGAGCAATTGACTTTTATAGAGTTGAGCCTTATTATTTTCAGATTCCATATTTGCAAATCTGTCTACTCACCGAAGTTTATTGGTAATCCCCAAATCAATACTGTCAGTGCTTTGACAGCCATTCATGGATACGTAGAAAGGAGAAAAAATTTGAGTCACCTAATACGCACATTCCCAGCTGAGGTGAAATAAGGTGACCTTCAGCCTTCCTATTTAAGCTCCTGTATTATGATTAAGTGCCCTTTTTGCAATCTATGTACTGCTATTTTTTCTTTTGCATTTCTTTGCTTTTGTTGGTGATTTCACTGTTTAAAATGACACCTAAGTGTAGAGCGATGTGCTGTCTAGTGTTCATAGTGCATTAGATAGGATTCGTTTAGGCACGAGTTATATTGTTGTTGCCTTCAATTTCAGTGTCGAACAGCGACATGGTACATCTGGATAAATAGAAGAGAACACTCACCGATAATGTATTTGAGGTGGTGGAGGAAAGTGCTCAAGTATCATCTATCGTATGTGATGAAACTATGACTAGAGGCTTGTTGGAATCTAACTCTGCATTTTCCCCTAGAATAAAAGGCTCAGTATTTGCCCATTCAGTTCATTATGACTTTATCAAAGATCACTACCATGAATAATAAGAACCAACTGTATATGAACCTTGTATTCTGCAACTGTGCAATAATCACTTATTCATTCCATGAATTTTATTTGTAGATTTTGGGGGTTTTCAAGGCAGACAATCATTGTTAATTGTAAATAAAAGCAGTTTCCTTCCTTTCCAATTTGTATAGCTCTTGTTTCTTTTTCCTGTCTTACTGCACTAAGAATTCCAGTACAATCTTGAATAGAAGTAGCAAGAGAGGACATCTTTGCCGTATTCCCAATTTTACCGGGAAAGCATGGTGTCACCTGTTGGGTTTTATAGATTTTTTTAAATTAAATTGAGCAAGTTTTCCTTTATTCTTAGTTTGTAGAGGCTTGTTACCATAAATAGATATATGAGATCATATCACATACTTTTTACATGTCAATTAATGTAATCACACTTTTCTTCCATAGCCTATCAGTATGATGGATTATATTAATATGAATATTGAACCAGCCTTGTATATTTGGAATAAATCCCACTTAGTCATGGTGCATAATTTCATACATTTTTGTTTTATACATAATTGGATTTGATTTGCAAATATTTTCTTTTTTGCATCTATGCAAAATTTTGCATAGATTTTTGCATCTATGGTCAAGAGAGAAATTGATGTATAGTTTTCCTTTTTCTTTTTTTTTTCTTTTGTAATACCCTTTTTTCTGGTTTTGGTATTAGCATAACCCTGGCCTCAAAGAATGAGTTAGAACATATTGGGGCACCTAGGTGGCTCAGTCGGTTAAGCATCTGACTTTGGCTCAGGTCATGATCTCACAGTTTGTAGGTTCAAGCCCCGCATCGGGCTCTGTGCTGACAGCTCAGAGCCTGGAGCCTGCTTTGAATTCTGTGTCTCCTCTCTCTGCCCCTCCACTGCTCACACTCTGTCTGTCTCTCTCTCTCTCTCAAAAATAAAAAGAATAAACACCAAAAAAGAAAAGAAAATATTATCTCTGCTTCTGTTTTTTTTTGGAAGAGTTAATAGAGAATGAGTATTTTTCTTCCTTATATTTTGGTCAAAGTGAAGCATCAGTTTGTGCTTTTTTACCTGAATGATTATCATTTATTTGCTCAAGTTCTTTAATTCATATAGGTCTGTTCTGGTTATCTATTTCTCTGTGTCTGAGTTTGGATGATTTGTGTATTTCAAGAAATTGGTACATTTTATTTAAGTTTTCAGATTTGTGACCAAAAAGTTGTTCTTCATATACTTTATTATCTTTTTAATATCATGGTATCAGAAGGGATGACCTTGTTTTTTAATTTCTAATATTGACCACGCATATTTTTTCTTTTTTTTTTCCCCCTTGATTAGTCTGGCAAGAGGCTTATCAAGATCTTTTCAAAAAATCAGCTTTGGGGTTTGTTGGTTGCGTATATTGTTTTCCTATTTTCAATTTCATTGATTTCTGACCAAATTTTTATTATGTCTTTCTTCTGCTAGTTTTAGGCTTGACTTGCTCTACTTTTCTAGTATCCTAAATTTAGATTATGAATTTTAAATCGTGCCACCTTTCTAACATAAGCATTTAATGCTATACATTTTTGCTCTAAGCTTTTGCTGTATTTCACTCATTTTTGTATTTTCATTTTTATTTACTTCAAAGTATATTTTTAAAATTTTTCTTGAGACTTTTTCTCTGACCTCTGAGTTATTTACAAGGGTGTTGTTTGATTTCTACATATTTGGGGACTTCCTGGCTATTGTTCTGTTATTGATATCTGGGTTAATTCCAATATAGTATTAGAACATAATTGGCTTTGTTTTTCTTTTTAAATTTTCCTTAAGATGTGTTTTACGGCCCAGAATATTGTCTACATTGGGAAATGTCCTATATGAGTTTGAGAAGAATGTGTTGTAGGATGGAGTAGTCTACAAATGTCAATTAGATCAAGATAGCGTTGTTCAGTTCAAGTACATTCTTAGTGGTGTTCTGCCTGCTTTATCTGCCAATTGTTGACAGAAGTTGTTAAAGCTTTCAGCTCGAATAGCTGTTTGTCTATTTCTTCTTTCAGTTTTATCAGTTTTTATCTAATTTATTTTATGCTCATACACATGAAGGATTATTATGTCTTCTTAGAAAACAAAATGTTTTATTATTGTGAAACACTATTTATCCCTGATAATCTTCCTTTTTCTGAAGACTTCTTTGTCTGAAATATAGCAACTCCGACTTTCTTTTGATTGGTGTTAATGTGGTTTATCTTTCTCTTTCTCCATTTCTTCACTTTTAACCTATCTATGTATTTATATTTAAAGTGAGTCTCTTGGGCCACCTGGGTGGCTTAGCCTGTTAAGCATCAGACTTCAGCTCAGGTCATGATCTCAAGTCTAGCTCTGTGCTGACAGCTTGTGGAGCCTAGAGCCTGCTTCAGATCCTGTGTCTCCTTCTCTCTCTGCCCCTCCTCCCCACTCACACTCTGTCTCTCTGTCTCTCAAAAATAAATAAGCATTAAAAAATTTAAAAACTAAAATATTTTTAAAAATAAAATAAAATAAACTGAGTTTCTTATAGGCAATATATAGTTGAGTTTTATTTTTTTTTACCCATTCTGACAATTACTGTATATTTAGGCTATTTGCATTTAAAGTAATTTTGATCTACACTTGAAGTAACTATTGATATAATTGGATTAATATATATCATGTTTGTAACTGTTTTCTATTTGTTGATTTTGTTCATTTCCTTTTTCCATATATTTTTCTGCTTCCTCTGTTGTTTTTTTTTATTATTATAGAAAGAGAGAGTGAGTGTGAGCAAGGGAAAAGGGCAAAGCGGGAGAGAGAGAGAGAGAGAGAAAGAGAATCTTAAGCAGGCCTACACTCAGCACAGAGGCCAATGTGGGGCTTGGTCTAACAACTGTGAGATCATGACCTGAGCCAAAATCAAGAATCAGACACTTAACTGACAGAGCCACACATGTGTCCCCTGTTTTCCCGGTTTTTTTTTTTTTTAATTTTTAATGTTTTATTTTTGAGAGAGAGAGACAGATAGAGTGTGAGTGGCAGAGAGGGGCAGAGAGAGAAGGAGACACAGTATCTGAAGCAGGCTCCAGGCTGAACTGTCAGCACAGAGCCTGATGCCAGGCTCAAACCCATGAACTGTGAGATCATGACCTGAGCAGAAGTTGGATGTTTAACTGACTGAGCCTCCCAGTCGCCCCTGCTTTCTCTGGTTTTAATTGAGCTTTTTATATGATTCCATGATTCCATTATGCTCCTAGGATATAAGTTATACTTAAAGAAAAAAAAAAACTTCCTTGTAGTTGCTCTAGAATTTACAATATAGTTTTTTTTCATTAAAATATAATTGACACATAATATCTTATTACTTAGGTGTATACCATAGTGACTCAATAATTTTATATGTTTTGACATTGTCCCCACAATAAGTCTAGGTACAATCTGACACGGTGCAGTTATTATAATACTATTGACTATATTCTCCATTCTGTACATTACATCCCCATGACTTATTTCTTTTGTAACTAGAAGTTTGTACCTTTTAATCAATACACATTTTTAACCAAACTAAGCCCACCTTTAAATAATACTATTCTGCTTCATGTATAGTTCAGATAAAACATAACAGAGTTTCCCCAATCCCTTCATCTCATCTCTTGTGACATTGCTGTCATTCATTTTATTTCTCCATATGTTATAATGACCTAGGACCTTGTAACCTTTGTTGCTTCAAACAGTTATCCTTAGATCAACTAAAAATAAGGAAAAGTGTGAGATTTCATTTTACCTTCATCGATTCCTTCTCCAATGCTGTTCTTTCCTTTATGGAGACCTGCATTTCTGATCTAGATGATTTTCCTTCTACCTTAAACAAAAACAATAAGCAAAAACTTGCTCTAACACGTCTTACAGAGAAGGTATTATTTTTTCATTAATTCCTTTGGGTATTTTTTTTTCACCCTGAGAAAGTCTTTATTTCTCCTTCACTTTTGAAGGATAATTTTGTTGGATGTGTCATTCTACGTTTATGGGGGGTTTTCTCTCAATACTTCAAATATTTCACTCCACTTCTTGCTTGCATGATTTTTAATTTTTTTAATGTTTTTATTTTATTTTTGAAAGAGACAGAGCATGAGCAGGGGAGGGGCAGAAAGAGAGGGAGACACAGAATCCAAAGCAGGCTTCAGGTTCTGAGCTGTCAGCACAGAGCCCAACGTGGGACTCAAACTCACAAACTGTGAGTGAGATCACGACCTGAGTCAAAGTTGGATGCTCAACCAACTGAACCACCCAGGAGCCCCTTTGCTTGCATGATTTCTAATGAAAAGTTCTCTGTAAGTCTTATCCTTGTTCCTTTTCCAAGGTTTTTGTCTCTGTCTTTGATTTTATGCAGCTTGAATATGATATGCCCCTAGGTGTGTACTTTTTAGTGTTTATCCCAGTTGGTGCTCTCTGAATTTGGGGATTTGTGGTTTGGTGTTTATCATTGACTTTGGAAGGTTCTCAACCATTATCACTCAAAACATTTCTTTGGCTCTTGTGTACTATTTACATGTATTTTAAGCCTTTTGAATTATCCAACTGTTCTTGGATGTTTTTTTCCTTTTCAGTTTTGGAAGTTTGTATTGACCTATGTTCAAGTTCACCTAGTCTTGCCTTAGTTGTGTTGAGTTGCTGATGAGGTCATCAGAGGCATTCTTCAGTTGTTACAAGCCCCAGGCTCTGAGTTATCAGCACAGAGCCCAATATCAGGCTCAAATCTACGAACCGTGAGATCATGACCTGAGCCAAAGTCAGATGCTTAAGCGACTGAGCCACCCAAGTGCCCCAGTCATAGTTATTTAAATTGCCTATCTTCTAATTCCAACATCTATGTCATTTCTGAGTTTGGTTTGAATCATCATTTTGTCTTTCTAGGTTGTGTTGTTTGGTTTTTTTTTTCCTTATTTTTTGGTGGGCCTTTGTGTTTATTGTAGCTAGCCAGACATGTTGCATTGGGTAATAGCAATGGAGGTAATTAGGAATTTATTTTGAGGATTTGTGGTAACTTGGTTAGGAGTTCGGCTGGATTTACTATTTGTTGTAACTATAGGTGCAAGAGTTTTCAAATTCCTCTGGTGTTATTTTGTCTTTCCTCTTGACTTTGGGCTTTTCTAAGTATTCATCTTTAGGGAAGGCACTTTCAGTTGTAATCCAGGTATTACACTGGCACCCTGTGACAATGTGTGGAGGAGAGAGGGTGTTCTGTAATGATTGAATTTATGTATTTTAGTGGGCCTGTGTCTTGGGTCCCACGTCCTCTCCAGTGCTATAGCATCCGCCCCCCCCTTATGTTCACTACTATCTTCCCTGCCTATGGTATTCCCAACCTATTAACTTAAAGCACAGACCCCAGTTGACTTTGTTTTCTGGGTTTTTTTTGCTTTCCATGGGTGAGATGAGAAGCCTAGAATGGGTTATAGAGAGAACGTCTTTCCTCCAACTGGGGTATGGCTCCAATAAGCCTTCTCCCTTGGGAAAGGCATTTGGCATAGAGATGCCTCTAAGTTTATTTCCTGTGATTACTCCTTCCCTCTCCTTATCAAAACCATGAAGAGCACCTGGGTGGCTCAGTCGGTTGAGTGTCCAGCTCTTGGTTTCAGCTCAGGTCATGATCTCGTGGTTTCTGAGTTCGAGCCCTGCATCAAGTTCTGTGCTGACAGTGCGGAGCCTGCTTGCAATTCTCTCTCTTCCTCTCTCTGCCCCTCCCTGGCTCATGCGGTCCCTGTGTCTCTCAAAATAAAGAAATAAACTTAAAAAAAAAACATGAAAGGATCTTTTCTTAGATCTTCACTATGAGAACCTGGTGGGATTCCTTCAGTGAAAGCCCAGGAGTGTGTGGGGCCTCCTCTCAGACTGTGGTCCCTAGGAGTTTCTCTCAGACGAGTCCACAATTTGCCTGCACCTGGTTGATGGCTCTCACAGCTTCTGTTCCAGGTAAGCAGAGCTCAGCTGTGTCTTTCTGCATGAGACTCTGACTCTAGATTTTGGGGTAATGGTTTAACCCTGCAGTTCTCTGATAATCCAAGAAGAATCCCTGATTTTTAATTTGTCCAGTTCTTTCTTACAAATGGAAGTGATGACTTCCAAGCTCCTTACATGTCAGAGCTGAAGCCAGAAGTTCTCATGCATTTTTTCCAGTTGTAGAATTCCAGTTTGACTCTCTTCAGAGTTTTCATTTCTCTGATGAAATTCCACATATGTTATTTCATTCTATCCATATTTTCCTGTTATTTCTTTGCATATGTATAACAGTTCCTTTAAGTCCTTATGTGCTCATTCTAATAACCATCTATCAAGTCTTCTATTAACCTTTTCCCCCTTTTATTATGGGCCATGTTTTCCTAATTCTTTGCATGTCTAGGAATTTATTGTTGTTACATAGATATGGCATACAACATGTTACAGAGACTCTGGATTGTGTTAGTTTCCTGTATAAGTTTTTGTTTTTTGTTTTTTTTTTCTGATAGGAGGTTAAAAACCCAACATTTCATCTTTATGGAAGAATTTTGTTTAAGGCTCTTGTTCATACAGGTCTATTTTAATTTTCTCCTATTCTTGGAGCAGGATGTCAGCAAACTTTTTCTGTAAAGAGAAAGATAGTAAATATTTTATGCTTGTGGGTCAAATGGTCCCTTTACTGCTACTCCACTCCGCAATTGTAGTGTGAAAGCAACCATAAATCATAAATACATGAGTGGGCCTGTCAAGACTTGGGCCTCACCTATACATATTTGACCCACAGGCCATTGTTTGCTGACATCATAGTCATTAGTCTTAGGATACGATCACTATTTTTACTAAGAAACCACCTCTATTTACGATTTCCTCTACCTGACAAGTTCTCAACTCCAAACTCTCTAGCACCAGGCAGCTCCTAAAATCTCTATCGAGTTATTTCTTTAGCTTTCCAGCTGAAACTGTCTCCTGTATTCTTTGCTAATCCTGTCTTGAACTGACTAGTTTAGGAATCAGTGAGGGGAGTTTTTAAGCAAATTTTAGAGGTTCCTCATCCATCTTTAGGGATTTTCCCACCCCCCTCCATTTCTGGGAACTAAGACAATCCTGAAGCTGATCTGTTTGTTTTTCTTTTGCAGACCAATAAGACCATCTCTTTCTCCTTGTTTTCTACTTTTCTGTGTGCAGATGAGAAGTGGGAAATGCCTTTGGGGAAAGAGCACTCAATTATAGAGCTCACCTGCTTTTCTTCTTCAGCTTCACATTCCTTCTCCCTTTTAGTTTCTGCCATCTTTGAATCATTCTGCAATTCTTTCCAAGAGTTAGTGCTTACATTTTGTATCATTGTTATCGGCAGGAAGGGGAGGGTCTCAGAAAGTGGTTCTTAGAGCAGGTAGAATGTTTCATTCCAATGCGATCTCATAGATTGGCATGAGCTATCTGATAGAAGGATTCAGAAACCTGATTACATCAGGCAGATCCATTAAAATTAATCAATCACACAACTGACATATAAAACCAGAAAGCCGTTTTGTCGATTTCCCAAGATAAATAAATAAGACTCGGGCCAGAGTCCTTGTAGCAACATGGTGAGCAACTTCCTTTTCTTGTAGGCAAATCTACATGGGAAGTCAAATTACAACCAGGGTTTTGTTTGTTGAGCATGAAATCAGAAAAGGAGAAGTTGGTTGGATGTTTAATGGAATCAAGCTAATACAGCCTCAGGTGTCCAACTCCATAAAGCAGAAAACCTGGTAATGGAATGAGACTCCCCCAACTTCATTGACTGAGTTTTTCCTTTTTCTCTAACAGCACATGTTTATCTCTGTGTCTCTTTTTTTCCTGGATTCCCATGGTTGTCCTATACCCCTATCCAATGGCACTATTCTTTAGTAAGAATGTTAATCATGTTAACATGATTTCATATTGTACTGGCCTCAACACGATCCTCTTTATTGTGACTTCTCATTTCTCTACTTGAATCCTATGTGAACTCATTCAAAGGTTAATCCTAAGAGATATATCCTATTTCCTTAATGTTAACATTTTGGAGAAGGTCTTCCAACATTTCCCAGGAGGAAACGATAGTATTTACCACGTTGGGTTTGAAGATTAAATGGGGTAACATATGTAATGCTCTGGCCCTTACTTGATAAGCATTAAAAAAATCCTTTCCTTTCCTTCCTCTTACTTAATGAAAACAGGTGTTGAAGAACACATATCCATTTTCTCTTGAATGTTCCCCATATGATAATAGTTTTCTTAAGTTTTGGCTGGCCAGAAAAACAAGGGTCCTGAAAGCACTTTTTAATCACAAGCCTGGATAGAGATTAAAAGACAAAACGAAACAAAAACTTTAAGGCTTAAAATACCGATTCTCATTCACGAGACACCAGTAAATCAGAACCTTTGATAAATATCAGTATTAAAACATCACATGCTCTGATTTCTGTCAATCATTAGGAGATTGATAGAACAAGCCCAGAATCTCCTTGTGTATCTTGGTGCATGCTTGGTGAATTTAGAAACTGGGCAGTTGGGGCACCTGGGTGGCTCCGTCGGAAAAGTGTCTGACTTCGCCTCAGGTCATGATCTCACGGTTGGTGAGCTGGAACCCTGCATTGGGCTCAGAGCCTGGAGCCTGCTTTGGATTCTGTGTCTCCCTCTCTCTCTCTCTGCCCCTCCCCTGCTTGTGCACGTGCATGCATGCTCTCTCTCTCTCAAAAATAAATAAACATTAAAAAAATAAAAAAAAAAAGGAAACCGGGCAGTTATCTGCATCAACAGCAGATTTAAAGTATGCATATGACAATTATATATTATAACACAGCACATTCTACATCCATTGATATTTACCCATAACAGTTAAATGTCAGCTGCGTGGAAAACACTAGGGTAATAATTTTAGACGCTATTTCCTGTAATCTTCATGGCTCCATTAATCTGGTTCTCCTTTTCAGATGACGAAACTGGTACAGAGTGGGTTCTGCATGTGTTCAAACAAATGTGGGTGAGAGGGGGTGCACCTGGGGGGCTCAGTCGGTTAAGTGTCAGACTTCGGCTCAGGTCATGATCTCACGGTTCGTGAGCTCGAGCCCCACATGACAGTATGGAGGCTGCTTGGGATTCTCTCTCTTCCTCTCTCTCTGCCCCTCCCCTGCCCGTACTTTCTCTCTTTCTCTCTCAAAATAAATACATAAACATTAAACATAAAATAAAATTTAAAGAAGTGATTTTTACAGTGTAGATTTGGGCATCTGCAGCTGATCTAGAAGGACTCACTTGGGAAGAAGAAGGTGTTTGGTGATGCCCAGAAAGAACAAAGGCCATATCCACTCTATCCTGTTCGTCTACCAGCAGATAAACTTCAACTTGAACTTGTGTCATTTCCAACCCAGTCCAATTACTATTTATACCAAAAAAAATTCTTTTTTTTTTTTTTTTTAGAAAGGCATTGTGGTGAATGGAAAAAACATGGAAGGAGGAGCCAGGAAACATTGAGCAAGATCAAGTCATAGACCTTTACTGGGCCTCAGTTTCCTCATCAACTGAAGATGGGTGTTAGCCCAGGTGATCTGTTCGGTCTGAGAGGTCAGGATTCCATGCCTCAATCACATCCATTATATTCTCACGGCCCGCTCTCCCAGCTGCATTCTAACGGAACAGATTGACATCGGGAATCGGAGTCAAATTCCCGTTTAAAACACACATCTTGTTATTTCGGTACCAATTACAAGGTTATGGATCATGCTTCAAGGTGTTTAATATGCTGTAATGTTTAGACACACTTGGCTCCAACATTTATGGGAGCCAAGTTGCTGTTTGTAGCAACAGGCAGCGTGTCTCACTCCCGAAGTATGCGAGCCTGCCGTAAAAACAGTGCAGATGGCCTGGAAGGAGAGAAACGCAAACCATCTACAAAGAAGGGCAACAAGTGTTTCTGGCGGTGCTGGGGTTTCACCTACTGACTAATATCTCATCAGCCAGGACCTGCTTTTATGGGTGTGTGTTTTGTTGTTGCTTTTTACTTTGTTGCAATTGCTGATGTAGAGTATTTGTAAAAATGGCAGAGGGGATTTTATAGCCTCGTCTGGCCAGGTGCTGTCCAGAGTCAGAGGGGCGCACTTTTTTTTTTTTTTAAATGAGACCACAGTTCTTGGACCGTGTTCTTGTTTGCCTCTTCCCATCCTGTCAAGGTAACAAGTGACTTCTTGGGTGATGGAAAAGGATCTGAAGACGCTGGGCGATAGTATGGTACTATGGGACTGCGTGGTGGCCTGCACGTTCAAACATCGTTCTTGTGCTTGAATTCAGATAGCTTGTATTCCTGAGGCCAGCCCGTATGCCACCATGTAAAAACCTCTATTCAAATATTCTTCTTTTTTTAAGTTTATTTATTTATTTTGAAAGAGACAGATAGTGCGAGTGGGGGAGGGCCAGAGAGAGAGAATCCCAAGCAGCGTCTCTATGCTGCCAGTGCAGAGCTCGATGCGGGGCTTGAACCCACGAAACCGTGAGATCATGACCTGAGCGGAAACCAAGAGTCCGATGCTTAACTGACTGAGCCACCCAGGCGCCCCTCAAATATTCTTGTAAATGCTGAGAAGAAAAGGCAAGGAATGGTGTATTTAAGAACCAGATTCCTGGCTGAAACCAAGTTTTGTCACTTAAGTTGGGAGAGGTCTTGCAAAGAACCTCTATCAACAGTCATTAGTTCACAGGCACTGAGTGTGCAAAAAGGCCTTTTCCATTGGTGAAAACAGGTAGCCATGTGTGCACACTCCTTTAATCTCCCTCTTAAAAGAAATAAAAGAAAAAAGAAAAAAGAAAAAAAGAAAGAAACGAAAACCCTT
The DNA here is from genome assembly GCA_028646485.1 of Cryptoprocta ferox. Taxonomy (NCBI): domain Eukaryota; kingdom Metazoa; phylum Chordata; class Mammalia; order Carnivora; family Eupleridae; genus Cryptoprocta; species Cryptoprocta ferox. The sequence goes on from CM053565.1 coordinate 6,872,670, forward strand.
CAATGACTCTGTTGCAGGTTTTTGAACCAAAGACACTTGACAGACAAGCACTTGGACTTGAAGGAATTAGTTCAACAAACTAAAATGTAAAAAATACCCCCAAAACCCCAAAAGGCTAAAACGTATAAAGTGTCAAAAAATTTACAGGGCTATTAGAGGTGAGGCAGATTGGAGGAAAAGGAATAAGTCAGAATAAGTTGGCCTTCACATACAGGGTTCAGTTTAGTTCAGTTATATTTTGTGAGCACCCTTACAGGGATCGTGCTAAGCACTGGGGATGCAAAGCCAAACGAGATATAATTCTTCCCTTAAAAAGTTTCCCTCTGAAGCGAGCATCAGTGAACTGCTGCCCGCAGGGCCAAATGGCCTGTTTTTGTACTGCCAGTGAACCAAAAATAAGTTTTACATTTTTAAAAGGTGGTTAAAAAAAACACCCAACAACTAAGAATAATCAAATACAAAAGGTAAAATGGTGAAGAGTATGCAAAACCGTATGTGGTCTGCAAAGTCTAAAATATTTACGTCTGGCCTTTTACAGGAAAAGTTTGCCCGCCTCTGTTCCATGGGGAGGTGAGATCACTGTACATGAATGACAATCAAAGTGACAAGCGCCAAGATGGGGTAAATGTATGGTTTATCAGGTCAGAGAGGCATCCAACCCTGAGTTGAGAAATCAGTGGAGACTTCTCGGAGGTAGTGGAAAGTCACCTGGGTTCTACAGAATGGGTAGAAATGAAAGATGGTGGATATGAAGAGGGGATATTCAAGGCAGAAGGGACAGCATGGTCTAGGTATGGAGAGGAGTTGTGTGTGACAGAAACATGGATGGAAAATGAAGAGTTAGAAGAGATAAGGCTAAGCATTGAGATAGGAAGTGGAGTGTCATCTCCTTTCCCAAGTAGGGGCTGTATCTACTGTAAGTCTGCTCTGTTCTTTGAGGACTCTGCCCCATCTAATAGTCTGGGAGCGATCGAGGCCCATCTCTTGCCATGACTTCAAGGGAGAACATGGAAGACAGCATGAAGATGACTAGGAAACTGGGTCTGTAGATTTCGGCATAGAGTGTTCTTCAGTCTGGGACAGGCACTGGAAGTTTGGAGAACTTTCCCTCTATTTTCATGGGACCACCACCCAGACTGCAAGGCTGCCAAAGCCTGGAGTCATCACAGACTTCATTTCCCACTACCTCCCAAACTTAAAACCTCAACCATTCTCTCTTCCTTCCTCAAAATACAAAGATCTGTTACAACCTCTTTTCTGGACAAAGGAGCTCCCATTACATTGTCTATCATCAGCCCAATGAGCCTTTGGCTTACAGGTGTCATTGGAAATATTAAAAGGTGAACACATTTGGAAGATTTATAGCAAATTTCATTCCATGGTGACCCATTTTGTTGCCCCAAAAAGTACAGCTTTGTTTTCTGTAATTCCCCTGGACATGTGACTTCCAGCCCGGTCTGCCAATTTATGGTGGAAATTTCAAAGGAAACGAATGTGCTTTTGGAATTGCATGAGGTCAGCCTATGAATTAACCTTGGTCTATTCAATATTTCATGTGCTCTATTGAGATGCCTCTCCCTCCACTTTTCCTGGGGGCCATGATCTAAGTTCCAAGGATTTTCATGGCATGAGGAAAGAGATGGGCTCATGGCCATCAGCATTCACCTGTGGGCCTTGGCTGAGGTGTACATCACCCTCATTAATCTTTGGGTGTCACTACCTCCTCTTGTGCCTCTGTGACTGAAACATCATGCCCCCCCCTCCGCCGCCCGCCAATGCCACCCTGGAGGTCACTTTTTTCCTGACCACAAAGACTTGCTCTCAGCCAGTTTTGAGCCACCCTTAGGAACACAAAATGTTTAATGTTCTCTAAGGTCTTATAGGAATGTCTTAGGCCTACTCTGCTTAGAGACATCTGATGACCCCTGCTTGCTTTTTTCTTTTGTTAAGGGAGCTAAAATGTACAGAACATAAATTCAACCATAACCATTTAGAAGTGTCCATTTCAGCAGCATTTAGTACATTAACGAGGTTGTGCAAACCATCACGTTTATCTGGTGCTGAGACATTTTCACCCCTGAAAAAGGAACCCCATACCCTTTAAGCACTCACTTTCCATTCCACCCTTCCCCGTTCCCCATCTTCATTCTGTCTCTATGAACTTCCCTCCTCTGCATGTTTCATATAAACATGATGTTTTGTGAATGTCGTTGGCTCTGCAGAAGGGTTTGGGTTCACACGTTGTAGCATGTCTCAGTAATTCATTCCTTTTCATGAATGAATAATATGTGATCATATGGATATACCATATTTTGTTTGACTGGAATTTGGGCTGTTTCCACTTTTTGGCTATTGTGAATTATGTTGCTATAAACACACATGTACACATATCTGTTTGAGCACCGGTTTCCAATTCTTTTGGGTGTGCATCAGGAGAGGAATTGCTTGGTCATATGGTAATTCTATGTTTAAATTTTTGAAGAATTGCTCAACTGTTTTGCACAGCAGCTGTACTATTTTATATTCCGCTATTGCTTTTTCAAAAGTCTTCAAGATTCCGTGACATAGAAGACTTTTCTTCTAATCTGCTGCCTCCTTGAGTGGGATCAGAATTGAGACCCAAGCACCTTCTGTCTTGTAAATCCCACAGATCCACTGTCCATTGCTCTCAGCACCCAGAAGCTCAATAAGGGACAAGAGGAGCAGAGTATACAGCATGGGGACACACCAGAATTTGCACGCTAGCCCTATTCTTTGCAGTTATATTCACATCATCTGGTTATGGGATCATTAGATCATAAATGGTGCCTTCTTTCCTTCTCTATTCTTTGTGATAGAAACTTCATTCTCCATGTATCCCAGTTGGAGCCCAGTTGGGCACGCAAAAACTTCCCTCCAAAAAAAAAAAAAAAAAAAAAAAAGCCCAAATTGTGTAAAGAAAAGCTTTCACTTTCAAGACTCTATCTTGCTTATCAGGGTTAAGACTATATTGTGATTTCAGGGGTGCCAGGGTGGCTCAGTCAGTTAAGTGTCTGACTTGGTCTCAGGTCATGATCTCAAGGGTCGTGGGTTTGAGCCCTGTGTCAGGCTCTGCGCCTCTCTGTCTCCTTCTCTCTCTGCCCCTCCCCCACTCACACTCTGTCTCTCAAAAATAAGCATTAAAAATTTTTTTAAAAAGTAGTTGTAGATTTCTACTGCCAGGATTGGATTAGAACCAATCTTTCTTCTGTGGACAGCTAGAAAAGCTGGACAAAATTAAGGAGAAAATTCTGCTTGAAATCAATGGAGAGATGACAAGGGAGTGAATAATTATTGAGCCAGGATTAGAGTACAGTGAACTTGGAATTGGGAGCCACTTTTCACCTGAGGTTTTTTGTTGATTCCCGAGGAAGTAGCTGAGAGGCTGAGTTGCTGAGCAGTGACTTTGATAGTCTCGTGGGCTAAGGGGACAGGAACTGGTGCTCCAGGCCTGCTAAGGCAGAGCGCGTTACTGATTGAAGCCCGTCATTTGATTTGGATGCCAATTGGCTTTATCCATAGAGAAGCTATGAGCCAGAAATAGTCAAGCTCTCCCAAGGACCTCTCACCACAACTTGAAGGCATCTCAGGCCTTGAAATGAGACTATGGTAATTTGGGATTGGTAGCACTCCCTGTCAGCTGGCAGACACAGTTCCTCAGGAGACAACATGTTCCTAAACCTCACATGATTTCTACAAACTATTTTGCAAATACAATATCCAGTGTGCCCATACATGCACACACACACAGGCACACAAGGAAAACAAGATGGTATTTTATTTTCTACTGATTAAGAGTATATTTACAATATTATATATTGTAAATATATAGAATATGATATATTATATCACATTATATTGTATATATACATTATATATACATTATATATAGTGTATATATATATAATGTACACACTATATATATAATGTATATAGATGTATGTAAGCTAGATAAAATGTAAACCAGATCTTCCCATGCTTAAAGTCACATACACACCAATCAAACAAACAAATTAAAAAGCCTTGAATACATCTAATTATTAAATTAATTTTGGGGAGAATTGACATATTTGACATATTTATATTATGTTTTCCAATCCATGAACATAGTATAGCCTCCATTTATTTCAGTAATGTTATATATAGCATTATCAAGAAGAAATATAATGTGGACCACAAATGCAACTCACATATTAATCTTAATTTCTTAGTAGCCATATTTTAAAAAAATTTAAAAAATAGGTGAAATTAATTTTAATAATACATTCTGTTTAACCTGATATGTCCAAATTAAAGGTTCAACATGCAACTAACATTTAAAATTATTAAAGAGATAGTTTACATTATGTTTTGCATACTAAATCTTCATAATTCTGTGTGTATTTTGCATTTATAGCACCCCTAAGTTTGAACTAGCCACATTTCAATGTTCAATAGTGGCTAGTCATACTGCATTGGCAATGTGGTAGTTTTAGTGTAGGGAGAAATACACATATTTGGTAGATTGACTTCATGATGTTTGACTTTTTTTGACATAATTGTAAATCGTATCTGATTTTTCATTTCATTTTTTTTTACTTGTTTGTTAATGATGCATAAAAATGCAGTATATGTTGGCCTTGTATCTAGTCACTAGCTAAATGTATTTGTTAATTCCAGTAATTTGGAGATGATTTCTTCTATAATAAGCACTTTAATATAACAATTAATCTTTTTCTTTACACATGTTTCCCACGTATACGACATAGACTAAAGATGCCCTTTTTTGGTGGGATAAGTATCTATGTTCTCAGGGATTCTAGTGTGAAATGGCTCAGAATTGTTTCTTAAAAAGCATTTCTTTCTGGATTGGGTTGCACCCTTAAAAATGTGGAAAATGTTAACTGTATATTTTCCAATTGGATGGTCATGGATTTTGTTGTCTCCTCCATATGAAATCTTTTTTCCTATAATTTCACCTTCATTTTGAAATTTGAAGGCAAATTTCCATTGAACAATTTAGGGAAGCCATACAAAATATAATAGTATTGACCATGAACATTAATTTCATGAACCCACAGTCTTTCATCAAGGCACATGCTTTTGAACAGTTTTTTCAACCATAGTGCTGAAGTGAGATAAGCAAGCCCAAGTCTTGCCTTGGAAATTCATATCCTTTGCACCTCATGGTAAAAATTGTTGTCTCATTAATTTCAGTATCATTGGGCAGAAAGGCTGTGCATAAGTCAGCTTTTCAGATAATTAAGGATTACTACTCTCGACGAACTTTTAAAAACACACAATATTATAAAGTATTTTTAAACATGTTATATAATTTTAGAAGGTCTTTGACAGAGCACATTAAGCTTCATGTGACCTTTTACTGATGATTCATGTCACTCTTATGAATTACAGTAATTTTCTGTGTTGTAAATCAGGTTTGCTCTCGGGGAAAATTGGAATACATAAACCTATTTATTCTTTTGTTAAATTAATCCAGACTGCAGTAATTTTTAAATTTTAGTTTCCAGATTGTTTTTCTTAAATCCTATTTCCTTCTTTGTTTTAAACTATTCATCTTACTTACTTCCATTAGCTCTCCACCCCGGTACCTTCAGCAATACTTTATGAATCAAGAAAGAACATGAAGGTAGAAAATCAGTAGTAGAGATAAAGTAGAGATCTAAGAGTGCTGCTTTTCTAAATCTAGCTTTAATTTCAGACTTGGAAAATGAAGTAGTTAAAGTAGGAAGTAGGTTCGATGGGATGCAAATGAGGCATAAATTGAGCCTATGATCAGGCTTCCCAAGTGCTGGAAGACAAGACCAAGAGCTTCCCCTCCATGATTCTGTAGCAGCTACTTGGGATTTCCAGAAGCTCTGGCCAGTTGAGGCTGTTAGATACCTATCATCTAAAAAGTGAGTTGTCACTCTGCTTCCAAGATGATTGGTTACATTGTGGTACCAAAACTATAGCTAAAAATGCAGTTAAGTAATTGGTCCATGTGGGTCGGAAGTAGTAGAACCTGATTTCCTCAGCATGACACTTAGAAGCAAAAGTTACTGCAATTCCAATTCCTCCAGTTGCTTTGGATGCATCATTTCACTTCTCTGTTGCACAGACTGTGTTTGCTCAACGGGTCACACTTGGAAAGCTTTACAGATGCCTGCCCGAGTAGTTCCATGTTTTGCTCTATTCCCACTTTCAAGGAAATATGCTGCTATGTGCTCGGTCTCAGAGAAGAAATGGAAGAAAAGTAAGCAGAAAAACAGGAAATCTTCTCTCAGGGAAAGGGTCTCAAAGCATACATGTCATTAAAGGGATAGAAAGGGTTTGTAATAAAGACAAAATATTTAGTAGAAAAACTCATGGTCTTTTCCTGTTTCTGTGGTTTCTTTCCCCCCTTTTGGATGAGAAAATGAAGGCTTGAGGGGTGCCTGGGTGGCTCAGTCGGTTAAGCGTCCGACTTTGGCTCAGGTCATGATCTCGCGGTTCATGGGTTCAAGCCCTGCATCAGGTTCTGTGCTGACAGATCGGAGCCTGGAGCCTGTTTCAGATTCTGTGTCTCCCTCTCTCTCCGCCTCTCCTCAACTCATGCTCTGTCTCTCTCTGTCTCAAAAATAAATAAACTATATTAAAAAAAAAGAAGAAAAGGAAAATGAAGGCTTGGACTGTGGTGAGACATGAGCGAAGGCCACTGGGAGCTCCCAATCAGGAGGATATAGGGAATTGCCAGTCAACAGATGCAACATAACATGAAATAGGTTTGTGGGGATAAGAGCAGAGCAGAAGAGCTGTGGGGAGGCATCCAGATCCCGGAGGAGAGGGAGGGTATGGCGTGCCTGGGCATTTTGGGGAGAGCAGCCTCACCATATTTTTCCATGCCCCCGGGGTGCCTGGGATCAAAGCAAATCCTACCGACTCTCAGCTGCCACAGAGACACCAGTGAGAGCCACTGGAGGTAAAGAGCCAGGAACAAGTGTGCCTCCTGACGTCTGGTGATGGACACCAAGGAGGGAGCTGCATCTGGGATGACACCATTCTGCCAAGACGGCAAACTTTGACTCATGTAATCTTCACCAAAGCCCAGAAAATGGATGTTGTTTTTCTTACATCTCTTTTATAGAGAAGAAAACTATGGCATATGGAAATGAAATACGTGATCAAAATCCATGCTGAGATGGAGACAAGAGTTGAACCCACATCTACCTTCAATCAGAGACTATACTCCAAAGCAAAGTGCCTTAGACATTTGAGTTTTCATCCTAAACCCCCTGTATAGGAATGAGTTAATGAACTTTGTAGCTTTCTCGGTACATCTGGCAAAAATACAAATCGTCTGCACAATCGAAGAAACTCACATTAAGTATCTTTCTTGGAAGAGAATAAAACTCATCCCATGCTTTCAGATTATTATTAGGCAGAACCGTATGATAACCTTGGTTTTATGGTTTCTTAATTATTGCCTCTCTCTGCTAATAAATTCCTACTCTGTCAAATCATAAGTGGAATCTTTCAGCCCGTACAGTTGTAAAAAGCTACCAAAGCCTTTTAATTACATAACACAGCAACAGAAGCCCACGTGAGTTAATCAGAAATAGAAACAACGGTGAGTCATGTATGGACTGAACACAACAGTGGCTAAAGGAGATAGAAATTTTGTCCTTTTTCAAAGAAGAGCCCAGAGGTGCCTAACCCGGGAATGCAGGGCAGCTCTGTGTCACAAAGTCCTCAGAGACCCACATTGCTTTCCGCACACTGCTCAGCCAGCCATTCCTGGGGCATCGCTTCATCTCATAGTGCAAAACAACACGCGTATTCCAGGCCACAGGTAGATGGAGAAAAGGGGGCAGAGGTAGTAACCAACTGTCTCTTAAAGAAGGCTCTCCAATATGGCCATATGGCACTTCGCGTTTCATCCCGTTGGCCACAAATTGGCCACATGAACACACCAAGTTGTAAGCTAAGCTGGGAAATATGTTCTCCAGGCAGCTAGAAATTCTGTTGTTATGGAAAAGGAAGGCGAGAAAGGAACAAAGGAAGGGAAAAAGCTGAATCTCGGGTACAACACACTATTCTGTATGCACCACGTATTCCACCACAAAACCTGAGCCCCAACCTCGTGAATTTGCTCCCCTAAGCACTTAGAGAATTCTAGCCTCAATCTTCAAAACGGAATGCACAGAGCTGCTGAGTCCACAGCTGATCTCAGTGGCTGTCTTAGATAGCATTTACTTAATTATATATTAGGAAACAAAGTATAAGGACTAGACTGTGTTGCTGAAGAACATATGTGTATACACACACACATACACACGTTTATATCACATGTTCATACAATATCTATACATTATGTATAACTTTTCATGTATATCACTTGTATATATCCAACTTTATATATAATATATAGATAGACACAGGCATCTATATATTATTAACTATATAGATATTTATATATTAAATTTTTGACATTTTCATGTCATGTATCATATGTTCGTACAATATCTATATATTATGTATAACTTTTCATATATATCACTTATATATGTAACTTTATATATAATATATAGATAGAAATAGGCATCTATGTATTATATAACTATACAGATATTTATATATTAGATTTTTGACATTGTTAAATATATAACACAATATAGAAGTACGTAAAACATAAATGTATGGTTCAATGAATTATCATAAAATGAACACCCATGTACCCATCCCCCAGGGCAGGAAATAGAACAGTGCCAGCCTCTCGGAGCTCCTACATGCCTTCTTCTTCATCAAACCCCTGTTCTCCTTAAAGAGAGCCACAAATCTGACTTTTAGGATAATCAATACAGTATTATGTTTTGAGATAGAAGACCTGAATGCTAATCCTGTTTATGCCTCTAACTTGAGTGATCTTCAGCAAACTATTGATTCTTCCATGTATGTACATATGTATTGGAAATTCTCATTTTGTATAATAAATATTGAATATGTTTGCTTGTTTGTGTGGGTGTGTGGGTGCGTGCGTGCGTGTGTGTGTGTGTGTGTGTGTATGATGAAAATCTCCAACTACATGGTGTTTAAGATTATTTCTAGCCTTTTTTAAATATTTGTTTATTTTTGAGAGAGAAAGAGACAGCATGAGTGAGGGAGGAGCAGAGGGAGAGGGGAGACACAGAATTCGAAGCAGGCTCCAGGCTCTGAGCTGTCTGCACAGAGCCCAATTCAGGGCTCAAACTCACAAACCAAGAGATCATGACCTGAGTCAAAGTTGGACCCTTAACCGACTGAGCCACTCATGTGCCCGAGATTATTTCCAGCTTTTAAAGTTTGCCTTCTGTATATGACTTCTGTATAATTGCATGATTTTTGTTTGCTGTTTGTTTTGTTTTTTAAGACTTACATGGTCTTCCAGATAACTTTTGGCATCTTAAAACACACACACAACACACACACACACACACACACCCCAAAAACCTAGCCACTTAAAGTAATAACTAAAATTGGTGCATTCTTCTCTGAAATAAGACTTAGTTCATTTCTACATAAAGTAATAAACCTCACTTAATAATGACACTCTTAAATGATGAATTTTTTATGCTCAGTTCTTCAGAAGGAGATCATCTGACTTCTAAGATGTTTTTGTGTGTTGTGGTTTTGTTTGTTTGTTTGTTTGTTTTGTGTGTGTGTGTTTTTTTTTTTGATCTGCTACCTTAATTAAATTCCTGGTCTCAAGGCTTGATTAAAGTGGCCAGGCATGAAAGATAACCTGGTTTGTTGCACTAGATAATTAAATTGTGTCAAGAGAAGGATTGGCTCAATGAAGTAGTGTCAGTGCTTTTTATTTCCTACCCTGAAGAAACTGACTTTAGTTGTTGTCCTTCCAGAAGAACTTGGAATTTTCAACAACCTTCTTCAACTTTTAAAATCAGAGAAGCTTTCTGATTTTAAAAACCAGAGTGTAAGAGCAATTAAGGAAGAGAGAGAGGGGATAGTTTTCTGGAAGAAGAGAGAAGGCAGAGCAGGAGGAATGGAGGCAAAGAAAGAGAGATGGAGACTAACAGGGCAAACACATAGGGGAACGAGGGAGGGGTGGAAAGAGGGTTTAATATATTCTGAACCGAATCCATTAATGTTAATGCTCACACACCTCAGCGCTCACCTCCCACAATGGAGAACTGGGTAAATGGCCCCTTTTATCATCGATCTGTGAATTGCTAATTAATAGTTATTCCCTGAGAAGTCTTTATAAACCTGCTCCTTACTATAGAGTCACTGCACGGTTGGCTTTCCCTTGTATACATCCAATTATGTATGCACGTAAAAATGAGGCCAACAAGAATAAATCACCGGTTTGATATGGGGGGTGGTGGTGATTGCACCCACATTCCATCCAAAAAGCAATGTCCTGTAGGGGATGTGAAGGAAGGACCGTGGCTCTGTAGTTGTCCCTTATGTGAGCATCTCAGCATCCTGAGTGTGAACCTAGATGTTCATGCGTCCCATCAGCTTCTGTAAAAGGCTCTTTACTGAAGAAATGATGGTCTGTTCCAGGCCTGGAGGAGGAAACTAGCTGTGTTGGGTTCATCATGGCTCCATGTTGCATCTCCCCATGCACCTTCTTATAAACTTGTCAAGTACACTTTGCCAATGGATTTGCTTTAGGTCCTAACTTCTGCTTAAGGCGCGACACCATGGTTTTGTTGAAAATGAATGCCTCAGCGTCTCTGGAATTTTGAAACTTCATGAAAAACTGAACTGAGAATTATAAAATTTAACATTTGGGATGGATCTCAGGGGTCAATTAAAGCTACGTCTGTCTCACTGAGCAGCCCATTCTGTAACATCCTCAGCAGATGGCCACCCAGCCTTCGAGCAACGCCCTGGGGCACACTGCCTGTTACTCCAGTAGCTGACCATCAGTGAGACTGTGCCCTCTTTATGATGATCCCGTGTTTCCTTGCCTTAAATTTTTTGTTCCTAATTTAAACAGAATCCATCATTTTATCACCAATTAGGGGATCATTGTTTTCAGACTGCTATTTTGCCTCTCCAGATCCCTTGGATTTCCCAAAGGTCTTCCAGTGTGATAAATTCAAGTAGGTGAATTATCCACGTATGATATGAATAATGGAAGATAACATGGGGCCATCATTTCCTATGATAAGACACTTCTGTTTCTCCTCATACAGTATATTTTTTTCTTACTTTGAGCCCCCAGCAACCACTGATCTAATTACTATTCATGTACTCATATAGATTCACCTTTTCTGAAATATCTTCTGCATGAAATCACATGGTGTTAGTGTCTTGAGTTGATTTCTTTCACTTAGTATAGCAAAACTGAGATCTTTCCAATCTATCAGCATTTCATTCTTTATTTCTGAGTAGTACTCCTTTATATGGATATACCACTGTGCATTCACCTATTCATCAGTTGGTAGATATTTGCTTGCTATCAGTTTGGGACAATGATGAACGAGGCTGCTATAAACATTTTGGTTGAACAAAAGTTTTTATTTTTCTTAAGAGAATACCTAGAAGTGGAATGGTTAGATCATAGAGCAGGTATATGTTGAAATGTTTAAGAAACAGCCAAACTGTTTGCCCAAGTGGTTTTACCATTTTGTATTCCCACCAGTCCAGAGAATCTTCTTTGCATCGTCCTTCCCTCAAACCAGGCAAAGGGGCACCTGGGTGGCTCAGTCGGTTAAGTATCCGACTTCGGCTCAGGTCCCTATGTCGCAGTTCGTGAGTTCCGCCCCGTGTCCGGCTCTGTGCTGACAGTTCAGAGCCTGGAGCCTGCTTCCGATTCTGTCTCCCTCTCTCTCTCTCTGCTCCTCCCCTGCTCATGCTCTGTCTCTCTCTCTTTAGAACAAAGAAACATTAAAAAAAATTTTAAATAAAAAACCGGGCAGAAATTCAATTTAATAACCACTTATTGGACGCTTTTCTGGGATCAGCAATTGGGTGTCCCTTTGGGGGCGCTGCACTCTTCAAGGGTAGCCAGAACTTTGCTCTGAGCTTTCATACAAAGAATACCAGGCAGTGTTTTAACAACAAATTTTTTTTAAGTCTTTGAGCCTTTGGTTTTTAAAATAAAACCCTCAGTAATGCTTTATGTTATGTCTTGTGGTACACTTTGCCTTTTTTACTTCATTGCATCTTGAACTAGGTACAGGAGTGACAGGGGTCAAGGGTAAGCGTTCTATGGGACCTTGGTACCTGAGATGATGGATTATAATTTGATGAATAAAGATCCCAAAGGGGGCTGCCATCTTCCTGGTAGTATCTTTTTTACTTTGTTACTGAAGCTACATCTTTGTTCTCTCTCATCCATATTTTTGCTTACTTTGGGGATGCTTCTATATTAAATTCTTGCTCTTGGGAAGCTCTGTCAGAGTGTTGTTGTAAGATGGACCTAGGGCATGCCCCCCTCCCCCCGCCGTGGTGGGTGTTCTCTCCCCTAGAGTAAGAAAAATAACAAAAACAACAAAAATGAATATAATTTTTAAAAGTACACTGTATAGCATGCTTGGTGCCTTCCATGCATGTATTTTGCTTATTTTTTTAAATTTTTTAAAATGCTCATTTATTTTTGAGAGAGAGAGAAAGACAGCATGAGCAGGGGAGGGGCAGACACAGAATCTGAAGCAGGCTCCGGGCTCTGAATTGTCAGCACAGAGCCCGACTCGAGGCTCGAACCCATGGACCGTGAGATCATGACCTGAGCCAAAGTCGGACGCTTAACCGACTGAGCCACCCAGGTGTCCCTGCATGTATTTTATTTAATATAACAGTCCCTTAAAACAAATATTTTGTCCACATTTTGCAGAAAGAGCAACAGAGAATTAGGGAAAAGAAGTGACTTTCCCCAAACTGCTCAACTTTCCAGGGGCATAAATAGAATCCATGCCTACATCTTTCTGATGACGATGTAAACTTTTGATGACAAACCTGTTATTCTTCACCCCTCTCCTCTGATGCGTTAAAGCCAAGGCAAGACCAAGGCAGCTTCCTTGGGCAAGGGGGCATGAAAGTACTCAGGCCACTGAAGAGGAAAGCTGCAGCCAGTGTCCCAGTTAGCTTCTCTTGGATAGCCACTGACCACAAGATCTGCGAGGCTGGGATTCACGAGAGGTAAACTGGGCAGTTTGTTGATCATGGCTCGGTTTGCCCCTGTGTCTGAGGTTCATCTAACTGGTTATCTGATCCTGTACGGCCTTTGCCAGGGCAGCTGGGTGACTTGGCCCTGCTTCATGCCTGTCTTCTGTCTTCTTCCAGCAAGCTAGTTGGACGGGTTCTCAGGGTGATGGCCTGGGGCAAGAGAGAACAAGCCCTGGTGCACGAACTCCTTCTAGAACTCTGCTTGTGTCGATCTCCTCACTCCCCATTGGGCAAAACAAGCCAGATGGCAGAGTGCAGTGTCAAGGGTCAAGGCCAGTCGCCCACAGAGCCTATCCCACACTACCGCAAATGTGGGAGAGCATGGTCAACATCACGCCTGAACTCCAAGTTCACACAGCACTCATTTCTCACTTGGCTATTGCAAAAACTTCCTCAAGACCTCCCTTCCTCCTTTTACATCACATTCTGTGGAATTATTAAGTGGCCCTTCCTCCTTAACATCCATCGGTGCCCCTCTCCCCACCCCTACCTGCAAGATAAAGAATGGCATGATCTAGTTATTGTCTAATTCCCCCCAACCTGTATACTGGGAAATCTATCCTCAAAGCATATAAAGTTAAATTTTTAACCCCTGAATTAGAACTGCATGTTGCTCAATTTCATAGGCTCTTCCTTCTTTGTGAATTTTCTCACCTTGTCTGACTATTAGAGGTCCGGGGTGTTCATCATGATGACCTCGTGGTGTCTCACCATCCCTGGCATACAGTTAAGTCCTCAAAGAATATTTATGAAATGTTTACATAAATGATTCAAGGAGCACTTTCTCAAGAGGAGGGTATTGACCATGTGGGAGAAAGAACTTTCTGACCCTCCTCTTCTTCCTTTCATTCCCTCCCATTTGCATAGGAACTACCTGCTCTGACGCATTCTTTCTGGAAAGGATCCACTGTGCTGCTTTGTGGCAGCAGAGATGCGGCTTAAGGCGGTGTAAGCAAGGACTCTTGGCTCCTTCCCTCTCTCCATCCTGTGTCGGGGGTGTGGGGATGGGGAGCGAGATTCACATTGCATCTACTTCAGGGTTTTTGAGGCTGGAAACCCGTGAGACAGCTGGAGTCCATAGCTTCCTCTGCGAAACTCTGGACTGGCGTTGACCCAAAACAACCCACATCCCAGGGGCTTCGGCTGAAACAATCTGCGACGGGAATATAATATTCCAAATGGTTTTCAGTTAGTTCTGGTTTCCATTCATCTTTCTTTCTTGGCAGGTAGGGCAAGGGTGAGAGGAAAACGGGACAGGTGGAGAGCGGAATCTGATTGAATTACCTGCCAGGCCTTCAGAAAGCTGCACAAAAGAAACTCACAACTCAACTTGGCGTCTCTCTAGGAACCGGTCTTTGAAGGCTTCTGATGGGGATGCTAGTGCTTCGGAAAACATTAGGCTGCGCTCAGATAATTCACGTGACAGCTTCTGTATAAGAACATATTGTTCTTGGCAAAGGTGTAAAGTGCCCGCTGAGATCCAGAGGAAGATAGGAGTCTTTCCCAGCCTCCCCTCTGCCTGTTGGCATTATTTACCCCCCTGCTTCCCATGTCACTGAACAGCTATGCCACGGGTTTTCTGTCCTGTGAAGGTTTGGGTCCACAATCCCCATGCAATATTTATTCCTCTTCTTTCTTTAACTTTGAACTTCTTATCTTGGACACTGAGGATTTGTTACTCTTTCTTCTATTGCATTTGATATTTACGAGTGCACTCTCTACATTACTTAGTGGCTGAGGCCATTCTCCTTGCTGCTTGAAATATACAGATATTGCTTACAAAAGAATATTTATTATTTCAATATGATTAGAGCATCAAAACAGGTCAGTCTGTTTCCGCTGTCGTCTGGAATCTTGGAACATTGATTATTTCTGACATGTATTCATTCAACAGTCCATCAGCGCCCACTAATTTGCAGATTTTTATTGAGCAACTGCCCCAGGTTTGGCACTTAAAATACAGTCCATGTCTCAAGTGTAATATTGTCCTTTCTGGGACTATACAGCACCCACACATCCCAGACATCCTGCTACAGTTGCATTTTTTGAGCAAGGACTGGGCAACTTTGTACCCCTATGTCTGTCTCAGTAAGGGGAACATAGAACAAATGTTTCTAAAGCATCAATCCAAACTTCTCTCCTTCTTCATGTCACAAATAAAGACAGGATCACGGTGTCAGTGATTAATCCAAATAACTGTGCTGATTCTTGGACACCCCGCCCCTTTAGCATCACAACCTCAAGCCCTCTATAAAGTAGTATCTTCCAGGGGCGCCTGGGTGGCTCAGTCGGTTAAGCATCCGACTTCGGCTCAGGTCGTGATCTCCCGGTTCGTGAGTTCAAGTTCTGTGTCAGGCTCTGTGCTGACAGCTCAGAGCCTGGAGCCTGCTTCGGGTTCTGTGTCTCCTTCTTTCCCTGCCCCTCCCTTGCATTCATTCTCTCTCTCTCTCTCGAAAGTAAATAAACATTAAAAAAATAAAAATAAATAAAGTAGTATCTTCCATGTTTTTCTCGGAGTTTCCAGGGGATGTGTCACAGCATCCCAAAAAGAAGTTCTGTTTCCCCTCCTCTGATGGGCCCTATAGTTCCCACCACAATACTGCTGATAGTCTACCAGTTGTCACCTGACATTTCCTTGCCAGCATTCTATGTTCTGCCAGGCCCCACACACCCTCCCTACATCATCCACACCCACCAAGAGACAATGCCACCCTCCGGCCCTCAAGATCCCAATGCTATGTGTTGAAGGCTTCTGATGGGGATGCTAGTGCTTCGGAACTTTCTGACCCTCCTCTTCTTCCTTTCATTCCCTCCCATTTGCATAGGAACTACCTGCTCTGACGCATTCTTTCTGGAAAGGATCCACTGTGCTGCTTTGTGGAGTGTGGACCACTTGTGGTCTTGATGGGCTCTGAGAGATCACAGAGTACTATACCCTACTATAATTAGCAAAACCACTCTTTTTCAGGTCAACACAGATCATGTGACTGGAGCCCAGAACAAGTTGGAGATGGCATCCATGATACTGTCCTCACAAATATCATTTTGTCCATCAGTTTTCGGAAACATGCCCAGATATGTCTGAATCCCCAAATGAGCACAACTTGTGGCTCAAACTTCTATCCATATTATTTTTCTTATTTCTTATTATACAAGGAGTGCATATTCACTGTAGACAAAAATAAAAGAAGAAAATAGAAATCACTTGGAATCCCACCACCTACACTTAACATTTTGGCATCCATTCTTTCTGACTTCCTTGCTCTTCATTTGAAATAAACTAGAGAAAAATGAAACTGATCAAAATTTCTCTTATATTTTTTTAAAGATATACTTTGAGGATGAGACCCCATCAGGAGGCTTGGTAGCAAAAGTTGGTCTTTATAATTGCTTGGGGAAATAATGGGGTGTAGAGTTAGAACTTCCTTGAAGAAAACACTGGGGCAAAGATTGGGGGAAGTTGTGGCTGGGACCACTTGGGCATGGCAGAGAAGTAACTGGTAAGAACTGAAAGTTTGAGGGGGCTGTTGAGCCACAGCTGTGCACAGGGGACACTGTTCTTCATTAGCATGACCTTAGAGAAACACAGATGTAGAATTCAATAGCGTGTCATGGAAATACATATATGAGTTGTAACCACGTCACACAGAATGACCATGGAAATCACTCCAAATAAAAATCAGGTAAGAGATAAAGTAGTTAGATCATCCCATCAAGTGATAAAGCAACATGTATTTGTGAAGTTTGGTGGGAGGAGGGGGAGGTGACAAGGGAAGAGGATGCTCTAAAATCAAAAGGAAAATGGGGCACCTGGGTGGCTCAGTTGCTTAAGTTTCTGGCTCTTGATTTTGGCTCAGGTCATGATCTCACGGTTGGTGAGGTTGAGCTCCACATCTGGTCTTCACTAAAGCACAGAGAG
Organism: Cryptoprocta ferox; assembly: GCA_028646485.1. NCBI lineage: Eukaryota > Metazoa > Chordata > Mammalia > Carnivora > Eupleridae > Cryptoprocta > Cryptoprocta ferox. The sequence continues at coordinate 6,889,744 of CM053565.1, forward strand.
CTCTCTCTCAAAAGAAAAGGGAAAAGAAAAGAAAAGAAAAGAAAAGAAAAGAAAAGAAAAAGAAAGAAAAAAAACACTTTAAAAGCAAAAGGAAGAATTGGAGGCTTCCAGCTAGCTCAGTCAGAAGAGTGTGCAACTCTTAATCTCGGGGTTATGAATTTGAGCCCCACATTGGGTATAGAGATTACTTTTAAAAATTTTTAAATAAATTAATCAATCAAAAGGAAGAATTAGATAACAGTGTGTTTTAGCCCAAGGACGTAGGGTGTGAGACGCCCCACCACTTGCAGGGAACGAACTTTCACAAAGGCTAAACAATGATGAGTGTGCTGGGAACCTCCAAATTTCACATTCTGACATAAACTTGCTGACCTGTATATAATATCAGCCTATTAGGATGGTAACCCCAACTACTGTCATATTATTTCCTTAATGGGTATGTCTTAATAGACTGGAGAGACAGATGGAAGGGATAAATCAGTTCCATGATATGTATTCGATTATGTTTAGGAAGAATCCGTTCACATGTGATATTTAAAATATTTCTAGGGGCGCCTGGGTGGCTCAGTCGGTTAAGCATCTGACTTCAGCTCAGGTCATGATCTCACAGTTCGTGGGTTCGAGCCCCGCGTCGGGCTCTGTGCTGACTGCTAGCTCAGAGTCTGGAGCCTGCTTCGAATTCTGTGTTTCCCTCTCTCTCTGTCCCTCCCCTGTTCACGCTCTGTCTCTCTCTGTCTCTCAAAAATAAATAAATGTAAAAAAAATTTTTTTAAATAATAAAAAAATAAAATATTTCTGATTAAGAAGAGTGACTGGCACATTGACGAATGTGACAGAATAGTCTTGCAATCCCAATTTAAACTGCACCCTGAGTAATTGATTTTAGACATACAATATTTGGTTGAGAGGTATAAAAGAATTCGACTGTGTTTGTGTACAATTTTGGAATATTCAAGAAAAATTAAGATTTTTTGTAGGCACTTTTAATTTATTGGATTTACTGTATTGGGAAAGTTTCACCTGTAAGAGGCATATATTCAATTAGAAAGTCAAATATATTTCATTTATAAATGCTGTTTAAAGTATTTGATGGAATTTAATGAACCACATCCATTGAATGTTAATCAAAGTCTTCTTTCAAGATGCTTATTAAAATTTACTAGATTTTACAACCAGGATAAGAAGATTTATAAGTTGTATTCAAATCCTCAATGGAAAAAACTGATATTTAAATCTGTCATTGATATTTATTCAAGAGATTTTACTGGGTGTTCTCACTACATATTCTAAATGCTGTGAACAGGCACTCAAGGAATGCTTTTCTAGTAGGACAATAGATAAACCTAAACAAATACATCATGAAATATTTAACATGGCAGAAGATGAGAAACTCAATGGGGAAAAATAAACCAGGGCAGGGGAGATAGGGTTTGCCCAGTGGCCAATTTGGGGTGATGGTGGGGCTTGATGCTTTTATAGAAAGGAGTCAGGGGTGCCTGGGTAGCTCAGTTGGTTAAGCATCCGACTTTGGCTTAGGTCATGATCTCACAGTTCCTGAGATCAAGCCATGCGTCAAGTTCTGCACTGACAGTTCAGAGCCTGGAACCTGCTTTGGATCCTCTATCTCCCTCTCTCCCTCCACTCTCCCCCTCACACACATGCTCTCTCTTTCTCTCAAAAATAAATACACATAAAAAAAAAGAAAGGGGCCAGAGACAGCCTCACTGATTGGGTGACTTATGAGGGGAAAACTCTAAGAGCTGAGGCAGGGAATCATGGCGATATTCAAGGGAAAGGCTGGTGCCCTTGTGCCCAGAAGGGGACAGAGCCAGACTAGAACCCCATCCGCTGCCTTCCAGTTACTAGCCTTGTCCTGGTTCCCTACACACACAGGTCTCCAAGAACCTAAGACCTTACTTCCTTCTAATTTCCTCCAGTGGCTCTTCCTGAAAAGTCTATCTGCTTCCTACATCCTCTGCCCCTTTGAAAAGCAGGTCCTACATGACTGTTACTTTATTATTCTTGCATGTGTAAACCTGTTTTCCCAAATGCGTCACAAGCAACCTACGTCGTGTGTCCTTCTCATGCAGGACTTGATAGAGTTAGCCATTCAGGAGCGTTTCCAGAGGGGGATGTCACTGGATGCTTTTGAAAATTGGTTCATCAACAGCTGCTTTAAAGCCAGGCCAGTTTGTAAATCAATTCCAAATGGAGCCTTTCTTCAAGAACGTTGCTTGGGAAGCACTCACCGAAATTTCCCGACTCTTGTTCTTGTTCCGGGCTGTCTTTCTGATCATTGCAAAGGGTTCCTACAAAGCACCGGGAGTTTGTCTCCCTCTTTTGGTAGTCAGACGTGTGAGGACAGGTCCAAAGATTATTTGTTGCTCGTAAATACTATTTCTTGGACCAAAGAACAACGACAGCAACAACAACATTTGTTCCGTGTACTGGCCACAATAATTCCGTGAGCAATAGGTTAGAACGCATGAATTTGGAAGACTCCATTATCATGTATTTGTCTCAAACTCCCCAAACCCTCATCAGTTATGAGCTTGCTCAATTGCCTTGACTCCATTTTTTCTTTTAATTGGAGCTTTCACAGAATGAACCAAATGGTTTTCCAAAGAGGATAACAGGAGGGACAGGAGAGTGAGGAGGACGTGTGGCCACATACAGAAGCGTGGAATGAATGCCAGTGCTCTGGCCGACATCTCAGCTTGCGACATGGACTATAAAATCCCTTAACACAGTGGGAAGTGAGTTCAGAATGACTAACCTTCACCATGTGTCACTAATGAGGAGGGGTACATCAGATTCCATTCCCATTAAGTTATATTAGACTGGCATTCCATGGTCATTAACTAAACGCACTAAATGCTAAGTATTGGTTTTCCAAGGTTGAGTTTGAAGGTATGGCAGCCAAGGTGGCTTCTCTGGGGGTAATTAAGTGGCATCTGATGACATACAGTTGCCTGCCATTCGATCAGCAGATGTTTGTCAAGTAAACGGAAATTAGGAAACATCTTCCAGAGGAAGAATATATCAACAAGGAGCCACTCTCATTCTCCTTGGTTTGGCTTTGACCAGCTCTCTCTGAGTGGACACTTGAATTACACTAGTGAGCATTGCTTGTTAAGTTACCTGGGTATCTTTTGAGTTGAACAGATCAGAGTAGCAAATAATTACTGCGTCATTATATCTGAGTATGTATTTTATACTAGACTTTGGGGAGGGTAAGTGTCCCTTCCTACAGATGAAGCATTTTAAAATTGTTCTTTATAATATTAATATCACTTTTTTTTAAGATATGGAGAAATTGAGACCCTAGGAAGTAAGATATTTGTTAATCTGATTACCTGTCTTTTCTGCCTTTTGCAATTCCAGTCCAACTCTAAATGACCTTTCTGGAGACTGCAGTTGAATCAGAGGTGGGGGTCATGGAAGATTTATGCAGAGGAAAGGTATCTTCCCTACTGCCCATGTGTAAAGGGGGACTTGTCATATATGAATATAGGGAGTCAGCACAGGACAGTGGCCCTACTGGCCTTGATAAGCATTGAGAGACTGGTTAAGGGAAATAATTGAAACCTCAAGCTATTTGCTGGAAAGAGCTTTATATGAGAAGTTTCATACACCCTAGAATGAATGATGGCCCCCCCAAAGAGACGGCCATGTCCAAAATCCTGGAATCTGTGAATGTTATCTCATTTGGGAAAGGGATCTTTGTAGCTGTGAGTAAGTCAAGGATCTTGACTTATAATTGTGCAAGATTACCTGGGTGGCCCTAAATGCAAAGATAAGAAGAGACAGAAGAGAGGACTCAGAGACACAGAGGACACGGCAATGTGAAGTTGGAGGCAGAAATTCCAATGGTGTGGCCACAAGCAAGAAAGCCAAGGAATACCGACTGTCCCCCAGAGCTGGAAGGATTCTCCCCTACAACCTCCAGGGGGTCTGTGACCCTGCCAACACCTTGATTTGGGACTTGTGGCCTCCAGAACTGTAAAGGATACATTTTTTGTTTTATTAAGGCACCCAATTTGTGGAGGTCTATTATGGCAGTCCTGGGAAAGTAATACGTATCTGATGGAGAAGAGCAACCCAAGAGATCTGAGGCCACCAAGAAACTGTAAGGAACTGAGAGGTCACACAGTTCCTCTCTAAATGCAGACCTCTGCAGCCAAGGAGACCAGCGAGCAGAGAGCGTTACCCCGGGGCCCCAGAGAGGACCAACAAATACCACCCAGTAAACGACCAACCCAACGGGGAAGAAACTGACATGCCCACTTTCTGGTCCCCCAAACTCCACTTCAAGATCCTCGGTGAACTGTTCCCCAAGGGGACACAGAGCAAAGAATCAGGGTCTTCCATTGGATTCTCTGGAAACAGGCTCTAAGATGGAGTATTGCGTGTGCAATGCTTACTGGAGAAAGTTCTTGGGGAAACATACCTGTAAGGAAGGGGAGACAGAAAAGGGCACAGAGAAAATTTGATCCTCACTGAGGGCTCAGCAAATCCCATGAAAGTTGAGGCTGAAATGGTCCTCCAAAGTTGTCTGAAATGAAGACAAGGGGGCCAGATCTTCCTTTATGACAGCGACTTGTCATTATTGGGCACAATGTCCCCCTGGGAGTGGCCATGATTTTGATCAAAGCAGTTCCTCCAGTGAGGGCTGTAGCTGGAAGCAGAAATGCATGTGCTGCAAAGGGAAATCTGAAAACGGTCCGCCACTGGCAATATTGAATTATTTTCCAGACCTAGAAGTTGGGGATGGGAGGTGGTCGTGTTGTGGAGAAAAAGTGAAACTATTCTAAAGCTTCCTGTTTGGGGCTAAATAGATCCAGAAACAGCAGGGGAAGTCAGAACCCAGGAGGCGTAAATAGTTGGTAGTTTGTTTTTATACAGTCGGGACTGTGCTGGATATGGGAAGGGTAACCAAAGGTGGTAAGGAAATGTAGACCACACTTCCAGTTGAACAAGGAGAAGAAAGTTGGAGTGAATACTGATTTGATCAAAGAGCAAAAATAAGGCGGTGGTGGGGGGAGGCAGAAAGAAAACAATGAATGAAAATCACCAGTGGACGTAAAATGAGATAAAAAACATAGTGTTGGGTATGCTAGTTGTTAAAAGTAGAAAAGCAAATTTCCACTATAAAAGAGGTAGGGGTTGTTAAAATGGGTTATGCACACACACACTCACACATTGCAGTTATATGAAGTTTATGAGAAACACACGGTGTGGGATAGCTTTTGTTCGCCTTTACTGATTCACCCCTTTCTCCACCTTCCAGTCTTGTCTGAGTGACTGACCTATAGAGACTTACATCAACAAGATTCCCTTATCTCATAGTTTCCAGTTAGTTTCAGTCACTGGGAGCAGTAAGGAGAGAGGTCACGAGGAGGCAGTGGAATGGGGTCCTTCCTTCTGAGGTCACCTGGACGAGCTTCGTGAAAATCCTTCTGCTTCTCAAGGTAATTGGCTACTCCACTCTCTCTTCTTCCAATTTCCAGTAATCTCTCTCCCCCTTGTCCGTCTAGGTCTAGGGTTGTAAGAGCTCAGCCTTGACTAGCTCCAGGTAACCACACCATCCTTATGATTCCCTTACATCCACACCTCATAGAGAGTGTGCCATTTGTTTTTCTATATGGAATGATCTTAAGTGCATCATCTGTTTTCTGTTGGGACATGGCTGATAACTGGTTCCAGAAATGGCCCAAGAAAGAGGCCTTCAAAATGAGATTCTGAAATTGGGCTGATCATATATTCAAGGGATGCAGGATAACTAGAATATGAGTAAGCTGTGGGATTCACTAATTCATGTGATCACTGGTGGCTAGAACAGGATAAAGTGTGGGAAAGAGAAGGAGAGGCATTGAGAGACCATGAACCTGTGGCAAAGAAGAATAAATAAAGATTCTGGAGAAAACAGGCTTCTGCTTAGACCCTTTGGAAGGGTACACAGAGAAAGAGAGAACCAGAAAATTGTGGACACACAACGGAGAACGTTCATGGAAAATCAGGAGGCTCTCCGCCAGTACTGTGGTCCCAGAAATGGTGAGGTTATTAATGGTGGAAAATGGGACCCAAAGACATATAATGAGACAAGCATGGACAGACATGGACAAAACTAAACACAGAACATGCAAATTCTTTTGAACCTCCATTGCAAGAAGAGGTTCCCTCACTCTCTTCCCTATCTGAGGTAAGTGGTCTTTGCCTGCATAAAAGCCTTTTGGTGACTGCATCTGGGACAGGTGCCTCACAAGATGATGCCTACTCACCTACATCTAGGGTGATTAACATGTACCAGTTTGCCTGGGACTTTCTTGGTTTTAGCACTTTGTGTCCTGTGTCTAAGGAACCCCCTCAATCCCAAGAAAACTGGGACAACTGGTCACCCTACCACACCCAACATAGTTAACTGCTTCTAGGTCCATAAGGTGCTTGGTTACTTCACACAGCTCAAAGGCAGAGAGAGGTACAGGGTTTGCTTCAGGAGAAGATAGTTTATAACCTAAGGCAGTGACAAAATCTTGCTAATGTGTGTCTTCTGAGGCCTGGAGAACGTGGTGGCAATGGATTCCAATGGTGTTGGGCCAATGGGGAAGAAATCTGGACTTGGATTTGGTGGAACCCCCCAACCTAGGCATTCTCACCCAGACTTGGGGACTTAGCATGTTAGCTCAAACACCTGGCGAATGCATTAATAGTCTACTGGGTTATCTAATCAAACCCTGAACTTGATGAAGATTTTAAAATTGCATTCATGGCATACAGTAGGGAGCAGTCTGGAGGTTTGGCTAGTTGGGGATGTTGTGATAAACTATTTTGTACAAAAATCTGAGACACCCACCTCCTTCCATGCCCCTAAGAGGGCCCACGGCAGTGTTAGTTATTTCAAACTTCCTGTTCTAATTCGTATTGTTCTAATTCGAGAGAATATGTTTTCAAACCAGAGAAAAATGTTTCACTAAGTTAATTTTTACAGAATCAATGTGAGAGAAGAAGACTGGAAGGGCAGTGTAAAATATCTCAAATATTATTGTATGGATTTTAAGATGATGTGGTTTTTGTAGATAAGGATTCAGAGATTCCCTGAGAAGAAATGCAAAGGGAAATATGGAGGCCATTCCCTAGGGCTTATAGAAGGACCTCCATGGGAATTACCCGATTCTAGGAGAAGGGGGATTATTTGCACAATGGATACTTTTGGACAGCATAAGATCTCACTGATATTTTTCACTGTTTGGCTGGTAGGGTGGGAGGACAGACATACGAGAGAAAAATCTAGAATCCTATCTCAGAAAACCAAAAAGAAAAGGGAAAGTTGAAAGAGAGGTCCTCAGAGTCATTCAACAGTTTAGTTCCACACGTGGTTGAGAAGAAAAAGGACAGATTTGAGAAACCAGTAAAATGGTTAAAAACTTGATGGAACCACCGAAAATGAAATATCAGTTACATTTCTCTGCTGAGGAGTTTTCCTGATCTTTTTGGAAGGTGCCAACATTTCAGAAGACTAGTTTGGTGGACCTTGTGGCAGAAGCCATATTGGTCCACACAGGGGCACGGACAACACAGATGTTTAATACATCAACAGTTTCGGTTCCGGAATTTATTGAGGGGGTTGTCCCGTTGGAACAAATCTCATGTTGAAGCCAAAACACCCCTCGGAAGCTGTTTAGACAAGCCTAAAGAATTCCCCGTGCAAAGATATGGAGCGCAGAGCTCATGGGCCTTGAGCCCTTGCTGGGGATGTAGTAAGAAAGAACAGGAGATCCCATTCTCCTCTATGAACACTTCTATTTTCGCCACCACAAATCACGAGGCATTCTTTCCACAAGAAAGAATGGGAGTTTTGTCCCTAGAGCCTAAATTCAGTTTAATATTCAGGTGCCCAGAAAAATACTCAAGAGAGAAATATAAATCACAAAGTTCACAATGTATGTGGTGGACCCTGAGGGGGAAAAAAGGAAGCACGGGGAACATCCTCTGACTCAAAAATTGGCATGATGGCACGTTTTGGAAGACAGAAATATCTGTCCAAAACATAGTATGGAAGGTACCAGAATTGCTTGATGGGAGATTGCTCAGAAACTGTTCTAAGTTTCCATGCTTTGGACTGTGTACAAGCCGAAAAATCTGCCTGGCGTCCTGGAGCCTGAGGTCACAATGATGTTTTTCTTGTCTCACATTTTTTCAGTCTATACTACTCCCTTTCCAATATGTCATTAGTCTCTTTTGGAACCATGTACCGGGATGTGGAAACATAATTTTATTGTGAGTAATTGCTGGAGGGCAAGGGCGGTTCTTGTTTATTTCCCAACACTTCATGGGGGCCCAGATTCTGTGATCGCTTACAAGTCCTAACGACCCTCACCCACTATAAAAATGTAGGCCACATCCAGAGTCTTTGGGTTATTCTGCTTTTGATTACTTTATATTTCACTCAACTTGGTGAAAGCTGGTCAATGCTACCACTGCTAGACAAGTAATCTTGACTTCACCCAGACGCCACGGGAGAATGAGCAGAATATGAAATTTCAAAGGACAGAAACATCCATTGACTTCCATGAGATTTCATTTGAAACTTTCATTTCTCTTTCAAGAGTAGTTAATGGGAAGGTGGTCATATTCAAAATGTGTGTGTGTGTGTGTGTGTGTGTGTGTGTGTGTGTGTGTGTGTTATTTCTGCCATTAAATTGGTTGCTTATCTTGGTGTTCCTTGGTACCCATTCATAACCCTCTCTGCTCATCCAGGTAAACCGTATTAGACAATGTGGCAAAATTGAATGGGTTCGCTGAGCATGAAATAATCACCTTTGTGGTACTGTTTGTTCTCATTCAGCTCCATTTAGCTCCACCCTCAAGATTAGCTCACTTTTAGGAAAAAAAAAATTTAATGTTTATTCATTTTTGAGAGACAAAGCATGAGTGGGGCAGGGGCAGAGAGAGGGAGACACAGAATTTGAAGCAGGCTCCAAGCAGTCAGCTCAGAGCCGAACGCCGGGGCTCGAACCCTGCCCCCGAACCGGGAGATCGTGACCTGAGCGGAAGTCGGACACTCAACCGACTGAGCCACTAAGCGCCCCCAAGGATAGCTCACTTTTGATCCACCTGCTGTGTTTTCCCCTACGATGCCGCGTTTTGTTTTTTTTTTTTAAGGCAGGAATATTATTTTTGTATTTTTTGGTAACCCTAAAAATTAGCACAGCGCCATCCATTCGCTGGTGAAATGAACACACCCGGTAAGAGAGAGGAAGCCGCAGGAGTGCTTAGGACAATGCAGGGCACAGTGTGAGCCCGTCTCCGGTGTAGATCGGACATGTCCGTTGATGGTGGTGATGCATATGAGTAGCATTGATGGTGACGGTGGTGACAGATGCAGCTGGGAAAATAGGACTCAGTTGCAAAAGCAGTCGAGGGAATAGTCACCTGGAGACACAGACACATTGTTTGCTTGTGGTGGAATGCAATTCCCGATCCAACCGGGAACCGTATCTCTCCCACTCGACACGGCTTCTCTTTTCCATCATTTATCACACGCGGGAGGCATGGACTTTGGACTCACCTCCCTTACCTGCCATGCTTAATGCACTTGGATGTGGGGCGAGGCCCTGGAGCGCGGTGCTCTATCCCTAGGCAAATGGAAACCTGGGGCGGGGAGGAGGGAATTTTGGCAGAATTTCACTGAAATATGTGCAGAGTGCTTTATAGTATTTTTCTTGGCTCTGCCGCTCAGTAGTCACCTTTAAATGTACTTTATGTGAAACCAGAGAAACCTCACCCTGAATAACCATTTCAGGTGGAGTTCAAGTTCGCACACTTTGGATCACCTGGTCGCCCTGCCCACTGACCCGTGCCAAGACCATTGGTCAGACTCCCGCCTGTACTTCTGACCCCTCGGATTCCTTTTTCCCCCCTAAGCACACAGCTAACACTCATGCTACACACTTACACGTGCACACACATGGTGTGCATCCCCCAAATATACGGCGATTCTCCGCTTTCCCGATGAGAGCAAAATACAATGTTGGTCAATGAAAATGTTGAAAAAAATGAAAAGGAAAAAGGAAAACCTTCGAGCCTGCAAACGAATTAGGTACAGAAGATACTTAAACGCGCATACTATAGAAAATAAGCCTTTCGTATAGATACCTTGCCTCTTTTGCAGGAACACTGAATGAAGAATGGTATTTCAGACTTCTCCGTGCAGCTCTGAGATCACTGTCTTCCTCCTCAGGAAGCCACCTTCCTAGAGTTGTCATTGTTTCCCAGAAAAGAGCACCTCTGTTCCTCTTCTGAGATAAGAGCTTTGAAGCTGTGTCTAACCATGACTCGGAAACCCCAGGCCACAAGTTTCCATCTTCATAAGATAAAGACAGGTTTCTATTGCTTGCTAGTTGTTCTCATTCATTTTCAAGGGGCTAACGTATAGCTATCACACATTTGCGTACTGTGTGTCTTTTTAAAATAATATTTAAATGGTTTGATTAAAAAAGATCTGGGGCGCCTGGGTGGCTCAGTCGGTTAAGGGGCCAATTTCGGCTCAGGTCATGATGTCATAGTTAGTGGGTTCGAGCCCCGCATCGGGCTCTGTGCTGACAGCTCCGAGCCTGGAGCCTGCTTCCGATTCTGTGCCTCCCTCTCTCTCTGCCTCTCCCACGCTCACATTCTGTCTCTTAAAGAACTGAATAAATTAAAAAAAATTTTTTTAAATCTGATACCCCCCCCAGGAATAATCACTGGATCTGTCTAGATTTCCTTGCCTTAAAAAAAAAATAGATTATGTCAGGTGCCCCCTATAAAAATCCAAAATTAACATGAATTACAACTGTTTCAGGATAACGTGTCTTTCCCAAATGGTGTTTTGTTCAAATTCAAGTGGTTGGGAAAGCGAACACCATGGTCGAGAGTTTGTAAGGATTCAAAACTATCACGGCACTACCTTTTCCACCTGATCATTTGAGGGGCGAAAGAGAAAGACACATGCAGAAGCATATTCTCTTTCTCGTATAAAACCTGAGTCATATCTATTGCAAGGGAATTAACTCCCATTTAGTCCAGGCTTGTGGCTTCAAAGACAGAAACTTAACTCCGCCTAACAAAACATATAAAGAAACTTAGCGGCTCATGTAATTAGAGAACAGGAAGAAAATGGGTTCAGGAGTGACTGAATCTAAGAACTAAAAGAACATGATTCGCTCTTGCTTTACTTCTCATTTTCGAGTAATCTCTCGGTCAACTTACCCCTCTTGTCTCTACTCGTCTATGTGTTGGGATCCTTTTTTTTTTTTTTTCTCTTCCTCTGTAAAGTTCTTCTCCACATGGAAAAAACAGAGACCAGGCAGCTACAGCCTTACATCATTTAAAAATTTTGGGGGTGCCTGGGTGGCTCAGTCGGTTGAGCGTCCAGCTTTGGCGCAGGTCATGATCTCGAGGTTCGTGGGTTTGAGCCCCATGTCAGGCTCTGTGATGACAGCTCAGAGCCTGGAGCCTGTCTTCGGATTCTGTGTCTCCCTCTCTCTCTGACCCTCCCCTGCTTGCTTGCTCTCTCTCTCTCTCTCTCTCTCTCTCTCTCAAAAATAAATAAAACATTAAGATTTTTTTAAAATGATTATTCATTTTTGAGAGACTGAGAGAGACAAGGCATGAGCGGGGGAGGGGCAGAGAGAGAGGGAGACACAGAATCTGAAGAAGACTCCAGGCGCTGAGCTGTCAGCACAGAGCCAGAGGTGGGGCTTGAACTTTTGAGCTGTGAGATCATGACCTGAGCCCAAGTCTGACGCTTAAGTGACTGAGCCACCCAGGCGCCCCCAGCCTTATACCATTTTAAATTAGCAAGTCTGTTTCTACCCACACAAAATCCCCAAGAGTCTCAGGTTCCTTGCCCATTTTCTAGACTGTTCACAGTGTCCCAGCTAGTGAGCTGACCTGGCATCTGCCTGCCCCTGAGAACATTGCTGTGTGCCCACCAGCTCGCCCAGAAGAGGAAGGATGCTTTCTAGAAAAGAATGCATATGGGAATTCTGGGCATACCCCAAACCACAGAAGTTCATGGGGTCATTCTAGCTTAATTTAAAAGTTAACTAACCTGGGTGGCTCCGTCAGTTAAGCGTCCAACTTCGGCTCAGGTCATGATCTCACCATTCGTGAGTTCGAGCCCCGAGTTGCGCTGTGTGCTGATGGCTCAGAGCCTGGAGCCTGCTTCAGATTCTGTCTCCCTCTCTCTCTGCCCCTCCCCTACTCACACAGGCTTGTGGGCGCGCCCTCTCTCTCACAAATAAATAAAAAATAAAAAATAATTTAAATAAATAAGTTAACTAATCTGAAGAAAATTTTCTTTAACTAAAATATTCAGAAATTGCTTAATTTTTTAAATAATTAATAAACGGCTCAATGCACATTTCTTGAGTCTGTGTTATATCTGCATTGACTCAATGTCCAAACTATTGTCAGGAACCAATTTATGCTTTAGAAACATGACTAACTTGACAATATTACATGTCTGTGTCTGAGTTTATATAGTAGGAAAACCAAGTAATACATATATTCACTTTGCCCCCATTCAACCATTTCTATTAGCATCATGCCTGAATTTTCTACAAAACGTTTCCACTGGCTCATTATTTTTTTTACATTCTTATTTATTTCCTTTTGAGAGAGAGAGAGAGAGAGAGAGAGAGAGAGAAAGACAGCAAGAGAGGGGCAGAGAGAGACAGAGGGAGACAGAGAATCCCAAGCAGGTTCTGCCCTACAGCTGTAAGCACAGAGCCTGACGCGGGGCCCGAACTCACCAACCGGGAGATCATGACCTGGGTCGAAACCAAGAGTCAGACGCTTAACCGACGGAGCCCCCCAGGCCACCGTCTCATTATTCTTCAGCACCTGTAAGAGAAGAAAAATCTACATGATGTTAAAAATCAGACCAGGAACTAAGTCCTAACCAATATTTGGCCCTAACTGGTAAGCAAAGTGCTGGTGCTTCGTTAGGCTACGAAAGTGATATTTCACAGTGAAATGAAATTCTGTCCTCCTCCTCTTTGCAAAAAAGGTTCCAACAGCCCTTCCATCTACTGTAACTGCTTTTCCCAGCTGCAGGGGATTAAACAGGTTATGAGATTTTCCTAGCAGTAAACTTTCTGAACAAATAGAACGGTTTTTCACTGCGGTGTTTGGGAATTTTTCAAAGCTTTGCTTTTCTTTTTTTTAAGTTCTTTTCCATTAGGTTTTAATTTGCAAAGTTTTATGAGCAAAATTAACCAGGAGAATCGGATTTTTGATTTACAGAAAGTTTCCAATTAGAAAGCCTTAATTAAACAAGGCACAGCCTGACCCTCCTTCTTTCCTTCCAAATGGTATGCACGCAGGTATGGCAATGGGGACCAGAGCGGGCTCCAAAAATCGGAACGAGAAGGTCAAGCTCTAATATAGGTGACAGTGCTCGTGGTGTGACATGCGGATAGCATGAACCTTTTTATGAGTTCCAAATTCCAGTTACAGTGGGGTTACCTGGGATTTTGGGGAGCAATACTGGTATGTCTGAACGTTAAAAAGAAAACGATCTTTGCTACAAGCAAAAGATCTGAACTAGAACATCGTCTACCAAAACCTTCAGAGGAAAGAGCTCTTAGGAGTTTGGGGGGCTACTTTGAAAGGCTTCTTGCATCTATCAACAATTCAGCCCATTGCTGGCTGCTTCAGAAGAGTGAAAGTCGAACTCCTATAATGATTAGCTTACTTCATAGAATCCACTCCCCACCCACAAATTGCCAAATTTGGCAAGTGAATATGGAAGACACCTAGTTAAATCTGAATTTCGGATAAACAAATAGTAGATAGTACATTAGTCTGATAGATTGTGTAAGGATGTCCCGAATTTTCTCTGGACACCCGACTCTGACCCATCTCTTCTCTTTCTTTCATTCACCCATTCCCTTTCGGGCTTAATTTTGCTTCCCCCCAGGTGTCTGGGTGGCTCAGTCAGTTAAGGATCCGACTTTTACTCAGGTCATGATCTCAAGGTTCATGAGTTCAAGCCCTGCTTCGGGCTCTGTGCCGACAGCTCAGAGCCTGGAGCCTGCTTCAGATTCTGTGTCTCCCTCTCTCTCTGCGCCTACCCCACTTGCTCTCTGCCTGTCTCTCACTCTCTCAAAAATAAATAAACATAAACAACATTTTTAAATAATAAAAAACCCACAATGGTGAGACAGGAATGAGATGGACATTCCCATTCCAAAAGGGAGACATTGGAAAGATGAAAGGGGTATGGGTCTCCAGCAAGTCCAAAATCTAGCAAGAAAGATCCCATCCGATCTTAGGCCTCGACAACAATTCTCTGGCCTCATGCTCTGAAATGATTCTCTAGCAACACCCTGGGTGCTCTCTCTAGGAAATGCTTTCTCATTTTTTTTTGCAACACAAATAGGCTAAAATTTTCCCGAATATTCGTACTGTGTCTCCTCTTTGCTTCGCAATATCTGCAACGCATCTCACATTTTACTATAAGCCCCAAGAAACCAAACCTTCGAGACTTGACCGAAAACCTCCTCAGCTGAACATCCAAGTCTGTCACTTGCAATTTCTACTGCCGAAAAACACTAGGCCACAATTCAGCCATGTTCCTGGCCACTTTTTCACGAGGATCGCCTTTCCTCCAGTTTCCAGTGACATGTTGCTCGTTTCCATCTGGAAGCCCAAGATCAAGGTGATGACTGGGTTGGTTTCTCTTGGGACCTCTCTCCTTGGTTTTTGGACGGGGAGCCTGTGTCCCACCTGGTCCTTTCTCTATGGGCTCACATCCCTGGTGTCTCTTCCTGTCCTTGGATGGACATCAACCCTATTGGATTAGGACCCCACCCTTATGACTTCTTTTGATCTTGACCACCCCTTTAAAGGCCCAACTCCACTTAGTCACATTGGAGGTAAGGGCTTCAACATGTGAATGTAGGGGACACTATTCGGTCTCTAACAGCGTACTCATTTTATTGGGCAGCCCCACACGTGGTCGTGTCTTCTCCTCCACTCGGTCATTGCTCAGATGTTATCTTTTCAACGATGCCTTCCTGGGGCCCATATTTCAAATTGCACCCCCTGTCTTGACTCCACTCCAGCTCTGCCCCTCCCCCCCTGTTCTTGCCTTATTTTCTCTACACAATTACCACTTTCTATTATCCATTATTGTTTACCATTTGTTCCCTCCCCCCTCGAATATTAGCTTTGTGAGAGTAAGCAGTTTTATTTGAGTTGTAGCTCTATAGTCTCTGTGGACCTGGAAAGTACTTGTTGCATGGGAGGCTCTCAATAAATATTTGCTTCATGTTAACGGTTGACAAGCGGGAAGGAGGACCCCACTCCCTGGAGGCTGGTGCAGTGAACAGGTTGAAGGAGAGCAGTGCAATTGTGATCACTGCAGAAGATTCTGGAACTGCCTCCAATTTTCAATCACCATGTTCTGAAATACTTGAGGAAGTTTCAAACATCCTTGGGTCTAGACTACTGGCTAATAATACAGGCTCCTGGGCACTGCCCTGAGATGTCCGATTCAATTAGATAAGAACAAAGCATGGAAATTTCCACATTTGGAAAACACCTTAGTCAATCCTGACACAAAGACAACGCATTGAGAAACCCAATGCTAGGACCAGCTCCAGAACCAGTTCTGGCCAGAACCAGTTCTGGCCAGGACCAGAGGAATATGGAACAGGGGAGGAGGGCGTATGTCAGGGAGTTTCTTCAGTTAAAAAAAAAAAAAAAATCCTTGGCTCGCACAAATTCTTTTATTGTTGCTTTTTCCCAGAGCTTGTCGCTCCGACTCCTTATTCCTCAAAATCATTTGTCTGGACTTTTCTGGGTCCCTGCCTTCCCTTCCCTGACCTTTCTTCCCAGAGCTCTAGCTTGGGTCTCGAATTGAAAAGCCACAGCTGCATCTGGAGATGGGAAGGGTCAGCCTTCACCTGGGGGGTGAATTGCACGTGGATGGTGCCTGTTTTAGGGGCCACTCGAGGTCATCCAGTGAGGGAAGTCCCTGATGGCAGACAGAGCTAATCACGATCGAAACGTGCTTGGGATCTTAAAGGCAAAGCCAAGGGAGCCGCTAAGGCAGGGGCTCTATGTGGAAGGGAAGGATGCTATTAGGGACACAGAACTCGCTGACATTTTGCAGACTCTGGAGCTCTGCTCTGCCTCACTGCACCCAGGAGGTCCATACTGGCATCCGTTTACTCTCTTGAAACAGTTCTGTTGCCTGCTGACTTGCAGAATTCCATGTTATCTCATCCCGCTCAGGGTAAGACCTGCAGCCCTCACTCCTCTTGCACAGCAGACATGGCTTTGTTAATTTCTTTGGATTTCATGTACATTTCTGCCCCAGCCCCTCAGTTAGCTTCAGCTTTCTATCTCCTCTCTGCTCTGCTCTGCCACATCTGGCATCTTGACATGGACTATTCTCTGGAGGGATCTTTTGTTTCCAATCAGATGACTGAGTTGAAGAGAGACAGAGAGTGCTCTGATTTAGTCTGACCTGCTGGTAATAGATCTTATAAAACTGCAAGCATTTGAACCCCACCTCTTAAGGGTCTTATTTCCCTAGTAAATGCAAATGCTTTCTATTGCCTCCTGTCCACACGCAACCCAGGACCATTTTCTTTTCTTTTAAAGTTTCAAATCATGCTTTCATTTTAATAAATGCTTTGCCGCGTATCAGAAAGGATTTATACTGGTGTCTTCATCGTTTTTGCAGTACCTGTCATTTTACGTAGATGTCTAATGTGGGCTGCCTGTGGAAATACTATATCTCCCTCTCGCTGTGTTCTACTTAGCTAAAGTCAACGTCAATATTTTTCGTTCAACGTTTTCAACCATTTCTTGTGATACGGATTGTCAATTTGTTAGATTGGTGCTAGATTAAGTGTATAACTTCCTAAAAAGAACCAAAACATGGTTTTCATTTAAATTAGCCATTCAGATTTCACATCTTTGTTAGCAAATGAACAATTAAAGAAAATTCCAGGAAAAAATCACAAATTATGGGAAGGGAAAGTCCTGCTTTATAAATGCGACATGATCGAGAAATATTTGTTAAATTAATGAAATGAAGGAAATGAAAGCACTGGGTGGCTAGCCACTCAGCCACTAAAATGCTTTATGATTTGGAGTGAGTCATCAGTTATTTCACATTATAAAGATTCTGTGTCATAAATAATCAGAAACTGCTTTGAAAACATTACACTGCGAATATAATTATTTATTGGTACTTTTTTTTTTTGGCAGAAAGAAAGAGATGCATTCTTTTGCTCGGGCTCAGGGCTGGCTTCAACAATTGTGTATCTCCTTTTCTCACAGCAGATGACTCACCTTTGAATCAGGGTACTGACCCCAGTGACAATGCTGGGTGGGGGTAGAGTAGGTCTATGGAACACCAAGCAATGGAGCCCAAGGATGAAGGAGATATGGCTCTTTGGGACAGAGAGATGCGATTCTGTTGACCAGGGGCCTCCATCCCCTCTGATGTCAAAACTTGTGTCTCCATTACCTCCCCAAGAGCTTGTCCATCTTGATCAAGGCAGGAAACATGCCCTAATCGCAAGCTTTGTCCGCTTGCAAAGATGGGAGTATCCCACATCTTTTCTGCCCGTGAACAACAAACTGGAAAGCCACTGACCCTGGGGTCTCTTTCACATCAGGCTGTGCACACTGTTCGTGTGTTTCCTATTATGAGCAAAAGCTATGATGGAATGCCGCGGAACCTCTCCGGGGCATGTTTAGTCATTCAACCGTGCACGCACAATTAGCTCCTGCATGATATGCTTCTCACTTAAAAAAAAAAAATAGCCTTTTCATATATATTCAGAAGCCATTTTCATTTCTCAATGGTGATGTATAAACCCACCAGGGTCTTAAAGAGATGAATAATGGAGAAAGGCTACTGGAAGAGAGGCACCAAGGAGAAAAATGGGACAGGATACTTTGGAGAGGAAGATTATGAGGAAAAGCAGAGAAGGGGAATCACTTTTCCATCCTGTAGCAGGTGGCTGTTGCCACATGGCAAACCACCCCAAGGGCCAAGGACTTAACCCAGTAAACATTCATTATTGCTTACCACTCAGCCAGTCATTTGGGTACGTCTGTTGACTGGTGATTTGTGCCAGGCTGACTCAGGCCGGTCTTCAAGGTGCAGGTGTATGTCACCGAAGGGCAGGTGCAGGATGGCCTTACTCACATGTCCGTGGTGGGTTGGTTCTTTCAGTGGGGTGACTGGACCAGGTAGTTTCCATCGTCCAGCCCACCCACTTGAGCTTATTCCCAGACCGCTTCAGATTTCCCAGTGAGCGGAAGTTCGCAAAACCTTCAGAGGCATAGGACGGGACCTGGCACACCATCGCTTGCCCTGCACACTATTGGTCAAAGTAAGTCACGAGGCCAGGCCAAATTCAAGGAGTGGGAATAAATTCCACCTCTTTGTGGGATTTGCTGGCATGTCATGTTGCACAGGACAAAGGTTCAGGGAGGGGTGAAAGATTGTGTTTATGTCTGTGGTCAATGCACCGTGCTTGCCTTGCAGAGAACTTGCAAAGGTTCTACGTAAGGCTGGATGTGGTTTTTGCAGAGTGCACGAAATTAGAGGTATGGCTTCCTGTGGAAACCTTGGATTTCCAAAAAGCATGTGAAGCAGATTGTGGCAGAAGCCTCTGAAAGATCTTCAAAATATTTAAAAACAAAAACAAGGACGACTGGGTGGCTCAGTCGGTTGAGCGTCTGACTCCTCGTTTCAGCTCAGGTCATGATCCCAAAGTCGTGGGATCGAGCCCTGTGTTGGGCTTAGAGCCTGCTTAAGATTCTCTCTGTCTCTCTCTATGCCCCTCTCCCTGCTCTCTCTCTCTCTCTCTCTCTAAATAGATTAAAAAAAAAAACCCTACCTAGTAAAATCTTCTCTCCTTCATGATTAAGCCTAGTATTCAAATGTCAGAAAACAGGTATTCGTTGGGCATTTACCTACGTGTCTGGCCCTGGGGGTACAGTGGTAAACCACAGAGGCATAGTTCCTGATTTGGGGCTAGCGGAAAAAACAACGTAAATGATTACATTCGTGCCGATAAAGCAGAAGTTCTGCTATTTCTCCAGCACCGACCCTCAGTCCTTGCCTTTTCAGGTTAGAGATGCACATTGAACCACGAGGGCTCTGTCCCATCGCGGTGTGGCTCACACTATCTTGTGACTCCATGTCACCTTGCCAGTCTCTCCCTGGAAGCTCTTGAAGGGGGTCCGAATATTCCCTAGTGGCATGATGATTATTTTAGTAAAGACATTTGAGGATCAACAGCTGAGGGAAGATATTTCTTCCGAATTCCCCTTATCTGCCTGAAATTCAGCAAGGGCTCCCAAAAGAATTCAACTGCCATTGATGGGGTTCAGAACATAGAGCCCCAAATATGGTGCCTTGACATATTGAATATCTTAAGCTGATGAAGCTTGAGATGTTAAAAATAGGAGCGAATTGGAGTCACTTGTGCGAGGCCCCACATCACCAAACTGAGACTTAATTATTGTCTTGGTTCTCCCAGAAATAGAATCTTAAACGGATCAGGAATCACCTGATCAGAGTAGTGAGGCCAACTGCCTGGTAGACCCCTATCGTCCCCTAAAGGAGCCGATAACTGATAGCCAATAACCAATAATCAATCCACTTTTCCCCCTCTTGTGACTTCCTTGTTCCCCCTCCCTCTGCCTGGAAAAGTCTTCTATTTTGCTCCTCAGAGCTCCTTTCTATCTGCTGGAGGGAATGCTGCCCAAATGAGGAATCACTGGGTAAAGCCAGTAAGATCTCTAAAATTTACTTTAAAATAGAAAATCTGTTTTTCCACAGAGAGAACAACAGACGTGGGAAGGTCACTCTGACCCACGTTTCTCCGGTAAGACTGGTGGACAACCAGCACGGGAGAGGTGCCCTCCTTATGCCTGGAGGGAAAGAGCATCTTTATCTCTGAAAACAAAGGAGCTCTGAGACAAAGAGGCTGCAAATTGGCAAAGCAAGCGCCCACAATTGATCAAACCGAGCCTCAAAACAGGCAAGCTTACCTGTTTCTTCAAGACTTCATTTCTTTATGATGCCTCTAGTGTCACGCAAAACTTCTATTAAATAAATTTGTCTGCTCTCTTCCTGTTAATCTGTCTTTGTTGGCTTAATTGGGAGACCCGGCCAGGGACCCTAAATGGGTCAAGAAAAACTTTTTCCTTCCTTACAAGGTCTTGAGGCAGAGTTAGAAACTCAAATGCTCACGATGTCCAGGAAAGAAACCCACGTCGACAAGACAAGTAGCATATAGGAAAAGTCACCTTAGGTGTCTTAAAGGGTCCCCCTTTTCTATGGAGTCATCTGTATTGGAAAGTCTGTCTCTATTAAAGGAGGGAAAAGATCAGTTTAAGGGTAATGAAAATGGCTAATGACCAGCCTCAGGGGTGGGGGGCACTGGGGCAGGAAAATGGGGAACACACCTTCTTCTGGTGTATTCCTAGGAGCCCGCACATTGCCCCATGGAAAGCGCAGACAGTTTTACAACATCTCCCCATTTTCCAAGAGAAGCTAGAAATGCTCAGCTTACTGCAAAATATCTTCTTTTTCAATGTTGGTTGTGGGGCGCGTGGGTGGCTCAGTTTGTTGAGCCTCCGACTTTGGCTCAGGTCTTGCGGTTCAGGGGTTCGAGCCCCACATCGGGCTCTGTGCTGACATCTTGGAGCCTGGAGCTGCTTTGGATTCTGTGTCTCCCTCTCTGTTTGCCCCAAACCCTGTGTGTGCTCTGTCTCTCTGTCTCGCAAAAAAATAAAGTTAAAAAATGTGTAAAAAATAAATAAAAATAAATTAAAAAATAAATGCTGGCTTGAGCTTCTTAAGGATCATATAGTACAGCTAAGAGGTCACAGCAATGGGCTACCCTGGGGTCAGGAGGGCCCTTAGCTCTTGAGGCTCCAGCACAGAGGATATCATTGTATGTAAAGCAGTGTATTTAGAATATCATTTACAATCATTTCACCAAAACAAATGTTTCCAGCAGATAGCTTAGCCGCTTGGGTTTGGCAGCCTCTGGCTTGTATGCCAATGGGTGGAAGTGGTTTGCTTGGAAGTAACTTGACCAGATGTTTCTCTGCAAGGCTGTAGAGACTGAAAAATTTGTCCATAGTGTCTTTACCTCTGCAATTCTTCTCCTGGCTGGGCCTCCGTTCCAACAGGAGCCTAGACTGAATCTTCTTTTTGGTCCCAGCTGGATGTCAGCTAATCATGCCCAAAGACATTAGCTGATAATGGCTTAAAGCCTTCCATTCCAAGAGATATTTACATTTTAAATGAGGGCCCAAAGATGGAGATTTCATCTTTTTACTTCACCATCCTACTCCCAAGAACCAGAGCGTCATTAAGTGACAAAGCATGGAAAGGGAGACCATAGGCCTCAATAGATCACAGTGACACCACACATTCTTGGGTTTTGAGTAGCATCAGTTAATTAATTTCTTAATAACGTAGCTTTGTTCACGTTCTGGGGGTTCTCAGGAATCTCTCCTAGCATTCTTAAGGAAATAAAGCTAATTAATGGGAGGTAAATGTGACATTTCAAAAGAAAGAGAAATATTCTTTTTTCCTTACTGGGAGCGCTGACTCCGTTTACTGGCAAGATTGTGTTTTAATGCTGGCCACTCATACAGATCAGGTTGATTATGAAAAGAGAAATTGTTTGGTTCATTAGGCTTTAATTATAGAGATGAATTATTGTGGATGAAAAGAGGGAGTCACAAAATTATGGAGATTGAATTCCAGTTCAATAAACAACTTCAAATATCTTTACTGGAGACGTAAGCTAGTCATGTTCTTTTTTTTGCCAATTTAATTTGATGTCCGCTGACAAATGATGCTAGAATGTCCCTGGAAAAAAATCTTAATATCTACAGTGTGTTGGTGACTATCATTTAAATGATACTTTTTTCCCCTAATTATATTTTCTGATGGTAGTATGGAGATAGATAGGTCTTACTTCTGCTTCAATTTATTTTGCGTAATAATGACAAAATGTTATATTCCTGTTTTGCCACTCTCCGTGAAGCCAGATTGCTTTTATAATAGCTCAATGGCCTTCAGTGTCTCTCCAATGCATGCAAAGATAAGCTGAAAAACCCTGAGCTTGATATTTAATGACTCTCAGGATCTGATCCAACTGAAATATCCTGTATTATCATTCAGCATTTTGTAGGGTTCCAAAACTTCTGTGGTAAACAAATGTTCTGTTCAGCCTCTCACACGTAGGCCTTGTATGTTTTGCATCGGAGATTTTAGGCCTGTCTCTCTCTACTCTGTATTTTTCCCTTTTAAATTCTACTGTCTGACTCTTCATTTTCCAGGCCCTGTTCAAATTAGGCATCCTTAATCTTCTTTCCTGAGCGTGGTATTCTCCGGTGATCCCACTGTCTGATTTTGAAAAACACACATGACCTTATAACATTCTTGTTTAAAGCTCTTACATTATTGGTAGTTGTTACTCTGAAGTCATTCAATCAGATTTTAAAACCTCAGACACGATATATCTTACATTTCTTAATGCTTTAAAATGATGGTTCTACAAAATATGGTGAACGAGTAACATCTATATGACATTTAAAAATTGCATATTTGAGAGTACCAGAGAGTGCATTTTTCAACTATGATAATACTATGGTGGTTATGTGGTCATACATTTTTAAAAGAGCATTTCTTTTTTAATAACTATAATAAATAGTTATGAATGAAGTAATGTAACATCTAGGATTTGCTACAAATTAATATGGGAGCTGATACGGTATTGAGGAAACATGGGTGGCCATAATAACATCAAAACAGACCATGATGAGTCAACAAGATTGACCAAAATTGACCTACCATCATTGACAGTTGTTGAATTCGGATATTGAGGACTCATATACTATTCTGTCTACTTTTATATAGCCTTAAGATTTTCCATCATGAAAAAGTTAAAAAAAATTAATAAAGGAAAATATAAAATTAAAAATCTTAGAGGCAGCTTGAGAATACTGGAAGGAATTACTGATCTCAGCATGGAAGGACTGCTTGGTCATTCCATGACTTACATGACCTTGGTAAATCACTTAGCCTTGCTGAAACTATTTCATTCTCTCAAGACACTTCAGTTAATGTTTTAGCCACTTTCTAAAGTTCTGTGAAAAAAAAGCTCTAAAGTTCTGTGAACGTGGGTATTTAGAAATCAAAGACTGATTTTTATTTATTTAAAAAAATTTTAATATAATTTATTTATTTTTGAGACAGAGAGAGCACGAGTGGGGGAGGGGCAGAGAGAGAGGGAGACACAGAATCGGAAGCAGGCTCCAGGCTCTGAGCTGTCAGCACAGAACCTGATGCGGGGCTCAAACCCATGAACCGCGAGATCATGACCTGAACCAAAGTTGGACGGTTAACCAACTGAGCCACCCAGGCGCCCCTAAAGACGGATTTTTAGAAAGGGGAGGAATATATAAATTCTCTGGAGTGCTCACTTTCATACCAATGGAGTATCATCCCTCTTGGGAGTGAAATAAACACATGACCTCAATGGGACAAAAGTGGGAGATGGTCCAGCAGCCGGGGACAGCATCACAGTGTGGGCTGGACAGACAGTCATGAGGTAAAGGACCTCTAGTCTAGAGTTTGTTTTGAGAGCAGTGATTTGGCAAGAAAATGTCCTCTTTCCCATGACCAGTAAGCTTTAAAGGGCTAGAGGGACTTGGATCTTCAGCTTAAGTTCAGCCCTGAATGCCATTACAAAGTCACTCATGGTCATGTTGAATCTGGGAATCAAAAGAAATATTGAATTACAGTGTGGGAGGAAACCATGCCAAATAAGCTAAGCAGGTAAGGTCAACTCAACCAGAACAAGGCTTCACTTGATTGTTGGAGAGTGCCCAGCAGGTTTTCACTCAGACACCAGGATGCCCATCTGAAAACTTTCCTTCCAATTTAGAGCCATATCTCTTCGCTGAGCCCTCTGTAAACCCAGAGGATAAATAACGTGTCAGCTTCGTGATCATCAAAGGCCCTTCAAATCGTTGAAGGCAGAGAACAAGTAATCTTGAGACTTGCCATGGTTAATAACTAGCTTCTTTAAGAAGGGCAAGCTCGCAGAGATAAACTACGGAAGAAGAAAAAAATACTTACATTTCTCCACGTGGCCAGAATGGAGGTATTTGGGTTTTACGGAGCACAAATGGAAGACATCTGGAGGGCAATGGTGTTCAGCTCTACTTGTCAACATGGCTGACTTTTATAGATCACAAGCCTTGATTACTAGAATCTGTTCCTTTAATATGTTAGCTATTACTCCAAAGTGCTGCGGAACTCCCCAATGCTGGATATCATTTACTCTGCTTATTGGAAAACAAAGTAAAATGAAATCCATTATTCTAACTTTGGATATGTCAGCAGCTAATAGTAGGAAGAAGAACTATAATTTGTTGAGCACCTGCAATGTGCCAGGAGCCTTCAAAAGATTACTTTTGCTATAATCATCTAAATAGAAAGATCTTTTCCTGGGAAACAGGTGAGGGGCTGGCCAAGGGACAGAGTTGGGATTTCAAAGCAGACGACAGATGACACCCAAGACCCCTTTCACCATGAGTGTTTCCTCAATCTTGTCTGCACGTTAGAATCATCTGGAGAGCTTCAAAGAATGCCAGGCCCTATTCCCTTAAGATCTGAATTTAATTTGTCTTGGGTGGCCAGCAGAATTTCTATTTTATTTTTGGGGTTGCCCTGTACAAGTCATGAGAATCATCTGCCAGCAAGAAGTTGTGCCCTCTCCCTTCTCCTTGCTCTGTAAAATTAAGGGATTGGCCTGGGATGTCTCTAAGGTGCAGAGACCTTTCAGTGGAGAAGCGCACAGGTCTTGGAAGGTACCTGCCAGGGTTCAAATCCCCACCCTACCACGAACCAGCCTCCGGTCCTCTATTACCCATCCACATAGTAGGAACACAATCAATGCGTCCTGTGCAGTTGTGTTTGGAGTGTGAGTGAGTCAGGCGTTTAGAAGAGTGGTCAGTGCTCACTAAGGTCAATGCTATTATCAGGGCTTGCCTCCTGCACCCAGCATGAGTCATGCAGGGGCCACAGGCAGAGCCCAGCCTTGCGGGTTTTCTCCGTGTGCTCTGCAAGAAGAGCATTTAGTTCTTGATGTGGTTCTTGTCACTTCCTGGGTCTACTCTCATTTCTTGATTCTCCAACCCACCCTGTTTGCACATTTCCTGACTACAGCCTTTGCCCCAAACTTTGGCTCATTATTACATTGTCTCTACCTTCTGTCTATTTTAAATTTCCCATAAAGGAGACCTAAAAACTTTTTTTTAATAAAATAAAATAACAGAATGAACCTGAAGCTATCTTCCCTATCTAAGGCATGCCCCACCTAGTTCCCAAAATGTTTTCAGTGGTTTGGGTCTTACATTTATTCTTATAATGTTATTATTGAATACATCTATTACAAAACCTGTCATACATAGTCACCACATTTACCCTTTAATTGTTCGGTATTTACTTGAGAATACCCCATGTGAGAAGCCATTGTTGCCTTTATTAACATTAATACACTACCCTTAGTGTATGTCCCAAGAATGCAGACTGATAAATTTAGACATGTTGGTTACATATCACTTTCCCTGTCTCAGATAGTGATGTCACAGGCAGTTTTTGCTAAGGGTCTCATTATCTACAAGGCTTCAATTGTTTCTTGTGCTGCTATCTTGAGGAGTTTTATCAGACTCCCTTACCCTTCTGAATGCCTCGATAACACACATAATGAGAAACTAAGAGAACAGTGGTGGATATTCAGGGGTTAGGGTAATAGTCCCCACAGCTCACAGAATCCTATGATATTCTTTCTAAAGGGACCTTGCCAACATCTCCTTTTGTAGATATGGCAGCTGTGGTCCAGTTGGGCAAGTGGCTGAACTTGCCCAAAGTCCCACGGCTGTTAAAGCTGTGCCGACGATCTCTTTCCTACCTGCAGGTGTCTTTCATAGTCTTCAGCTGTGATCAGAGGGTGTGACAAGAGTGGCAATGAGGTGGAAGCGATGATCATGTGATTCTCGAACTTTGGCATGAAGCAGACTTTACCTGGAGGGCTTGTTAACAAAGATCTCTGGACCCTTTCCCCAGGGTTTCTAAGTCACAGATTGATGGAACCTGAGAATTTGCATTTCTAACAGGGAGACCATCCTTTGAGAACTAGAGGCGTAGATGGGCACATTGAACTCACGCCTCTGATTCTCAGTCATCACCATGGCTAATAATTATCCATCATCATTAACAAGATTCTCAAAGCTCAGTGCTCTTCTCGAGCCTTCCCTCTGCTTCCACGAAGGTGGTTTATATGGCGTCCGCTTAACTGGATTTTCTCCCTTTTCATTCTGCTTTTCACTGTACCTCTTCTTCCCCTGTCATCATGGAGGCCCTTATTACATGTCTTATTGTGAATGTCACTCTGCTAGGGCCAGACAGATTGGTCCCTCAACGTTATACACAGTACATGGTAGACACTCAACAGGGCCATTTCAACTCTGCAATGGCCTCTGAGACGTGAGCAATCATCTCTGTTTGTCCTCAACCAAGAGAGGCCATAAGAATGATTTTGTGCTCTTTTGATAAGTTACTCATTCTGACTGATTCATAAATCTTCCAGTGGTGACTCACTATTAAAAGATACCCACGGAAAAACGTTACCTAGAAGTCTGGCTGGCTCACAGTCATTAGAACACTGATTGGGAAGCAGATATTAAGACTGTTTTCCTTTGATGATAGCTTCTTGACCTCTTTCTCTTACAGGGCAATGAGCCAGGTGGAAATGCTTCACCTAACTGGTGTGTGTGTTGACTTTCACAGCATATGAAATTCCAGGTTGGAAATAAGAGGCATGTTGCCATCAACATTATCTGTGGTAACGCATGTGGGATTGTGTTTCCACTGACAATGGATCATGTATTTCAATCTGAGCAAGTATTTTGCGATGTCTGTTTAGAGGAAATATGATGGACACACTCCAGAAGTTGTGAATGGAACTTTCTTTTTTTCCCCCTCCAGCACTGCAGGAATCATTGCAAAAACACATTGAAAGTAGATGAGAAAGGGACAAATTCAATCTCCCAGGGAGAAACACGCTGCATTCAAACCCACTGATAAGAAAAATGCTGGCCGTAGAACTCATAATACCTGGATAATCTGATTCTTCTCTAGTGCCTTGACTTCTAAACTTGTCCTGTGGGTGAATGTTATTATTATTCTTTTTTTCATTGGTTCTCTTTCCATTCAGCCAAACTGCACTTTACCAAGACTTTGCATCTGTGGTAGTGCACTTGAACAAACACATGAGCGCACAGGTGAGATGTGGGGTCTGAAATGAAGGGCTCCCAGGGACGGCGGGAGGGGTCACTTTCGAAACAGAGCTGCCCCACTCTTCTCCTTCCCTGGACAGCCCTTTCCCCCATGTATCACTTCGTATCACATCTCAGGCGTTTTTCAATCTCTAATTTTTTCCAGCTGTGAACCAATCAGATTGCTGACACCCCTTTCATGTTTCTTACAGCGTTATCTAGGGATTCATTACTTACGAGGCCATTTTCCCTGTGTGTGGATGTGTGTACACTCGGAGAATAAAGTTCCTCTTGTGCTGTTCGTATGATGTCAGGGGCAGTTTCTCATTCCCTTCTACAAAGCTTTCCTTCTTCTGATGCAGCAATTAGTCGGCTATTAATAAAAAGACATTAGGTTATGCTTATTTATTTTTAAGGAATGACATCATCCCATGCCTTAATGTCTAGCAACGGAGCAATTCACAGGTCTTTCCATTTATTACATCATGGAAGCAGATTGAACTTGGCAATTACCTTGTAGTTTTCACAACAGTGTTGAAAGGGGTGCTGAGAGCGGGGTCAGTTGCAGGGTCTGAATAAACATCTATGTGGCTGCGTGTCCTCTTATTTTGTTAAGCGAATCTGTACCCAGTGAAAGGTACCTGCAGAGCCCAGTTCAGAGTGCAAATATCTTCCCTTTATTCCTACAGCTCTCAGTCTGAGAGGTTAGGATAGACCTGGTAATATCCAGTTAGTTCCCTGGCTGTCAGAAACCATCCAATAAAGAAGGTCTACTAACTGAAAGCTACAAGGCTCCAATTTCCAAGTTGAGCCATTGTAGGAGCATGCCAGGTGAAACATTCTCGAAGATTCACAGACTTCTGAAAATGGAAAGGACTTTGAGGCTCAATTTTAGGCTTAAGGGAGTTGATTCCTAAATTATTGAGGAAGTTTGATTAATGCTGAGCGGTTAGCAAGTGGGAAGACTGGCTTTATTTCCACTTTGTGATAATACCTCTGTCTTAAAGAGGCCACCTCTGTAGAGTAGAATAGAAATTCTCTTTCCACAAGTGGAACTTAGGATACCGTACTTGAATTGATCTCGCTCTTTGTATTGATTTAAAACAAACTGTCTCTCGTTCCTGGAGTATAAGTCATGAGGAAGCTTCTCACACTGGGTAACTTTGTACCTGTAATTCAAGCTTCAATAATAGGACCATTCACACCATTTGGTGTCAGTGCCTTAGAGAAATGGAATCATGTCACCTCCCCCTTCCCAAAAGACTCGATATTTTAAGGGCACAGATTAGTCTTCACCAAAGGGATCAATTTCTTTTTCCCTCAACTCTCATTATTGCTGAGTGCAGAGCAGTGGCTTTATCAATAAAGGGTCTGATTATGTCAGTCATTAAGAAGATAATCAGATCTATTGCTCAGTGATAAAACTGCCAAAGGTCTAACTAATTGAATATAAAGACATGGCCTTTGACCAAAGCCAGTCAAGGGAAACTTCTTTCTCACAATCACGGCCTCTGCTTATAGCAAGGCCTTGCCGTGATAGGTAATGACCAGACCCAGAAATTGATCATTGACTTCACCAATATGTGTGTGTCCCTAGAATCAAGACTCAGATTTAAGGCACTGATGGAACTATTTACCCAAGATTGCAAGTACAGGGGAGGGAAAAGCTTTTCTCAACCCTCTTAGCATCCCTGGCTGTGTCTGGAAATTAAACTGACAAAGAGATATTAAAAGGAGAAAAGCATGCACATGTTATTGAATTTTTATGTGTACGTGGGAACCTTCACAAAGGACTGGAGAGCCAAAGAACTGACCAGATCAGAAAGCTTTTACACTTTTTAGACAGAGGAACGATAAATTTGTGAAGAATTGACAAGACGAAGTGGTTGGAGCTCAGGATGGTAAATGGCAAAGAAGTAACTAGGAAGATAAGGTTAGTTTAACAAGATTTGTTTTTGCGGATTCATGGCCCCCCAACTCCCCATCTCTGCTGATAAGAATGTCTTCTTTCCTCCCAGTACAGGAAGGGTGCCTTTCATATGGACCTATTTCAAGGAAGAAGGGAGAGAGAAGGAGGTGAGAGTGGGCTTCCTGCTTCTGCTGTATTCTCAAATTCCTTCAGTTACGGTATTCAATATGCAAAGGTGTCATATTTTCGGACAGTACATCCTGAGCCCCATCACAAACAATTATCTACCATGGACGTGCCTAGAAGATAGTCATCCCTCTGGGTAACCTATGCATTTAAAATATTTGAAGAATTTTAAGCACTTTCATTTGTTTTTAGGGCAGAAGAAGAAAAGTGTGAAATTATTTGTGACATATAAATACCATTTTTTCATCCAGAATTTTTATTGCTCGCTTTATTCTGATTTTTTCCCATCCACAGAAGAGTAAGCACATCCCTACATGAAGTGGACCCTCATGTATTTACAGATGAAAATGTCAAGAAAATTCAAATGCATTGTATTATTCAGCCCAGAGCCTCAGACAGAAAGTGTATCTATAACAAAACATAATGCATCGGAACAACACGGTGATGTCAGGGCAGAAACTCTTTCCATAAATTTTATGCTATATGCATGGCCAATGACACCATGTGCTGTGGCCTGAATGTTTGTGCCCCCCTCAACATTTCATAAGTTGAAACCTAATCCACAAGATGACAGTAACAGGAGGTGGGGCCCTTAGGAAGTGCTTAGGTCATGAGGGTCAGCCTTCTTGAATGGGATTCGTGCCCTTATAAAAGAAGCTCCAGAGAGTTCCCCAGCTCCTTCCGCCAAGTAAGGACATGTTACGTCTGCAACCTGGAAAGGGTTCTCATCTGACCACACTGGCATCCTGATCTTGGACTTCCAGTTTCCAGAACAGTGAGAAATAAATGTCTGTTGTTGATAAGCACCCAGCCTATAGCATTTTGTTATAACATCCTGAACAAACGAAGTCACCACCCATGGTATCATGGGCGGATCCACTAGGACTTTGTTCCCGAGCTGCGATCCAAGGAGACCCAGCATCAACATCGCCGAAAGTTTATGAAACAAACAAAAACACCAGAATCTTGACCCCAGCCAAGACCTACTGGGCCAGAATCTGCTTTTTCACAAGGTCCCCAAGTGATTCATATGTAAGTAAAACTTTGAGAAGTATGGTTTAAGAGGAGCGATTCTCAAACTTGGACAGACTTGGGAATAATGGAGAGTTTTTGAAAAAAAAATGGATGCCTGAGTGCCATCCCCAAATATTCTGATTTACTTGGCATGAGGATGCATTGGGGTTCAAATGTGCCGCAAAGTCTTCCAATCTCTTCTCTGGAACAGTGTTCCCCAAGGTTCCGGGATAAAAGACACCTGGAGGTACTTGTTAACAATTCAAATTCTCAGTCTTCATCTGGACTCACTGTCTCAGTATCTCCAAGATCCAAGCCTCGGAGGTTGTAGGTTTCCAGGTGCCCCACGATTCTGATCATCAGAACCATTGCTGTAGAGTAGTTTGAATACATAGAGCCCAAGAAGGAAGTTGTATCTTTTGCAACAAGTGCTTTTGGCTTCTTCTCAGCCATGGCAATACCTTGTCCGGACAATTATGGATTTATTGTACATGGTTCCCTAATAAATTGTTTTGACTGTTTTTTTTTAAATTTTTTATATTTTTTATTTATTTTTGAGAAACAGAGAGAGACAGCGTGAGCAGGGGAGGGTCAGAGAGAGAGGGAGACACAGAATGTGAAGACAGGCTCCAAGCTCTGAGCTGTCAGCGCACCTGACACAGGGCTCGAACCCATGAGCCGCGAGATCATGACCTGAGCCGAAGTCAGATGCTTAACCAACTGAGCCACCCAGGCGCCCCTAAATTGTTTTGACTGTTAACCGCTATATTTTAGAGTAGGATCTTTAAATTCATTCTTTACCCATTCAACAAATATTTATCAAAGGTTATATTTGCTAGACAAGGTTCTAAACACCGAGGATATAGCGCTGAGCAAAACAGACAAGATCCCTATTCCAGAATAGATAAAGAAAAATATAGTAAACAGTGTAACTATAGTGATAAGTGCTGTGAAGAAGTAAAACCCATTAATATAATACAAAGTGGCTGGGGGGGGTGGTGGGAAGGGCAGTTTGCTTCAGAGAGGTGAGTGGAGAAGCCTTCTGTGGGGTGAGATTTCAGCTGAGATTTAAAAGATGAGACTCTTCAGAAAAAATAATAATAACAAAGCAACCAGGAAAAGTGTGTTTGAGATGCAGCAAACAGTGAAAGGGCAGAGTTGGAACAAGAAAGCGTGTCCTAAGAACAGGTCAAGGTGGAAATCCCATAGTCAGTAGAGATGGTTCAAGATGAACCTACAGAAACAGGCCTGATGGCCTTACCGACCATAGTGAAGGGTTTAGGTTTTATTTTAAGAACAATGAAAAGTCATTAGAAGTTTTCACAGGAAGGTGATATGATTGGGAGGCTCTTTGGAGAAAGGCTGGGCATGGCGAAAGTGGGAGCCGTAAGTCCAACTGGGCAGTGCTACATCAGGTAAGAGATGAGAGTGACTTGGTCTGGAGGAATGGAAAAAAAATGCATCCCCAAATGTATGTTCTACTGACATATTTCCAAGAGTCGGTTTCCTTCCCATAGGAAAAAAAAAAAAAGAAAGAAAATTGACTTATTCTTATGATGTTCATGTTTTTTATTGTTTGTTTGTTTGTTTGTTTGTTTATTTATTTGAAGTCTGATTTGTCTTTCCAGACAGAAGAAATGAATTCTTGCCAGTTTGGGTGTGAGACCAACGGAGGACCGTTCGTTCACTCGTTCCCGATAAGCCTTTCCCTAGGGGTTAGTGAAAGATTTTCATTCATAA
Organism: Cryptoprocta ferox; assembly: GCA_028646485.1. Taxonomy (NCBI): domain Eukaryota; kingdom Metazoa; phylum Chordata; class Mammalia; order Carnivora; family Eupleridae; genus Cryptoprocta; species Cryptoprocta ferox. Next base: position 6,921,983 of record CM053565.1, read on the forward strand.
ATCTCTAGAGTATTTGCTTTCCCTGATCTTTTTTCTAGCTTTCGTTTTGAAGCCCCTCTAATGCTTTGTCAATTGTGCAATGCTTTCCATGTGAGTGGAAGGAGAAATCATACCATTTTGAGTGGTTAAGTGCCTTTAAATGATTTAAAATGCTGAGAGGATATTTAGACCTTTGGCAAGGGGATTTGGAGAACATGTTATTTCCAGCTGTGGGTTAGATCCATACTTGGAAGGAGAGATTCTGACCATCAAGAATATCATAGAATACATCCAGGTGTTTTTAAAAGCTGCAAAAAATATCGCAGCTAAGAAGAATCTTTCATTGTTCTTTCAAGATGCCACACTTCTTCCTCAGTGAAAATGGATACCATGCATCTTGCTTCTGAAAGGACTCTTGGACTCGTTCCAGTCAACCACGATGCAAAGCAGGCTTTTGAGAACATTAAAAGCAGGAAACTGGAGTGAGAGCATGTGGGCACTTGCAAAGGTGCTAAAGATGAACAGGACTTAACTCTGTAAAGAAAGAAGTCTGGGGTAGGTGGTAGAAAATTCCATTCTGGAAGAACAGGGGTTATAAAGAATGGGGCTCGAAAGGAGGACTCAAGAAGTAATAAACCATCACGTTGATGGCGCTGCATTCAGGTGGGGGGCAGGGGAAGCAGGAATGTATTATTATGACTCAAGTATAAAATAGTTGCTCTTGGGACATGCCCAAGTCATCAGCTCACAAATGGTTATACTCCACATGACTATAACCCGGTTGTTAGAGTACATGCCTGGATTTTAAGGTTGACCTCCATGAGGACAATCAGACAACACATTCCTTTGTGTTGCTGTGAGAGAGAGGACATGGGGGTGACTGGATAGCAGACCATTCCAGACTGAAGACTGAATTAAGTTGGCTGGGCTGTGATCCAATTAATAGTAAAGCAATTCAACATAATTGATCCCAGAATAGTTGATTCAGTGACACATGGATAGCGCTTTGACAGCTTAGCAGTGAGATCAGGGAAGGAAATTAATATGTGATTTAAGTAAATTCAGGCACCTGGTAGTTTAATAGACTCAGACACTTTCATCTTTTGTTATTGGATTGAATCTGGCCCAGTTGGGAATTATTGAGAAATTGATTGTAATAAACTGGCCTCCACGATCTGCCACTTTGGGGCTCAAAGTTTCTTCCTGGATCACCTCCGGGAAATGATACAACAACAGCTTTGGCACACACACACTTGCAAGTTTAACTTACACAGACCAACCTTGTGTTCCTTCCTAGGAGGGTGGCTGTGAAGTGTGATAAATGGTGTAAAGTTTTGGAACCAAAAGCAAGACTTAGAAATTCCAGAAAGACATGGGTTGGCCATACTTCAAGTAATACACTTTTAATTAAAGCAAGAAATTGGTATGGAGTTGGTTTCATCTAGATTTGAGTTTTACATTTGACTCAACGTTTTCATGGCTGCTAGAAGGGGCTTGGGTGCTTTGCTGAATTCTGTCTTGAGACACCTGTTGGTTTTCTAGTTTTTATTTTTTATTTTTATTTCTTTTAAAGTTTATTTATTTATTGTGAAGGGAGATGGGGCAGAGAAAGAGAGGGAGAGAGAGAAGCCCAAGTAGGCTCTGCATTGTCAGCACAGAGCCTGACACAGGGCTCGAACTCATGAACCATTAGATCGTGACCAGAGCCAAAACCAAGAGTTGGATGCTTCACCAACGGAGCAACCCAGGTGCTCCCCGTTCTCTGATTTTTAGACTCCGTGCCATTGTGCCCTGTCCTCCCACACTCTATGCGGGCACGGCCACAGTCATGATATGATATATGTAAAAAGTAGACGTTTAAATTCTTTCATTAGCTTGTTAAATGGAGAAGTCATACATAAGTATAAAGTTTCAGGCCATATGGAAGTAAATGAAGTAAAAAGTAAAAGAATGTTTTAAATCTAAATAGGAATTATGGAATCGCCTTCCAAAAAGTCTGCACCCGTTTATATTCTCACACACAGTATACAAGAGGGTTCTTTCTTGTCCCTATTTTTGCCAAGAGTTGGTGTAACAGTTGTGTGTACTTCCGTCTATACTTGGTGGTATTTGAAAGTAGGCTTTTGGTTTGTTTCACAAAATGAGATCACTCGCTGGTCTCTCCTTCTGTTTCTCCAGAACAGCCAGCGCTGGGGATTCACCCCTGCCCTTTCCTCGGCCTGGGGCAGTTCTTCATAGCTGGAAGCTTCTCTTCTTTCTTTAAAAATTTTTTTAATGTTTATTTATTTTTGAGAGAGAGAGAGAGAGAGAGAGAGCGAGCAAGGGAGGGGCAGAGAGAAGGAGTTACAGAATCCAAAGCAGGCTCCAGGCTCTACGCTTTCAGCACGGAGCCCGATGTGGGGCTTGAACTCACGAACCGCAAGATCATGACCTGAGCCCAAGTTGGACGCTTAGCAGACTGAGCCACCCAGGCACCCTGACTTTTCCTCTTGCAAGACAGCTCAAATGAAGTTTCTCCTAACAGGATTTCCCTCTCCACTGTTTTGAGGAGAAACTCAGTTCACTCTGGAGTAACCATCTATAGTTCCCTATTTATTTCCCTCAAAGGTCTTCTCCTAATCCAAATACCCTTGTTCGTGTATGTATGTGTTTTGTCTCCCTCCACTAGCACCTTGATATCAAAGAACTCTACACCTTCTACTGCAGCCTTTTCCCAGCCTGTCCCAGTGACTGGCAACGAACAATGAGGAATTTGTTGAATTTCTGGATGAACAGTTCCTCCATCTTGTTCTTCGAGGGCCATGAGTGCAGAGGAAGGACATAGATAAGTGTGCTCTGATTCCCACTAATGCTGCAACTTTAATATCCATTGGTTTTCTTCAAATGAACATAATGTTCCCCATAAAATCAGTGCACTTTGAAGAAACGACAACCTTTCTCTTCATGTTCTCTTTTTATGATGAAATTGGGGACAATTTATTGAATTTTGAGACTCTTGATTATTTGTTCCTGTTCAGTTCAATGCATCTTCCAAATTATCATTTGCACCACAGACACCTAAATAATTTACTTGTTTTTAGTGGAAAACGAACATATTAATTTATCTGATTTGTGTAGTTTTCTAATTCCTGAGAGAAATCGGGGGAAGTTTGTGGCATGTAGATACTACAGGAGTTTTACTTGTGGTTTTTTTGTGTTGCTGTTTTTCCTGATTATATAGAGCATGTAGACAATTCTGGAGAGTAAGAAAAAGGAAATGTATTCCTTACATTAACTTTTATTACCAAAATATATCCTTTTTTCTTTTTTTAATGTTTATTTATTTTTCAGAGAGAGAGAGAGAGAGAGAGATTGAAAGAGAGAGAGAGAATGAGCTGGGGAAGGCCAGAGAGAGAGAGAGAGAGAGAGAGGGAGATAAAATCCCACTGACAGTGCAGAGCCAGATATGGCGCTTGATCTCATGAACCACGAGATCATGACCTGAGCCGAAACCAAGAGTTGGACGCTTAACTGACTGAGTCACCCAGGCACCCCAATATACATTTTGTCTTAAGTGAGATAAGGATTAATATGTAAGTCATTGATTTTGGAAATAATCTCAGGAAGCACCTCTAGGAGAATGGGGAGGTAAAAGAAAAAGAATGGGAAAAAAGTCAGAATAGGCTTTGTTAAAGAGTAGGTCCCCATCTAAATAGAGGAGTCATGGGCAACTGGGGCCCAGTCCTATGGCAGATGATTGTGAGACCATTAAATACAAATCTGTGAGATATTCACTGAAAGATGGTAAATTAGTGTATTCATCCATTCCCAATCCATGATCCATTGAGGGCTGCTTCTGGGGGTGTTAGTTCACTGGCCCCCATTTCAGTCTTTTGGGTCCTGCTCTAAGAACAGGCTGAGCAAGCTACCATGGCCAGAGAAAGCCCTTAGACAGAGAGTCATGAGTACTTAAAATATGAACCCAGCATGTCAGAACTCTGTGTGCCAAAGAGACACAGGTGGGGCATCAAGAACATCTGCTATACAATCATTAGAGATGGGCTTGGGTAGACCCAATCTGGCACCAAGTTCCACCCTCCCCCACAAACAGACAGTGCTTAACAAATACAACACTCACAGATATACTGGTTAGGAAAATCAAATTCAACACTAAGCTTACACACAAAAATCACTGTTAGTAGATGTGACCATGAGCCACGACTTCAAACATGCTTGCACTGATTTTTTTGGTCTCTTGTTTTCCCATGATCTACCATGGGGTAAACATGCCCCCAGGTAGTTGTTGGTCCAAGGAGAGTGTGAAGTGGGGAAGACCTGAATCCCATCTAAATTCAGGAAACCAGCCCAGCCAAATGCCATCTAAAGTAAAGCTACTCCAACGTGGATGGAACTCGAGGGTGTCATGCTAAGTGAAATAAGTCAGGCAGAGAAGGACAGATACCATATGTTTTCACTCATGTGTGGAACAGGAGAAACTTAACAGAGGACCATGGGGGAGGGAAAAGGGGGAAAAGAGTTAGGGAGAGGGAGGGAGGCAAACCATGAGACACTCTTGAATTCTGAAAACAAACTGAGGGCTGAAGGGGGAGGGGGACAGGAAGGGGGGGTGATGGACATGGAGGAGGGCACTTGTGGGGATGAACACTGGGTGTTATATGGAAACCAACTTGACAATAAACTATAAAAGAACAATGAATAAATAAAGTAAAGGTACTCTACTCTGCAGACTTGTGAGCAAAAAAAATAAATGGTTACTATTGTAGACCATCGCTATTCAGAGTTATATGTCATGCAGCATTATCACAACAATAGCTAACTGATACAATAGTCAAGGGGACAGATTTAATAGTGAAATGAGAATGATGGTTTAAAAAATATAGGGGCCCTTGGGTGGCTCAGGTGTTGAGCATCTGTCTCTTGAGTTTGGCTCAGGTAACAATCTCACAGCTGTGAGTTCGAGTCTCACATCAGGCTCTGTGCTTGGAATTCTCTCCCTCCTTCTCTCTCTCTCTGTCCCTCCTCTGCCTGCTCTCTCTCTCTCTCAATCTCAAAATAAACAAATAAACATTAAAAAATAAAAAAATATAATTACAATCCTCATCTATATGAAGTAGACACCACAGATAATCTTAAAAACAAAGAATCAACTAGAGATCTCATGAATTATAAATTTTATCACAAAAATCAAAAGCTCCATTATATGGACCAAGAGCGGCATGGATACAGATAAAAAGAATAAATTCACAAGTTAATAGATTGGAGCAAAAACTTGATCTGATATTCATCATGAAAAAGGGAAAATATAATTATAGAATAAAAATTAAAACATGTTGGATACCCCCAAGAATGGAGAGAAGGGCATACAGAAAGTAGTGACAGAGGGGAAAAAAATGCCAGAATTAAGAACCCATCAAATGTTGAGCAGTCCTGAATGAAAAAGAGTCATCATCTAGATGCATTATGGCAAAATTTCATTAAAATAAGGATTTGAGAGAGAAGAGGAGAGAGAGAGAAACAGAGAGAGAGAGAGAGAAAGAGAGAGAGAGAGAAAGGGTATCTATAAAGAACAAAAAAATGGATTAATATCTATGCTCTCATCAGCAACATTGGAATTAAAAATTAAAAACAGAAACTTTGGTAAACTAGGAACAGAGAAAACTTCATTAACTCACTAAAGGTATTCATAAAAACCTATAGCACATATTGTACTTAACAGTGAAAACACTTAAACCATTCCTTCTGTAGTTTCTCAGTTTTAATTTTCAATTGCAAATATATCATATACATGTTTCCATGCTAAATGGATATATACCTATATAAATATTTTGAGTGGTTGAGTAGTGTTTCATTCGACACATGAATATATTCTAATTTATTTAATCAGCCCCTCCTTAATGGGGGTTCATTGTTTCTAATTTATAATCAATAAAGAGTGCTTCAGTGAACATCATAGTTGAAATTTTCCACATTCCCTCTATCTCTAGATATTATCGATATCTTTCATCTTAACTAAATTAATGACTGGAAAGTAAATCTTAAGTTTTTCAAAAGTATTCTTCAAAAGTACTAGTGAAGCTGAAGATTGTTCTCTGTTTATTCATTCAGCAAACAGTGGCTACCACATGCCAGGTCTGTTCTATGCACTTGGCCTATGTACATTAGTGAAACAAACAGACATAATTCATCGCCCTCATGCATTTTGTGTATTTCTTCTTCTTTTCAAAAATTTTTATTTTAGAAAGAGAGACTCAGCATGAACAGGGGAGAGGGGCAGTGGGAGAGAGAGAATCTCAAGCAGGCTCCTTGCTCAGCGTGGAGGCCGACGTGGGGCTCGATCCCACAACCCTGAATCAAGACCTGAGCCAAACTCAAGAGTAAGCCGTTCAACTGACTGAGACACCCAAGTGTCCCTGTTTCTTTTTTTATGAGCTACTTACTAATCTAACTCATCTTGTTCCTTTTGATTTTTAGAAACTATGCATTAGGATTTTTAAAATATTAATTAAATTATTATTTAATTGTCCTACTTACAAAAATGTTAATATTCTGTGTATATTTTGACTTTTACAGTTCTTGCGTTGCAGCTCAAGAAAGTTTTGATTTTATGTAGGCACAACTTTCAATGTCTCCCTATATTTTTCTACCTACTTTTCCTAGGATAATAGAAACAGTCATCCACATTTTCTTCTGTAGTTATTAAGATTTTGGGGCACCTGGTGGCTAAGTCTGTTGGCCATCTGACTTTGGGCTCAGGTCATGATCTCAGGGTTCCTGAGTTCGAGCCCCATGTCAGGCTCTGTGCTAACAGCTCAGAGCTGAGAGCCTGCTTCAGTTTCTGTGTCTCTCCCTCTCTCTGCCCCTCCCCCACTCACTCTCTGTGTCTCTCTCAAATATAAATAAAAAAATTTTTTTAATTATTATTTTAACTTTGAAATGTATCAAATAATGTACAAGACAGATTTATTTGCTGGCTAGACCTGACCTAAGGACCATGTATACCATAATTATTGTGGGTATATTAGTAATGAGAGAGGTGTGGGTTTTTTTTGTTGTTTTGTTTTTTTACCTATGAAGGGGTATGTTTTACTTCTGCCTCAAACTCCCTTTGCTAGAAAATAGTGATGTCAGGGTTCCTGGGTGGCTCAGTCATGAAGCGTCTGACTTCAGCTCAGGTCATGATCTCAAGGTTCGTGGGTTTGAGCTCTGTGTCAGGCTCCACGCTGACAGTGTGGGATTCCCTGCTTGGGATTCTCTGTCTCTTCTCTCTGCCCTGCCCCCACTCACTCTCTATCTTACTCTCTCAAAATAAATAAATAAACATTGAAAAACAAATGGTTATGTCAACAGGACTGCATCAAATCACTTAAGCCAAAATGCGCCTCTTGGAAGCTGAACAAGGTCTAAAATGTTTAACAGACTCATTGGCATTGCACTTTACCTGCATGTCCCTGAACATGGTATGTCCTCTCCCCTGTAGCCCTGGATGTATCATACGTTGCCTGACTTGGGTTTCTTCCCCACATTCACTTGGCTGACTCTTACTGCCCTTCAGGTCTTAGCTTCAGTGCCATGTCCTTGAGGAGAAGTAAGCAATCAGTGTATAAATATTTACTGCACCGCCTACTAAACGCCAGACCTTCTTTGATCACTCTCTTTGCCCCACTCCCCAACCAAGGCGGTGAGGTGCTACACATATGGCGCCTGTATCACCTATCATGCCAAGTTACGAAGTCCTCATTACTGGACTATAACAGCTGCTGGCTTGTTTGCTAGGGTGTCCCCAGCCTCTGACATTTAAACCAAAGTGAATATGCACAAGACAGTCAACCGAGAAGAATCCGGAGGAAAGTATGAGACAATTTCTATTCCTGGAAGGAGAGCATGAGGCGGGGGTAAAAGAAAACGTGCCCATCCTTCAGAGACCTGTGCTATGAGTGGCTGTCAAAGAATCCTGGCTCTGAGGTGAAGACCTTCTTTCAACTTGTACCACCTTCGGATTCTACCTCTATGATCTTGGAGGAATAAACTTTCTCAACTCAGTTTCCTTATCCAGTGAATGGCGTCATGTCCAAGGTCCCCAAATCTCAGGGGTAACATGTCTTGGGCTCTTATGATGACCCACCCATTGAGATGATTTCAGTATTTAAATTACCTAGCGTAATCTTTATGCCCTGTGGTAGAGGCACTACCATTGTCATCAATAAATTGAAGAATTTAAGGACCTTGGGTCCAAATGAGGAAGCCGAGAGAAGTAGTCTAGTAAGAGTACTTACAGGTGATTTAGTGTGAATCAACTCACTTCACACAACTTGAAAATAGCAGAGACCCAAGACTGGCCGAAACCTAAGCACATCACTTAACCATTATTTAAGGCTTACTGGAGTTGGGACAAGGCCATCCTAAGTGGTTGAGTTCTGTAAGCTGTCAAACCCAGGGCCAGAACCAGTGATGAGGAGTAACCCATCTGCAGGACAAAGAAGGCAACGCGTATCTGGTTGTGTGTTTGCCTTGGGGAGGAATGAATGCCTGGGATTGCAGGTCTGATCCAAGTTCAATGTGTCTGGCCCAGGGTTATTTTTGATTCAAGGCCACTGTGTCCTGGTTTCTATCAACACTGAAATAAACACCACTCTGCAATCTGCACCTTTTATTAATGGTGTGACTCACTTAATGAGGGCTTTGCTGACTCACATCAATCTTCCTTCTAGAAGAGGCCCATCAAAGAATTGTCGACAGCGGCCAGCCTGGATCTACCCTGCATCAGCATTTGGCAAGTCCAGCCAGCCCTCCAGCACCTTCTCCCCCCAGGAAGAGGGGGAAGAGTAAAACCTCAAGGCTCATGATCGGCACAAACACACACACAAGTTTTAAAGTTTTTTTTATTGCCTTCCTCTGGATATTGTTCTTTCTTTATGTGTCTGTATATGCATTTATTTAGTTTCAGGTAACCAAATAGACACGAATGGATTCCTCTTAAAATCTGATCATAAAGGGGAGCCACTCAGTCTCAGGTCATGATCTCAGGGTTTGTGGTTGAGCATGTCGAGACTGGTTCCGATTCTCTCTCTCTCCCTCTCTCTGCCCCTCCCCCACTTGCGCTTTTTCTTTCCCTCAAAAATAAATAAATAAACTTAAAAAAAATTAAAAATAGGGGCACCTGGGTGGCTCAGTTGGTTAAGCATCCGACTTCAGCTCAGGTCATGGTCTCATGGCTCTTGAGTTCGAGCCCCATGTTGGGCTCTGTGCTAACAGCTTGGATCCTGGAGCCTACTTCGGATTCTGTGTCTCCCTCTCTCTCTGCCCCTCCTCCACTCATGCTCTGTCTGTCTCTCTCTCTGATAAATAAACATTAAAAAATTTAAAAAAATAAATAAACATTTAAAAAAAAAGAAGAAACATGTGATCACAAAATATTTTCCAAATGGGCAAAGCCACTAACCCAAACTGGGAAAGGAAAGGTTCAAATAAGGAAAGAAGTAAATGAAATGCGGGGGATTTTTCAGTGAAAAGTTCCTCTAATTCCGCATTCCAGGCCGACCATAAGGAGAATCCACTGCCCTGATGGCATGTGTGTTAGCCACAGTCCAAATCACAGAATGGCCATGGTGTCAAGATGGCAGAGGTATCAAGATGGCAGTGTGGTGGGGCGCCTGGGTGGCCCAGTTGGTTAAATGTCCAACTTCGGCTCAGGTCATGATCTTGCAGTTCATGGGTTTGAGCCCTGCGTTGGGCTCTGTGCTGACAGTTCAGAAGCCTGAAGCCTGCTTGGGATTCCCTGTCTCCCTCTCTCTCTGCCCGCCCCCCACACTCTGTCTCTCTCTTTCAAAAATAAATAAACATTAAAATAAAAAAATGGCAGTGTGGTGTTCCCAGATTCTGTTAATCTTCTGTTCTGTCTATATTCGATCACACACTGACCCTTTATTCTTGAAGAACTGCTTTTTGCTTGCCATGAGAACAAGCCCTTATCCAGCTACTAGTTCATGAGTCTCGTTATTGCCACTGTCCACACAGAGTTCTTGGAAAGCAGTTCAGGCCAAACCCAGTTTGTTGTGGATTCCTTCCAGAATAGGCTGTGCTTCTTGTTTTACGGAAGGGCAGCTTGCACCTTTCCCGCCTTCAGGCTAGGAACTTGGAAATAACAATGCTACCTTGAGGACCAGCTTCCTTCTTCCCACCACTGTGGCTCTGAATGAACCGAATAAGGAAACCTAGAAGCAGAAAAGCAGTCCTTCTAAGCATCGCGGTCAAGGGGAGGGTACTATTTAAATGTGAGAATATAAACTAGCTATAATGGAGGGACAGCCTGGGCAGAGTCATAGTGCATCTTCCTCAGAAGGCTGTTCGGGCCTCATAAGAAACCTACAGAAAAACCCTGTTGCCCCCTTATAATTTCTGTTGCTTCTGGGTTGGGAGAGGCAACCACTGGGAGGTGAGGGGACTCTGAAAAGTTCAAAGGGCTTTGTATGCTTTGTTTAGAGGACTCTCCTGGGCCACCTTCGATGGGTAGAATTGCAGAGCTTTTGTGTGGTTCAGAGAGCAGGATCTCCTCTCACTCAGGTCCCCCCCAGGCTCAGTGACCGCACCTGGGAAGAAGGCATGTGGAATTCAGTTGGCCAGGCAGCCAAGACACCTGGGCATGAAGCCAGCAGCCAGCAAAGTCAACGGAGGCAGGATAGAGGATTCTCCTTATAGAACGACTCCTTATTGCAGAGGGCAGTGGCCACCACTCACACACAGCAGTTGGCAAGAGGCAGAAAAGTAAAGTTCTAGAGAGAAAGCGACCCTGCCAGGATTGCAGTGTCCGAAGCACAACCAAGCCCTGTCTGGCTATTCAGCCTCTGAACTGGTAACTCACCATCCAGGTTTAGATCGGAGGGAAGATGCTATGGAAAGGGGACAAATGTGAGACCTGGACATTATTCAAACAGGATGAAAATAAAGGAAGAGGAATATTGCGTTCCAGGGATGGAGGAAGAATTGGAGGACATGGTAGGAAACAGTCAGGATGTTGATGTGTTGGCTGCTTCTTGCCGTTCTCAGCAACATCCCATGAGGGAGGCGAAATTTGGCCCACAGCTAGCCGAGCTGCGAGCCGGAGGGAGGGGAACATGGCTCTTCTAGGAGAAACATTATCTCCCTGTGGTCTTCAGTCTAAACTGACTGAGAGTTTGGAAACACGGAGTCTTGCAGGGCTGAAAACAAAAACAAAACAAAATAATTTCCAATAGAGACCAAACGGAAGCAGTTTTAAGTAGTGACCTGAGGATCTGGACTTCATAAGAGATAAACTCTGTCCCCAAATCCTTTTTGAAATACCTTCTCTTAAGGGCTCTTTACCAGATAACATGTCCCAGTCTAGTGATAACAGGCAGGTGACCCAGAATTACCACTGAAGCCTCTTGTCTCAAACGACTTCAAGGTCATCATCCTTAACTTGAAAGAAGGGCTGGGCAGAGCACCGAGGCTGGTAGGTAACAGATCTGGGGGAATGGTTGTATCGGGACAAGATCTTTGGCAGTGGTTTTCCTGTAGATGGAACTTATGGGGAGCAAGTAGACAACACCTACTAAAATATTGAAGGAATCGTATCCAAAGAAATCAATAGCTTGGCTACAAATGTGGTTCAACCTCTAAGCAGCTCCCAACCCTCAATAACAAGAAGAGACCTTCCCAAAACCCACCACGGGTGTGACCACAGAGGACAATGAGCAAAAAGCAGAGGCTGAGTCTGTGAGATGGGATACCAAGCAACTCACCCACCACCAAGAAGAAGAGCCTTTACAACTCTTGCTTACTAACCTGGATCATGGTCATAGATCCAACCAAGAAGGGGGAGAGAATTGGAAAGACACAGTAGTCACTGACCAGTGACTTTTGCTCCTCTAAAAATATACTTTTATTTTATTTTATTTTTCACATTTCTTCTTCATTGATGTCGATTAAATATGGGAGGGATGGAACACCTGTGGTTGAAGTTATAAATTACTGACTCATGGGGAGCCATGCTAGATCTGATGGAAAGGGTTGCACATCACTTAGGAATCGTAGGCCTCAGGGGGGTGTACTAACTGGGCAGGACTTGGGACTATGTTCCTGTGGGAGAGGAGGATGTCCTATGTGTGGGGAAAACAGCACATGGATATTTGGGTGACCAGAAGGCAGAGTTGGAAGAGCCAGCAAGTTGATCCCAATATTTATTCTCTTCTCTCTCAGAAATAAATGTTTAGCCGAGCACATGGCGACTTGGAGTGAAGACTCTGTTTCACAGCTTTCCTTGCGTTGTATCCATGTAATTAAATTCTGGCCAATGGGATGTAAGCCAACGTGGTAGATGCAGTTTCTGGGCAGTTTCCTTAGAAGGAGGGTCCATGCTCATCTTTGGGCTTTCCTCTTCCTTGCTGGATACAATGAAGACAAGATGGATGGTGTGGGCACTGCCATTTTGTTTTTTGGGTATGGACCCAATGACATGGCAGGTGGAACTGGGGTTCCCAACGACCAAACTTCCCAACTAAACTTCCAGAGCACTTCTAGACACAAGAGAAAAAATAAACTCTAATCTTGTAAAAGTCATGATTTCTTTTCCTGGTTCTTGCAAACTTAATACAACTATAATGCAGGTATATAACCTAAAATTACTTGAAATATTCCAATCAACTGGGAGATGAATCAAAATAGAGTTTGCACATAGGGAAATACTGTCTGAAAGGGCAGACCATAAGCTCTGAAACTAGTAAAGTAGAAACTAAAGTCTAAATTGGTCCAAACTAAGGCAATAAAAGTAATTATTAAATGAAAAGTTTTGTGATGCAATGTGATATAATAATTTGAAATTTTCAAAAGATGTATTAGATCCTATTTATCATTACAATGTTCCTGAGGATTTACCATGTGCCAAGCACTGTTCTAAATGCTGTGAATGCATTATCTCATTTGATTTCCACAGTAGCTCTATGATGCTTTTATTATGTCCGTGTCAGAGATGAGGCAACTAAGGCATAGACAAGGTCAATTCTTTGATCACTGCCATATTCTATCAACCCACACCCAGGAGGAGACGGCAGAAGAAAGTATCAAATCAAATGAGTGCTAATTTCTTTATTATTTTTTTAAATTTTAATTCTAATGTAGTTAACATACAGTGTTATATTAGTTTCAGGTACACAAAATAGTAATTAAAAAAATTCTATGTATTACACATTGCTCATCACACTAAGGATACTCTTAGTCCCCTTCACCTGTTTCCCCCCTACCCCTGCCCCCTCCCCTCTGGTGACCATCAGTTTGTTCTCTACAGTTAAGAGTCTGTTTCTTGGTTTGTCTCCCCACCTTCTTTTTTTCCCCCTTTGTTCATTTGTTTTGTTTCTTAACTGGTGCAGCCACTGTGGGATAGAGTATGGAGGTTTTTAAAAAAATTAAAAACAGAATTACCAGATGATCCAGAAATTCCACCACTGGGTATTTACCCAAAGAATACAAAAATACTAATTCAAAAGGATACGTGTACCCCTATGTTTATAGCAGAATTATCTACAACAGCCAAACTGTGGAAGCAGCCCAAGTGTCCACTGATAGGTGAATATCTATATCTATCTATCTATCTATATCTATACACACACACAGTGAAATATTATTCAGCCATGAAAAATAATGAAATCCTGCCATTTGCAACGACATGGATGGAACTGGAGAGTATTATGTTAGGTGAGATGAGCCAGTCATAGAAAGACAATTACCATATGATTTCACTAATTTCTTTATTTTACATAAAGAAGACTCACAGTCAGGCTCTGTGCTGACAGCTAGCTCAGAGCCTGGAGCCTGTCTTCGGATTCTGTGTCTCCCTCTCTCTGACTCTCCCCTATTCATGCTGTCTCTCTCTCTCTCTCTTTCTTTCTCTCTCTCTCTCAAAAATAAATAAAAGACTCAAAAATTTTAAAAAAGGAAGACTCACAAATGGTGTTCTAATTACTGCCAATTAAATTAAATTCTCAATGATAATCAAGCAAGAGAGAACATATCTCTTCTTTTTTAAAAAAATTTTTTACATTTATTTATTTTTGAAAGACAGAGAGAGACAGAGCATGAATAGAGGTGGGGTAGAGAGAGAAATAGACACAGAATCTGAAGCAGGCTCCAGGCTCTGAGCTAGTGGTCAGCACAGAGCCCGATGTGGGGCTCAAACACACAAACCGTGAGATCATGACCTAAGCCAAAATCGGACGCTCAACTGACTGAGCCACCCAGGCACCCTGAGAACATATCTCTTCTAAGTCACTAGAGGAAAAGCTATTTATGAAAAACAATAACAGACCATACAACAACAAAAAATTTTCTTTTTTGGAGAGACCAAGAGAGACAGAGCGTGAGCGGGGAAGGAACAGAGGGAGAGGAGACACAGGATCTGAAGCAGGCTCCAGGCTCCGAGCTGTCAGCACAGAACTCATTGCGGGGCTCGAACTCACTGACTGTGAAATCATGACCTGAGCTGAAGTCGGACGCTTAACTGACCGAGCCATCCAGGTGCCCCATAACAAAAAAATTTTTAAAGGAAAGGAAAGATAAGAAGTCATTAAAATAGTGTAAAAGAAGATCTTAGAAATAAAATAAAAATAATGCCCATTATGTTAAATATAAAAGATTAAACTTCTCTCTTGAAATATAAAGACCTACAAGTTGAAGCAAAATATAAAATGTAAAAATGAAATCAAGAGACTGCAAAATAAAGACCAGAAGCTAATCCAAATATTTAGTTTATGCTAAAAGAGACATTTTAAGTCAATAGATTCATGATGTAATTCACCAGATGGTAACTTATCACTGAAAGAATTGTTGCCCTATATCAAAATAAAGTCTAAGTGATCATAGGTAAAAATATTTAAAAAGCAACCTAAAAAATCAAAAAACAATCTCTATATAATTTAAAACAAAAGATAATCTTTATATATTCATAAAACTAAAGACAGATACAATGTGACCATTAAAAAATATAAGTTACAAAACACTATAAACAGATGAAATTGGGAAAAAAGTGCAATGGCAAGAAAAAGATTAGACTCCTAATATATAAAGAGCTCTAAAAAATCAATAAAATATAATCGAACATCTAAAATGAAAAATGAAAAGAACATGAATAGACAATTTAGCAAAGAAGAATTACACATGGCCAATAAATATATTTTAAAGTATTATATACGTCAACATCTAGGCAGTTTTGATTGATGATTTTGAAAATAAATACATTTCCCAATGTTGGCAAAGTTAGAGGAAAACATGTATCTGTATAGCATTTCTGGGGGCATAAACTGGTCCAGCTTTTGAAAAGTATTTTGGAAATATATATCAAACCTTGAAAAATGACTGCCCATTTTTAACTAGAAATTTTGCTCCTAATACTTTATATTTTTGAAATAATTGGACATGGGACTTAGCTATAAGGATGTTAATTCATTATTTGTTACCATAAAAATGGAAACAACCAAACACATTTCAAAATAAATAATACAGTCAATAAAAACTGTAGTATCATTAAAAGGTATTTGCAAGTAGTGAGAAAAAATTTTGTATATGTGTGTGTGCATGAGTGCTTAACCATATAACCGTGCCATAAGCCACGAATTCATGGCACCCACTAAACTGCAAACAATGATCACTGTGTGTGGAATTATGAGCGATCTGTTTTCTTTTGTACTTTCTGTGCCTTTCAATTTTTCTCTGTGTATTATTTTTATAAGAGGAATATATGTTGCTTTAAGTATTCAATTAATAAGGATTTTAAAATGTACTTTAGGGGCACCTGGGTGGCTCAGTCAGTTGAGCATCCGACTCTTGATTTTGGCTCAGGTCATGATCCCAGGGTCATGGGATCAAGCCCTGTGTCAGGCTCCAAGTTGATCATGGAACCTCCTTGAGATTCTCTCTCCCTCCTCTCATTTGTACATTCTCTGTCTTAAAAAAAAAAAAAAAAAACTACTTTAAGTCTCTCCAGCTCTTAAAAAATCAAGATGGAGTCCTTCCATGTGTCCTAAAACGAGTTAGTTATCTTAATCACCAAACCTGTTCCTTCCTTAATATTTATCTTGGAGCCAACAGGTCAAAACAGGTCAAAAAGCTGGAGGTGGCCTTCGACTCCACTCTTGACCTTGTACCTCCAAATCTAAAACACACACTGTCAGGGCGCCTGGGGGACTCAGTCAGTTAAGCTTCTGACTTCAGCTCAGGTCATGATCTCACGGTTTGTGGGTTGGAACCCTGCATCGGGGTCTGCGCTGACAGCTCGGAGCCTGGAGCCTGTTTGGGATTCTATGTCTTCCTCTCTCTCTCTCTCTCTGCCCCTTCCCCAGCTTACATTCTGTCTCTCTCTCTCTCTCTCTCTCTCTCAAAAATAAAAACATTAAAAAATAAATAAACAAATAAAATTACACTGTCTGTTTTACCTCCTCCCAAATCTGACATCCTTCTCTCTCCATCCCAGTCTATATAATAAGAAACTAACTGGTTTGGGGTTGGAAATACCTTCATATGATGCGGAGTCTTCCTACAACTTCGTAGATAACACCCCTTGGTTTGTAAGCCAAGTGGCGACTGCTGGCTGGCTGTTGTACATCTGGCTTCAGACCACCTGCTGGGCCGTGATACGCAGGCATCACAGAGCCACGGCATTTCAGAACTGCAAAGAACGTGAAGATTGTTCTTGTCCTGTCCCTACATTTTGCCCAAAGAGGAAACCCAAGGTCAGAGATGCAAAATGACTGAGCCGCGATCCGGCCAGGCGTTGCCTGGAACGGGTCTCCAGATCCTGAGCCTGTGTGCCTCCCCAGGGTCCTCACCACGTCCAGCCTGACGCACCCTTTCAGAAGGGTTCTCAGTCCATGCCAGTCTCTTCTGCCGTTCTGCACGTAGCTCGAACAATCAAGGGGCCCGCAGAATGAAAGCACTGGCAGGACTGGGGGTGCAAACTCGGGCTGTAGCTGAACTTGCTACGTGGCTGCATTGGAACCATAAAGCCATTTGGTCTTGGCTGCCCCTTCTTTCAATTCACATTTGCAAAGTAAAGTAATAAAGTATAACAGAAGCTTCCTTTGATTTAAGGCTGCCGGGGGAGAGCCTCGAGTTAGATGGGGTTGTTTATTTAAATAAATGAATGGAACTTTAACAGAACAGCTAATAAACAAACCCTCCATAAGGTCATGCCAGGCTCCCTGGGACCCGAGGTGTTGGGTCTGAAACGCAGCCAAAGAGACCAAGGGCTCACATTGGCCTCACAGAGGTCTCCAGTGGTCTCCGGGGTCCCCCCTGGGGCCTTGGGTTTGGAAAACCTTCTGAGAAGCCACACCTGGGGACAGGCAGCAAGAGGAGCTTTATTCTATCCACCCTAGAAGGAGGGACAGCCAAGGGACACTGCCAACTGGGAAAGCCAGTGCCCCCCAGCCCCAAGGCACCCACACGCTGCTTTATAGCGACCATAAATCTATTCTCCAAGGCTGCCATGTCCTCTGTGGACCCCAATTGAAGAATGAGAATACGACTCCAGTCACAGTCCAGCTGACGCCCAAATTCAAATTTTTTAAACCTTTAGGTTTGATTTACAATTACAGTCGTTGGTGAGCTGACCTTACTAAGACATCCAGTCCCAGGAGGGAATTTTCTCCCTCAGGCCTTTCTTGCTGCTGCCCTGTCCCTGCAGAATCATCCTTCACCTCCCTGCCTCCTGTCTTTCAAGATCCAGTTCAGAAGCTGCGTTCTCCATGCTTCCTTCGCTTCACAACCCAGGCCAGAGTGAACTTTCTCTCCTGCTTCTCTAAAGGACTTAGTTGGACCTTTAGTTTGCCACTGTCATGTATTGTTTTTTTTAAGTAGGCTTCGTGCCCAGCAAGGAGCCTGATGCGGGCCGGGGCTTGAACTCACGACCCTGAGCTCAAGACCTGAGCTGAGATCCAGAGTCTGGCGCTTATCCGACTGAACCACCCAGGAGCCCCTGTAATGTGTTTTTTTTAATCTCGCGTAGCTGTGGGCACAATGTCTTCTCCCTGTGTGCTTTGCCCATAATCAATGTTCAATAGGAAGATGTGAAACAACAGGACAGTAAGCATTAGTGGTGCAGAGCCCGTCCCATCCCAGAGACAAAGCGAAAGGCCTGGACGTGTCGCCACATTACAGTGGCATGAGGACCCATCTCTGCTCACAAAATGAGCTTTGGAATTATTTTGTTTTATTTTTGGCAAGATGGGCGCACCTCGGGGCTTCAGTCCACGTCTTTTGCCTCTTAAAACGAGGTAGCAAACCCTGGCTGACGTAACAATGGCTTATGACTTTCCTTTGCGGTATTTTAACTAAAGCCATTTTCCTAATAGGCTGTTTACAGTCATTTCCCTTTTGCAGCCGGCCCCAGAGTGAAATGAAAACAAAAAAAATGATACCCAGGGGTTTATCAATTTTTCCTCCCTTATAAACTGTTAGTGCCTCTCAGCAGGAGAAATTCACAGTCCCCAATTTATGACTCCTTTCAGCAGGATTTGTCTGCCCAGATTGACTCACGACATGGAAAAAGCCCAGATCCCTCCGGCGGAGCCTGGTGCCCCCTTGCTGAGCCTGGTAATGTCACTGTTGGGTCTGTGAAATGGTGAAATGGTCGCAGGGGCTGAAGCTGCTGGAGCCCAGGAGCCTTGCAGGGAGGAATGAGGACTCCGTGCCAGGGGGGACTTACCAGGATTCCAAATGAGCAGAGAGGTGAGGGAAAGGAGGGGGTTTGTGCAAGGGACCGCTTCGTCCTTCACACATGCGCTTTCTTAAATAATACAAGACCACGCTTGTGATTTGCTTTAATGACACACTTTTTCATTCATTTGCAATTTCACTTCATTCATTCATTCATTCACTCGCTCAAAATGAGGGTCAACTACAAGCTGGGTAAACAAGAAAACAGTCTCCGCTCTCACAGAGCTTTCCATCTAGTGGCAGACGTGAGTTTAAATAAATTATCCCACCAGTTCACTGTGTAATAAGGGGATCCATCCCAAACTCCGTTGACACAGCACAGGTAAGAAGGATAGGCCTCCACGGGTTCTGTTGGATCTGAGAACCTAAAGACTGAAAAGGAAGGTTGAGCCAGAAAAAAAAAGGTAAATTGAGAAACAAATGTTAAATGGAGAAAGGAAGATATTCAAAATCCTAAGACCAGAAGAAACTTATCGAGTTTGAGAAGCAAAGAAAAGGCCAGGATGACTAGAGCGCATAAACAAAGGAGCCAGTGGCTTAGCTGAACCTTCGGGGATTTACAAGAGATGGATCATGCAATGCCCTGTAGCTTGTGTTGAGGATAACGAATGGGAAGCTATTGGAAAGGTATGGCAGGACTTGATCAGATCATCATGTTAGGAATATTACTCCATCTGATCTATGAAAATGGATCTGAGGAAACAAAAGACGAGTAGGAAATTAGGATAGCAGCCTATGGGAGGATAAGTGGTCATTTATTCTAGAATGCCAACTTGGGCTGAGGTGATGGTGGCAGAGTTGAAGAGTATGGAGATTCAAGATCTATTTTGGAATGTAATCTTGAAGGCTAAATATAATCTTCAAGACGGATGGGGTATAAGCAAGCTCCTGCTTTCTCCACAACTAGTACCTTACTTCTTAATTCCTCCAAACCAGGTGGGGCTAACAGGAGACATCAAGCTTCTCTCTCTCCAACACCACCCTTGGGCCACTATCTACCTCTCCATTATCTACCTAATCAATCCGTGCCTCTCCCCTTATCAGTTGTGTGTCCTTTTGTTTAGTTCCCATGAGCTTCCGGAATCCTCCTCTGTGAATTGTGGGAAAGTTGAGAGAATGAGATGAGATGATATCTAAAGAGCTCCTAGAACACAGAAGGAAGTCAGTAAATGCAGGTTTATTTCTCCCCTCCCCGCCCTTCATACCTCTGCCCCTGAGACCTTGAATTTGGTGATTTCCTTATCCAAATATAACCATCTGTCCTGCTCCCTCTTTCCTTCCCCATTCTACACAAATGTGCTCTTCCACCCCATCCAGATAAATATTCACTTATTGACTCTATCCATCTAGCTAATTCCACTTTCTACGTCCGTTAGACTCGACTTTCAACACCCATTTTGACCTCATGGTTATTTACGACCCGCATTTACAACGACCTCCTGTTCCCTGGTGGCTGAAGCAGTAAAGTGGCTGAACTTGGGGACAGAGGTGTAGTGCCTGGGAAATAAAGAGATGTTGCAGGTCAAAGGCAGGGCAGACAGGGACACTGTCTGGGGGCTGGAGCCGATTCAGAAGCAAAAAACCAGAGCCAGGCAAGCTGTTAGGTGAGTGGAGGCAGACACAACCTGACAGAGATAAGGGATCTTGAAACAAAAGCAAAAACCTTCCGCAGACAGGAAACCTCTCGTTCCCTCCTCTGTCACTCTTGTGGCCGGATCCAATGATAGCCTTCCTCTCCAGCTTTACTGAGTCCCAGAGTCCTGAGTTGCTCCCTGCAGCCACCACCACATTAACAGGCCAGACAGCAGGTTTTATGTAGCAGTGCCATCTGGCTTCTTCCAGAGATATCAGACCCGAACTCAAGAACCCCTGAGAGCGCCTTCCCAGTGTTTAAAAATACATTTAAATTAAGGAGGAAGTTTAAACTAGTTCACCTCTGAGACTCCTTCCAGTTCGGGGAGATTTTCTGTTCAACAGACCTTTAATTTGGTTCATGTTAAACTTATTTATTGAATAGATGGTAAATGCATATAGTAAAATGAAATTAAACAGCATGAAGGGGTACATACCCAAAGTCCTAACTTGCCTTCCTCAGAGACAATTACTATAACAAGTTTCGTAGGTAGATGTGTAGTGGTTTTTTGATAAACATTTACTTGTGAATAACCATTTATGAGTATAAATAGCTGGGAAGCTTTTCTCAGCCCTCACTTATCTTTCAATCATGAAGCTTCAAACTTACCCTATCCTTATTTATAGAATCAACCTCTTCCTATTTTGTGTCCTCATTGTGCTAAGTAAAGACCCCAATTATGGTGTCTAAAATGTTTTCCTGCCTATGTATGTCTCCCTGTCTGTATTACAAAATGATGAATGAAATAATAAAGTAGAAGGAAGAAACTATAAAGGTAGCAGTGAGAATTAATGATATA
The DNA here is from genome assembly GCA_028646485.1 of Cryptoprocta ferox. Lineage (NCBI taxonomy): Eukaryota > Metazoa > Chordata > Mammalia > Carnivora > Eupleridae > Cryptoprocta > Cryptoprocta ferox. Next base: position 6,943,114 of record CM053565.1, read on the forward strand.
GAAAACAGCCACCCAAAAAACAAGTTATAGCTGATCCTAAAACCAGAGTCCGTTCTTTATGGAGACTAATGACGTAGATGCTTGGCAGTTCGGACTAAAAGAAGAAGGAGAGGAAGAAGAAGGAGTAGGAGGAGTCGGAGAAGGAGAAGAAGAAAAGGATGAAGAAGAAGGAGAAAAAGAAGGAGAAGGAGAAGGAAAGAAGGAGAAGGAGAAGAAGGGGGGAGGAGGAGGAAGATGAGGATGAGGATGAGGACAAGGAGAGGAAGAAGAAGAAGAAGAAGAAGAAGAAGAAGAAGAAGAACAGGAGGAGGAGGAGGAGGAAGAAGAAGGAGAAGGAAGAGGGGGAGGGGAAGGGGAAGAAGGAGAAGAAGGAGGACGAGGAGGATGAGGAGGATGAAGAAGATGGAGAGGACAAGGAGGATGAGGAAGAGGAGAAAGTAAGTAATATTGAAAGCAAGAAAATTAATAGATTGGTAGTTATAGAGAAGGCTTTTATATTATAAGGGTATTTTGTACCATTTTTATGCCAACAAATTTGAATATCAGATAAGATGGATGATAATTTGGGAAACTACCAAACCTGAATATACTAATAACCGTATAAGAAACTAACAGGGTAATCAAAGATTGCCACTAAAACTCTTGGCCCAAGCATTTTATACGCGAATTCTACTGAGCTTTCAAGGATTTGTGTCTTTTAACTGATTCTACAGCATAACAAAAGATAGGAAATTTCTCAACTCAATCTTCAAAGATAGTGCATGGAAAAAAAAATGTTGGCCAGTCTCACATACATAGATGTAAACATTCTAAGCAGTAAATTAGCAAATCAAATCCAACAGTTTGATAATAGAAGGTCAAAATTGTTTATCTCATTTACCATTGGGCAACCCACTATTATAATTCACCACATAGGCTGCTTAAAATAGAATATGACTATATATATATATATATATATGAATATAGAATAGTCATATATATATATATATATATAGTCACCATAAAAGATGCCAACATGAACAGCTGATAAAATTCTTCATCCTTCCTCATGAAAACATACTTTCATAACATTATTTTATTTGAATAAAATGCCCTTATTCTCTAAAATAGAGTCTTTACCAAATCCTCCAGTAAAAATCCCACATACTTGTGAAATATTAGAGGCAGTTTTACTAACTGGGAACAAAACAAGGATCTCTATTATCATTGCCACTGAAAACATTAGCCAATGTAATGAGACAAGAAAAGGAGAGTTTTAACTATTGCAAAGGAAGGCACCAAATGGCTAATTGTCATGGTTATCGATGAAGGAAAGTCTAAGAGAAGCCATTTAAAACATTATTATAAATAATAAGGTAATTCAACAAAGGGGCAAATAGAAGACAACATAACACCATTTCTTTTCTTATATATAAGAAAATAAAAAATATAATAATAGTAATAAGGCAAATATCTATATATCATTATAATTTGCTAGGTGCTGCTCTAAGTATTTTACACAGGTTAACCCATTACTTTATCCTCATAACAACTCTAGGAGTCAGGTGTCATTATTGTTACCATTTCACAGAAGGGTAAAGCAACTTGCCCACGATCATGCAGCTGACAAGTGGCAAAGCCATGGTATAAACCAAGAGAGTCTGGCTGCATTTTCCATGCTCTGGAAATTATATCCGGAGTGAAGATCCTCATTACAAATTTTCTGAAGACCACAAAAATAATTTTTGTCAGGATGACAAACATATTTCAATTTGATAAAGTCAAAGAATGATAACGATTGAAGGATTCAGATTCTCCCCTACACTGTGACTTGAACAACGGCCTGATGAAACCCTTTTGAAGGCAATTTATTATCTATTAAGGTTGAAAATAAACTGGGCACTTGTGCTAAAGAGATCTTTTGATATAAGAATACTTATTGCAGAATTGTTGGAAATAGCATGAAATAGACAACTAAATGCCCATCAATAGGAGCCCCTGGAAATAAAGGATGCTAAATCTTTATTATAAAATATTATGCAGCTGTCAAAAATGTATCGATATGGAGGGGCACCTGGGTGGCTCTGTTGGTTAAATGATTTCAGCTCAGGTCATAGTCTCATGGTCATGGGGTCAAGCCCTGCATCAGATTCTGCACTGAGTATGGCGACTGCTTGGGATTCTCTCTCTCCCTCTCCCTCTGGCCCTCCTCTGCTCTCTCTCTCTCTCTGTCTCTCTGTCTCTCTCAAATAAAAAAAAAAGCATCGATATGGAAAAATTACTATGACAGACTTTCAGATGAACACAGCAAACTATAGGACAATACAGAATGATCCCTACTGTGCTTTTTAAAGTCATAATATAGAGAGATAGAGGTGCATATTCATGCACAGAAATGAGACCGACAGAAGATGGTCCAACCTGCTGGCAGAAATGTCTCCTGAGAAAAGGACAAGGAGAAGGACAGGAATGCAAATCCTTCAGGGTTTTCTCTCTATGACCCTGCATCACTTAAACCTCATTTAGGAGGAATGTATTTTAAAGTTTGAATGTGTCGTTTAAAAGGACACACATTTTAAGAAAAAAATGAAATATTACTCTCAAAATCAGAGCCCAGGAAAGGGAAATTTTTTTGGCTAAAGAACGTATTTAAGCCCAAATGCAAACAGTTAGGTGTTTTTGAGTTTTTTGGTTTTCTTGTTGGTTTGTTGGTTGGTTGGTTGGTTGGTCTGGTTTCTTTGGTTTTGCAAATGGACTGAGAATTTTGATGACAAGGGAGTTCGGAGATGCTCATTCCTCTGACCACTTCTAGCAATACTTAGGGAGGTGAGGGATAGACCTATTCTTCTGAATGAGAATGAATGAGAAGAATAAGAGAGCCCTGGAAAGGCAAGGAATTTGCCTTGTCATGTAAGAATGCTGAGTTGTGTTTGTTTTATCTTAGGAAGCAGGGTTAACAAGATCTGTTCAATAAGAGTTGTTTCTGAGAATGGTATTAGATTTGTGAATGGCCCTGCTTTAGAGAGGAGTTTCGATGCCCTTTCCCAAAAGGCAATGGAAAGCTGAGATCTTAAGACTGTGTTTGTTCTGGGGGGAGAGATTGAGGTTCAAGACTGGATGGTTTAAACTCCCACCACACCTCCCAAGGCTGGGAAAAAAGAGCATCGGAAAACCCTCCCTCTACCCCTATATTTAGTAATAGCAGCTGCAGGTCAAAGTGGGAGACAGCAGTTAGTGCTTAGGAGGGGGCAATGGTGTCAGAAAAAAAAAATTAAAGCAAAAGATCTGGAAATAGCTTATGGTTAATAAAGCTGGCCCTGAAAATGTTCACCTTAGTATGCATCTTGGCTGCACAGCTCAAAAGCTCTGAGACTGTGGGTAAATTGCCTAAGTTTTTTTTTTTTATTCTTAGTTTACTTACCTTTAAAATGGTGATCGAATGATTTTCTCACAGGTTTGTTGTGGGTAATAAATGAAATCATCTTGTGCAGCACTTAGAACAGTGTTCAGGACATAGTATTCAATACATGTTAGTATGATTGTAATACATAATAGTATTATTTACTTAATGGTTATTTTTGAGAAAGACAGAGAGAAATGGGGGAGTGCAGGGCTGGGGGGAGGAGCAAGAGAGAGGGAGACACAGACTCGGAAGTGACTCCAGGCTTTGAGCCATCATCACAGAGCCTGACACGGGGCTCGAACCCATGAACCATGAGATCAAAACCTGAGCTGAGGTCGGACGCTTAACCAACTGAGCCACCCAGGCGCCCCTAGTAATAATCGTATTATGACCATCATAGGATCCAGGGAAACAATCACACTCCTTGAGGAATTTGGTCTCTAACTTGTGGTTACTTTTGCTTCTTGGTAGAACATGTTCCAAGGTTCACCGAGGAGTAGATGGCTCTTGGGTGTGGCCTGGAAAGTGCCCTGACAGTTGGGGACATTCTAGAGCTTCACTGTCTAGTCGCCACTGGTTTGTGTGGCTACTGAGAGCCCGAAATGTGGCTAGTCCAAAGAGAAATGTACCATAAGCATCAGGCAATACTCTAGATTTGAAGACTTGATATGAAAACAACGATGTGAAATAAATCATTAATCATTTTCATGTTGATTACATGTGGAAATGATCATACCTTAGGTTTATTGGCTTAAATGAAAGATGTTGTTAATATTATGTTCATTTCTTTCATTTGGCTTTCTTTAGGTGGCTACGAGGAAGTTTTAAATTACATTCCTATTGGATAATGCTGGGCTACAATGTATTTCTCCTGTGCGGTGTGTCTTTAGCATTTTCAAAACACTTTCTTTGAGTTTCTGGGACAGTAGGTGAAAAGAAATTCTTTTCTCCATTACTAAGATAAAGAAACTGAGAATTGAAGTAATTTGCCCAAAGACGTTCTAAGTATGACTCATGCCCATGTTGGAAACAAAAATTCAACTTAGAATGGAAGCCTTCATAATTAAAAAAGTTTGGCAGCTTTCCTCCTCTCCCACCATGTCTCACTCCACAGAGGCAAATAGTTTTTTTTTTTAATTTTAAATGTTTATTTATTATTGAGAGAGAGAGAGAGAGACAGACAGAGTGTGAACGGGGGAAGTACAGAGAGAGACAGAGACACAGAATCCAAAGCAGGTCCACGTTCCAAGCTCTCGGCACAGAACCCAATGTGAAGCTCGAACCCATGAACCGCGAGATCATGACCTGAGCTGAAACTGGATGCCTAACCGATTGAGTGACCAGACGCCCCAGAGACAAATACCTCAAAAGTTTTTTTTAATTAATTTTTTTGAGAGAGAGAGAGAGAAAGAGAGAGAGAGAGAGAGAGAGCATGCAGAAGTGAGTAGGGGAGGGGCAGAGAGAGAGAGAGACATCCCAAGTGGGCTCCACACTCAGTCCAGAGCTGACGCAAAGCTCGATCTCATGATTGTGAGATCATGACCTGAGTGAAGTCAAGAATGGATGTTTAACCGATTGAGTCACCCAGGTGCCCACGAATACTTTTAGTATGTATTTTTAGTGGTGTTATTCATTACTTCAGCGTTACCCATGTAACTCTTATCAACTGTGAGCATTCATGTTCAAGATTCTTTTCCATGAAGCACCCTGCCTTCATCAGAACAGCCTTTGGTCAAGCAGCTTTCTGAGTCAATCATGTCTAAGCAAAGTCTTGAGCTTATAACAAGAATTTAGGGTTGTTACCAGAAAGGAAGGAAAAGAATTCTTGAGGAAGTAAAGAGTGTGTGACTTTAGTCATCTTTTTCCATAATGGGATCTTTAGGGGTGCTGTCGCTGCCCCAGCTTGCGGCACAAAATAATCCAAGTATGAATGTCCAACTTTGTATCAGGATTCTACCAACTTTTGAACCAAGGATTCTTATTGGGACAAGATGTGGCCTCCCTAAAGTTTGGTATCAATTTGTCAAAGAGAACCAAAGACCACACAGAGCCTTTAATATTAGTTACAAGAAAATTTAACTCCGAGGTTGGCAAGCTTTATCTGTAAAGCACTAGATAGCAAATGTTTTAGGCCCCTGAAGGCATGTGGTCTCTGTACAGCTGAGCAACTTTGCTTGTTGTAGCACAAAAGCAAAGTCCTAAACAATACAGAAATGAATGGGTACGGTTGTGTTCCAATAAAACTTTATTTACAAAAACAGGTGGAGGGCCAGCTTTGCTGAAGGGCTGTAGTTTGCCAGCTCTTGGAGTCCAGCTAATTTCTAGCTGAAACCACATCCAAATCACAAAGAGTCAACACATTTGCACAAGAGGAAGAAATATATATTAACACTGAGTAGTATTATTCATAAACAACAGTAAGACAGGACTATTTAGGGAAATCGGTGACAGAGAAGACGCTTATTTTGATAGTGAGGTAGCAGCCCCGGTGAGGGGGCATTATGGTAGGCTTACCTTGAGATGTGGGGTGGAGAAAGGAAAGGAAAAGTAACCAGAGGAGGCTGTTAAGGCTGATGTTTGCCTCCTCCACAATGAAGAATACCTGTACATTTTTAGCAGTGAGGTTGGTAGAGAGAAATGATTAAGTCACTAGGGAAACAGGAGGACTTGGTATCATGAACAGGTAGAAAAGTTTGCCCAGACAGGAAGGAGCAATGTTTCCTACTTTAATAGAGGAATGAGAATTGAGTTAGCTCCTCAAGGACACTTTGTTTCTCCATTTTCCATTCTTTCATGATATATTGATCTATGTCGCTCTCCTCCTGCATCGCCTCCAGCCTTACATCCTTGCTTAGTTGGATATTAGTTGGTCTTTCTTTCTTGAGGTGAAGAAACTTAGGCCAGTGATCTTTCCATCTTCAAATTTACTCAAGGGTGTGTCCAAAGAGAAGGCACCCAATATTATTTTCACTAGGACTGGAGACAAGAAAGCATGCGCATCCGAGACTGTATTACAGGGTTATAATCCGTTGCCAAGCCTGGGCTTTAGATTGAATTAAAAGCCATCTCAATTTAAGAGGTCTCCTGGCAAAATGCTGGCCTACCATGTGAGTGGATGAGCATGAAAGATGGCTGGCCACGGCTATCCTTCCTGAACGTCTGCAATCAAAGGATAAATGAATATGACTGATTTTCCTGAATAAGGCTGGGTTTGCGTTTAAGATAAATGGCCAGGCAAGGTGAGGTTTGATGATGAATGAATTGGGATTAGCATTGCAGGCGTGATGGAGAAAGGCTTTCTATTCCTGATACTTAAAATCATTACTCTTGGTTAACATCTGCCACAATTAATCACTCCACCCCCGTGTTTGCTCAGCGTACTTTGTTTGGATCTCAATTTAAGCCCTGATTTTAGTCTACCTTCTATCATCCATAGATGTATAAAAGCCTGTTCTTGCCAGTGGGCTGTGATTCCCTTGAGAGCAGGCACTGTTTTAGCTAATTTTGTAGCAGAGTGGGAACTCCGGGATGTCTATGGAGCAACGGTTTGGGGGATGGCGATCTTAGGCAAGACAATGTAAGAGTCTGCGGGCTGGGCTTGTAATGCATTTTTGCTTAGATTTTTAGGTAGCTTCAGGTGGTGGGTGACGGAGGAATATTAAATCTCTGGCAAGCCACCCTTGGGCACCAAAAGACTCCCTCAAATGCTGTGTCCATACATGGTTGAATTGAACGTGTGGCTATTTTACCTGAATTTCTTTAAAGGTTAAGGACATGAAGGAAATGTTCACCCAGCATATCTCTCTCATAGGAAGAGCTGCTTCACATTCCTGGAAGGCATATTTTGATGAATTCTAATGACCAGGTCCTTCTAAGACCAGTAGATTCCATTTAGAAGTGCTGACCTTTGGTGGTGCTGAGTTTGGGTATATATTTTAGCTCTGGGAGCTCAGACATAACTGAGTCACTCAGCACAATAGAGGGGAGAGGCCTGAGGCGGGGAGAGTGACAGGTTGGGGAAAGCCAGCTTGAGCCAGGCAGGGGGAGCAATACAGAGAAAGGCAGAAGGGAAGAATTCCAACCCTCTACCACACACACACACACACACACACACCCCTTCTCTGGTGGCATAGTTGAAAATGGATTTGAGAGAGCATGAAATATCTAAAGGGCATTTAAATCTGTACCCTGAGAAGGGCATGCTTCAGGCATGGTGACCTGAACAGCAAAGATTTGTGTCCCCCAGTGTGAAAGGGCAGAGTTGATGCTACCCAGGCAGAGACTCCATTTCCCAGCTTCCTTCCTTCTGGAGGCAGGGGTGGGGGGCAGGAGGGGGTGTCCATATGGTTAGTTCTTGCCAATAAAATGTGAGTGAACTGAAGTGTGACCCTTTGGATTGAGATGGATAAACATTGGGTGCTCTAGGTCAGGGGTTAGCATTTTTTTTTTTTAAATGGCAGATAATAAATATCAGTAGGCTTTTCAGGCTACCCAGTCTCTACCGCAACTTCTCAGGTCTGACATTTTAGCAAAAATCAGCCATAGAAAATATGTACACAAACAAGTGTGTCTGTGTCCCAATTAAACTTGACTTGGGGACGTTGAAATGGAATTGTATGTAGTTTTCATGTGTCACACACTGTTAGTCTTCTTTTGATTTTTTTAAAGCCCCTGAAGAGTGTGAAAACCATCTCAGCTCAAAGGCCATCCCAGAATTGGCTGTGGGCAGGCTCTGCCCTGTGAGCTTTAGTTTGCCACTCCTGCTCTTACATGACCGCATGTAACCTGGATTCAGGAGATCCACTGGATGGCTCTAAGGTCCCAGAGAACAGTGAAGTGACAAGATGGAAGTAGACCCACCCAGATGACCTGCTTGAGCAGCTGTCCAAGTAGGAATGTCATGGCGGGGGGGGGGGGCGTAAGAAATAAACCTTTATTTTGTTAAGCCACAAAGATTTGAGCTAATGTTTGTTACAGGAGCTAATGTTGCTTGTTTTAATAACTTTCCTCTTCTTCCTCTGGCTTCAGTGAAAGATTCAATGCCTTCTATATTGTTCACTAGGCTTTGGGAGGCTTGAAAAGACAAGCGAGGGGACACTAGCTGTCTAGGCTACACAATAGCCCGTGGTCATTACTTTCTCTGAGTCAATATCAATTCCTTTCTGCCTCTTTCAAAGGAGAAGGCTTCCCCCTTGAAAAGAGGATCTCTCTGTCTCTGTCTTATGCATACCTTTAATATCTTTCCTCCTGCATTCAAAGATGCTATAATCTTTCCTATCCTTTCAAGTAAAAGCAGAGAGAAAATCTGTTTCATTGAGCCCTACTGACTTCTCAAGCTTATGACTTCTCTGTCTTTCTCTTTGTAAATAGCCTTCATATTTTTAGAGCAATTTTAGGTTCATAGCAAAAGTGTGAAGAAGGCACAGAGATTTCCTATATATCCTCTTTCCCCACGGCCTCCCCTAGTATCAGTATCCCTCACCAATGTGGTACATTTGTTATGACTAATAAACCCACACTGATACATCATGATCATCCAGAGTCCACAGTTTACATTAGGGCTCACTTTTGGTGTTGTAAATTCTATGGGTTTGGAAGAATACAGCCATCATTATAATATTATGCAGAATCTTTTCAGTACCCTAAAAATCCTCTGTGCTCTACATACTCACCCCTCCCATCCCTCTAACCCTTGGACACTACTGATATTTTTATATCTCCATAGTTTTGCCTTTTCCAGAATGTCAGATATCCAGAATCATTCAGAATATTGCCTTTTCAGATTGGCTTTCTTTATGTAGTGATATGCATTTAACTTTCCTCCATGTCTTTTCATGGTTTGCTAGCCCATTTCTTTTTAGTGCTGAAAATGCATTAGGATGTCAGGATGGACCACAGTTTAATCCATTCACCCACTGGGGAATATCTTGTTGCTGTGACTTTTCCATTCAACCACAAGATTTTGAGCCAAGGCTTGATCTACAGCCTCTTTTTTGTCATTCATTACTGTTATCTTTTTGCAGGCAAGCATCAGTCCTGTTCACACTATCATAACAGCTCTTGAGGACACCAATGATTTCTAGGTGGGCAAATCAGTGGTCTTGTCTAAGTCTTTATCCATCCTAACTACTGCTGTCTTTGGCTTTTTAGAACCCTAAGTGTCCTAGGTGTGGGAGTGTTCCACCTTGGTATGCATTACCTCAGAGCCTGCATGAAATTATTTATTAGCCATTGGTTCTTTGTGCATACAGTAAAGGAAAGCTAGACCATACATGAACGTGAGTGTTGGTTCAGGCAAGAGAGAAGTCTATGCCATTTGCTAGAGATGTCATTCAGAGTGAACATGTGTGCCATTATGAATTAAAGCGATCAGGACATTTAGCCCCCCACCCCCCACCCCAACAAAGTCAACTGCTTCAGCAAATAGAAAAAAATGGATGAAAACAGAAGAAATGCCTGAAATACAAGGAAAAAGAAAAAGCCAACTGCTTCAACAAATAGAAAAAAAATGGATGAAAACAGGAGAAATGCCTGAAATACAAGGAAAAAGAATAAAGTACTTTTTAAATATACCTCTGTTATAGTATTTACATAGTATGAGATTGACTCAAATGTGAAATCACCAATGGTTGACATTTTTGATCTACAAAAGGGACATTAGGTGAAGTACCTGTTTTTCCCCAGCAGCTTGGATTTAAACGTCTAGGACTTACCTTATTCATATTATATGTCTAAAGCCTGGGGGGCATGTGTGTTGAACTGAATCCAGATTCAGTTGAAGGCAATGACTGCACATCAGAAAATCTGGGTTCAAGTCTTCTCTCTGCCCCAACTATCGGTGTCAACTTAGATAAGTCACCCTTGATCTGAGTCAGTGTTTTTTAAAAAAAATTTTGTATGTTTATTTATCCTTTGAGAGATAGAGAGAGAGCATGAGCAGGGGAGGAGCAGAGAGAGGGAGACACAGAATCAGAAGTAGGCTCCAGGCTCTGAGCTATCAGCACAGAGCCCGGCGCAGGGCTGGAACTCACAAACCGAGAGATCATGACCTGAGCCGAAGTTGGACGCTTAACCGACTGAGCACCCGAGGCGCCTCCAAGTCAATGTTTTTATCTGTAAAATGGACATGGCTTCTGTAACATCTCCCTTAAACACTTCTTGCCAGGATCAAATAACATAGTACAGATGGCACTATTTTCTCAACTGTAATAAAGCTACGGCTCTTCACACAATTTAGAGTCAGGATTCACTCATTATGGATATTGATGAGTGAACACTGAAAAAAGAAAAATTTACCAGTGTGACCTAGTTGTGTTTTCCTGTTTCATGGATGAATAGAAGAGGACTGAGATCATACACCTGTGATGTATATCACTCCCAGAACCTGGGTCTTCTGCTTGGAACTTCCCCTTCTTGAATTGCCTAGACTATTGAGCTATAAATTCCACACTTCTTTTTTAGGTAGGGCTTAAAAAAAACTGAGCTATTTTCATACTCCACTGAAAACTGTTTGCCCCTGAGCAGTTTACAAGTGAGATTTTCAACACTGAACTATTCCATCAACAACTCCCCAAGGCTAAGGATTCTTCCAGATACTTGGAGCTTTGCTCATGTTTTCAAGCCAAGCTCATCCAAGCACAGATCAACTCCAGCCTTCAGTTTGCAAAAAGATCTCCTGCATCTTCTCTGCTACCCGGTTGAAAGTTTCTTGACTCGGTTCCAAGGAATCTTTTCCACCTCCATTTTATTAAAATTCATTTTATCGTATTACAACCTTTCAAGAAGACATGTACTGCAACAGGGAAATAAATAGAGCCAATCTCTTTTGTATCATCAAAGTCCTTAAATGATGAAGATACGAAATACCAGTTTCTTTTTTTTTCCTTTTCATCATCATGTGGAAGGATTATTGAGGCTAATTGAAGCCTGTTACATTTTTCTGCTATTGATGTGGATTTTAGCTGAAGTGGAATGAAACATATCGTCTATGAAAGGAGATTACTTTTACAAATTAAACCAATGTATCTTACTGAGTTCTATTTCCAGAAATGTGACCTTATTACACTTCATAATTTAAAATGAGAGCAATAAAGACATGCTAGCCAACATGACTTCTAATAATGCCTGCTGGATTTGAATTAAGTTTGGTCTTGACCATTAAAACATCACAAGGTACCCTGTGGGGACTGTGATGAAAAGCTCCCCATTGGATCAGTGGTTCCTGGCCATTCCAGACATGATAGCGGCCTTCCTCTGTTCTTAGTAAATAAAAGGCTCTTGAGTATTCTTGCTGTTGCTACAAGAAGAGAAAAATCGGATTCTCTATATATAGCTATCGCTGTCTGCAAGGTGAGAAAGAAAAGAAGGAAGAAGAAAGAAAAGAAGGAAAGAAAGGCAGGCAGACTTTCAACCCAGATTTATTTTGAAGAGGAGAAACTGGTGGGAAAACAGGGGAGGAAGGGAGGCCAAAGGGCAGGGTGTAGGGAGCCTGGTATCGGGGAAGGACATCTGGCAGAAGGGGCCACATTGGAAGAGTAAGCATGTCCTGATGAGCTGAGGTGGGGGAGGGAGGAGTTCTAGAAAATACACTGGAAGTTTTTAGAGCATCGGAAAAGGGGCTGAGGCTAGGAAGGAGCAGACACGGGATGGTACATTAAAAGACTTGATTGAAAAAAAATAATAGTAAGGTTGTTCAAATATGCCAGGTAAGGGTGGAAGTGCAAAACTCTTAAGCCCATAGTTTTTCCTGAAATGGCTTTCCCTTCACACGATAGAATTAAAAAACTGGTCCATTCAGAACGCCTGATCTCACACAGTTGTGATACATACATAAAGCTGTAAAGGGATGTAGATAGGGGACTTCAAGAAGAAAGTACTGATTGCAGATCAAGTCTCTCATTTAGATACTCACTGGTTATGTCTCTGGGACATTTGCTCTCTATGTGTGGTCTCCTGTGGTAGGGGTAGTGAAAATGCCTTTAATCCTCTATGTCTAGCTGGACTTGACCCCAGCCAGAGTAAATTGCGAATATTCTAGAGTCTCAAAAACAAACCTGCATTTGATAATCCCACATCTTCAGCTCCTTTCTTGTTTTGCTTTGTTGTGCAGAATGTGTTGGTCATATTGTTCAATGCCAAATGGCCAAAGACAATCTGGGATTGTGGAGATGGATGGGATTTCAAACATCACCTTGCTCAGTCTCAAACTACCTCCCTCACTAAAATCTGTTGCCCTTAAGAGCAGACAAAATCTAGAGCTAGCATATAGTAGTGGTGGCTAAGACACAGATAGCCCACATCCTTCTCCTGCTTGCCAGGTATATCAGTTCAAGCCAAGTTTTTTAAACAGTTCTTCATCTGTGAAATATGAATATCAATAGTACCTACTTTGCAGGGATGTTGTGAGAATTAGATAAAGTCTACAGAAAATATGCCAAGCTCTAGTCCAAATAGTCAATATTCATTGATTATTAGTAGGTATTTCCATGGTTGCTAATACTTCTTATTGCTACTGCTACAATTTCTATTCTTAATATTAGACCACTCATCCAGGATCTTTTCCCTGGGTATTGCCGCTTTCTCTACCATTTATCTGGTTGCAGTTGGAGTAACCATATCTATACAATGGTACTTGTCTTCTCTATGCACTCCTACGCTCCACACGTTCCTGGAATTGTGGGTTGATAATCAAAATTCAATCAGGGGGTCCCTTCTAAATAAATTTTAATTTGAGAACAAATGACAGTCAACTCAGACTTTGCAACCTGGCTGAACCCATAGCATGTAAAAGATGGATGACGTCATCGGTTATTTTCTGTCACGTAGAAAACTGAGAGATGTGGCCCATGGCAACACTTCTCCAATCTTTACTGAGCACCAGAATTACTATAAGGGCTTGTAAAAATACATATTGCTGACCCTTAACTCTGTTTCTGATTCTGGGGCAGGGTCTGAGAATATGGGTTTGTAACAAGTTTCCAGGTAATGTTGATTCTGTTGGTCTGCACACTTTGCGAACCACTTGTATATCAGAAGAGAGAAGAATAACACCACAATGTTGAACAAATCAAAGATCGATAGGTATGTATGCAGGTAGGTAGTTAGATAGATAGATAAGACATATATATTATTCTGTCTTCTCCAGATATTCAATACTTCCCTAATTTCAGATACTTCCCTCTTTTGATTTCATGAACTACTCCAAGATCATTCTAATAATGACCCTTTCTTGCCTAACTAAACTGGCTTGGTGTCTTTTGCAATCCAAAAGATGATTCAAGAGGTTTGGGTGGGCATTATAGCCTCTTGTACTTATAGCGGATTCTTCATATTTTGTCCCAAACTTCCAGATAGCCTTTATATTCATACTCTGTACAGAAAAGAAGAGTTTACTCTTCCGAATACAATGAGGACTTCAAAAAGAGGCTGAAGGGATCTCCATCCAGCAAGACATCATCGCTGAGGTACAGGATTCCATATATAGCCAGAGCGGAGGACCACTCTTTTGGCCCATTGGGAAAAGGGACTCCTAAGGCATTTGCAGCCAATGCCTGTGTTTGCAGGACCTCACTGCAGCCTTGCAGATTCAGATTTGAGCCCCAGTTTTGGGGTCACCAGCTGGGTGATCGTGGAGAAGTTCCTCAGCATTTCTGATCTTCAGTGAACTCCTCTTTCGAATGAATGAAGAAACAGAATCACTCTACACGTTTAGAGTCCCACTGACTGATAAACTGTGGAAAGCACCCCTGTATTTCTGGAGCATTTGTGCAAAGTGAATATGCAGCATTATCATCGTTTTTGGGAGGTGAGGGAAGGAGGCCAACCGGACCGAGGTTTAGCATAAGAGATAACACAAGAAAGCATAATTGTGTGGCCAGCGATGAGTCCAGACGGTTAATCTGGGCTCTTTCCTTGTCCCTCCATATCTCTAAGCATACAGACTCTCCTGCTGGGAGAAGCAGGGTCCCAACCTTAGAATTCTTATTATGCCACTGAACTCTCGTCTTTTGTCTGTTTATTTCTTTCCATTCAGTGACTCTAATTCCCGATCAGAGGATGGAGTGACCAAAAATATTTCCTGCCTGGGACAATCAAGTCCCCTCTAGAGAAAGCCCTGGCATGCCTCCATCCCGTTGTCAGGTCCCCGACACAGACCCTTCTGGGATACGGCTAGTGAGCAGACAGCAGCAGGGCCCCCAGTCAGGAGCACCCCCTGACTGTGTCCCCAATTTTCACACCATCATGGGAGGTCTCCTGAGCCTAACTGGCTGGGCCACACCAGGTGAGACAGACCAGGTGTGACGCTAAGGTCATTAGGTGGATTTTTAAGGAATAAACATGTCAAAGCCTTGGCATCCTGAGGTGTGCTGTCCCCTTTTAAGCAGGAGCCCCGCGAGGCTGTACATTATCAGTGATGTCCTGGTATCAGTGTCTCTGGAATCCCTTTGTGCCCTCGAAGGCACAGCACGTCCTCTATAATATTGTTATTGGTGGCAAATCTTCATTTGCTCGGAGTAGATTTGATTTTGGAAAATAGCTGAGAGCAATTCATTCCGCGCCTGGCGACAAGGAGGGTGATCAAGCAGGGTAATAGCACTTTGGGTAATAAACAAGTGTGACTTTGAGATTGATTTTTTGGGGCATGGATCATAAACCGATTCTGAGAGCAATCAGAAATGCAGCTGTATGAGCTTTCCCAAATATGCTTCCTCCTGCGTTCCTACTGTGTAGCAGACACTTTACATAGATAGTCTTTAAATACATAATCTCACAATTCTGCCATATGATCAATATTGGCAAAATAGGGAACAGACTCCCAGAGCAGGAACCTACCCAGTGTCACAGAGGTAATGAATGGCAGCATCAAGATCAGACTTTAAACTACCTGATTGCAAAGACTCATGCTCTGGGACTCACCCATGGGGCTTTGTGCCCGACTTTCTTCTCAGCTTCCTCATTTTCCCCCCATTTCCTTCAGCTGTCTTCTCTGAACCTCAGCCTCCTACCTGGCTGGCACCCTCCACCTTCCCAGAGTAATTTGCCTGACAAGATAAAACCTTCAACCGGGCACCTGGGGTGGCTCAGTCAGTTAAGCGTCTGACTTCGGCTCAGGTCATGTATCTCACGGTTCGTGGATTCCAGCCCCGTGTCGGGCTCTGCTGACAGCTCAGAGCCTGGAGACTGTCTTCAGAGTCTGTGTCTCTCTCTCTCTCTCTCTTTGACCCTCCCCTGCTCACGCTGTCTCTCTCTGTCTCTCAAAAATAAATAAACAACAACAACAACAACA
Source organism: Cryptoprocta ferox (assembly GCA_028646485.1). NCBI lineage: Eukaryota > Metazoa > Chordata > Mammalia > Carnivora > Eupleridae > Cryptoprocta > Cryptoprocta ferox. The sequence goes on from CM053565.1 coordinate 6,958,782, forward strand.
ACAACAAAACCCCCTCAAATAAGCCCTTACCCAGGTCTAGAATGGCAAGATGTGGCAATTACCCTAGCTTTTCTCATAAATCACCCAAAGCAAAAACAAACAACCAAAAAACAAAGAGAGTCAAAAAACTCTGCCGTTGATATAACCGTCAGACATCAGTACGCTAAAAGGACAATACAGTTGGCCCTTGCTATTCGCAGTAGTTATATTCTGTGGAGTCACTGAGAACACCAAATTAGTGCATACGGAACCATTGGTCCCAAGGGAGATGCAGGGTTAGGGCCCTGCAAACCTCTGGTCACTATATTTTCATCAATCAATCCATACTTAACCTTGTTTTTGTGTTTCTGTTTAAAAACTCCTTATTTTGGGGGGGAAAAACTCCTTTTTTGGTATATATTGTTGATTCATTAACATCGAATTCATGCCTGATCAAAGCTTATCTAACTCATGTAGTTTCTCCATGAGGCACAACACAGCCTTCTTGTACTTGGGAACACTGGACACCATTTTAGCACCATGTTTGGGGCCATTTTAAACAGCAAAGTCATCGACAACCAGCTCCGAAATGCAAATAAGGCGGCACAAATAGGGCACTAAAAAGGATACTTGTTTACAGTATGAAAGTAGAGTGTCCCTTTGTTCGACCTCAGCCAAGACTGTGTTGGTTGAGTGAATTCATGCTCGTCACTCTAAGCATATCCACGGATGACCACAGAAGTGCCACAGGTATGGGGCACCTGGGTGGCTCAGTCAGTTGAGCGTCCAACTTCGTGGTACAGGAGTTTGAGCCCCCTCATTGGGCTCTGTGGTGACAGCTCAGAGCCTGGAGCCTGCTTCCAATTCTGTGTCTCATTCTTTTTGCCCCCACCCCCTACTTGTGCTCTCTCTCTGTCTCTTAAAAATAAATAAGTGTATATATGTTAAACACTGAAAAATAATAAAGTCAACTAAAACTGGGTGGTTGAAGCTAAGGGGAAAATGTGGAGAAATTATAGCATACCAATTTTGTTGGTTTTTTTGGGTAGATATTTAAATGCCATACACAAATGTGTAATATGTATCGTTATGTTTACAAAACTAATTCTTGAACTAAAGTATAAAAATTCCAAATTAGTAAAACACACTCCAGATGTCAAGAAAATTTAATGATAAAATCTGTTTTTTTTTAAACAAGAGATCAAGAAAAACACAAGACTTAATATAAAATGTATTATGGAACTAAAAAAAACTTACTTGTGATAAAAATGACCACCATTCACTCTTTAAAAGAAAAAAGGCTCAGAGAACAGCAAAACCCCAGTTTTAAAAAAAATGTTTTTTTCATGTTTATTTTTGAGAGAGAGAGAGAGCATGAGCAGGGGAGGGCAGACAGAGAGGGAGACACAGAACTGGAGGCAGGCTCCAGGCTCTGAGCTATCAGCACAGAGCCCGACACAGGGCTCCAGCTCAGGAACTGTGAGATCATGACCTGAGCCAAAGTCTGTTGCTTAACTGACAGACCCACTTAGGCGCCCCTTAAACCCCAGTTTGGTTTAAGTTTATGTATTTATTTTGAGAGAGGGAGAGAGCGTGCACATGCCTATGCATGTGCATGAACCAGGGAGGGGCAGAGAGCGAGGGACAGAGAGAAACCCAAGCAGGCTCTGCGCTGTCAGTGCATACCCTGACGCAGGGCTGCACCCCACGAACCATGAGATCATGACCTGGGTTGAAGTCAGGAATCCTAGGCTTAATGGACTGAGCCACCCAGGAATCCCAAAAACTCCCGTGTTACTGTGTGAATAGATGAATCTAAATCAAAATGATCAAGAAAGGTTGAATATACAAAAATACACAAATAAAAATCCCAACCAAACATTGGTCACGATTTTGATAACAGACAAAATTACATTCCAGGTAAAAAGACTTCAATGAATCAAAGCAGAACATTTTAAAAGAATAAGTTTAATCTGCAATGAAGTCCTCACAGTTATTGACTATTTACCAAATAACAGGATTATTGTTATTCTATGTTATTATTATATCATAAAGAAAATGAACAAGAAATACCTAGATAAGTAGACACAATCGTGGGGGACTTGACTTTACTCCTCTAGTCCACAAAAGGGCAAGTACATTTTAAAAAAGGATTTAAAAAGGTAACGGGGGGCGTGGGTGGCTCAGTGGGTTAAGCGTCTGACTTCAGCTCAGGTCATGATCTCGCTGCCTGGTCCATGGGTTCAAGCCCCGTGTCAGGCTCTGTGCTGACAGCTCGGAGCCTGGAGCCTGCATCAGATTCTGTGTCTCCCCCTCTCTCTGCCCCTCTCCTGCTCATGCTCTGTCTCCCTCTTTCTCTCTCTTAAAAATAAATAAACATTTTTTAAAAAACTAATTACAAAGTTAGTAGGGAAAAAAAACCCAGCCCACTGAAAATATTAAAGAATTTAAATAAACCTTATTAATTGCAAATAGCTACAAGATTAAAGATAAGAAAATCTTACATACCAGAACCTATGGGATAGAGCTAAAGTGGAAGTCTGAGGAAAATCCTTAACATGTACATAAATAAACCAGACAAAGATTAAAATAGCTTACATAGCCCACCTGACATCTTATAAGTCATACAATAAAATAAAACAATATCAAACAACACAAAGAATAAGGAAGTCAGAAAAAAATCCCTACTTCCACTAAAATTAATTTACCATTAATCAAATGAAAATATTAAAATGAAATTCTTTAAACTTTTAAAAATGTTTACTTGTTATTTTTGAGAGAGAGCGAGAGAGCGAGTGCATGAGAAAATGGGGGAGGGGCAGAGAGAGAGGGAGACACAGAATCCGAAGCAGGCTCCAGGCTCTGAGCTGTCAGCATAGAGCCCAACGCGGGGCTCAAACTCACAATCCATGAGATCATGACCTGGGCCGAAGTCAGAAGCTTAACTGACTGAGCCACCCAGGCACCCCTAAAATGAAATTATTAAGATTTAAGAATTACTACAGTGTTCTTGCTGTAAGGAAAAACATTCCCAAAAAAGGAATACTTGGGCACTAAGAATTATGTTTTTTAATTTCTGCCTTGAAAAAAACTATAAAGTTAAGATGAAGAAAAATTGAGGGGGGGAGGCTCCATCAACCACAAAATGACAATATTTTTAATATAAAAAAACCTCCCAAAAATCAATAGAACAGAGATGAAGAGCTTAAGTACAAAAAAAAAGAGGCAAGTATTATGAAAAGACATTTCAGAAAAGGAAATATAAATCGCTCTCAAACCCATGAAAACATGTTCAGCTTCACTGACGATTGAAGTTAAAACAAAACTCTAATATCCCTTTTTTTAAACTACCAGATGAGCGAAGACCAAATGTTGGATAATGCATGTCTTACAAAGCTGTGGGGAAAGAGACGCTCTCCTGTACCTCTCTTGACGGTGACTGGACATTGACCCCCCAATTTTTTTTTAATTTTTTATGTTTATTTATTTTTTAAGGAGAGAGAGATAGAGCATGAGTGGGGAAGGGGCAGAGAGAGAGAGAGGGAGACACAGAATCTGAAGCAGGCTCCAGGCTCTGAGCTGTCAGCATTGAGCCCTACGTGGGACTCAAATTCATAATCCGTGAGATCATGACCTGAGCTGAAGTAGGACGCCCAACCAACTGAGCCACCCAGGTGCCCTGATCCCAAAATTAAAGTCTGTCCTTGACTCAGAAGTTCTACCTCTTGGAATGTAGCCACAAAATCCATTCACAAACTTGTGAAATAAAACATATACAACTTTATGATAGCATCGTTTACAGTAGCAAAATAATTGGGGCAACTGAAATATATCCATCAGTAGAAGGTGAGCTAAAAATATTTTGAAGTATCAATACAATGAATACAATATATTAAAAAGCAGGGGCGCCTGGGTGGCTCAGTCCGGTAAGCTTCCTACTTCGGCTCAGGTCATGATCTCACAGTTCATGAGTTCGAGCCCCGTATCAGGCTCTGTGCTGACAGCTCAGAGCCTGGAGCCTGCTTCGGATTCTGTGTCTCCCTCTCTCTCTGTCCCTCCCCTGCTCACGCTCTTTCTCTCTCAAAACTAAATAAACAAAAGCGCTCTGTAACTATGGTGGTAGAGACCCCACTTTCAAGACCCACCTTTTGAGAAGAAGGACATTAATATCACTTTGCATTTAGGCATGTGTACGGTAAAGCAATGATAGGCAGGTCCAGTATAAAACAGGTAGGAGAGAGCATTGACTCGGAAATCACACATTTCTGTTTACATTTCTGCTGCTGATCAACCCTGTGACTTTGAGCTAACAAAAACAGTTACCTCTCTTGCAATGATTTGTACAAGGACTGGCAGTGATACAGTTTAAAATGGCAGGCATGGAGCAGGCGCTTGATAAATGGTCGGTGTTGTTATGGACCCATTGTAAAAGAACTCCGTTCAGCCGTGGATACAGCCAGCTTTAGGAAGCCTTAAAAAAGTTCAAGACCCAGGAAAAGTCAATGTTTGCGTTTGAGTCTGAAGGCAGGAAAGAGCTGATGTCTCAGTTTGAAGGTAGTCAAGCAGGGGGAATTCTTTTACTCGAAGGACAGTCAGACTTTTTCTGCTAAGGCCTTCAACTGATTCTTCCAGGCCCACCTGCATTGGGGAGAGCAATTGTTTTACTAAGCCTACTAATTCAGATGTTAACCTCATCCAAAAGCACTCCCAGGGAAATACCCAGAATAATGTTTGAGCAAATATCTGGGTACCCAGTGGGCCAGCCAAGTTGACACAGAAAATTAACCATCACACAAGGGTATGGGAATGAATAGGGAGTAACCTCGAAAAAACTAGCGAGCCTTCCTGAGAGTTGTATAGGAGGGGATGGCAGTACGAGAGAACAGATTGACGCAGATCCTAATGGTACAAAACGGCAAAGTAACCAAAGGAGAATTTACCTGGTGCTATGATGGAGGGCAGGGAGGGGGGTGGTGGTGGAGGTGAACACGAGGCCATATTCATATGCAAGTCTGGTAAACTTGGAGTAGCATGAGAGAGGCTTGCACAGACACGTAGGATTTAGAATGAAAGCATAATTGTCTTTATTCATCTTTTGTCCAAGCCAAACTGGATGTCACCATGGAGCCAGTGAAGGTTAAGGGATTTGGAAATCCGTGCAGATGCTTCTGAATGAGAAGTTCCGTTCTTCTGAACGCCAAGTGTGAGACGTCAAAGGAGTCCAGTGTGGTTCTCTTGCTGTGTTAGTGTTGATCACCCTGCCCCCAGTCCCAGGAAAAGAGCATGGCCATCAAGGGACAGGGAGTTCCCTTCAGACTAAACTGGCCTCCTTCTTCCAAGGGAGCTCCGCCCAGAGGCTGAAAATATAAATTTAGTAGTAATTTGGCCTTATGATAATAACACATGAAACTGTGAAACTGAATGAGACCACCTAGGGCAGTGGCTCTCAGCTCTGAGTGCACGTAAGGGCCACCTGGGAAGCTTCTGAAACTTGCCAAAGCCATGGGGCATCTGGGTGGCTCAGTCAGTTGAGCTTCTGATTCTTGATTTCGGCTCCGGTCATGATCCTAGGGTCGTGGGATCGAGCCTTGTGTGGGGCTCCGAGCTGAGCATGGAGCCTGCTTGAGATTCTCCCTCCTCCCCTCTGTCCCTCTCCCCCACTTGCTCTTTCTCTAAAATAAAAAAATTAAATAAAAAACCTGCCAAAGCCAGAGCCCCACACCTGGAGATTCTAATTTCCCTTGTCTGGGGTCCACGTATCCCTGCATTTAGACACCAAACCCAGATGATGCTCATGTACAGACAGAGCTGAGAGCACCCATCTGGGGAAGAAAAGAGAAATCTCCAGCAAACTTTGAAGCAGCCAACATTGGACATCGATTTGAGAAGTAGTGGCCATTGAAGAAAAGGAAAGCCAGAGACGAAGGGTTTTGAGAGAAGGTCAATGGTACCACATGCCCGTGGGTGAATTGGATGAGGTTAGAGAAGTGGCCAATGCATTTGACAACCGGGAAGCAGTTTGTAACCTTGAAAAGAGTGGTAGGGACAGAAGGCAGATTGGAGTGAGCAGCGGTGGAAAAAAACAGCACAGCAACATTTTTGAGTTCTGCTCTGAAGACATGAGCGTAAATGATGGAGCACCTGCTGTAGGAGTTGGGGAAATGGAGAGCTTTTGACAACACTGATGGGGACGTCCTAACAGAAAAGAAGAATTCCATGAAGAAGGAGAAAAGTATAGTTATTGCAGGTGTGGTGGCCCTGGGGGAAGCCAGAGAATGGAGTCCAGATGAGGATCAATCAGCCTTTGACGGGAAGAGGGATCCCTCTTCTTTGGAACCAAGATGGAAGACGGAGAAGACACAAACTAGTCAAGTCTGTAAATTTGTTGGCAAAGAGGGAGGAAAGTCCCCATGTGATCAGGCTTCTATAAATATTTATTTGTATCAGTAGGATCAAACAATAAAAAATATTTGGAAGTCATTCCATGGATTATACTATGGACATATTTTTATGTGAATAAATATTCATTTCAATCATCCTTTTAAAATCACTGCATAGGGACGCCTGGGTGGCTCAGTCGGTTAAGCATCTGACTTCAGCTCAGGTCATAAACTCACTTTTGTGGGTTCAAGCCCCGCGTCAGGCTCTGGGCTGACAGCTCCGAGCATGAGCCTGCTTCAGATTCTGTGTCTCCTTCTCTCTCTGTCCCTCCCCTGCTCACACTGTCTCTCTCTCTCTCTCAAAAATAAAGACTAAAAATTTTTTTTAAATAAAATTACTGCATAGTAGTCCTTTGTATAGTTGATCACTATTTTTTTAATCATTACTCTTGTGGGGGTGGATTGATTTTCCCCCATCTTTTGATGATAAATATCTTTACACATAGTTTTAAAATTATTTTCCTCCAGTTAGATATCTGTAAAAAGCATCCTTTGTATCAATCAGATGTCCCTTTCTCTTCAATATATTAATTGCTCCTTTGGGGGCAACCAGAATTCTGCTTTATGCAACACGAAGGATATAATTTCTACGTTCTGTAAACTTTCTGTGCTGGGTAAAAGTGTCTACTGTTGATGTGACTTTATTCCCACAGGTCTCCTTCAATATACTGTGGCCTCACAGACTGGCTAGAATTAACACTAATTTCAAGTTAATTATTTACTGTAAAGAGCAGCTTCTCATTTTTCTACTAACACCACCATCAACCTGGAAAACCTTAATTAGCCAACCTTGAAAAAACTGTTTCTAGAAGTTGAAAGGCAGCACAGCTTAAATTCCCAAGGATGATTTCTCCTCTCCTTCACATATGCCCCCAACACACACCCCTCTTGTTGTCTTCATTTCTCTGTTCTCTGTTCTCCATCTTGGTTAGTCTCCCCCTGTGAAATTCCTGACTCTCAAAAACTGACTCTCTATCCTCTGAAGATAAGACTTGTAGAAAACTTGACTTAAATGGTCCTGATTCCCCTCCACACAACAGGATTTCAGTTCTTTTTTTTTTAATGTTTTACTTATTTTTGAGAGAGAGAGAGCGACAGCGTGAGCAGGGGAGGGTCAGAGAGAGAGGGAGACACAGAATCCGAAGACAGGCTCCAGTCTCTGACCTAGAGATCAGCACAGAGCCCAACGCGGGGCTCGAACCCACGAACTGTGAGATCATGACCTGAGCCGAAGTCGGACGCTCAACCGACTGAGCCACCCAGACGCCCCAGAATTTCAGTTCTTGAAATAACACCGAACCCTTGAATTCCCCCCTCACCCTTATTATAGTTGGAAGCCACTCTAAAGAAAAATACTCTATTTCTGTCGAATCCCTTACCTGGTCCAGTATGGAAGGCCAAGATGATTGACTCTTGGTCCAAAATTCTTGGTAGCCAAGGACACTACAGGAACTAATATACGTTTCTAATGTCAAAGATGAATGAGTTTTTCAAAATGCAAATCTGATCAGCTCCCTGTGTTGCTTAAAGCCCTGCAGTGATTATCCATTGTTCTTGGAATAAAGAGGACCTACAAGGACCCTCCCGTGCTCTGGTCACGGATCTTTCCATGCCACTCCTTGGTCTCTGAAAACCATTTGTATTGCTCTTATTTTAGTTTCTTGAGCAAGCCATGCACTCTTCTACCTCAAAGGTTTGTTCTCTTCCTAGAGGAATTTGTTGACATCTGTGTTTGCCTGGTTGGCTATGCCTCATCTGTCAGATCTTCACGTAATTGTCATTTCTTCAAGGAAGCTTCCTCTACTCCAGAGAAAGTTAGATCTTCCTATTATAGGTTCCCATGACGCCGTGTGATTCTTTATTGCAGTCCTTACTCATGACAGAAGTTCCATATGTAATTTTGTGCCTGTTTGATTAATGTCTGTCTCTCTACCAGAGTGTAAAATTCATGAAAACCAGGATGGCATCTGGGGATAGATAGGTCTATCATCGAGGACAGCATCCCAATGTTTGTTGAATGAATGAATGAACAAATGAATGTCTAAAACTGAGAGTCATAGGCTACAAAAGCTAAAGATGGGTAGTTAAGGAACTAATTTTATGGTGGTGAAATAAGGAAAGAGGGGAGCAGAGACCATATCATCAAAACCTTCTTTTTTAAAAAAATAATTGTTTAAGTTTATTTATTTATTTTGAGAGAAGTGGGGGGGTAAAGAAAGAGAGGGAGAGATGAGGGGAGGGGCAGAGAGAGAATCCCAAGCAAGCTTCACTCTGTCAGCGAAGAGCCCAACGGGGGCCTTGGATTTACTGACTGTGAGATCATGACCTGAGCTGAGATCAAGAGCTGGAAGCTCAACCGACTGAGCCACCCAGGCACCCTCATCCAAACCTTCTTAATGTTAATGTGAGTGCGTAGAAAGGCTTCAGAGAACACATTAATCTACCGTAACTGTACTTAAAGTTTTGATCAGACATGTATTTCGACAGAGTCCATTGTATTCTCTAAATATCCACGTGGGTGCTGACTTTCCCAATAGATGAAAAACCATTACTCAAATCCAATTCCTAAACAAGGACTAGGTAAATGGTCAAAAGTGAAGGCTGGTCCTTGGAATCTCTAGCCGGTGTCCTATCCATTGCCTTTCTACCAAACAATGGTAATAATAATCCATCGAAAACACCTATTTCGGGTGCCTTGTGATCCACAGGAAGAAACACTAAGCAAAGTTAATTAACGCTTTGAAACTCTGGGCTGTTGGAGCATTAGATACAGTGAGACCTGGCTAGCTGTCCTTCCTCGTCCCCTAGGCTCGCTGCCTCTCCTTGACGCCTTACTGGCAGATAGCTCTGAAGGCAGCGTGTAGCCTAGCGCTTTTCATCCACCATTTGCCTCTTGTTCCTAACTAATGAAGCCTCAAGCCCTTGTTGGGCCTTGTTTCTACAAGGCCGGACACCTTCTTTGAACATGACATACTTGAAAAACAAGATATTTTCCTTTGTACTAGAAACAAATGGTGATTAATGTCCTCGTTGTAATTAATCTGTGGTGACAGATTAGGAGTGTAGCAGCAGCTCTTTGGCTGCTGTGGGAGTGTTCCTTGATAGGACAGCTGGTGAGAGGGGACACCAAATTCAATTTGTTTCTCATTTGCATACATATGACAACCATCTGTGCTAATAGCACTGCAATGTCTCCATTAGGCCCTGCACTAGCACACAGCCTTCCCGGGCTCCCGTCAGGCCTGGGAGAGGGGGAGCTCAGAACATAAATATTTGCAGAGGAAAAGTGGTGGGCTTGATGGAACACATCTGACCATGTCCTCTTCCATGGGAGGCTCAGCACTAAACACAGGCTGAGATCACCGTCACCCATAGGAGGGCGATCTTCTTTTGAGAATTCCTCCTCCTTTCATCAAAAAGCCTCTACCCTCTCTGTCTCAAAGTCCCAACTGACCTACTCATGGTCTATTTCTCATTGTCCAGTTGCTCAAACCAGCTTCACTTTGGTAAAGACCTTTTCATTTTTGTAACTGGCCCATTTATTTTAAAAAAAAAATATATATATATATATTCATGGAGTATCTGCAAAATGGGGGCAACTATTCCAGGGATTAATGGGAGAGAAGAGGATTTTGCTTTATGGGGTTTACATGCAGAGGTGAGCCCTGGCACCAAACAAACGTGTAAGAAAAGGATCACGTAGGGTTACATTCTAAGCAGAGAATCAGAACCAGGTGCAAGGTGGTGTGGAATGGAGAGTGGGTGTTGACTCCATTGGGTTTGGTTTTCTGACAAGTTCTCTCAGAGGAGGTGAGATTTAAGCTGCTATCTGGATGACAAGAAGGAATCAGCCTGAGAACATCAAGGGAAAACACATTTTTTTCCCAAAGAAAGAATAGTGAGCTTGATGTGTTGAGGAAGAAAAATGGCCAGAATGACCGGGAGAAAGTGAGTGACATGACAAGAGCAGTGAGTCTGTCTTAGTTTCTTAGGGCTGGAGTAATAAAGTACCATGGGCAGGGAAGCTAAAAACAACAGAAATTTATTGTCTACAATCCTGGAGGCTAGAAATCAATAACCAAGGTTTTGGCATGGTCCTGAAAACTCCAGAGAAGAATATTTCCTTCCTTCTTCTAGCTTTTGGTATTGTCAGCAATCTTTGCTTTGTAGACACATCACTCCAGTCTCTGCCTCTGTCATTACATGGCCATCTTCTGCCCGTGTGTCTCTTCTTCTCTTCCTATAATGGCATTACTCATATTGGATTAACCAGCTGGAACACATGGGGTCTTGAAAGACAGATAAGGCATGTAGGTCATTGTGTAAGAGCCATGGATGACCTTTAAAGACTTATGACAATGAAATGACATGATCCAATGTCCATGTGGGTATCATAGTTAGAATCGGTGGAAGTGGGGCAAGAGGGAAGAGTGAAGGTAACCATTCACTTTACCTATTTGATATACATGTTAGGAAAATTCGAGGAATCATGTTTTTGTCCTGAATAGTTGGCAAGATGGTGCAACATTCACTGGAAGAGGGAATATTTGGGGGAGGGCACAGGGAACAAGTCTGGAAAAGAAAATCAAGGGCTCCATTTTGGACATGTTAAATTAGAGACATCTACAAGACATCTCCACGGAAGTATAAAATCAACCTATTTGGGTGTGTGAGTCCAAACATCAGAGGAGAAAAGACTGGTGGTCTTGATATAGAAATTTGGGAGTCATCAGCTTCAAGAGATTATTTAAAGACCATGGTGCTAGGTGAGATCTCTGTCCAGAAAGAGAGGAATATAGAAAAACACAAAAAATGAAAACAAGGACTCCACCCCAAACCTAGAGAAACACTATGGCTCTCTTTTCTTCCGGTCTCCATCTTTGGGGTCATCATGTCTCACGGCTGAGTGCCCTTCCTTATCATGGATGACTTTGCTCTATGCAACACTGTGTGTGGTGAGAGTCAAGGCTTGGCTGACCCTTCTCTGTTTCATGCCTCAGCCCACCCATATTTCATCCCTATTTCCTTTTGTCCTGGTGTTGCTCCATGACTAGAGGGTCCAGGTTCAACGTCTTTATAGTCACACACTGAGGTTTCTCAAACCAGAACTGTTGACATTTTGGGCTTGATAATTCTTGGCTGAGGAGGATTGCCTTATATATTGTAAATGTTTAGCAATATCCCTGACCTCCGCCCACTAGGTGCCAGGAGTGTTTCCCCACCCCCAGTTGTGACAATTAAAAATGTCTCCAGACATTGAGAAAGGTTCTCTGGAAAATGAGCGTAGGCGAAATGACCCCCACTTAAGTACCACTGCCACAGACATAACACAGGACTCTAAATACAAGAGACACTCATTAAATATTTGCCATTGATGGTGATGGCAATTATATCTTGGCACACGGCTTCCTTTTACCTTCCTCCATCCAGGAAAGGAAATAGATTCTTTATTAAAAATCTTGTAAACTAGCATCAGAATTTCTCATTAGTCTCTGGCCAGGCCTCCAGACTCCAGACTTCTCCAGAGTTAAAGACAAATGTGTGAGGAGTCAGAATGAGGTGTGAAAGGGAGTTATTCATTCAGCCAGTCAACAAATGGCAAAGTTAAACAACAACTGAATTTTAAAAAGCCCTTCTGAAACCAAAGCCTGGTTTGATAAGATAGGGGAGGTTATTACCTAAGAAAAATTGCTAGCACACATTCGAGTGACTTTGCGTCCTAAGTAAAAAGTCATCTTTAGTACAACAGATGTCCTTTTAAAATTTTATCAACCAGAAAAATAGAGGGGGGAGAATGCAAACCAGACCATTAAAATGTAATCTAGAGCCTACAAATTAATAAAATGGTAGCACGATCAGATTGAAATGGCATGGAATCAAGTGATATGTAAGCTGTCTTTGTGGTGCGTCATAGCTCAATCCTAAAGATTGAGTACGTGTATGGAGCCTGCTGGCAGCATGGAGAACACAGCAGTCTTTCCTATTGGCTCCCAGTACAGTCTTACAAGCTTGGGGGGCATTATAGATAGCATGTGTTTGCATCAGAAGCCTGGGGGGGTGGGGTGGCATTATAGATAACGTGTATTTGTCGAAGAGCCCTCTTGGAGACCTTCCCATGGGTCCACACCGAATCATGATCTTCAAATTGAACCACTTTGTTTGTCAAGTAGACATACAGAAAATGGAAACCAATGTAAAAGAAATCCCTTCTCTCTAGACAAGAACTCTTAGACATTTGGCTGCCTGTCTCCTTCCTCCTGAGCTCCATCCAGGTCCTGACTGGTCCTCCAAGGTGGAGGCCTGTCTGCTTCCCATGCAAGAAGGAGTCTTGAATTAGCCTCGATCGTTCTGTGACATGAATCCAAGGGGACAGAAGGATCAAAAAGGAAACGAAAGGCATTCTCAATGAAGGGCTTGCAGAAAATTACATTGTGTGGAGAAACATAAGTATTCAGGTTATAGTGACAGCATTGCAAACCACCCCAAAATGTAATCCTTTAAAGCAACAACAGTTTAGGGTCACCTGGGTGGCTCAGTCTGTTCAGCATCCGACGTCTGCTCAGATCATCAACTCACAGTTTGAGAGTTCAAGCCCCATGTCAGGTTCTGTGCTGACACGGATTCTCTTTCTCTCCCTCTCTGTCTGTCCCTCCCAGACTTGCATTTTCTCCCTTTAAAAATAAATAAACTTAAAAAAAAAAGAATAAACAACAGTTTATTCTTTCACATCTGTGGGTTAGATGGGTAGTTCTACTTCTTTTGGTTTTGGCGGAAGTATTACAAAGTCTTAAAAGGCCATATCCACATAGCTGGCAATCGACGCTCACTGGGAGCTCAGCAGGGGCTGTTGGTGAAGGTTCTTGGTTCTCCTCTATGGGGTCCCTTTCACATTGGTGCTTGGTCTTCCTTACAACATGGCAGCATCTTTCCAAGAAGGAAAAGCTGTCAGTCTGTTAAAGCCTGAACTTGAAAGAACTAGAATGTTACTCTAACTATATTCCTTTGTTCTTCACTATAGCAGTTACAGGGCCAGCCTAGATTCATATAAGGATCCTCACCCTCACCCTTCCAACATATCTGTCACACAAGTTCTTAGGTAATAATTGGCACTGATGGTGTAAATGACCTGTTTATTAATAGCACCGATAGCAGGATGATTGCCCAAGAGAAACAGATCATGTCGTGTCACTGAAATAAGCCTTCAAAGGTCATCTGTGGCTCTTACGCTGTGATCTGCATGCCTTAACCTGGCTCTCAAACTCCCATGTGCCAGAGCTGGTTAATCCAATATGGCTGCCATCGGTTTAAGAAGAGAAGAAGACACGCAGACACACAGAAGACGGCCATGTGATAACAGGGGATACAGGGTGAGATCATCCTTGGACACTAGCAGCCGCAACAGACTCATCATTCAACTCTGTACCCAACCACTCTGGTGTATTTCGAGGCTCCTGTTCCGCATCTGTGACTGTCGCCTCTAGATCCCAGTAGTGTCACATTGTAAGAATGCTGGATGCAAAAGAAAGAGAGGGCTTGCCTTCCTGCAAATGTGTATGTGTAAGTGTCGACTACATATACTTGTATGAATTTAACGAGGGATCAGAGGGCCAGAAGGAATGACTCTCTTTATAACAGCATGTGGCTTTCAGTGCCAATTATTCCCCACACTGCTGTGACAAGGACATATATATAGCAAATGATCAAGAGCTGTATTCATCTAATCAAGTTCTTAATAAATCCCATTTCCCTTCCATCTTCTGCCATTTACTCAAGGAAGGAGTAAATAGCGGACTCTCTTTCTTTTAGAAATGCCTACTTCCATACAGCTAGTACCAAAATTAAGTGAAAGAATATAAGATTACTTTCCAGAAAGTGAGTATTCCAGAATGTTAGATGGTGTGAAAATAGCTAAACCCAGGATCTGATGTAGTAAGTGCTTAATAAAAGACAGCTAATATTGTTCGAGAAAAGCTCTTTTAGGGGAAGAATGGTAAAGGAATAGGTTGGAGTCCTTCTGAATGGGGAGAGGGGAACATAAGGGCTAAGACACTTGGGGTCAGGAGAAGGGCGATGTTCTGTCGGCCTCAAGAGGCATTTGACAGAGCTCTCTTTAATACCAAATTATCAGAGACAGTTTTGGGATTTTCATTGGCACAGACACACTTCCCCCCTGAGCCCCAGAATAAATACTTAGCAGGTCAAAGATCAGTTCATTAATCTCCTCACTTGTCTGTTTGTTTGGACACACGGATGCGCCATTGTGAAGGCAATTTGAGCAAAGGCTGAAAGAAATTGAGACCAGGGAAAATGTGCATTCTAACTCATTTTAGTACTATCGCATGGTGTGTGAGAGGGGAGAAAAATGCTTTAGATGCATTCTCTGGTTTTTTAAAAAAATTCTCTGCAGTCGAAATTGGAAGCACGTGACTGGGTTCTATTTTTCCCTGGGTTTGTTTATGCAACTTGCCTTCTAGCTGGCATTTGATCAATTTTTCTTTCCCGAGTAAATTTTTATTTTGCTCCATTTGGCAAAGCCTATCAGGCAAGCTCCATGTAAGTTCTCACCCTGTTTTCCTTGGTATCAATATTATCCTCCTGCTTGACACGAATTCAGCACATCTTTAACCATCTCTGAGGACTCCCAGAGAAGCCTCATTCTAAGAGATGTGGAAATAAAAGCAGAGAAAAGACACGTTTTCTGCAGAAGGGCAAGGAGGGTGATTTTGACTCGAGTTATCCTCATGAGACGCGGTGTCATTTTTATGAATTGCCAAGACACCTCTCCATTTGGATCCAAATAACCTGAAAACAGTCAGTTGCCCTGGAATCTTTCTGGGGCAAAAACCCTGGGGAAGAGAATTAGTGACTTGCTGCAGTTCACTTCTATAGACCAGAAGAGAGCAAAGAAGGCAGATCTTGTGTGCTCACCATCTGCCTCTTCGGAAGTTGCGGTGGGCAGACTTCAAAGGGACACCCCCCCCCCCCCCCCGTGATCCCCGTCTCCTTGAGTTCACACAGCTGTGTAATCCCTTCTCCGTGAGTGTGGGGAGGACCTATGGCCTGCTTCTAATCAATAGAACATAGAAAAGGTGATGGGATATCACCCCCATGATTGTGAGACACTGAGTTTTTGCTAATTTTTATGGCAGTGACGGGACACTGATAGAGATGACTTCTTTCACATATCTGGTGTTTGGCAGGTGCTTGTTTCTGGTTGTTCTGGGGTCCTCAGCTCTACCCCCAACTCCAAGCTGCCCTGGCCTGCTATGTGATAGTCTCAAGGCTCCAAAATCCAGAGTGAGGACAAAGTTCCAATGCACACTTTTAATTCTCTCCTTGAGCCATGTTTATTACTGTGCCATCGCCCGGAGTAGGTCATAAGGCAACTTGATTCACAGGTGGAGATAAAATCTACAGCTTAAAACATTTTTTAAGTTTATTTATTTTTGAGAGCTAGAGAGAGCAGGGGAGGGACAGAGAGAGAGAGCGCGCGCGCGAGGGAGAGAATCTCAAGCAGGCTCCGCAATGTCAGCACGGAGCCAGATGTGGGACTCAAACCCATGAACTGTGAGATCATGACCTGAACCAAAGCCAGGGAGTTGGACAGTTAACCAAATGAGTCACCCAGGAGCCCCTAAAATCTCCAACTTTTGATGAGAGAAGCTACAATGTGACACAGAAGTTCACGGAAAATGGAGAAATACCTATGGCCATCTTACAATCTACCACGTGCTGGAAGACGTAGCCTAGGGTGTGAGCCAAAATACATGCTAAGAAAGGGCACCATTCCAGTCCCCAAGACTCAGATGGTATGGGGGACAGTCTCTGCGCCACAGTCTAGGACTTACACTTCACACAGAAGTTCTCTCCATCACACTGCCCCTCCGTCTGTGATGGAAACAAGAAACAGAGCCTTTTCCCTACCTCCTCCTCCCTCAGCCCCCACATGCAGGAAACAGAGCGTGCTAACATGCCCCAGGGCCTCATCAGCTCAAGGAAATCCCTGGCCGCATAATAGGGAAGGAGTAGAAATTATTACAGACTTGCTGCAATCATCACCCGGGCAGAGGGTCAAGATTCCACCCACTGGTGATGGACATACATGGCCATGAGGGGCCGCACCCCAAATTCTGGGGACAACCCTGTATTCTAATTTCACAGATAAGAAAATTGAAATTCAGAGAAATGAAAACACTTGCTCAAATTCACATAGAGGCGGAAGTGAGCTACATCCACAAATAGAAGCCTTGGGGAGGGAATAAAATATGAGGCAAGAAGAGAGACACGCAACAGCTAAGGGGAAGCAGCTCTTCCCCACCCCCCTGTAATCGCAACATATTGATTTTATTCTGGTTTCCATCCCTCTCTCCCTAAGAAGGGCAGGTGGTTCCCCAAGTTTCAGGAATAAATTTCAGTTTTGCTAAGCCAGTGATAGGACCCTCTTCTCTTTGTCTAAAATTAGTTCAGTCATGGGCATGGCCAAGGCCAGCTTTATGGGTGTGCAACCTGTAGGGCTTCACAAGGCATTGGTCTCAGAAGGACCCCACACTTGGTTTAATGCTCCACTGTGATCGTGACATTCTTAATAACTGTTGAACGAGAGGTGCCCCACTTTAATTTCGCACTGGGCCCCACAAATTATTACAAATTGTGTGACTGGTCCCATGTGTATGTTACCGTTTTGGTGAACATGGTGCAGAGAAGCCTTGTTGGGAGACTTCTAATAAATATTATTATACATGAGAGTGCCCCCCCTTCTTTTGCATGTGATGTCTGGAGCTACTGCAGCCATCTTGGCACCCTTGAGGGAAGCTAAGTTTGACACATCAGAAAGATGGAAGGAACCTGGACCTTGCTGACATCACTGATGCCACAGGAGATACTAAGTCTTCTTTAAAAAAAATTTTTTTTTATACTTATTTATTTTTGAGAGACAGAGAGAGACAGAGCATGAGTGGAAGAGGGGCAGAGAGAGAAGGAAACACAGAATCTGAAGCAGGTTCCAGGCTCTGGGCAACCATTCAGGACAGAACCCGATGCGGGGCTCAAACCCACGAACCGTGAGATCATGACCTGAGCCGAAGTTGGACACTTAACTGACTGAGCCACCCAGGCGCCCCAATAAGTATTGTTTTTGGTTTTTTACAACTTGAGAAAAGACTTTGTTTTACTGAAAACATTTTACAGAATGGATTCAACGGACAGGTATGCGCTAGATGCCTTTGAGAAAGCTTTGTGATTTCTGTGAGCTCATTCATTTCCTTATCTATAAAATAAAAGCAATGCCCCCTCACCTAGATGTTGTGAAAATAAAGAAGATAGCATTTCGCACATAGTAGGGTGTAATTCACTGGTGGTAGTAATAGTAATGATCATTTTGTCATTGCTGTTGTTGCTATTGTGATAAGCCCCTTGCTGTTATTTACCATAACCTACAAACTCCCCTTAATCTCACCCTACGCAAAAGGTCATTAAAATATATCTGCTGTGACAAAAATAAACAAACAGGCAAGCAAAAAGCATCAACGAGGTAATGCAGATATAGTCCCTGTGAATCA
The DNA here is from genome assembly GCA_028646485.1 of Cryptoprocta ferox. Lineage (NCBI taxonomy): Eukaryota > Metazoa > Chordata > Mammalia > Carnivora > Eupleridae > Cryptoprocta > Cryptoprocta ferox. The sequence continues at coordinate 6,976,759 of CM053565.1, forward strand.
TCTGAATGCCAGATTTTGGAGGCTGTTTCATTCATGTTTGCACACCCACTTCACTAAACAGGGTCGTTTATCCTATACCCGGACCAGCAACTATCATAAACTTTATAATAAATTTGTCAAATTTTACTAAAAAGTCTGCTGGGGTTTTTATTGGAATTGCATTGAACTTATAGACCAGTTTGGGGTGAATTAATGTCTTATCAGTATTGACTCTTCCAACTTATCGACATGGAATATATTTCCATCGATTTAGGCATTCTTTAGTTTCTCTCACAGTGTTTTGTAGTTTTCAGGGAATAGGTCTTACATAACTTTTCTCACATTTATTGCAAATACTGTGCCTTTTAAATAACATTATAAACAGTATTTTTAATATTTCAATTTCTGAGTGTGTATTCCTACTATATAAGAATAGAATTAATTTTTGTACATTGATCGTGTATCCTGTAAGCTTGCTAACGTCAGTTATTTGTTCCTGTGGCATTTTGTGTATTTCATCATATTTTATGCATAGATGACCAGGTCATCTGTGAATAAAGACTTTTTTTTTTTTTTACTTTTTTCTTTCCAATATTAAAAAAAAGAAGTAAATTAGGATCTAGATCTTTCCATATCAATATGGCTATGTCTCAAAATTGTAATGCTCAGTGAAAACGGCAAGTTGCGAACTGACTGATGTTTGTTGCATGTTGCATGTGACCCCTCATATGAAAGTAAAATCATGGCAATAAAATAATTATAATGACTTCTGCTTCCGGAAAAATGCGTAAATGTACTTTTCCTTATCCTTCCCACTAAATGTTCTAGCCTTGGGGCTGGAGAAGCCAGCAAGCAGATGTCAACAGACTCACAAACAGCCTGTCTTCTCCAGTCAAAGGAGCAGGAAGGGGCAGTGTCACAAGACTGAAAAAGTTTAGACAATGACCTGTCTACTCCAGCCAAACGCCATAGAAAAAAAACTGCGGCCCCACCCCAACTCCATCTGCGAAGGGGGCTAGATGCCCAGCTCCACTGTAATAAAGTGCCCTAACCCCCCCCCCCAACCAAGGCACCCCCTGGATGGTGTCACAGTAAAGCAGTGGGAGCAGCGACTTCTATCCCCCTGGGCCAGGTATAAGCCCGTGGGCCCCTCAACTGTCTGTGGAGACCACGGGGGAACTAGAAATCCTATGTCCCCCAGGAGTAAGTAGGAATTCACCTGTTCTCCTAAGGTCAATGGACACCTGGGTTTTCATCTCCGTCTGGCAGAAACAAGAAGACCATCCTTTTCCCCTGCCAGAGCAGCGTCAGAAAAACCCAGTTAAACCAGAAAGTTTAAATAAGATCCAGAGCCTCATATCATAACACAAAAATATCTGGGTTTCAATTGAAAACCATTCATTGTACCAGGAACCAGTGAGATCTCAAACTGAGTAACAGAGGACAATACCAACATAGGAGATGTTTAAAAAATCAGGCAGGGCGTCTGGGTGGCTTAGTCAGTTAAGTGTCTGACTTCGGCTCAGGTCATGATCTCGTGGCTCGTGAATTCGAGCCCCACGTCGGGCTCTGTGCTGACAGCAGGCCTGGAGCCTGCTTCAGATTCTGTGTTTCCCTTTCTCTCTGCCCCTGCCCTGCTTACACTCTGACTCTCTCTCTCTCTCTCTCTCTCTCTCTCTCTCAAAATAAACATTAAAATTTTTTAAAAATAATAATCGGGCAGAAGCAGCCCTAATAAAAATGCTCCAATGAGCAATTACAAAAAGCCTAAAACGGATGCAGGAACAGAAAGCCTCCACCAAGAAACAGAACCAAATGGCAATTTTAAAATGGGAAAATACAGTTAACATAAAAAGTAAAGAGAGAAAATTCATTGATAAAATCTCAGGGGATGGGCTCAACACCAGAAGAGGAGAGAGGAAAGAATCAGTGAATTGGAAGATAGAACAATAGAAATCCAATCTGAACAACAGAGAGATAACAAAGAGGGGGAAAAAAACATAAAAGCAGAACTTCAGGGACCAGTAGAACTATAACAGGAAGACCTCACATTCATCCCATTGGTTATTCTGAAAGAAGAGAGAAAAAGTACTTGAAAAAATAATGGCTTAAAGTTTCCCAAATCTGATGAAAGAAATAAACGCACAGTTCAGGATGCTGGGTGAATCCCAGCAGGTGGGCAGATGATCTTTCTAGACTGACTGAGTCTAGATCCTACTGATGGATCTCACGGTTATATATGATACCCATTTGTCATTGAAATCGGTCAGGAGGCAAGCCAAGGGCTGGTTGGAAGGAGGTATCCCTGACCTTCACCAATGATCCCACAGGCCTTCCACATAAACAGACAACCTAAGTTTCATTTGGTGTCTTCACGCCAATCCAGCTGTGAGCCAAGTCCTCTTTTCTTTTTTAATTTTTTTTAATGTTTATTTAATTTTGAGAGAGAGAGAGATGGAAAGACAGACACACACACACACACACACACACACACACACACACACAGAGAATCCGAAGCAGACTCTGGGCTCTGAGCTGTCAGCGCAGAGCCTGACTCGGGGCTCAAACTCACAAACCGTGAGATCACGACCTGAGCCAAAGTTGGACGCTCAACCGACTGAGCCCCCCAGGCGCCCTGAGTCAAGTCCTCTTAATGCCTTGGTCCTCAAAGTGAGGTGTCCAAAAGGACACCCTTACTCTCCTCTTACATTAAAATTCTAGGATACCCTATAAACTGCAGGCTAGAAGCAGACCGGAGGAGAAATGAAATCCTAAACCATGGAAAGTACTAGACTAAGACGCTGGGGTTCTGGCCTCCATCCTGAACTTTGTATCTGCAGGTCACCTAAGCCTCTGCCAGGCAGTATTTACAAGATTGCTGTTCTTCACATTTATTTGTTTCCCTTATGAATTCTGGACTAAAGATAAACTAGGAAATCAGAGGCCCCTTCCTATTTTGAATATCCAATTCCATTACATACAAATCAGATTACCCATTACCAGGTAGGCAAAGCCTGTGCATAGGGAAGTTAATTATAAGATCCAAACCGTGCCTGGTGTATAATTATGAAGAATATTTTTTAATCTAACTGTAATTCTAGTTCGGAATTTGGACCACTTGAGCTTTGCGCCCATAGCTTATAACATCACCAGCAACCCTTCACAGCACTGTAACCCTGTAAGTTAGTTACCTGTTGATGCTCAAATATATACATTATATAATTTTAATGGTGCCCATTATACACAGACTTCCATTATAACACTATTTCCACTCAGTCATAATTTTATGAAAAATGCCCCCACTGGCAAAAATTTTCCAGGCTTAATCATACTCTTGAGGTGAACTTTTTCAATTAATCTCCACTTACGCCCATTTCGAGCTCTTTGGATGAAGGAAAAATTTATATGCCAGACTCTTAAAAATAACTGTGAAGCAGGTTCCTTTTCTTAAATGCTTATTTAACACACTAACAGTCACACTTCACCAGACTGACTTGCCAACATCTCAATTTCCAGATGGAGACAGAGGTGGGTTTTTTTGTTGTTGTTTGCTTAGAACCCCCGATAGCCTGCTCAGTTCTCTCCTCTGCCGTGGAGAATTATAGAAGAGTCTGTAAAGCAGGTATTTTATTTTAAGCTTGTGGGGACAGTTAGTATCCATGAAGCTGAATTCAGCTAATACACATCAACTCTCCTTCTTACGACCCTGGCAAAGTTTTCCAATTTGGGACTAATGAGAAGAAAGTCATTTGGATTATTGATCCAGTGTGAGTCATCTCGAATGGGGAAAGAATGGGTAATTACCACTGTTTTGAATCACCTCCCTTTATTTTTTTTCTAAACTTTCTTTGGGAACTTCCAGCCTCTGTTGATTATATTATTTCTCCAGAGGAAAACAGCCTAGGCGTTATCGCGCAGAGCGATTCAAAGGCAAAGCCTTCTGGCTTTTGGTCACGTCTCTGATTCTTTGGCCTTCTTTCCCTAGTAAACGCTTTTGTATTCACTCTCTACAGCGTCATGGGGTTGGCTGAAAGTGGGACATTTGCCAGAACGCACACGGTCATCCTCTGCAGCGTGGCCAGAAAGAGCAGGACAAGAATAAATTCTTTGCTGGATCCCTTCTGTCCAGGTCTTGGTGCCAACTGACAGTGGATGGAGACTTTCTTCTGAATTCCAGAGAAGTCTCCTAGCACAGTTATGTAGAAAGGATTAAAAAAAAAAAAACCCTAATGAATTTTAATTGTCCTTTCTCCAAGCTAAAGTTTTCATAGGTTGCTTCTGGAAGAACAATGTCTGAGGAGCTCCAACCAGGGGAAATAGTCTTCTGCTGGAGACTACGATGCCTTGGACTGTTGACTTCTATTCTCCCTACTTTCCTTGTCATCTTTGGCTTCTCTATGTTTTCTGCACAACAAGCACACTGAGCTTCTGGTCCTAGAGCATGCCATGCTATCTTCTGCCACAGGATGTTTGCATATGCCATTCCTTTTGCCTAAAACATCCTTACCACTCGTCTTCTGGTGAACCTGTTGCTTCTTCAGGAATGTCCCCACTAACTGTCCCAGTTAGGTCAACCCCCACAGCACCCATGTCTGTTCTCATGCCACCATACACTTCCTTTTGATGGTACCTATCACTGTGATATTCTTACACTGAGTTTTGTGATTTGTCTTTTATTAGTAAGTTTATTCCTGCTAGCTCCATGAGGGTCCAGACCATGTATACTCCCAACGCCTGACATGAGACCTTACACATAGTAATTATTTCCTGGATGGATAGATGGATGGATGAATGAATTTACTTTAGAAATTCCCTGGAGGGGAGTCTCTGTGACTGGCCTAAGCCAGTACCGCCAAAGGCCTTGGCATGAGAAGAATTTGTCTGGTTTAGGATGTTGTTCTACCCTTGGTGTGTAAGACCCATGCAACGAGAGCACGGACAGAGAGGAAACGAGGCAAAGAGGACCTTAGAAAAACCCTCAGTCGAGGGCTAAGTAAAACCCCTCCTGAGTGATAATATTGTAAAGCTAAAAGTAGACCTTAGAGATTGTCCCTCAGATTTTACAGATGAAGAAAAGGAGGCCCAACTTTCCACGAGTAGTTACCGGCAGACCACACCCCTTCTAACTTCACCCATCCCTGCTCCACTGCTCTCTTGAAGAGAAGGTCCTTGGCAGAGGGGAAGAAACTGAATGGAGGGCAGAACTTAGCAGTAGCTGAAGTCTTGAGCTGCGAAGACTGCAGGGGAGGGAGAGAGTAATGAAATCATCAGTAAACCACAGGGTCCCTGGGGGCTATGGCTACGGAATAAATTGGATTTCCTTCCTCTGCTCATAGATGCAACAGCAGGAAGCGTAACTAGGAAATCCCCGAAGGAGCCATTGCCATCTTCTTCTGTCATCCCCAGTGAACCCTTCAGTCTATAATCTGTAAAGACAAAGGCAGTCAGACAGAAGAAGGCACCCAATTATCAGTGATTCTCTCAGTCGAGTTGAGAGGCTTTAGAGCAGACGTTCTAGGCCAGGCTCCTGAGTGTGAACCCCACCAAGTGGGCGATTGTGCTCAAGCCCCTTAAGCTCTCTCTGACTCAGTTTTCTCATCTATGACATGGGAATAATTGAGCCTATATTTTTAGGGTCAGTATGAGGATGAAATATAATATGATTATGAAGTACCTATGCATGACCCCTAAGAAATGCTTGGTATGGCCTAGCATCCAACACTCAACAGATTTGTACTGAGTCCTTACCACGTGCCTATAGGGGACGAGGTCAGGTTGTGGGGGCGTGGGGCTTACATTATAACGGGGGAAGAAAGACGAATTTGAGAAACAGAGGATTTACGGAGTAGGCTCAGAGCCCTGAAGAGAATATTACAGAAGCGGAAAAGAAGGAGGAATAGTCGCTTTCAAATAGGTTGGATCAGGAGAGCCTCTCTGAGGATACAGCATTGGAGGTGAAGGATCCAACCACGCAGAGAGCTGAGGAAAAGTGTTCTAGCCCAGCAAGTACAGGAAATGGAAAGTCCAAAGCCTTGAGATGGGAACATCCTTATGCCCAGGGACATGAGAAGCCGGGGAAGATTTTCAGCAGGAGTGAGACAGGATCTGAGTTATGTTTTTAAAAACTCCCTCTTCCCCGGGGGCACCTGGGTGGCTCAGTCCGTTGAGCGTCTGACTTTGGCTCAGGTCATGATCTCATGGTTCGTGAGTTTGATCCCTGCATCGGGCTCTGTGCTGACAGCTCAGAGCCTGGAGCCTGCTTTGGATTCTGTGTTTCCCTCTCTCTCTGCCCCTCCCCTGCTCGTGCTCTCTCTCAAAAATAAATAAACATTTATAAAATATTTTTTAAATCCCTCTGCCCCAAACCCAGAGAATCTACACCACCAACAGTGAACCCTAATGTAAACTACGGGCTTTGGGATGTGGGGGATGTTGAGAATCCTCGAGCCCACAGGAGGGAAGGGTTATGGGCAGGGGAATGGGGGAAATCTCTGAACCCTCCACTCAATTTTGCTGTGAACCTAAAACTGCCCTAAAACAAACTCTCAATTGAAAAAAAAGATCAAACCAGTTAATTGAAAAAAAATAAAAAGTAAAGACCCCTCTGCTGTAGAAAATAAGACTCAAGGCACAGAGAGAAGTCAGGAAGCTAGCAGAGACGGTGAAGTGAGGGAAGGCTGGGTGGTGGATGGCACGGGGTAGATGGACAGGGTGAGCAGGAAGAGGAGCCCATGTAGTCAAGATAAACTTTAGAGGTAGGAGCAACAGGGCAAGCAGCAGGGAAGGGGGGCAGGGAGGTGGGAGGCAAAAGGGACAAATCAGAGATGAGTCCCAATTTTTGGTCTGGAGCCACTGGAAATAGTGGTGCTGTTTATTGAGATGCAGACCATCAGGACAAGAGACGCTGGACCTTATAGTGATTGCCTTTGTTCTCATAACGAGGAAGGTGAATTTGGGGTTCCAGAATTCTGTGGTGTTCGATAAAATACGCTCCATTTATTAAGAGTTTAAGAACAGAGAAAGTACTGGGGAGCCTGGGTGGCTCAGTCAGTTGAGCACCTGACTCTTGATTTCAGGTCAGGTCATGATCTCCCAGTGAATCCCATGATCTCAGGTCATTCACTCCCATGAAACTCCCAGTGAGTTTGAGCCCTGCGTCGGGCTCTGTGCTGACAGCTCGGAGCCTGTTGGACTTCTTTCTCTCTCTCTCACTCAAAACAAATAAATAAATATTTCTTAAAAAAGAATGAAGCATGTACTAATTTATGTAGAATAGTGAGATGTAAAGCTCTTTAGGCAAAAAGAAGTAAATGAGTTCACCTACAGCAATATCATCTATTCTTTAGGAATTGGGTTTCCTTCCTTCTGGGGACAGAGTCCTCTTATATGATATCATTTTTCTCTCCTTTCTCTTAAGGTAGAGAAATGAACAACAGTGCCAATAACGTGCTTCTTTGTGCCCCAGATATCTCATTTAACCGCATTATCTTTGAGGGCTTTTTTTTTTTTTTTTGAGATTTGAAGCAAGAAGAAAAATTCTCAAAAACTGCACAAAGCACTATACTCACTCACCTTCGTTCAGAGAATTTAGCAGTGTCAGACTGACACTCTGCCTAGGAAAAAATCTGAGAGTTTGAAAAAGTAAAAGCAGAGATGCCTGGGTGGCTCAGTTGGTTAAACATCCGACTTTGGCTCAGGTCATGATCTCATGGTTAGTGAGTTCGAGCCCCTCGTTGGGCTCGCTGCTGTCAGCTTGGAGCCTGGAGCCTGCTTTGGATCTTCTGTCCCCCGTTCTCTCTGCCCCTCCCCTGCTTGCACGCTCTCTCTCTCTCTCAAAAATTAACAATAATAAATAAATAAATAAATAAATAAAGTAGTTTATAAGGTTTTTAGGGATGTTATTTTATAACAACAGGTGATAAAGTTTGAACAACTCAATGCCACTTTTACGGTAGCATTTTCTTTTAATGGAAACACAATTTCAAGAACGCTAGATGTCATTCCCACTCAACCACTTAAAGTCACCTGCCTTTCCTAGGCGTTCATTGATTTACCTGGAAATGAAGGGGTGTGGGGCGCCATGTCCTTCCCAGATGTCACACTCCATCCAACCTTGGCCGGAGCGGGATAAACTTTTTCACATTGACAGTGGAGGTGGTGAGCCCTGCATTCATTCATTTGCATTTTGTGGTTTGGGATTTCCCGGGCGCTCTGCAGTGTAGACCATTGCTCTCATAGCCTGTCAGCTTGAGAGCCCTTTCCACAGACTCCTCTACATTGAAAGGAACATTCGCCGTGCTATATAAGCTCAGCTTATATGAACGTTGTCTGGGGCCACATGTCCTGGAGAGAAGTCATTTTCAACCTAGAGGGCCTCAAGTCACAAGACTTTCCAGCTTTGATTCACTTTGAGCAGCTGCCCAGAGAGCCTGTCACCACAGGACTGTCCCGTGAGGGACTATACTATGTGGAAGGCCTTGGGGATCAGCCTTGTAAACTTACTATGTAACAAATGCATGGCTTTGACTTGACAGGAAGGCAAAAGCCATGGCTACAAAATGGTGAACCATGAGAAAGGAATGAGGCAGGGTGGCTAAGCGTGAGAACAGCCGGCTAGGAGCAGAGTCTGGGCTTCATTCCCACCACCCCACTAACCAGGTGTGTGTGTCTTTGGGCAAAGTCACTCTGTGAGGCTCATTCTCCTCACCTGGAAAATGCTGCACTTGGACGGTTATCTCTCTGGTCTCCTCATTTAGAGATTCCTTGAGTAATCGTGGGGCCTCATGGATGCCGTTGGCACAGGACAAGAGAACAGTATAACAGCATCATTTGGCCTCATTACTGCACTCGACGCTTCCTATTCATGCCCTGGGAAAGACTTCTCAGGCAAGGAGGAGAGAAGGATCAGGGATTGGAGCTCCTGGAGGTGCTAATGAAGGGTTTCACCTTTTCCTAAAGGCTCTTTGAGTGAAAGCCAGGGCAGGGGGCAGCTAGAGGGGAGTGGTGATTAGGAAAGGTAGTACCTACAGGGTGAGGTATTGACTTTGTCCTTCTCTGTAGTAGGAGACTGAACAGATGGAGCGCTAGACCTCCACATCTTATTAACTTAACCTTGAATGTGCAGAGAGGCAGAAGTATAAACCTGTAGCCAAAAATATCACTTATTATCGATGTCTTCATTTAACAAAAAAGGTAAATCCTGTATTATTTTCCTGGGTTGATCATCTCCATAGTCTCTTAAAACATATAGCTGGAACTGGAGGATAGGATTCAGAGAGGGAGCTTTTTCTCTGGGTTTGTTCTTTTCTTTTCTTCCTTTAAGTAGGCTTCATGCCCAGCGTTGGAGCCCAAGGCAGGGCTTGAACTCACAACCCTGCAATCAAGACCTGAGCTGAGATTGAGAGTCAGACGTGTAACCAACTGAGCCACCCAGGTGCCCCTCCTTTGGATTTTTTAAAATGGAAATTAATGGGGTGCTTGAGCGGCTCAGTTAGGTGGGTGTCCGACTTTGGCTCAGGTCATGATCTCAAGGTTCGTGGGCCTGAGTGCCAAACTGGGCTCTCTACTGTCAGCAGCACTATTAGGAGTTTTACGTGCCAAACCAGGGCATGGACTAGCTATCACTTCTTGAATCCTACTACTTCTCCTGTTCATTTATTCAATAAATATCAACGAGTATGCATTATAAAAATTTTTTAACTATTTTTTTATGGTTATTTATTATTGAGACAGAGAGAAACAGAGGATGAGTAGGGGATGGCAGAGAGAGAGGGAGACACAGAATCGGAAGCAGGCTCCAGGCTCTGCGCTGTCAGCACAGAGCCCGACGCGGGGCTCGAACTCACAAACCGTGAGATCATGACCTGCGCTGAAGTCGGACGCTCAACTGACTGAGCCACCCAGGCACCCCTCAATGAGTATGCATTATATGCCATGCGCTCCGTTACACGCTGGGGATCAAGTGATCAAGAGTACAAAGTCCCAGCTCTCTCCTGCTTTTAATGTAAATTTGAATTCCTTTGCTATTTTTTAAGTTCCCCTATAACGTGGCTCCAGTCTATCAACTCAAGCTATTTTCCACTATTCATCAATCTGAATGTTCTACCCCAGTCTGCTGCTTGTCCCCACACATTAAACACACCCCCCACCAGCACAGAGACAAATAAAATGCTCATTTCCCCACCTTTCAGGTTCTCATGTCTGCCTACACCAGTGATGACACTACTCTCATCCCACCTACTTCTCTGAAACCTACTCCTATTTCAAGGCTTCACACAAATCCAGTTTCTCTGAGAAGTGCTTTGTGAACACATGAGTCCAATCCCACGCCAACTTCCTCCAAGGTCCTGTACCCCTTGACCACACATCTAATTGACTATTTTCACACATCCATTTTGTCCCTTCTCTTTTTGTGCGTGTTGACTTGATCATCACATGTAAATTCCAAAATTTGACCCTAGAAAGGTCAACCATAGTTACATCTTCAATAGCCCCATGAGATTTGAACAGTGTTAGAGTCAAAGGAAGTTCTCAGTTACTTCCTTGTCTCATCACTCATTTTGTCTGCAACCAAGATTTGCTTCTATAGAGATGATAGAATCACAGTCATATGGCAGATGTTTAGAACACATGCTTTAACTGACTACATTTATTTGAACCTTAAACATCCCAGACCTTTCCCTTAACTATAAGCCATTAAAATTATAAGACATCAAAGGGTAGCATACTTTAAAATGACACATATCTAAAATATCTAACTATAACTTATTACTTTTCTAATTTCAATTACTACATTAAAATAAAAATTAGAGTATTTTTAAAGTTTTTAATGTTTATTTATTTTTGAGAGGGAGAGAGAGAGAGACAGAGGGAGAGAGAGAGAGAGAGAGAATGAGTGGGGAAGGGGCAGAGAGAAGGGGAGACATAGAATCTGAAGCAGGCTCCAGGCTCTGAGCTGTCAGCACAGAGCCCAACACGGGGCTTGAACTCATGAACTGTGAGATCATGACCTGAGCCGAAGTCAGATGCTTAACCACCTGAGCCACCCAGGTGCTCCTAAAATTAGAATATTTTTAAAGAATGTCTCTTCTTTACTGCTATGCAATGTCACCTTGCTCTTAAAGTGAGTAGCCATATACGAGTACCTATTTCTCAACTTTCTTTTTATTCCACTGGTCCATTTGTCTGGCCTTGTGTCTATACTGCCTGGTCTTAAATACTGTAGCTTGATAGTAAATCTTGATATTCAGTAGACTACATCTTCCTACATTGCTCTTATGGATTTCCAAATGAATTTACAGATCAGGTTGCCAATTTCCACCAAGAAACCTGCTGGTCCTTTGATTGGAATTGCCCTAAATGTATAGATCACTTCGGACATAACTGGTATTTTCACAATATTGAGTCTGAGCATTGTATATCCCACTATTTAGTAATATGATAGCCATATGGAAAAAAAATAAAACATGATTCCCTACCTCAAACCATATACACAGATCAGTTCCAGGTAGATTTAAATTCTAAATGTGGAAGATAAAACAATATAGCTTCTAGAAAACAATATAAAAGAATGTTTTTATGCTCATGGACTAGGGAAGGACTACGTAAGTGGGGAAAAAGCTAAACATAAGAGAAATAAGCCATAAATTGGACTTCGCTGATATTAAAAAATAATTAAAAAAGACACAATGAAACAGTGAAAATATAAGCTACCAAATGGGAGAAATATTTACAAAATCCAACAAAAGGATTGTGCCCAGAATACATAAAGACCTCTTACAACTCAATATGAAAGAACATAATATCTCTCCCCAAAACACTAGGCAAGAAATGTGAAGAGGAATTTGACAAAGAACATTAAAATGGCCAATAAATGGGGAGCCTGAGTGGCTCAGTCAGTGAAGTGTCCGACTTTGGCTCAGGTAATGGTCTTGCAGTTTGTGAGTTCGAGCTCTGTGTTAGGCTCTGTGCTGACAGCTCAGAGCCTGGAGCCTGCTTCCGATTCTGTGTCACCCTCTCTCTGCCCCTCTCCTGCTCACCCTCTCTTTCTCTCTCTCAAAAATAAATAAACACTAAAAATTTTTTTAATGGCCAATAAATATAAATAAAGGTGCTCAATGTCATTTTTCATCAGGGAAATGAAAATTGAAAGTACAATGAGATACTAAAGCACACCCTCCATAAACACTAATATTACCACGTTTTTGGCAATAGTGTGAAATAACAGAAACTTCCATACACAGCTGGTGGAAATGTAAATTAGCAACTCACTTTAAAATATTGTTTGGGAGCACCCAGGTGGCTCAGTCAGTTAAGTGACTGACTCTTGATTTCAGGGCAGGTCATGATCCCAGGGTTGTCAGATCGAGCCCCTCATTGGGCTCCGTGCCGAGCATGGAGTCTGCTTAGGGTTCTCTCTCTCTCTCTCTCTCTCTCTCTCTCTCTCTTTCTCTCTCTCCCTCACTGCCCTTCTCCCCTGCTCATGCACTCTCTCTCTCTCTCTCTAAAATAAAAAAAATTAAAGTTTTTAAAAAGTTTCCTATATAGAAAATTAATAGTGCCAAATAACGGTGATTTTCTCTATTCTTCCTTACTAATTAATATCTTTTTTTTCTACTTCATATCTCACTGTGTTGAAATCTAGAATAAGATTGACAATATCTATGTGTGTGGATTTTTTTTTCTTTTGTCCATTCTTTTGTCCTTTGTCAGATCAGCAAGCTTTATCTTCTGTAAAGAGCCAAATGGTAAATATTGTTGGCTTTGGGGGCCATGCTACCTCTGTCACAGCTACTCAACTCTGCCAACATAGCATGAAGGCAGTGATAGACAATAACTAATACACATAACTGGTTTTGGCCTGTAGAGCAGAGTTGACTGAGTTCGAGCTCATACGTTTTAATGACAAATCTTTTAATGTGTCACTATTACTATGATTTTTTGGGTCATTTTAAGGAATTAAATTTCAATTATAGATTGCTGAAGTTTTGTTTTGTTTTGTTTGTTTTTTGGTAATCCTTTCCTTTTTGTCATCGAGACCATCACATTTAAAAATTTGTTTACATATTAACTGCATTAATTACATCTAGAGAATGTTCTATCTAATGTTGAACCATCCTTATATGCCTATAATACACTTAGTCATAACATATTGTTTTTATTTATTCCTGCATGTTATTAACTGGATATTAATTGGATCCTCACAATGTACCAGGAGCTCTTCCGGAAGTAGGAAATACAGCAGTCAGTAAAATGGACAAAAGTCACGCTTTCATGGAGCTTAGAATTCTAGTGGGAGGACAAGGATAATAAATAATAAGAGACACATACGTGTGTCAGGTGAAGGATAATGAAGCAGAGTGAGAGAGTGACAGGCTAGCGTGTTATTTCAGAAATGGGGGTTCAGGGAAGGCCTCTCTGATCAGGTGACATTTAAGGACATGGGGATGCCATCTAGTCAACCAAGTAAGCAATGGACATGCTATACCAGAATGTCAGGACAGAGACCAAAAGGATGTTGCGGGAGCACCCAGTAGGAGCCACTAACATAGTCTTCCCTGGGCCACAGGGTGCCCAGACATTTGGTCAAACATTCTGGGTATGTCTATGAGGGTGTTCCTGGGTGACTTACTGGAGTCAGCAAACTGAATAAAGCAGATTGCCCTTTTTTTTTTAATTAAAATTTTTAAATTTATTTTAGAGAGAGAGTGTATGGGGGAGAGGGGCAGAGGGAGAGAGAGAGAATTTTAAGTAGGCTCCACACACAGCATGGAGCCCAACACAGGGCTCCATCTCATGACGCTGGGATCATGACCTGGATTGGAATCCAGAGTCCAAAGCTCTACCAATGGAGCCACCTGAGTGCCCCTGCAGATTTCTCTTTCTAATGTGGCCAGGACTCATCCAATCAGCTGAAGACCTGAATACAACAAAAAGACTGAATAAGAGGGAACTCCTTTTGCTCCTGTTGCCTGACTGCCCCGAGCTGGGTCATCAGTCTTCTCCTGCCTTTAGACTCAAACTGAAACATCAGCTCTTCTTGGGTATCAAGCCTGTTGGCCTTCTGACTGGAGCTCCCACTGTGGGCGCTCCTGGGTCTCAGCCCTTGACATGGGGGTGAGAACTACACATTGTCTCTCCTGGGTCTCCAACTTGGCAACTGAAGATCTTGGAACCTCTGAGCCTTCAAAGTCACATGAGCCCATGCCTCATAAAAAAATCTCTCTCTTTCTCTCTCTCTACACACACACACACACCACACACATTCATTCTGTTGGTTTTGTTCTTCTGAAAAACCCTGACTAGTACAATAAACAGAAGAGAGAAGTGTTCCATAACGACATGACTTATAGTCTCAAAATTGTAAGTCAAGGGCAGTTTCAAGCTCATGCAAGTTCAGCAGGGCTGAAGCATGGGGGATACATGAATTGGCACCAACGACACTGGGCAATGTGGAGACACTGAACTGGATTTCCTCGGATACCAAGCATTTCAAGAAGGAGGAATTATTCACGCTACACTCTCTGACTCAAAGCAAAAAGAAATTAAAACATATTAAAAGGGTGCCCCTCCCAAATGTAGCCACATGGGGAAATTTTTAAATGTTCTTTTAAAATTAGTGTTGGGCCAGGGGTACCTGGGTGGCTCAGTCGACTGAGCATCTGACTTCAGCTCAGGTCATGATCTCTTGGTTAGTGGGTTCGAGCCCCGCGTCGGGCTCTGTGCTGTCAGGATAGAGCCCACTTCGGATCCTCTGTTTGCTTCTCACTGCCCCTCCCCCACTTGCACTGTCTCAAAAATAAATACACAATTAAAAAATCAGTGTTGGGCCAAAAGGCACATGAAAACTGCAGTTATAAACCTTTTAGAAATTTAAAATATATAAAGGAAAAGATCAAAACAATATCACGACCAAAAAAACACAAACAAACAAACAAAAAAAACCAAGGGAGGTCTTAGGTTTATTAGAAAACAAGAAAGATAGACAATAAAATACTCAATTCTAGAGATTTAGAAAAAGTTGAGGAAGAAACCCGACGGATAAAGAGCCTCTCTTCCTGCTGTCATCTCCATGTAGAGAGTTCTTCTCCAATCTCTTCAAGCCTTGTGCCCTCACTTCCTGCATGTGACTTCTGTTCAAATGCTACCTGACCAGAGAGGCTTTCCCTGAAGCTCATCTCTAAAATGGAATGATACCCTGTCACTCTGTCACTCTGCTTTGTTATCCTTCATTTGCCATATTCTGTGTGCCTTTGTTACTACCTGTATTCTCCCACTAGAACATAGGCTCCATGGGACTGGGGACCTTGGTCTATTTTGTCCCCTGCTGCATCCCCACCTTCTAGAAGCATGCCTGGCACATGAGGTCCCCGTGGCAGGGTCTGCGGCTACTGCCTGGCACGTTTTGTCCCCTACCTAGTATAAGGCTTGACGTTTGGCAGATACAAAATAAATATTGATTGAATGTATGTTATCGTGTTTCACTGGACATTTACAGAAATCAATATTTTGGGGGAGTACAAAAATCTATATACATAGTTATTAAATCAAATGTAATAATTAAAATATTCCATTCATCTAGAGGCTCCTGGGTGGCTCAGTCGGTTGAGCATCCAACTTCGGCTCAGGTCATGATATCACAATTCGTGGGTTCGAGCCCCGCATCGGGCTCTGTGCTGACAGCTCAGAGCCTGGAGCCTGCTTCAGATTCTGTGTCTCCCTCCCTCTCTGCCTTTCCTCTGCTCATGCTCCCCCCCCGCCGCCTTTCTCTCTCTCAAAAATAAATAAACATTAAAAATTTTTTTAAAAATATTCCACTCATTTATTTCATATTTTCTTTGTCAAATCCTCGAAGTCACACTGTGTTAAAAATACAATACCAAGATTGTATCAACTGCTTCTCTTCAGTTACACTATACACACCTCAACATGATTTTTTTTTTTTTGGCACATAAAGTTTCATGACTCTTTTCTTGTTTTGAATTTTTCATTAATACCACATAATGCTTTTTCCCCACAAATGCTTTTAGCCTTAAATTCCATTTTACGTGATAGTAAAATTATGCTCGGAGTTTATGTTTTACATTTTCCTGAATATTTAAACTTTTCTGTGCCATGTTACTTTGGGATCTCTACTACAAACAGCTAGGATTTGCCTTGTCACTCGATCTGAAAATTCTTCTAACTTCTGCTCAGAAGTTGAACCTTTTCTCATTCTTTTTAAAAAATATTTTTAATTTATTTTGAGAGAGAGAGAGAGAGAGAAGGGGAGGGGCAGAGAGAGGGAGACAGAGAATCCCAAGCAGGCTCCACACTGTCAGTGCAGAGCCCAATGTGGGGCTCCATCTCACACCCTGTGAGATCTTGACCTGAGCGGAAGTCAAGAATTGGATGCTTAATTGACTGAGCCACCCAGGCGCCCCAAACCCATTCTCATTCTCAATGTGACAACAGTAAACCTCGTCATATCTTCGTTATCACATTATATGCATTCTATTTTACCAGCATCTTTGTACTAGGACATCTTTCTAAATCTAGCTCTTTCTTCTACCTATGCTCCTCGTTAATGGAGGCCACGGCAGTCTGTCTTGCAAAAAGAGGGCAGCTGAGAGTCTCTGATGGCGAGAGAGAAAACCCGGTCTGCCCTAGCTTTCCCTCTGGCTGAGTTGTTCCTCCACCTCTTAGCACAGATAATCCTGGAAGCTACGGACCAGGAGTAAAAGGAGTCCAAGGAGCTGATGTCCATCTCTTGTTGGCCTCTTGTCCCCGACGACCCCCACATCCAGTTCAGAGGCTTATTCCGAGCCTCTGCTTACACTGATTTCCCAGCATACTCAGTGACATGACGGAGCCCTTGGGAGCCTTGCAACAGCCAAATCTGCGCTTCTCTTCCCTGTTCTGTGTGGTAGGCTGAAATTGGCCATGGCAGGAATGCTAACACCATGCAACAAATCAGGGCTTTATTTTTCTGGAGTGCTGGTAAACCATTCTCCACTCCCCACTCCCCACTGCCAACACTCGCCTTTTTTAAACAAGGGGATTTGAGACTTCTGTTATCCTTGGTCACTTCCTCTGTAGTGTGCAGAGATACTTTTAACTTTGTAACATGTTGTGGAAACTCCATCCCTCGTTTCCAGGGCTGACAAGGCATTTCCCTGATTTTTTTTTTATGTCCCCTGGGTATTTTAACTTGGTTTCTGAGTGTGGGGTGGGGACGGACCACTGAGCTCCAGTTATCATCTGTTTCAAAAGTCCTTGTGACATGTCTTCATTCCATTATCCATGCAAAACATGGACAGATTTATGCAGGTCCCTGTTTGCTGCTTTAATTATTACCGCTCAGCCGAATAGCACTTGCACTGTCACTAATGATTCTAATCTAAACTGGGAATTGATGTTGACAAAACACAAGCTGTTTAGTTTCTGGAGAGGCTGATCAAATCTCCTATGGAAAACAGGGGCTTTACTAGATATCCATAATCAAAGCCCCATCGATTGAGGAAAAATCCAGCGGATGGGCAGGGAGGTAGATAATCAAATTCTCTGAGAAGGTAGGAGGAAATATTGGCCGTTATATCACTGAGAAAGGAAAAAATCTGACCGAGTGATCCGGTTGTCCTTTGTGAAAACATGACACAAGAATAACTAAATGAACATGCCCCGTGGAGGTCCCCCAAGGCTCATTGTTAAAATACCTCATTTAGGGCAAGCTTGTCAAGGCAACTGGGTATGTTTTAGGGCTTAGAAAGGAATATGGTTAGCATGTGAGACACAACCAGAGAGATTATGGCCATTTTGTAAATCAAGAAGACTTTATAGTAGGAAATAGGGAGCCATTGAAGGTTTTTAAGCAGGAAAACAATGCAATAAAAGTTGTAATTAAGGAAGATTAGTCTGGCAGTATTAGGGCAAGATCTATATTAAGACCCTTATATGGCAACAGAGATAGAATTAGTAATGAGTTAAAAATAAAAAAAAAAAGACAGAGAGAGAGAACAAGCATCAAATCTCTTCTACTTCTAGCAGGCACTTAAGGTAACGAATGAACGCATAGGCTGGGAAATACCCAAGAAGTCTCACAAAGCTTTCTCAGTTCATTAAGTTAAATTACCTCTTTGCTCTCACTTAGTATTCATGAATGCCAGAACTAGTCCTGTGTTACAACACAGGGAGTCTCCGGGCAGCCCAGGGACCTCTTGAAGTCTCCTTTGCAGGGCCGTCTCATTGTTGCGGGAAATGAGCACCGTTAGCCAACAGCCCACATGCCGAGTGAGCCTCCCACTCACTGTCTTCTTCTCTAGAGCAGCTGAAATCTCAGCCATTCTTAAGGGAATAAAGGAATAGGAGCCCAAGCCTGTTAACTCTCATTCAAGAGTCATTAGACAGCCATAAAAATTCAACAAGCATACAAAGATGACTGGGGGCTCTTGTGGGCTTAGGGCAGGAAAGAAATGGATTCTACCACGCATAATGGTCAGTGCTCATCCTTGACATAGACAGGCCCTAATAAACAGGCCAGCCAAACCTTTGGTTGTCAAAACTCGCTGTTCCTGCCTGGAACACCTGTCCCGAATTCTCCTGTTATCTGATTCCGACTCAAGATCCAAGCAAAGTCCACCCTCCTTGGTGAATCTTTGTCAGCTCCTTGAGTTCACAGCCGTCCTTGACTTGAACTGGAACAGGTTTTCCCTGCGGCACAAAATAGCATCTAGCTTATGTTTCCTGGATGGCTATTTATCCTTTCTTGCGTGATGAATTTTCTCTCTAACTGGATTATCAACTCCTTAAAGAAGGAACCATGTCTGACACGTCCTCCATGTTCGGTGGCATCGGAAGACGGTGGAGGTGCGGAGGTTAAGCTCACTCAATACCCATTATTCCAAACTAGGCTCCCTGTGGTGAGTTCTCCCAAGCCCCAAGCCCAACCATTTATCCCTCAGTCTCAATAGTCATCCTTGACTCCTCTCTTCCTAAAAAGATAGAGGTGATACAAACTAAGTTCCCATAACTTCCTTCCTCTGTGCTCTGTGAGTTTTCTTTTCCTCTCCTGCATCTTCAGGGGCAAAGCTGGTAACTTCCTTTTGGAATTTGCTTTTGGGGTACCCTGTCTTTTGCCCCCCACATCTTCAATACATCCCCTTCTGCTATGAGCGTCATAAACATCTAAATATCCATGGAGTCTACCATTTCCTAGTGTTATCACTATTTCTCCTTAAAATATGCTTTCCCTAGAGGCGCCTGGGTGGCTCAGTTGGTTAAGTATCCAACATCGGCTCAGGGCAAGATCTCACAGTTTGTGAGTTTGAGCCCCACATCGGGCTCTGTGCTGACAGCCCAGAGCCTGGAGCCCGCTTGGGATTCTGTCTCTCTCTCTCTCTCTGTCCCTCCCTACTTGTATTCTGTGCCCCTCTCTCTCAAAATTAAATAAACATTAAAAAATTTTTAAAAATCCTTTCCCCAAACCACTTAAAAAAAAACAAACAAACCAATAGGGACTCACTGCTACCTCTGTCCCATCACTGATGAATTCCTTGACTTTTTCCAATCTTGGTTTCTCTTCCTGACAATTAACTGAAGCTGTTCTCTTAGGACTTTGAGTTCAAGCTCAGGACCGGAGTCTGTGTTTCACTCTGTTGGACATGGAAACACACCACCTAGACTCTTCAGCAAGGAGGGAGGGTTCACTTCAGATACGAGATGTGTGATCACCTGTAGCCATCAACTCCTTCAGAACTGGCTCAACTGAGCCACCTCCTCCAATATCACTCCTTAGTCAGCTGCCCCCATCTAGGGTTACCAGACAGCATGCAAGATGCCCAGTTAAATCTGACTTCCAGATAAACAGTAGATTTTTTAAACACAAGTACATCCCATGCAATATTGGAGACATACTCATATTGGAAAAAGTATCAATTCTTCATCTGCAATTCAAATTTAATTGAGCATCTTGTCTTTTTATTTGTTAAATCTGGAGACACTACTCATCCAATGCCTGAGTGAGGTGAGAGTATAAGGACCAGGTCTGTTGGACAATATTCCCTTCAGAGCTCCGTGAAGGGTTGTCAAGGCTCTGTTGGGCCAGCCTTAGAAGAGGAAGGCCCTGGGGGCACCTGGGTGGCTCAGCCAGTTAAGTGTTTATGTAGGCTCAGATCATGATCTCTCAGTGGGTTCGAGCCCCCTGTCGGGCTCTGTGCCGACAACTCAGAGCCTGGAGCCTGCTGCAGATTCTGTATCTCCTTCTCTCTTTGTCTCTGTCCCTCCCCTGTTCATCCTCTGTCTCTCTGTCTCTCAAAAATGAATAAATATTAAAAAGATAAAAAGAAAAGAAGCGGAAATCCCCCCCTCTTCTTCCTCTGCACAACCCTGTTTCTTCCCTCTCCTTTTGCAGGGGCTAAGCCATTAAAGCATCCTTCACACTGTTCTCTTTATCAGCACCTTTCAGAGAACCTGCCCAGGGACATCTGGACTGGAATGAGGAAAGAGGGAAGCATCCCTCTGCTCCATAATATGAAGGAAAAGGTGTTCTGGGCAACAAGTCAACAGTATCCCTAGAAGACCAAAATATGCTAAATAAGGATACTGCAGAGGAAGGAAAAGAATTCTACGTAAGAGGAAATACATGTCCTGCATACATGTGGAAAGACTGAGCCTAATTAGGAATCAAAGCAAAGCCCATAAATGCACCCTTGGACGACCATTATATTGCTTGACAAATTGATAAAGATACAGAAGGAATATTTCCAGTATCGTTGAGCCTACAAAGAATTAACGAGAGGTATATTTTTCGAGTAAAAATTCTGTGTCTAGAAACTTAACCTAATAAATAATCAAGCACGCGTACATGCACATATGAACAAAAATGTTTAAAATGTCAAAAAGGTAAAAACTGCTAAAAAGAAAGGGATTAAGGAAATGATGGTAGTTCTGTTGCAACCAGAATCAATCGTGGCCGTCGTCAATCACAGTGTGTGTGTGTTCGCTGACATGGAAAGATATTCGTGGCACACTGTTTTATAAAATCAACAGGTTCCATATTACTCTATAAATAACGTTCTATTTCTGTTTACATAACAACCTAAATATATATTTGGAAAACAATCTATAAACAGTACGTGTTTATCTTTGGATTGTGGGTGACTGGGTTTTGTTTGTTTGGGTTATTATAATTTTTAATATTTTTCTATAATGAACACCTTGTATGATTTAAACATAACACTTCTGTCTATCCTGTATTCACTGAAAGCTTTGGATTTTTTTCCTCCTTAGAAAACAGTGGCGGTAGCTTCTCCTTCTCCTCCTCCTCCTCCTCCTCCTTCTTCTTTTCCTTCTCCTCCTTCTCCTTCTTTTTCTTCTTCTTTCACCGTCCTGCAACATTTCATATAGGTGACTGTATGGACTCCTTTTCCATCTTCTTGTCTTTGCATTCTTTTGTTTGTCTCCATCTGTAACTCTCTCCCTTAGTTAATTTCCCTTTATTTTTGGCATGCCACCATATTGCACCATTTACCTTTTTTTCTCTTTTCTCTACCTAGATGACTGATGCTACTACCTATGCACACATACCTCAAACATCCGAGTCTTCACAATTCCATCTTACCTCACAAAATCCTAGCTCCAAATGCCTGCTGGACCTCCTGACTGCAGTGTTTATTCTGTACCTGCTATTTTCAGGAACAGTACCTAGAGATGACACCACAGTGACAAGGGGAGCCTACCTTTGAGGAGCACCCAGTCTCCACTTGGATTTTCTAACTTCAATACATTTAACAACAAGTGTGTCTCCTCACCTTTTCCCAAATCAGCTCTTCTTCCCGACATTCCATTTTCTGTTACCAGCACACTAGCACTGTAGTTACCAGCCCTACCTGTTGCAGTAATTAATTAATTAATTAATTAATTCACTTAACAAGTGAGGGGTCTGTTACCATAGTAGTACTCAGCCTCAACTATATATTGGAGTTACCTAGGAAGCTTTAAAATATACCAATGCCTGTTTCCCACCCCCTAGAGATTTTACTTAATTAGTCTAGAATGCCACACAAATTTAGGAGTTTAACATTTCCCCCAGGTGATTCCAATATACAGACAGTGTTAAAAGTCACTGTACCAGAGAAAGGTCAAGACTTCATTACTGATTACATAATGAAAGGAGAAAGGTCAAACTTTTTTTAGTACTGTTATTTCCTAGTAATAATGCCCAAGTTCACTATCTTTCCCTTGGATGGTCGAAGCTGAATTGGCTTTCCCAGGAAAGTCAACTCTTTATCCAACTCAGCTCCAGCCTTTATAGCATTTCCAGAACGTATGGAGAGAATATAATCATCCTGCCATACAGATACCTCCATGCTCTGACCTGGACAGGTCTTTTCGGTGTTATTCCACATTCAAACATCAGTTAAGTGGGACTGCCTGTTGTTCCCCAGACAGTGCCTCTGTCCTGACTTTGCTTTTGCCCCTACCATTCCTTCCACCTTCCATATCCTTCACTCCCAACTGTCAATCACAATTCCACCAATCCATTAGCTCTGAGGATTGATGTCGAACGAGTCTTGATAATACACCCCCCACCCCCAACCACAGGGGCAACTTCTCACTCTCCTAAACTCCAAAGCACTTCTTATTATACTGATAAGTCCTGTCTGATGGAAAAGTGATGTAGACACATATCATATACTTCCAATAAGATGTGAAGCTCTCTGAGAGCAGAAATGAAATGCCCTTCATCTCTATATGGAGAGATAAGGAAGTTAAACATGAGGGCTCTAGTCATCCTGCCTGACTTTATGTCCAAACGTGCTACTTACACACAATGCGTGTGACACTTAGGGAAGCAATTGACTTCTCTGAGCCTCAGTTTCCCCCCTCTACTGAATGAAAACAATATGACCTCTCAAGATTGTTATGAAAGTAAAACAAGGATATGTGTATGAAACTTTTGGCACAACCATTGCTCCAAAAGGCATCAATAATAATGGTGACCAGCAGTTGGAGGACTTAAGTACATTAAGAAAAATATTTGGTTAGGAGGCTGACAGAATCTTTGTGTAGTAAATAGATGGAAAATAAAAGCTCTCAGATTTGAAAAATGTTTATTACATTTCCTAACATCACTCCCTAGGACAACTCATAGTATTACTGGGGTTTTCAGTTATTCCAGACAGCCAGTCCTGCTTCCTGATAGTATGTAAATTTCCCAGCTTGGTGCCATCTCTAAGATTCTAAATTTCATTCTGCAATGACAGCTTTTATTCTGAAAACTCTGCCACTCAGAGACTCCTGTGTCCTAAATGCCATTTCTTTGTGAAATGCAACATTTTTTAATCGAGTAAAACAATGATGAAGAACATGTCAGAGATCCATGCAGGATAGAATCATTTGATAAACATGAAATCCTGCTGTTAAGACTCCAATCAGCCAAGAGAGGAACAAGCTATTTCTATCTGGCTGGCTGATAGCATTACAGGCTCTGGATCTAAAACCGAGATCTACATTAAGTGTAATTCATTTGCTGAAAGGATAAATAACAAAAGCATCTTCTGAGTCAAAGACCAAATGCTGGGCAGACAGTTGGGTAAGGGAGTGTGAGGACTCATAGAGTGTAGATTTCTCAGGGTTTCATGGCCGCCATCCCTCCCAGCAAAATGGTCATGCCGTTTCCTAAGCCCACTTGACGTGCCAATGACTCAACAAAGAGTGATTTCATGGGGTGAGGCTGCAAACCTATGGGTCATCTGAGCTTAGAATGAGTCTGTGATTTCCTTAGCATCAATCTCTCTTTTCGTGGTGGAACCTTCCCATTGGCATTTACACATGTCCAAATCCCTCTTATCCTATAAAAACCCTCTCTTGGTCCCATATTCTCTTCCAGCCACCACTTTATTTCCTCTTTCCCTTGAACTATTCTACACTCATTGTTTCCATTCCTCATGCAGCATGCATTCCTCATACCATCCCAAAGGCTTCTACATCCTACCTCTCCAAGCGTCGTGGAAATGCCTCTTATGTCTCTAATGGCTTCCAGGAGCCAAATCCAGCCCTCAGCTTATGTGGTGCAATTTACAAAAACCTCCCTCTGAAGACACTTTTTCTTCAGCTTTTGTGATTCTTCATTCTCTAAGCCTTCCTCTACCTTCTTGACCTCTCCTCTGTATCCGTCAGAGCAGGCTTGTCTTTCCCTACCTAGCTGCTAAAAGGTGCTATTCCCCAAGGCTGGGTCTCAAGCTCTTTGTTTCTCCCAGATCCCTCTTCCCAACAGATCTCCACCACATCCGTGAGCTCGGTTACCAATGACTGCTGACTATGTCTTCAGCCCACCCACACCTGCTTCTGAGTAGCAGGCATCTAAACATTTACTCTATGGGGCACCTGGGTAGCTCAATCTGAGCATCTGACTTTGGCTCAGGTCATGATCTCGAGGTTCTTGAGTTCGAGCCCCACATCAGAGCTGTCAGTGGGAGCCTGCTTTGGATCCTCTGTCTTCCTCTTTCTCTGCTCCTCCCCCTCTCATGCTCTGTCTTTCTCTTTCTCTCTCAAAAAAAATATATATAAACATTTAGTTTACACGTTCTACCTGGATTTTCAAAAGCTTTTTGAAAGCAACATATTCCAAACTAGCTGTCACCTCAACTGTCACCTTGACTACCTAAGTGATCACACAAGAAACCTTAACCTTTCCCTTGCCCTTCCTCCACCATAATATTTGCAGGGTCCATGTCAAGAGTTCAGCTGAGCTACTCCACGGTATTCCTGCCTCTGCATCCTTTTGTGTGGCTATGTGGCCTGCAGGGACCTTAAACTGCCACCAGCCCCGTGTGCAATTGTGTGCCCTAGAGAGCAGCCCACAGAGTCAAAAGTAAAGGTAAGTTCCAGATATGACTCCCCCAACAACTCTGGTCTCCCCCATCTCCCAGGGCCTTCCCCTTGTACACCCTTTAGATAAGACTCCCATGGAGGTACCCAAACCCTTCACTCTTTGGTTTGAATTGCAATTTGGACTTAGCCTGGGAATCCCAAAGCATTCCACCCACAGACCCTAATAAAGGGATGTACCCCAGGCCCTGCCTCTCTGTCTGCACCTGCCTTGACCACCCTGTGTGGCCCCTCGAGGCATACATGTATTTCCTCCAGGACCTGTGAGGAATACACTTCTCTACTTCAATTTTTCTTGTGGTCTTTTGTTAAACCTCAGCTCACCATCTAGCACCCTGTGCTCTACTTAACAAATGTTAATTTAACAAAGTCACGATAGCCAAAAACGAGAGTACAAATGCGGCTCATATGAATATGTCTAAGTTTTATGTTTATGTAGAGAATCAGTATCGTATTTCACTCGTGTTTGGTGTAGACCAGGATGATATGAATTGTTTAATATAGCAAAATATTCCTCAGCCACCATGTGCAATTACCAGAAAGACCACACAAATTGAAGAGTATTCCAAAACAAAAGGATGCTGAGTACTACTGAGAAATTACATTTTATGACAAATAATTCATTTCATTGATGCTATAGTTTAGATAAAGATTTTGACAAAATAATTAGTCTTCTCTTTCACCTTGGCATTTCTATTGCTCAAATTCTCCCTGCACTGGAAAGTGTTGTTGCCAATGGCACAAGCCAAAAGCTTCCACGACATTTAGACACATCCATTTACAGGACTTGAGATGAATGAATGGAGAGAAGCATCTCTCTGGGGTCTAAACATCCTTGGTCCTGAGAGCAGATGCTTAGAGTTACAGTTAAGCAATTTGCCTGGGCTGAGAGGGACCCACTTGCTTATTAATAAATTCATTTTTGTGCAAGTTTGTCATATACAGGGTCTTCAGAAGCATGGAAGAGTATGGTGGGGCAAGCGGCTTTTCCGCATCTGGAAACAGAGACAGAAATGAGCCCTCAAAGCTCACTAGAGTGAGTTCTTGCAATGAACACTATCTCATTCATCTTTGTCTCTTGAGAGCCCAGTTCAGGACCTAACTGGGCATTACTTGGGAGACGGTGTGACCCAGACCCAAGAGCACGGGCTGTGGAATAAGGTAGACTCAAGCTCATGCCCAGGAGCAGGCCAGTACTGTCAGTGAGCCCTTGAGCAAATGCCCTAACCTCTGGACACCTCACTCCCTTCATCCGTGAACTGGGCCACTAAACTTGTAAGGCAGGTGAGGATCAGTATTCACATATACAAATACCTGCACAGAGACACGTAATAGATAGGAACTCTTAATACTGATACTGGTTCTCAAACCCATGACGTAGGGCAGTTTTTCTCAAAGTGGCTCTTCTTTGCAGCCCTCTCAGATTCACCTGCTATTTTAAGTCTAAAATTCAGATTCAGAGCTTCACGCAAACCTTCTGAATCTCATTATCTAGAGATGAGCTTTCTGTAGAGATGAGCCTCTCTGTTCTGTCTTTTCAGCAAGCTTCCCAGGGAATCTGGATGGACCTTAAAGTTTGAGTGTAGAGTCTGATTTGGGGTTCATTTGAAGGATAAATATACACCCCATGAAACCAGGTCACCCTGATTTTGCTCATCATCACTGGGAAGTTGAGGTGAGAAGCTTGTTTAGACGACATGACAATAGCACTGTAAGGCTGTTAGAATAATAATAAACACGGGTAGAAAGACAGGTGCCTGTAGCTTCTCTGTGCCTGCAAAGCCCCTGGAGACCTGCCTCAGTTTCCCTGATGGATGGTTGGGCAGGCAGCAGGAAGCACAGAGGGTCTCATGCCCTCCCTGCAGCACAGGCTGTCAATGAGCTTCTCTTGAACAAGGCCAGGCGAACTACACACATTGGCCATCTCATTTCCATGAAGCATTTCCAGCCAAGATTAGTGTGCAAAACAGAGACACCCCTTCTTCACTTGACCTTCGTGGATCCGTGGTCTTCAGAGAGGGGCAATGATGCCAATAAAGCAAAGTCCAGCAAGGGTTCAAAAGCATCACAGCACAACATTTTTAGCAGAAGTTTCCTGAAATGATAAAATTTCTTGGCAACTTTTTTTTTTTAATGATGGATGTAATTATAGGAAACCTAACTTCATTGGGAGGCTGAGCTTTTAATGCTGCCCTTTTGAAAGGTGTCTGCTTTCAAAGGTGAGAGCACACAGCCGTGAGGTTAATACCATTGTTATTTGTCCTCCATCTTGAAATAGGTAATCGACTACCTCTGAAGCATCCAAGAAGGCTGGTAGAGCAAGAAAATAAATGTCGTGTGACTGTTCCGAGGCCACTGAACAAAGGTGAACTACTCTGGAAGGAAGTGGAAGGTCAGGACTTAAATCTTCCTACACGTGTACATATCTAAGAATTAGTAGCTATGGAGGGTCAGTTGATCTACTCAGAGTTCATAGTGAATGGGTCATATTCCTACTGGCTCCTCAATCTGGCGTTACAAGTCCCTGAAGCTTTCCCGCTCATCTGATAGAGTTGGATAGGGTGGCATTTGGCGGTTGTCAGGGATGGGGGGTGTTTTCTGGTGGTAGTGAAAACAAAGTGATGAGAGAGATGAGTCTTTTAAAGTGGCTCATTTTTGGGGCACCTGGGTGGCTCAGTCGGTTAAGCGTCTGACTTCGGCTCAGGTCTCGATTTCACGGTTCGTGGGTTCGAGCCCCACGTCAGGCTCTGTGCTGTTAGCTCAGAGCCTGGAGCCTATCTTTGGATTCTGTGTCTCCCTCTCTCTCTGACCCTCCCCTGCTCATGCTGTCTCTCTCTCAAAAATAAATAAAAAATTAAAAAAAAATTTTAAAGTGGCTCATTTTCAACAACTTTAAGGTGCCATGTTGGCATGACATCTGGAAAGTATGGTGATAAAACATTAGGGGAAGTGGCATGAAGGGGAGGTCAGCGTGTTCAATGCGAGTTTGAGTCACAGGGGTCTGACACAGAGACACACAGAGAGGAGAGCATGGCTGAGGTTTTGAGAATGTACTCACCCCCAGCAAGCCCCCCTCCCCCACAAGCCACCATCAGAAGGTAAGAGTGACACTTCTTTACAAGGGCTTGGTAGTCCTGGTGTAAAAGCCCTTTTGATGACTGGCTAAGCGTGTGGGGAAGGGGCCCTAAGGGGAGAAGGAGGGCAAAGTTTTTCAAAATAAATAAGCTCCCGGTCACTAAAAATTTAAACAGAAGATGAAAAACATTGGAGATTGCTGCATCAGGAAAGGACTCCTGTCCTAGGTGGAAAATTCAGAGGTGTTTGCCACCAGAAAGATTTGATCAGCTCCCTTCATATTTGGAATTCTACCTGGCTCTGTCTGTGCCCCGAAGCTCATCCCTCCTTCTTGGATGCTCGACTCCGTGTTCTGGTCTCCACCCTTCCCCACATGACACCACATGACAGAGAGACAATTCCTGAATGGACGGCACAGACAAGCCTGGTGATCCCATTCTGTTTGCCGGGGAGTGGTGGGGGTTGGGTGGGATGGGTTTAGCTTAAAAAGGGGGTATGTGATTCCGTTCTGACCAGTAAGAGAGAAAAGCAAGTCTTCGGGGGGCTGTTTTGGAATGATTTCCTCCATCTGAAATAGAAGAATGCAGAGAAGAAGACTCGCTCGCCCCTCAACAGGGACTTGTCTGGATGTGACACCCATGGCATTGCTGAGGTCATCATGCCATGATGAGGTCATGACTGACACAACCAAAGAGAAGAGTATGAGAGATGGAAAACCCATCCAGTCACTGAATTAAGTGTTCTTTTTGCTAAGTGGCATAACGAATTTTCCCTGTTACTTAAAACAAGAGTCAGGGATGTTAAATGTCCATCAACTGATGAATGGATCAAGAAGATGTGGTCTATACATAAAATGGAATACTACAAGGCAATGAGAAGGAATGAAATCTGGCCATTTGTAGCAACGTGGATGGACCTCGAGGGTGTCATGCTAAGTGAAGTAAGTCAGGCAGAGAAGGACAGATACCATAGGTTTTCACTCATAAGCGGAACAGGAGAAACTTAGCAGAGGACCATGGGGAGGGGAAGGGGGGAAAATAGGGAGAGGGAGGGAGGCAAACCATGAGAGACTCTTGAATACTGAGAACAAACTGAGGGCTGATAGGGGAGAGGAAGGGGGAAGGGGGTGATGGGCATGGAGGAGGGCACTTGTCAGGATGAGCACTGGGTGTTATATGGATACCAACTTGACAATAAACTATAAAAGAAAAAAAGAGTCAGGGATGAGATGGGGGTGAGGAGGGTGTTGTTTTTTGCAGCTTAAAGAATACTAACTGATGCAGTGGCGCCTGGGTGGCTCAGTCAGTTAAGCGGCCAACTTCGGCTCAGGTCATGATCTTGCAGTTCACGAGTTCGAGCTCTGCATCGGGCTCTGCGCTGACAGCTCAGAGCCTGGAGCCTGCTTCGGATTCTGTGTCTCCTTCTCTCTCTGCCCTTCTCCTGCTCATGTTCTGTCTCTCTGTCTCTCAAAAATAAATAAACATTAAAAAAATAAAAAAAAGAATACTAACTGATGCCGATAGTAACATTCTCAGATCAATGGTCCTCTTTTTCATTCCGTATTTTCCTTTCTTGTGACATGGTCAACCATTAAGAGAACAAACACACAACACACAACACCAAACAGGAGTATTAAGAGAATAAAGTGACAGTCCCTCCACAGACACATCTGGAGAGCACAGCTTTGTCCTCACCCAGTCTTACAAAATTTAATAAACCTTTAATAAAATGGCGATAGCTAACAATAGCTAACATCTACTACTCTGTGCATACCAGGCACAGTGGTAGGCATTTTATGTCAATTCTCTCTTTTTAGTCCTAACTTTCTAGCTGCTGATTCATGCAGCAGTTTTGCAGACAATAAATTCCCTAGGAAATACTGATAATCATCCTTATTAATCATAGTGAGTGAATGACGCCTTTCATTTGAATGCTTTATGTGTGATTTGTTCGCACCCCTTCTGACGCACCTTTGACTTTTCCAACTTCCCAATGTGTGACAATTAGAGCTGAGAGGAGGCACAGTGACAGAATCTCAACCCAGCCCACATCTTCTTACTTGCTCAGGTTCCCTACGCATTAACAGTGTATAATTATTTTTTGAAAGGTGAGTATAAAGTATCCTGTTGCTGCAGT
The DNA here is from genome assembly GCA_028646485.1 of Cryptoprocta ferox. Classification (NCBI taxonomy): domain Eukaryota; kingdom Metazoa; phylum Chordata; class Mammalia; order Carnivora; family Eupleridae; genus Cryptoprocta; species Cryptoprocta ferox. The sequence goes on from CM053565.1 coordinate 7,006,816, forward strand.
CGAAAGCTTTGCTATTCAAAGTAGAGTCTCTAAACCAATATCACCTGAGAGTTTGTGATAAATACAAAATCTCAGGGCCCGCCCTGGACCTGATGAATCAGAAGCTGCATTTTAATCAGACTTATGGGTGATCAGAATGCTCATTGAAGCGTGAAAAACACTGGACTAGAGGACACAGCCCTCTGGGGAAAGGAAGAAGATAAGGACTGTCTGATGTTAGCAGAGGGAGCCTGAGAAAAAAATCATGGAAGTGGTAACAAGGGGGTGCTGGGGTCTATGTGGGATTTCTGGGCAGTGTTTATACTAGTGTAGTGGTGAGTCTCCTGGCGCAAGTCAATCTAGATGCCTTGGGTTCCAAATAACAGAAGACTAACGTTGGCTTAAACATTGGAATTTACACCAAAAAGCTGAGAGGCACACTTCTGAACATAAACACAAAATAAATCAAGAGTAAATCAAATTCCCCACCTGAATCTAACCTCAGCCTGGAGCAGAGTCAGCCTAGCCCAGCTTAGGGCAATCAACACTTGCTAGTCTACACAGCAGCTTGGAGTATGAGCAAGGGGCTGGGTGATGGCTGCTTTAGCCACTGAGTTTGAGATGACAAACTGACTGATGGAGCAACATAACATTTTCTGGAAGAGCTAGCCAACACAATCAAACCAAAGGAAGGAGGAGGAGGAGGAGAAGGAGAAGGAGAAAAAGGAGAAGGAAGAAGAAGAAGGAAGAAGAAGAAGGAAGAAGAAGAGAAAGTAGAGGAAGAGGAGGAGAAGGAACGAGGAGGAGAAGGAGAAGAAGATAAAGGAAAGGAAAGGAGAAAAGGGGAAAAAGAAAAAAGAAGAAAGAATTATACATATTGAAAAGGAATACACAGAATTATGAGGAACAATAGGATTTTTTTTCTAATCATAGAACACTCAAGAAAAGCAGAAGAGTAATTATTAGAATAAGAGAGAATATTAAGTTAAAAAACTTTATTAGTGTTTCTTGGGGGCACCTGGGTGGCTCAGTCGGTTAAGTAAGCATTCAACTCTTGATTTTGGCTCAGGTCATGATCTCAATTTGTGGGATCAAGCCCCACATCCAGCTCTGTGCTCACAGCACAGAGCCTCCTTGGATTCTCTCTCTCTCTCTCTCTCTCTCTTTCTCCCTCCGCTCTCTGCCTCTCCCCTGCTCGCTCTCTCTCTCTTTCTCAAAATAAATATGTATATATGTAAAATACTCCATAAGGACAATAAAACAATTAGAATAGAGAAAGGGTTAAGATATAAATATCCACCACAGCCACAGATATAAAATACTTAGGAATGTCAAGATTAGTCCATAAGATATATGGTTAGTAGAATAAATGGAGGCGTATACTTGACTGGAATACTCAGTATTGAAAATACGTTGATTCTCTAGTTATACTGTAAGCTAATGCAATTCCATTAAAAATGGCAAACAATTTTTGACAAATCAATGATTCTAAACTCCATTTCAAAAATATCAAAACACAAATACAGGGGCGACTGGGTGGCTCAGTTGGTTGAGTGTTCAACTTCGGCTCAGGTCATGATCTCACAGTTCATGGGTTTGAGCCCCGAGTCGGGCTCTGTGCTGACAGCTCAGAGCCTGGAGCCTGCTTCCGATTCTGTGTGTCCCTTTCTCTCTGCCCCTCCTCTGCTCATGATCTGTCTCTCTGTCTCTCAAAAATAAATAAATGTAAAAAAATTTTTTTAATAAAAAATAAAACACTAATACAAGACCCTAACAGAAGAAGGAGGAGATGACTATACTATATATTACTTTGTATACTTATCATATATTAGTGTTTAGTATATAATGTTATATATAATATTATAATGTGTTGTTACATTATATTTATATAAAATGTAACAAATTAAGGGGTGCCTGGGTGGCTCAGTCCACATCTGACTTCAACACAGGTCATGATCTCACGGTTCATGGGTTTGAGCCCTGCATCGGGCTCTGTGTTGACAGCTCAGAGCCTGGAGCCTACTTTGGATTCTGTGCCTCCCTCTCTCTCTGCCCCTCCTCTGCTCATGATCTGTCTTTCTTTGTCTCTCAAAAATAAATAAACATTAAAAAATTTTTAATGTAATATATTATTTTGTTTATTTACATAAAGTTTAAATAGTGTGACAGTATCACAGAAATAGATTAGTGGAGAAAAATAGTTGAATGAACCTCAGTTTCCTCATCTACAAAAATGCAACGCAATAGTATCTACTTGAATGACTTGTCATGAAGATCTAATGAAAAAAAATTCTGCAATATGCTTATCACAGTGCTTGGCAAACTGTGAACTCATATGTAACAACTTTCACCAGAAATTGAAAAAGGCCATTAAAGCCAGCCATCTTCCGGGGTGCCTGGGTGGCTCCGTTGGTTGAGCGTCTGACTCCTGGTTCCAGCTCAGGTCATGATCTCACGGTTTGTTGGATCGAGCCCCACGTCGGGCTCTGTGCTGACAGTGCGGAGCCTGCTTGGGATCCTCTCTCTCCCCCTCCCTCTAGCCCTCTCCCACTCACCGTGGACGCTTGCTCTTTTTCAAAAATAAATAAATAAGTAATGAAAAAGAAAGTGTTGGCAGCACGACATAACCTCAATTAATTATTTAATTTTGAGAATAGAGATAGAACCTTCAGCCCTAATAACAAGAGATAGTAACTTAGTGCAAGAGAAAAAGTCAGCCTAGCCTCAGATTTCACAATAAAATTCAATGCCAGAGTCCATGAAATGATATCTAAAAAGTTCTGAGGGACAGAAAGCATGACTGTATCTAGCCAAGTTAATTTTCAATCATTAAAACAAGTAGAGAATTCAAGTAACGTGCCACTGTTGAGCCACTGTGTGTGTGGGGGGGGACATTATTCTACCCTTTTTTTTAATGTTTTATTTATTTTTGAGAGAGAGAGAGCATGAGCAGGGGAGGGGCAGAGAGGGGGAGACACAGAATCCGAAGCAGACTCCAGGCTCCGAGCTGTCAGCACAGAGCCCGATACGGGGCTCGAATCCATGAACCGCAAGATCATGACCTGAGCTGAAGTCTGACGCTTAACCAACTGAGCCACTCAGATGCCCCTCCACGCTTTTTGATGGTGGAAATCTTCATGTCTAACTTTGAAGGAATTTATTAAGATCTAGAGTTTGTGTTGTGACGATTTCTGCAGATTCACTCATTTTTCTTTCTTCAGTTAAATGAAAGTTAATATTTATTATTACAAACTAAAAACAGTAAGAGAATTTTATGCCTCTATAAGTCTGTAGGATTGTTCCTTGGTCAGGACCTTGTAGTTAGCAAGTGCAAAGCAAATACATCACATTCTCTCTCTGTGTCTCTGTGTCTGTCTCTTTCTCTCTCCCCAGCCCTCCGTCACACACACACAGACACACACTCACATACACAGCCTTGTCGTCTAAGACCCGAGTGCTGTGAACTCACCAGACCGCGTACGCCTCAGTCTATAATTACATGTTCTGTTTGGTAAGATAAATACAGTAAACCTTTCAGCAGGTCTGTGTCATTGCTCCACTTTCCCTTCGGTCAGTGGTTGCGACCAGAGTTGCATACTAGAATCACCGATACAGATTTTATTTTATAGCGCAGATGCCTTGGCTTGTGTTCTTTCCTGCAGTGTTTTTATTGCCGGTGTCCAGAACCGCTGATTTAGAGAAAAGTTTCTTTCTTATGTAGGAATTTAGACTCCACTGTATGTCCACAGCACTGCTAATTCTTATAGAATCATACGTGTTCTTGTTTACTTAGCTGTTCGAGGCAAAATGAGCCCAGAGCTCTTTTTTTCCCCCCTTCAAAAAGAGATTTGGGAAAGAAACAGAGGTGCCTGTGAGGTATCCTGCCTGCATATCCCAGACCTTGGAAAATATACCTACATCGTCCCACAGCACCTTCAAGAGAGTGCTACCTTGGGGAGAGAGCCTCTGCATGCCCCAACTTCTTCCAAAAGAAATGGGCAGGGGTGCCTGGGTGGCTCGGTGGGTTAAGCGTCTGACTTCAGCTCAGGTCATGATCTCACAGTTTGTGAGTTCGAGCCCCACATCGGGCTCTGCGCTGACAGCTCGGAGCCTGGAGACTGCTTCGGATTCTGTGTCTCCCTCTCTCTCTCTCTCTCTCTGCCCCTCCCCGGCTTGTGCTCTCTCTGTCTCTCAAAAATAAACAAACATTTAAAAAAAAGAAGAAGAAAGAAAAGAAATGGGCAAGAGTCTTTTTTTTGAAAAAGATCAATCCTGGGGTAAGAAGACTTTGTGGATGGACCTTAGGCTGGTTTTAGGGGAATGTCCTTGTTCCTTTGGGGGCCTTTTAGCAGTGGGGCCTGAACGGAAGACATGGAATTGCATGGAGCTTCCTGGTGGGGAAGGAAAGAGCAGACAGTGCACAATTACAGGGCTCTCGAGTCTGGCAGCCTGGATGCCGATTCTAATCTGCATATCCTGGCCCTGTGCCCTTGGGCAGGTTATGGAATCTCTCTGTGCCTTTGTTTTCCTCATTTGTAAAACAGATCTCATTGGGTAGTTGTGAAGACCAATGGGATAATACCCACCAAAGACTTAGAGTAGTGCTTGGTGCCTTAGAAGCACCCAATAAATGCTGACCGTTGCTCTTATAACATGGAGCAAGCTGGGACCCAGCGAGGATAGAGGTCGCCAAAGACCCCTGAGAACTGGCCCGGCTGCATCGTGGAGTCACTGTAAGTCCCAATGGGCCTCGATCAGACATACAATCCCGTCCTTGTAGAATTAGGAGGGAAGCCCCATGGCTCTCTCCGTACCACCACCCCCCCCAAAGCCAGGTGGTGGCAGATAACTATGGCTCCACAATGGCCAAGAGCAGCAGAGAAACTCTCAATGTGGCCAAGCAGGAAGCAGCATCCATGCCTTCAAGGAAGTCTAATTTCCTGTTATCTAGTCAGTGGGGGGTGTTTTCACCAAAATTTGAAGTAGAAAAAAAGGGAGGGAGGCCTTGGCCCTTGCATGATGAGGCTTCACTGGATGGATTATTCTGGGGCTGGTATCCCAACAAGCACAGGTGCTCCAGACAGCATAGCCGTGGCCAACAGCAGGTACGTGCCACCTGGGCCTCCTTGCTCTGCAATCCCGAGGCTGCAGGGGAGGCCTGGGGTCAGCTCCGCCTGTCTTCCTCCCTCCTCCCTGCATCACAGCTGGAGAGGTATGAGCTTCCAGATGCCAGAGGACTTCAAGGCTTGGATGGCTCCCCAAAGACAATCATACTTGCAGGGCAGATGACCGCGTGAGCAGAAAGGGCGACCTCTCATTAGCGAAACTTTGGAATACTCTCCAGCCGGTGCTCCAATGATAAGATGCCGACAGAAAGAACTTCCTTTCTGCTGGACAAGCCCCCAGTAACCTTTGCCACTGGACTAAAAGCTTTCAAAGGGTGAACAGAAGTGCCATAAATCTCAGAGGCGACGTTAAATGTTTGTCACTGAAACACTTAAGACTTGTTTCAAACCCATTCCTTTCTGAAGGTTTATAACAAATAACCGGCTGACTTAACCTCTACAAGAGCATCTCCTTTTTCACTACAAATGGAAACAAATGGTCTATAAAGAGCGGGACCCCGCTGATGGGCAATTCTCAGCCACTGTGTGGTCTCCCAGCCCTGCCCAAATGGGTGAGCCGCCTCTTTTGTTTAGATTAAACTGCCTCTTGCTTCCATGACTTTCGGGCGGCAAAGGTTTTAACTGGACTTTCTTTTAAACTGCCCATTAATCTTTCCTCCCCTCTCCCTGCTGAATGAATGAGTAAAGTAAATTATTTACATTCTGGTGTTGCAAGAACTCTCCCTACATTAAGCTCTCATTTGAGCCTCAAATATATCTTTAGATGGTGTTTACCTCACCCCCTCTTTATCATGATTGCACAGCTTCTCCAGAAGGATCACCTGTTGGGCTAAACTATGACCCAGATACAATGCCTCTTTCCAACCACCTGTGCGTGCCCTAAGCCACACATCCGAGAGAAACTCGTTTCAACCCAGTCCTGATTTTCCCAAGTTCCAAATGCAAGCGTCTTGGCACCTCGCATTTTAGAGTCAGCTTGCTCTTCGATATTCCAAACGTTCATCGTTCCTGGGGGAAAATGAAAGCACATCGGGTGCTTTTCGAAATCGATCCACTGTGTGTCTTCTCAGAGCGAGGGGCGAGGGCCTTTGTTGGGAAGAATGTCATTCTCTGTATCAGCTTTTCTTGGCCCCGAGGAGATAAGAAACCACCTACGTAGTGGATTGAAAGCAGGGGGCAAGTTGGATGGACCAACACCCCTATGGATTCAACCCTGAAATCCCACTTTTCTTTTGTGTAATGCAGACAAATAAGAAAAGGCATTTTGTTAAGGCATCAGAAGAGAAGAATCCAGGAAACGCTACAGAAAGGGAATGAGTAAAGCAAGATCAAAGCAAGAGTCAGAAGCACAGGACATCACAAGTTATGCCTGTGGTCTAAATAACAATTTCTTATCAAGTTAAAATTAATACAGTAACTTTTAATTAGAGGACGATAAACCAAGCAGTATCTATTAGGGTAGACATGAGTTTACGAAGCATCTGTTCTTTCCTTCTCTTAATATGCTGCCTCATTAATTTCTTGCGGCCTTGATTTCTTTTGGCCTTGTTTACGAGTTCTGAATTTCGCCTCACAAGCCAATGGAATTTAAATTCAACATCTATATAAGTCATATTTTGCTGACTCTTGCCCAAACTCTACCAGTAACTGAAGCTATTCATCCCTTAAAAATCATCTCCAACTATCAATTATTTCCAGGATGTCCCAGGAGAATAATGTGGGTTTTTTAATTTTTATACTTTACATTTATTTATTTTCGAGAGACAGAGTACAAGTAGGGAAGGGGCAGAGAAAGAATGAGACACATAATCTGAAGCAGGCTCCAGGCTCCGAGCCGTCAGCACAGAGCCTGATGCGGGGCTCGAACTCACAAACCATGAGATCATGACCTAAGCTGAAGTCAGACACTCAACGGACTGAGTCCCCCAGGCGACCCCCAGGAGAATAATGTTAAGAATGGCCTAGCAACTGGATGATGGCTTCCATTTTTTTTTCCTCTGAAGCTTTGGCTCCAGTGATGCCCTAGGCATCAGAGCATCAAGGTCCCCCTAAGCCTTGCCCTGGGAACTGCCATCTCCCACTGTGTACAACTGATGCACAGGGACAAAGACTGTTGTCCCCTGGAGTTCTCCATGCACAGAGTCTCCTTGTAAAACCTTCCCTCCTTTTGCATCTCACTCTGTCTTATGAACCACAATGAAATGCTGCTTGTGTTTCAATATCTTAGAGCTATTAGCCAAATTGTTCCATTTTTTGCCCAGAGATCCCTTCCTTGCTGGTTCCCAGACTGGTGGCCAGGGTCAGGATGCACGACGGAGAGCAAAACACTATCTGGAACTCAGATCTACCCCTCCCTTGGTTTGATATTTAACCCAGCTTGTCTTACATGGGCCTTTAGGCCAATCAACTTCTACCCAATGCGTGTAAGTTCCCGCAGTAGACACAGCTGAATGTGTCGCACGTGAATGTCACTTAGCTTGTACTAAAAGCTATCATGTCTCACCTAGTTCTTTTGTACTTTTTCAAATCCAGGGGATTTCCTAAATAACTGGCTATAGACCAGTAGCATCCAGAATATATGTATCACTGGTTACAAATACAGATGCAGACCCTCATCCAGAGCTTCTAAATCAATCCCTTTGTGGGACGCCTGGTGACTCAGTCGGTTGAGCGTCCAACTTCGGCTCACGTCATGATTTCACGGTTAGTGGGTTCAAGCCCCATGTCAGGCTCTGTGCTGACAGCTCAGAGCCTGGAGCCTGCTTCAGATTCTGTGTCTCCCTCTCCCTGCCCTGCTCTCACTCTGTCTCTCTCTGTCTCTCAAAAATAAATACAAATGTTAAAAAAATTTTTTTAATACATCAATCAATCTCTTTGTTAGGAACTAAGTTCTTGTTTCGTTCTTTACTTTAGTTCTCTCAAATGATTCTTTGCATCCGCTAGGTTTGCAAAGGGCTGTTTCAGAGCCCTGTCTGATCTCAGCCCTGTCTGAGCACACTTTCCATCACTGAATTCACTTCTGGAATATCTTCTCTCTGACTCCCTCTTCCTCAGACTTCCCCACGTATGCTGTTTCTAATGGACCCTCCCAAGCTCTGTCTGGACAAACACCTTAGTGTTTCAATTCAAACGACTGTGAAGAAGGAGTGTGGGGGATTCCTATGTTAGGCTTACCCCAGATTTAAACTCAATACATCCAGGGGTTCAGGCCAGGGATCTTTTTGTTTCTTGGGAGAATTTCCCAGCGTTGGGAACTTTACCAAGATTTAGCAGGATGTTTTTTTTTTTTTTTTTGATGGACCAGGATATGGTAAGAGACAATGATCTCATCAAACAAACACAAGACCTCTTCATAATAAATGCTCAAATGTTAAAAATCCACAGGTTTTGGCACGCATCAGAAAATAAAGTGGGTTGATAGATGGGTAGCAGGAAGGATAGTTAGGTACCTGATAAAGGAAATGTAGTAAAAGTAAAGATCATTGTATAATCTATATAGTAGGTTTATGGGTATTCATTGTGCAATTCTTGCAACTTTATTTATATACTGGAAATTTTTCATAATAAAATGATGGAGGAAAAGACACTAGGATAGAATGTCCCCTCAGAACCTATTTTGATGCTATACCACAACTGATAAAATGATCAGTTTAATCGCTGATAAGTATAACACCAATGCCCCTAAATAATATATGTGCAATTTCTGAGTAATGTACTATCTATGCCTATCAAGTCACATATCTGGCTTAAGTGGAATTCTTAAAAATAAATGAAGCGCTAATGTATTATCTTGATAAAATGTAAAAGCTTTTCCTCTTTCACTCTTCCCCCTCTTTATTCGCATGTGGATTTTCTAGTTTTCAAGTTATTTGAATCAGGTAAATAGAAAAAACGTATAGAAATATCACTCTGTACAAATGTCAATACGGAAGTGAAAAAAACAAATCAAGACAAAACTATAACTTCCAGGAAAGTCAACAGAGAATGTTATTGTGTCCTGTGCTAGTAACTTTGAAAAGCCTATGTTCAAAGTTGAACATTTCCTGCTGAGGAAATTGAGCATGGAGCAATCAAGATATTCAGGATCACATCACCAGCAGCCAAGTTAGAAAGAGAATACAAATGCCCTGACCTTGTTACTGTACTTTATTCACTCTCAAAATTTACTCAGATATAAATGACTTTAAATGTCTGGGGGTAAAAATTACTGTACTTAAAATCCTTTTTTTCCATTAGTCAATAAACAGCTTTGGAACATTAATAAAATTATACTTCTCAGTGTTTTTGACAAATCACATCCTTCTAAAAGGGGAAATTTAAACATGAAACATAAGACAAGTCTATACTTGGGAGAAAATATTTGCAAGTAACATCTGATAAAGGATTTGTATCCATAATATATAAAGAACCCTCTACACTAAACAATAAGAAAACAGACAACCCGGTTTTTTTTTTCTTTTATAGTTTATTGTCAAGTTGGTTTCATATAACACCCAGTGCTCATCCCAACAAGTGCCGTCCCCCATACCCATCACCCCACTTCCCTGCTCCCCCGCCCCCATCAGCCCTCAGTTTGTTCTCAGTATTCAAGAGTCTCTCATGGTTTGCCTCCCTCCCTCTCCCCAACTATTTTTTTCCCCTTTCCCTCCGCCATGGTCCTCTGTTAAGTTTCTCCTGTTCCACTTATGAGTGAAAACATATGGTATCTGTCCTTCTCTACCTGACTTATTTCACTTAGCATGACACCCTTGAGTTCCATCCACGTTGCCACAAATGGCCAGATTCATTCCTTCTCATTGCCTTGTAGTATTCCATTGTATAGATAAACCACAGCTTCTTGATCCATTCATCAGTTGATGGACATTTAGGCTCTTTCCATGATTTGGCTATTGTTGAAAGTGCTGCTATGAACATTGGGGTACATGTGCCCCTATGCATCAGCACTCCTGTATCCCTTGCGACCCAATTTTTTACAATGGGTGAAAGTTCTCAATAAATTGTCACCAAATAAGACACAGCAAGTAAGTGTATAAAAAGATGTTCGACGTCATTAGTCATTAGGGAAATGCAAATTAAAACCACAATCAGATACCACTATCCATGTATTAGAATGACTAGCAATAAATCAATAAACAAACAACTTACAGCACCAAGTGGTGGCAAGAACGCAGAGCAACTGGAACCCTCATAGATCCTTGCTGGGAACGCCAAGTAGTCCAGCCACTTTGGGAAACAACCCAACAGTTTCTTACACAATTAAATACACCCTTAACAAGTGACCGAGTAATATCACTCCCAGGGATTTGTCCAACTTCATTGAAAATGTGTGTTCCTACAACTGTTGCATACGAATGTTTATAGAAGCTTTATTCAAGTTGCCCCAAACTGGAAACAACCTAGCCCTTCAATAAGTGAACGAAAAAACAAACTGGTACATCTGCACGTGGAGTATCCTTGGCAATAAAAAGGGATAAACTGATTTCTCCTTCTGACCAAGGTGTAGTCAGAGAGACTGTATTTATGCTCTTGACTGAAACAAACAAAAACCAATAAAATACATGAAACACCAGTTTTCAAGACACTGGAGACCAAGCAATGAAGACCAATGATTCCTGAAAGATAGGATACATGAGTTAAAACCAATGTGGGCATCTCACTGCCTTGGGAGTTTTCCAGGACAAAGTACTGGGAGAGGGAATCCTGGTGGAGCCAGCAGTTGAAGAGACAGAACCAAGAATTTAGGACAATCAAGATGCCTAGAGTTCCCAGGGCACAGTAGAGTAGAAAAGGGAACTTGAAAGAGACAGAACTGCAGAGATCTGCAGAGGAGTCTCATCTAGTATTGAGGTGAGCACTAATCAGGGAAAGCCTGTGTAGAAAATACTCCAAGCTGGGGAAGGAAACATCTGCAAGGATTAGAAGCAACAGAGCCTGGTGCTTGTAGAGAACTATTTACACCTTACGTATTACAGATATCGTGAGGTTTGAATCTGTCATCTTGCTCTTAGTTTTCTCTTTGGGCATATTTTCTTTTCCCTTTTTTATTCTGCATTGTTTTTGCGTAGGTTGAATATCTTTATCAATATCACTATGGATCTCAATAAGGACTTATATTTATCCATTGAATATTGGATATCCGAATCAACATTTTAACAACTTTGGTGGCTTATTTGTTTTAACTCTTTGCTGCTTTATTTAAAAAAATTTTTTTTTATCTTTTGTTTAATTTTGAGAGCAAGACAGGCAGAGTGTGACTGGGGGAAGGGCACAGAGAGAGAGAGGGGGAGACACAGAATATGAAGCAGGCTCCAAGCTGTGAGCTGTCAGCACAGAGCCTGATGCAGGGCTTGAACTCACAGACCATGAGATCATGACCTGAGCCGAAGTCGGACGCGTAACCGACTGCGCCACCGACGCACCCCATTTGCTGCTTTATTTTAGTGGTTGCTCTAAGATTTATGTTATACCTATTTTAACTCCCCACAACCTAGCTTCAAGTGGTATCACACCATTTCATGTACAAGAACCCACCAGTAGTATACTTCCATTTCTTCTCTCCAACCTTTGTGCTGTCATTTTCATACATTTTGCTTCTATATATAGTACAAACATCACACTACATTACTCTTGTTTCAATAATTATTTCACAAACAGATTCAAATAGTAAGAAAATGCCTTATGTATTTACCAATGTAGTTATCATTTCCTGCCTTCTTCATTCCTTTGTGTAGACCCATATTGCCATCTGGTCATGTTTTTCTTCTGCCTGGGGATTTCCTTTAATTTTTTGTGTGGTATAAAACTGCTGCCAATGATCACAGCTTTTGTATGCCTGAAAACGTTTTGATTTCACCCTGAGTTCTCAAAGACATTTTTGCAAGGTGTAGAATTTTACGTTGATGGTTTTTTGTTTCACTGTCTTCTTGCTTGCCTATTAATTAATCAACTAAAAATATAATCTCAATAGACAGAAAAAGCATTTGACAAAATCCACCTCTGATTTAAAAAACAACCACCACCACCACCTCAGGGTGTTTGGGTGGCTCCATCGGTTAAATATCAGACTTTGGCTCAGGTCATGATCTCATGGTTCTGAGTTCAAGGGGGACAACAGGCTCTCTGCTGTCAGAGTGGAGTCTGCTCCAGATCCTCTGTCTCCCTCTTTCTCTGCCCCTCCCCCACTTGCGTGCACCCACATGCGCGCGCGCGCTCTCTCTCTCTCTCTCAAAAATAAACATTTAGGGGCACCTGGGTGGTTCAGTCTGTTAAGCATCTGACTTTGGCTCAAGTCATGATCTCACGGTTTGTGGGTTCCAGCCCCGCATCGGGCTCTGTGCTGACAGCTCAGAGCCTTGAGCCTGCTTCGGATTCTGTGTCTCCCTCTCTCTCTGTCCCTCCCCCACTTGTGCTATAATATATTTATATTATATTTCCTCAAAGTACATATATTTACATTTATATTGTATTTATATTTATATTTCCTCAAAATATCTTCCTTCAAATATTTATTAATTATGAAAGGGAAAATAATGACTTCATAGTGGAGAAACATGGCAGACAAAACCTAACCAAATGATCACATTTAACAATATCAGTTATAAATGAATCAGTATTTATGTTACCCTGATAATAATGTCCTGAGAAGAGTACACCAACCCTGATATTCTTCTCAAAAATCAAATAAGGAAACATCAGACAAAATTAAATAGATGGACATTTTACAAAATAGTTGACTGGAATGCTTCAAAAATGTCAAGATCACAAAAGACAAAGATTGAGGAACTGTCAAATATCAGAGGAAATTAAGGACTCAGAGCAATAAAATGTGAGATTCTGGATTGGTTCCTATAACAGAAAAAAGGACATACATGGAAAACTAGAAATCCTATTAGCATCTACGTTTAATTAAGAGTATTGTACTGATGTTGATTTCTTAGTTTTACTATTTGTACAGAGTTACCAATAGCCAAAGGTGGGTGAGGACCATTTTTTTTTTTTAAAGAGAGAGAGAGAGCGCTGGAGCAGGGGCAGGGCAGAGAGAAAGAGAGAAAGAAAAAGAGGGGGAGAAATAGAGAGAGAGGCAGTGGGGGGGGGGAGGCAGAATCTCAAGCAGACTCTACACTCAGTAGAGCCCGACTTAGGCCTCGATCCCATGACCCTGGGATCATGACCTGAGCTGAATTCAAGAGTCAGATGCTTAACCAACTGAGCTACCCAGGTGCCCCAGGTGAAGACTATCTTAACCACTCTTCTGTAAGTCCAAAATTGTTTTGAAATACACATTTTTAAAAATGACACCAGGGGACTCTACTCATCTGGTAGAGTGTGCAATACCTGATCTCAGAGTTGTAAGTTTGAGTCCTACATTGGGTGTATAGATTACTTTTTAAAAAATAAAATAAAATAAAGATGACACTACATGTACTAAAAGAGATCATGGTAACTTAAAATAACCTCACGGTTGGAAATCCTAAGTGTGACCCAAAACTAAACAGAAATACAAGAAATTATATTAAATAAAAAATTTTTAAATTTGTTATTGCAAAAATAAATAAAGTACAAACTCAGAAAACTGGGGAAAAGGTTTGCGTCTTATGCACTAAGGAATAATTTTCTTAATATATAGGGAGCTCTTACCAATTAGTAAGAAAAAGATAAACAATCCTATGGGAAAACAGTCAAGATATACAATCAGGGTTCATTTCTTAAAAAGAATTTCAAATGACTCAAAACAATGTAAAGATGCATAGCGTCATTAATAACATGTATGAGAAGTAAAAACCCAAATACATTTCTCTACGGAAAATTTTATACTTAAAATTGACCAAAGCCAAAATTTTAAAATACACTGTATTGTCAGGGAACGTGTGGGACATAAACCCAAAAAACAAAACAGACCTTCCTTAGGAGTAAAAATTGGAACAACTCCTATGAAGTATAATTGGGTAAAATCTCTCAAAATGTTCCCTATTCATGCCTGGTGGCCCCACGGTTCTATTTCTAGGAATTTATCTTATAAATAGGTTTTCATGAGAAATAAGGATATTCACTGCTTCACTGTGATGGTGTTTATAGTAGCCAGAAATAGGAATTGCTTAAAAGTCTCTTAGGAGTGGCCTGATCAAATAAATGAAGGTGAATTCACAATGGGATACCATAATGGGGAACTATATCCAGGGTGTAAAAACAGGTAGAGAACAAGGTGTATGATGTGCTATCCTTGAGGCTTTAAAAAAAAAAAAAAAGGCATATGTTTGTAATTGCATAAAACATCTTTGAAATGATTCACAAAAAGTGGGTAACAGTGTTTGCCCCTGGGAAGAGAAAGTGGGTGACTGGGGAAAGGAATGGAAGAGAAATTCATTTGTCACAACCACCTCCTACATACCTTTTATTAAATGCATTTAATCAAAAGATGCCTTTATTATTTAATCAAAAATGGATTAAGTACTTAAATATTCCTTTCCCATATTAAACACACAAGGGAAGGGGCACCTGGGTGGCTCAGTGGGTTAAGCTTCTGGCTCTTGGGTTTCTGCCGAAGGTCATCATCTCCCGGTTCTTGAGTTCGAGCCCTGCATTGGGCTCTGTGCGGACATCGAGGAGCCTGCTTGGGATTCTCTGTCCCTTCCCTACTTTCTCGCTCAAAAATAAATAAATAAACATTAAAAATGTATATTTAAAAAAAACCCACGGGGCGGAGGGACCGTGTAGGACCAATCTCAAACAACGGGAAGAGTGTATTTGGGTCACCTGGGCGGGAGCCGGTAGCTGAAATGATGGAGAGGCAAAGTAGAAGTCAAGGACCTGAGGCTATCTTTGAAGGCTACAGCCGAGCCCCAGACTGAAGCAGGGAGATGCACCTGCTGATAGAATTCCTATCTCAGAGATGCCCGGCTACCATCCAGCACTGAGCAGGCACAGAGTCTGCCTTTATTGACGCATGAGTAAGATTGAATGTGACACCTGTGTCCAGAGACTCCCCTGGCACCATTTAACTAACACTTAGAGCAGCTGCTTTAGAAAAATTACCTTCAGACTGGGCCCACCCCAGCAGAACAGAATCATCACCGTAAGTACTTTTCCAGTTCCCAAGAAATGAGGATTTTTGCCCTGCAAGAAGAGAACTGAGCCGTATTTTATCTGAAGTCACATCTGTCGCTTTCTTTGAATTTCCTTCGCTGCCTACCTTAGATCACGAGGCCCGCGCTGTCGCTGTCTCCTTCCAGGGGATCTTGGAAGCCCCCCTGAAGAACTTCGGCAGCTTCTTGGTGCCCACAGCACATTTGTGCTCAGTAGTATTTACCAGGCTGCTCGCAGTCAGCTCTCCCCCACTCCCACGCATCTGTGTGAAGTCACTGGACATTCTCCAACCACGTCTCCATGATCGTCTACCTCTTCAAACCATTGCTCCTGCTTCTCTGTTCATTACCTTCTTAATGAGCCACCACTAATTTATGAACACTTGGATCCAATGTCACCTCCTAGGGAAGTATTCCCAGCCTGACCAGGCCACCTGAGGGAATTCCTTCTTCCTGCTTCCAGTCTGGGACTCTCCCCTGGAGCACTTTGCGCAGTGCCTTATTAGATGCCATACTCATTTCCTCTTTTTTTTTTATTAAAAAATTTTTCATGTTTATTTTTTGAGAGAGAGAGAGAGAGATAGACTGAGCACAAGTGGGGAAGGGGCAGAGAGAGGTAGACACAGAATCTGAAGCAGGCTCCAGGCTCTGAGCTGTCAGCACAGAGCCCAATGCGGGGCCTGAACTCATGGATCATGAGATCATGACCTAAGCTGAGGTCAGATGCTTCACTGACTGAGCCACCCAGGTGCCCCACATTTCTTCTTTTTAAAAATGTTTCTTTACTTATTTTGAGAGAGAGATTGCAAGCAAGGGAGGGGGAGGGAGAGAGAGAGAGAGAAAATCCCAAGCAGGCTCCATCTGCACTATTAGTGCAGAGCCTGATGTAGGGGTTGATCTCATAAACCGGGAGATCATGACCTGAGCTGAAATCAAGAGTCAGACGTTAACTGACTGAGCCACCCAGGTGCCCCAGCCTTACTCATCTCTTCTGAACATTATTTACTTTTATATCCACAGTGTCCTGGTAACACAGCTTCTAACACATAGCGAAAACTCAGTAATTTTCTTTTTCACGAATGTGTGGATTCTCTGTTTGCAGTTTCCGAACGCCTAATTCAACACTCACCTTCTGCTTAATTCTCTGATTTTTAGCCTTTTGCTTCAAGCATTGCTTCAAACATACCTGGAGGAGGGCGCTGATGGCCTGTCCCAGTGTAGCTCCTGCTGAAAGACATTTCTCATCCACAGGAACATTTTGCCAGGTAAGCTGCCCTAGTATGGCTAGTAGTTCCTCGCCTCCAAACTCCTGTTCACTCCATTCTCCTTGCCAGCATTCTCCACCTGTACACATTTAAAAAATCGAGACATGATACCACAACACACCCACTAGAAGCATTAAAATGAAAAAGGCTAGTTAAGTGTCTGACTCGGCTCAGGTCATGATCTCAAGGCTTGTGAGTTCAAGCCCCGCATTGGGCTCTGTGCTGATGGCTCAGAGCCTGAAGCCTGTTTCAGATTCTGTGTCCCTGTCGGTCTCTCTGCCCCTCCACCACTCAGACGACTTCTCTCTCTCAAAAATAAACAAACATTAAAAATTAAAAAAAAAACAAAAAGGCTGTTGAGAGTACATGTCGACAAGGATGTGGAGCAACTATAATTCTCGTTCATTGCTGGTGCGCATGCAAGCTGGCGTAATCGCTTTGGAGGCCGTCTAGGCTAAAGACAAATTCTCATGATGCACAAATTCTGCTCCTAGGTATATATCTGACAGTACCCATGGGACATATATAAGAATGCTAATAACATTGGGGTGCTGGGTGGCTCAGTCAGTTGAGTGTCTGACTCTTGACTTTGGCTCAGGTCAGAATCCCAGCATCTTGGGATCGAGTCCCACCTTAGGCTCTGCGCTGAGCGTGGAGCCTGCTTAAAGATTTTCTCTCTCTCTCACTCTGCTCCTCCCCCCGCTCTCTAAAACTTAAAAAAAAATTAATTTTGGGCACCTGGGTGGTTCAGTCCGTTGAGTGTCTGACTCTTGGTTTCAGCTCAGGCCATGATCTCAGGGTTCATGATAGTACAGGGCCTGCTTGGGATTCTCTCTCTCTCTGTCTCTGTATGCCCCTCCCCCACTCTCACGCGCGCGCACACACTCTCTCTCTCTCTCCCTCAAAATAAATAAACTTAAAAAATAAGTTAATTTGTTAAAAATTAAAAAATTAAAATAAATTTTTAAAAAAAATTTAATGTTTATTTATTTTTGAGAGACAGAGCATGAGTGAGGGAGGGGCAGAGAGAGAGGGAGACTCAGAATCTGAAGCAGGCTCCAGGCTCTGAGCTGGCAGCACAGAGCCTGATGTGGGGCTTGAACTCATGGACCACAAGATCATGACCTGAGCTGAAGTCAGACGCTTAACTGAAGCCCCTAAAATAAATTAAAAAAAAAAAAGAATACTCATAACTATGCCTGGAAATAGAAACCCCCCAAATGTCCACCGCTAGTAGGTTGGAAGAGGTGTCGTGTATCCGCACAATGGAAAACTACACAGCAGTGAGAATGAACCACGACCATACAAACCACCACAGATGGATCTCACAGTGTGGCGTGAAAGAAGCCAGACACAAAAGACACAAGCATATACCTGCTACGATTTAACTTACATAAAGTGCAAAACCAGGCAAAACTGATCTCTGGTGATAGAAGTCAGGATCGTCGGGGGCCTAGAAACTGGCAGGGGCAGATCGGGGAGCCTTCGGTGGCCCTGGTGAATGTTCTATTCCTTGATCTGGGTTGTGGTTACATGTCTTGCTTTTTCAAGACTCATTAAACTGCACACTTAGGTTTCGTGTTATGTTTGGGTAAAACTGAAAATAAAATCTCCGCAGCACTTGGCCCACGCCTTCGCATAGGGGAAGTTCTCCTGAACGGTTGATGGTCAATTAACTAATGGAATTCTACTTCCCGCTAAGTGCCTAAGTGCCTTTGGGGGGCAGGCTCAATCGTTTTTTGAATTATACTGAGACCACCAACATGTTTAATTTGTCCTTAATGTCTCTACATTTGAAGAGCTGAAATGAAGACCTCTAGTAACCAGACCATTTCACCCAGTTCTGTGGAGAGCGGGGGCAGCTTGAGGATCTGTTTCCCTCTACTATCCTCAGCTGGGATGGGGGGTGTTGGAGAACAGACTGCCTCTACTCAGAGTGTGTTTTCTGGGGTGCCAATGATACTCTCCATTCATCCTCCTTCAGAGTATAATCCACAAACCAGCCGCATGTAGGGTCACCTGCGGGCTGATCAGAAATGCAAACGAATGAGGGGCACCTGGGTGGCTCAGTCAGTTAAGTGTCCATTGGGTTCTGAGCTGACAGCTCAGAGCCTGGAGCCTGTTTCAGATTCTGTGTCTCCTCTCTCTGCCCCTCTCCCACTTGTGTTCTGTCTCTCTCTGTGTCAAAAATAAGTAAACTATAAAAAGATTTTAAAAAAGGATAAAATCTTTAAAACACCAGAAGACTTGTTTTTTTTTTAAGGTTTTTTTTTTTTTTAATTTTTGAAAGACAGAGAGAGACAGAGTGAGCAGGGGAGAGTCAGAGAGAGAGGGAGACACAGAATCTGAAGACAGGCTCCAGGTCCTGAGCCAGCTATCAGCACAGAGCCCGACGCGGGGCTCGAACCCACGAACTGTGAGATCATGACCTGAGCCGAAGTCAGATGCTTAACCGATTGAGCCGCCCAGATGCCCCAAAACACCGGAAGATTTGTATGCACAGTAACAAATGAGAATTAGGGGTGCCTGGGTGGCAGTCAGTTAAGTGTCTGACTTCAGCTCAGATCATGATCTCATGGTTTGTGAATTGGAGCCCCTCATCTGCTGTCAGCTCGGAGCCTGCTTCAGATCCTCTGTCCCCCTCTCTCTTCCCCTCCTCCCACTCGTGAAACTCTGTCTCTCTCAAAAATAAGTAAACATTAAAAAACACATTTGAGGATTAGAAATTCTCTCCTACCTCTTGCAAAAGAGCCACCTAGACCACAGCTTATCCTGAATTCTCATTCCTTCCAGAAATAGGAATAAATGCCACCAGAGAAGGAAGATCGCCCTTCCCTCCTGAGCATGGGGTGTGGTCAATTGTCATTTTCAAGTGTCTCAGGTGGAAAAATGGGGGGCACTGACATGCAGGCGATTTCCCCAAGCTCCTGTCCCAGTGTTGACAGAGCCTAGGTGACCATACTTCTGGTCCCAACCCCAGGGCCACAAAAATAATCACACAAGCTACCATTTGTTGAAGGCATTCTAAGTGCCGGGTAAGAAGTTAAGCTTTTTTTTTAACGATTGGATTATCCAATTAACACCAAGATAACCCTGTTGGGTAGGTATCCTCGTTTCCAGAGGAGGCACCTGAAACTCAAAAATATTAAGTGACTTTTGTTTATACATCATGAAAGAAGCACAGTTATTATTCAAACTAGTTCTTTCTAATTCCAAAGACACAGCTCTTAATGCCTACAAGATGGATATAAAAACTGAAGATGCTTTCAGCAGAAGAGCTTGGATATTAGAGACAGAATTCTAATGTACCATTGCAGATTCTGAAATATGATAGTCATGAATTTTCCCATGATAATGTGGAAAGACGTACTATTTCTTCATTTTTATAAATCAGATTAGAATCTGGTTTACAGCCCTCACACCCCAGACTCCACTTGGAATTCAACATCAAGTAACAACTGAAGATTTCTTCTCTATTCTGTTGGGTTTACATGGGTCTAAAAAAAGAGGGGGAGGAGTCTGGTCTTTAGAATATTCTAGTATCTGATGACCCTGAGAGTCAATGTTCCTTCACTGTCTATGGTCTTTGTGTTTCCTCATCATCTTCACTGGCCTTTATGTTCTTCACTCAGGCTTTCAATGTCCACCAAGCCACATTCATGGGAGGTCTTGCTACCTCCTGGTTGTTGCATCCAAGAGGACCCCCATTCCTGATGCACAGGTGGCTCTTTTCCCACATTCTTCTCCAGGTCAATTCATTCTTCCTCTGCAACTGCACCAGTCTGCAACCTCTCCCTTCAGCAACCTGACCCTTCAGCTGTCAATCTCCATCAATATTTGCAAACGAAGCCTCTTTAGAGTTTACCCTCGGGCTTTTCAGTCCTCCTCCACATTACAAAGGAAAACAAAACAAAATACCTTACCCAAGGAAGCTCAAAACTAAGAGAAATGAAAGGACTGCTTTCTTTTTTTTTTTTAATTTATTTATTTAAATTCAAGTTAGTTAACCTACAATGTAGTACTGGTTTCAGGAGTAGAACCCAGTAATGGCTCTCATTCTTACCTAAGCGGTCATTAACTTGGGGCCAGAATATTAGAGCTAAAAGCAAAGCAAAGCAACTCCTTTTTAACTCGTTGAGATTCCCCTGCGATAGGTTTCCCAGATTGAAACCCTCTGGAAGTCAGCAAGTCAATCAGCAAAGCACTATTCTTTTCTTTACCTTTCAAAGCCTAACTCAACTGTATCTCTTCCAAGAAGGCTTCCTTGATTATCATTCTAATCAGAATCATTCCTTCCTTTCCCTGTACTCACAGCAATTTGCCAAATATCTGCCTTATACCGTGTTAACTGCATTCTGCTTTACCTAATCCAAACTTTTTAAAGAAATGCCTGCCACATTTCCTAACTGGATATTTTAGAGTACAATGGTACGAACGAAACAGCTTTATCTAGTTCCGGCGGAGACAGAGGGAAAAATTCTTTGGCTTAATAGTCTTACCCATGAATTGAGAAAAGAGAATCAAAAATTTGCCAAGGTTCGACAAACCTATTTCTCAAAACCTTATTGAGCAGAGTAACTTTTGCTGGCTTCGGAGTGATGACAGTCACTCGGTAATTTAATGGCAAGTTCTCTTACTTAAAAACTTAACTTGGACATCAACCAAGTCTATATAGTTGCATTCTTACAGTGCCAAAGTACCTCAATCGCTCTGGGAGGGGAGTCTGTCCCTAGGAAATGGTGCAGAACAGCCCAAACAGGAGGGTGATTACCCTCCTGGGTGCCAAAGGCTGCAGATCCAATGTTGGGGCTGCGAAGTGCATGGTGGGATGCCAGCCAGCGCACTCAGTTGGGGATCAGAGGCGTAGGATGCAATAAGGAGGCATAACTATGGAGTCTTAGCCACGTGCTATATGAGTATGTCTCATGGATGTGTTGACTTTCCAGTCTGTAATGACCACCTTGGTGCCTTGATCCCATGCCTCTTTTTCCCACAGTCATGGCGCCTTGGTTCTCACCTGTAGGCTTAGCTCAGGTCTGTGACCATGAATTCTAAGTCACGAAGGATTTAAGGGGTCACGGTTAGTCTTCTTCTCTACATGGCATCACTAGACTATCACTTTGCTTCTTGACGTGAAGCTTCTGGAAATTCCGATCCCGCTTTGCAACCTAGTCTTGATCAATTTTGCCTCTTGTCATGTTCTGCAGTAGCATTTCTGGTCCCTAGAAAGGAATCGTACTGCTTGCTTTCATGGCTCCATCCCTGAACCTCATGCTTAAATATGAGATTCATTTGCCAACTAGTCCCTGGCATCCTCATTCCCTCCTTGAACACGAACATATGGCCCTCTGTCAGATTTAGCATTTGCTGAGCTCTACAGGGTGTTAGGAAATTCATGCACAGCCTCTGGTCACTCCTTGATGCTGTCTGCTATGTGCTGCTGCTTGTCTGGGCCTCCATTTCCCTACCACCATGATATTCTAGACTCATTCATGACTGCAAGTTCCCATGGCCTCCTGCTGTTGGGTTGGTTTCCAATTGGCTGCCCCAATTGTGCAGATCTTTCCATCCTTCAGCAGCCCCCATGGGTCTGACTCACCCCCCACCAGCTGCCAACACCCGGTGTGGGTAGATTTTGTTACACTGGTGTTTTTCCAAATATTTTCTGCAGATTCTTGGTAGACATAACATACACAAAGAGTTCTATAGTTAAATATATTCTTAAGGAGAACACGTGAGACAGTTAAACAGGACTCTTTACAGGAGGACTTCACAGAGCCTCTAATATGATGACATGTGCTGATAATATCTAAGGAGGGATATAGTGTTTAGCCTTCTCAGACCTTATTTGACCGTGTTTTCCTTGGAGCGTGTTCTTGGACTGGTGTTCCATGGAACAGACTTTGGGAAATAGTAAATCGCATTCTTCAGGTACCGGCCCCAGGTTAACCTTGACTTCTTGGCAATAATGACATCTTTGAAAGCCACAGACACAGCCCTCTTCATGGTACAGTGGAGTCACAGGAGCTGGTTTTGAGTCCAACCTTCTCCCTTTTTCTTTACCGCCATTCACCTGTTCAGCTCTTTAAAAATTACTTAATGTATATGCCTCTCCATTTTTACTTCCGCTTCACAAGGTGACTGATGTGCAACTGCGTGCATTATTATTACCATCAATGGCTATCGCTAACGTTCATTTATTGAACATTTGCTCTCCACTCATCGCTGCTCTGAACACTTCACTTGTATCACCTCTTTTAATACAATAATCCTATGACGCAGGCATAATCGTTGATCCCATTTTACAGAGGGGGCGACTGAGGCACAAAACAGCTAAATATTAACTTACCAGAGTTCACCAGCTGATTCAACTGAGATTCAAGCCTAGGTAGTTGGACTGCAGCGACAGCATTCTCAATCCCAATGCTGTAATTTACTCATTCATCCAACACCTACTCTATGCCAAGTCATGCAAAAAGCCCTGGATACATAGCAGTAAATAAATAGACATTCTTGTCTGGATGGACCTTCTATTCCTAGTGGGAGGAAGCAGGCAACAAATAAATAAGCTTAGATCTTGTAGGGATGAGTGACATGGACAAAATTAAAGCAGGGTATAGGATATGGGAATGCTACTTTTATATAGGGTGGTTAGGGAAAATCTCTCTGCTTTAAGGTGACATTTGTTGCAGGGGTGCCTGGGCAGCTCAGTCAGTTTTAAGCATCCAACTTCGGCTCAGGTCATGATCTCGCAGGTCACGGGTTCGAGCCCCATACTGGGCTCTGTGCTGACAGCTCAGAGCCTGGAGCCTGCTTCAGATCCTGTGTTTCCCTCTCTCTCTGCCCCTCCTTGACTTGTACACTGTCTCTCTCAGTCTCTCGAAAAAAATGAATAAATGTTAAAAACATTTTTTTATGGTGACGTTTGTGCAGAAGGAAGTGAAGGGAAAAGTATTCCAGGCAGAGGGAATAGCAAAGGCAAAGGCTCTGAGGCGAGAACACTTTGGACCGTTCACAAAGTAGCCAGGGGCCAGTGTGGATGTAGCAGAGTGAGTAAGAAGGAGTGGTATTAGGGGCGCCTGGGTGGCTCAGTCGGTTGAGCGTCCGGCTTCGGCTCAGGTCATGATCTCACAGTTCTTGGGTTTGAGCCCTGCGTCGGGCTCTGTGCTGACAGCTAGCTAAGAGCCTGGAGCCTGTCTTCGGATTCTGTGTCTCCCTCTCTCTCTGACCCTCCTCTGCTCACGCTCTCTCTCTCAAAAATAAAATAAAAACATTAAAAAAAAAGGAGTGGAATTGGCAAGACTCAGAAACACAGGTCATGGGGTGGAGATGGGGGTTGGGGGGTCGTCAACACGGTTAAGAAATATAGACTTATTCTGAAATGGAAAGTTGTTGGAGGGTTTGGAGCTGAGGTGAGACATCCTGACTCAGACTGCAAAGGCCATTTCAGCTTCTATGTAGGGGGGCAAGAGAAGCAGGAAGTCCAGCTGCAGGGATCCAGCAGGAGATGACCTCAGCGAGGTGTTAGCAGAGGAGGCAGGAGGTGAGGTCAGATTCTGGAGAGATTAGGAAAAGAAATCCAGCAAGATTTCCTAATGGAGTGGACCTGGGGTACAGAGAAGGGAAGGAGGGAACAGAATGAGACCTCCAAGCCATTCACCTGGACCCTTGGAAGGGTGCAGCTGAAATGGGGCAGGCTGGCGGAAGATCGGGCTCCTAGAGGAAAACCACCCGTGTAAGACCCTGTGTGGCAATGACTCCTGCTTCAGTTTCAGGCTAGCGCTGCCTCTGTATGGAAGTAAACCTGCCTGCAGCCTCTCGTCAGAAAATAAGAATGACATAACCCAATATAATCTCCCTTTTTTTGAGCCGCCACAGAACTTCAAATCCCATTTAGGATGCTGTTGAACAGTTCTGGTATTTCAAAGGGGCAAAAGGAATCAAAGACCCATGTTTTTACTCCTGGACAAGGAGAATGTTAGATAATAAACATTGGGGGTGTGCCTCAGTTCTTGAGAAATATGGGTCCAAATACGGGTCCAGTGGCAATGCCGCCACTGAATGTGGGGAGAAAGGAGAGGAGAAAGAGAGAGCTATTGAAAAGCAAAGTTCTTTAAGAGCTAAAAATGGCTGATTTAGAAATTCTGGAACACCACAGGGCCCTCTCTTAGGAAAGGAGAGGTGACCACAAAGCCACTACCAGGGCTTTTGACATCAGGCTGGGCATTGTGGAGACATGGATGTTTCCATGGCAACTCTCTCTGCACAGTTTGGCTGGATCAGCTATCACCTGTGACTCAGGGCATCCGTGTGGCTCAAGCTGCTTGCCACATCGCATGAGGCCACTCTTTGAGATTGTTCCAGGTGACACTGTTCTGTGAGGAAGATAGTTATTCAGCGAACAAACAGAACTTAAAAAGTAGTGACTTGCTACGTATTTTCTTAAATATTTGTGTTGTATTTATCTTTATAATTTTATTTACTTTGATTCTAGTGGGGTTTCCCCCCTAGGTTTCTTTCTAATTTAATTTCTTTGCCCCTAGATGCAACAGCAAAAATACAACAGAAGAAAAAAATAGATAAATTGGACTACATCAAAATTAGAAACTTTTGTGTGCAAACGATACCATCAGGAAAGGAAAAAGCCCACAGAATAGAAGATAACATTTACAAATTGTCTATCTGATAAGGGTCTTATCAGACCCTTATATAAAGATCTCCTACAACTCAACAGTAAAAAGACAACCAAACCAAAAAATAGGCTAAAGTTTGAACAGACATTGGTCAATTCTTCACTCCCCTCACAATTTACGCCAAGCCCACATATCACCTGCACAGCTAGCTCTTTGATAGATTCAAATAATTGCCTCATTTAAAAAAATTTTTTATTTAAAAATTTTTTTGAAGTTTATTTATTTTTGAGAGACAGAGGGAGACAGACCATGAGCAGGGGAAGGGCAGAGAGAGAGAGAGATGTTGAATCGAAGCAGGCTCCAAGCTCTGAGCTGTCAGCAGAGCCCGATGCCGGGCTTGAACTCAGAACGACGAGATCATGACCTGAGCCATGTGAAGTCGGACGCTTAACCAACTGAGCCACCCAGGCGCCCCATATAGCCTCATTTTTATACATACATAAAGATGGAGTTTTTTTTAAGGAAAATAATGAATAAGGGATGAAAAATATGCGAAAAGCAAAAGAGCTATGACCCCCGAAAAAAAATACATGCACTCTTTAGAGGACAAAGCTGGAAATTATAAAATATGGAGAGAGAAGTGGGTCTGCTGTTTCTCATCTTGGGGAATTTAGAAAAACAGCTGAGAGATATGCTGTGGGATAGCCAGCCTGGAAAGAAAGGAGGATGATATTGGGCCAGTGGGTGTGCAAACTTGAAATAAGAAATCTGAGAATATTATGCCGATCAGTGAACTTACTGTGAAGCTGAAGCAGTGAGGACTGAGGGAAGGGTGGACCCTGGGAGCGAGAGGGTTGCTGAGCAATTGTAGAAGCTACAGGAGAAACTGATCTAGAAGCTGAGACTGTATGGGTAGTTTGATAGAGATTAAGCTGAAGGAGAGGACATGGCCGGGTGAAAGTTCAGAAGAGGGTACTAGAAAGTTAATGGGAGGAAGGCTGGAGGCAGAGATGGGCTGACAGATGGGAGAGAAGGTGAAAAGGAGGCCCAGTAGGTGGGCCATGGTATCAGAAGGACCATAGGAGGAGCGGATGGTGGAGCACAGTAGGCAGTGAGCATACCAGCCGCCATGTAAAGGATGAGAACATTGCCCTTTTGGGCCTTGACAGTGAACACACAGTGTCAGTCAGTATCTGGTGAGTGACATGAGTAAGTGCATCTAAAATATCCCACGTGCAGGGCACCTGGGTGGCTCAGTTGGTTAAGCATCGACTCTTGGTTTTGTCTCAAGTCATGATCTCATGATCTCTCTCAAAAATAAACATTAATTTTTTTGTAAATGTATAAGTAAATAGACATTTAAAAAAAAAGAATGAAGTCTTAATTCACCTTTGAGCTTCTGTTGTCTCAGAATCCTCTTTAAAATGAGGATAATACCTAGTTTTCAGGGTTGTTAGACTGGAAAAAATGGGTGCAGAGGATCTGGACCACAACAGGGGCTCAATCTCTTGGAACTGTCACCTCTGTGATAGTAACTGAGTCAGTTGCAAACACACCACCTGGGTCGGATCTATATTGATGACTCTTTTCCTCTTCCCCCTTTCTCTTTACTGTGCCGCTCTCTTCCTTGTTGCTTTGAAGTCCCATCTTTGGACTAATTCCTCCTTATGTATTTCTCTCTCTCTCCTCTCTCTCTCTCTCTCTCTCTCTCTCTCTCTCTCTGTGTATGTGTGTGTGTGTGTTGAAACTAGACCAGCAATTGGTGAAGTTCAGATGATCTCAATGAGAACTGCAAAGACTTGGGAAATTTCAAAATGTTAAGCTTGATATAGAGCGTTGGCAAAATTCTGTATCTGACTATGAAACACATTTAAATGTTAAGGAAACTGAAGAATTCAGGGACAACTGGACACCAACAAACTTCCTCTAGGAAGACGAGGTCAAATGAATGGACTCCTTGCTGGATATAATTACCATGCTAATGCATGTGAAGGTGTGCTCCCTGGATCATGGTGTATGCAACCGGGTATTACATGTGGGATAATGTTATTATTTTATTTATTTTTAAAAATGTTTGTTTATTTTTTTGTTTTTGAGAGAGGAAGTGAGGGGCAGAGAGTGAGGGGTAGAAAGAGAATCCCAAGCAGGCTCCATGCTGTTGTCAAAGAACCCAACATGGGGCCCTATCTCACTAACTGTGAGATCATGACCTGAGCTGAAATCAAGAGTGGGACGCTAACTGATAGAGCCACCCAGGTGCCCCCCAATCTTCGTTCTTAATAAGTGGCAGATCTGAGGTTCAAATCTAGCCCTGCCACACTGCCTCTGCTTTTCCCATTGGCTGATGAATTCTGAAAAATGTTTCCCTGAAAAAACTTTATGCTTGAAATAATACAAAATAGGTTTTTTTTCCAGTTGGCTTTCTAGTTTTCTAAAAATATCTATTCTCAGAAGGGCTTAGAAAATATAATGAACACTGTTAATTGCTACCCGGTACCCATTCTCCCTTCTTTATTCCCAAGAAAACACCAGTTCTATGTAGGTCTACAATCATGCATACCATGGGTCTTGGGAGAATCCAATGCCATCCTCAGTTCTAGAAAGTGGTCTGATTAGACAAAAGGTAAATCCATCTTCCATGCCAGTGACCAGCTCAGGAATGAGCATGTGCCCTGATTCTGGGCAAGAAGACATAACGAGAGACCTGCCAGAAGCTTCTGGAAGATTTTTCTTTGTTCTGAAAAGAGCCCCGGGAAGTCACGTTCTCTCCCAATGGACATGAGCAAACAACCTGTAAACTGGACTGTCGCTGACAGCCATCCTAAAGCCACAGAGGGAGCCAGTCTTAGGATGAGACACAGCAGACAAGTATGTGGTTCCTTGAAAACATTATCAGGCCCCTGACCAAGCAACACTGAAGGCCACACAACACCTGGACCTCACCTTTGTGAGCTGGTAACTTGTGTTCGCTGAACACAAATCTATTTAATAACTTCTTCAACCAATTGGACTTTACCTTTCTGTTGTGTACAGCCCCAACACCACCAAGGGGATACTGACAATAATACAGCCGGAATAGTAGGTCCGTCGTGGAAAAAAAAAAAAGGAGACAGACAAGCAAAAAATAAAGCTGGAAATCTAGTTTCATCCCCCAAATGAAGGATGGAATTTTCCCTGAGGTAAGTAACCACGCCATATCTTTGGTGCTAATTGTCTTCATTAACTTAAATCAGGGATTCTCCAAGGTGTTGTTTTGGGACCAGCAGGATTAGCATCACCAAGAAACTTGCTAGAAATGCAAATTCTGGGGCCTCCCCCTAGCCTTAGTGAATCAGAAATTCTGGGGATGGTATCCCAACCATCTGTGTTTTGATAAGCCCTCCAGGCGATTCTGGTCCTCAAGTGTGAGGGCCACTTCCCTATGTACCTCAAGGTGAGTTTGCCTGAGGAGTTCTCAGTATTAATGATGAGCACTTGCTTTGAACTTCGAATTTAGAGACTGCCATCTTTATCCCAGACTTTGAATATCGGGGTGACAGACCCATTCGCTTTCAGAGTCTTGAGTCACTGAGTAGCGCTTCTGGCAAACTGAATTCTGTGCATGTTGACCTGAAGCCAATTCGGGGGTTGATTAGGACTCCCTTTACTGCTGTTAAGAAACCAAACCTTAAAAAGCACTGGTCCACCCTGCAGAGTAAACATGAACATTTTTATTTGGTACAAAAGAAACGTGGTATTTTCTAACTCTTTAAATTGCCACTTCTGGAGCATTTTAAATGTAGTTCTGGGCTGGCTAAGATTTTTAATTAATGTGTTTTTTTGTCTTGCTAAGTAATTTTACAGTTTGAAAAAAAAATTTGTTTAATATGCAATCAGGGGGTTAATGCTCCATGCTGGATGAGTATTTCTGTAAGCAACCTGTTCAGGGACAATTATTTTAGCAGTATTCTGGGAGTGATGAGTATCATTAGCACAGTGTGATCATGTTAAAGGAAAAGTGTCTTTCACTCAGGGAATCTAACATGTGGTTAGTGTCTTGACAGTTAACCCATTGCCCTTGAAAAAAGAAGGTAATTAGAAGCAGAGGCAATTAACTTCTTTCAGGTGATTTCTCTTGCGTCACCATTCCCCTCCTCAAAAGGGGATTCCAGAAGGGGGTGAAGGAAAACAAGGGTATAGAAGCAGTTAGATTGTATCAGGAGGGCTAATGGGGCTGTTGTGCCAGAGAGTTAACCTCTCTCTCTTTCTCTCTCTCTCTCTTTACATGACTCTTTCCAAGAATGATTTCAGTAGAATAAGGAAGGCAGGAGCCAGGATGTAGTTGAAGAATACATAACAGTGGAGAGATAGAAGAATCTAGAAATCCCTTTTCATGTTTTTCTTGGAGGAAATTATCTCTCCATCTTCACCTCTGCCTAATAACCATTCTTGGGGTGGGGGTGGGGCGCCTGGGCAGCTCAGTTGGTTAAGCTTGATTTGAACTTGGTTTCTGCTCTTGATTTCTGTTCAGGTCATGATCTCAAGGTCATGGAAGCAAGCCCTGTGTCAGGCTCTGAGCTGAGTGTGGAGCCTGTTTAAGATTATCTCTCTCTCCCTCTGCCCTGCTCCTCTGCTCACGCATGCACACTCTTACTCTAAAATAAAAAAATAATAATTATTGTGTTTTTTAGAAGCTCTGTGTTTAGGAATTTTCTTCTCATACAGCGTGCTTGCCAAAATCTTCAGCACTGGCCACAATTCTTCTCAAGGTGATCAGATGATAAAATAATGAGGCAGAGTCTGGCTTTGAATAATTTTCTGTGGGAACCCGGTAGATCTTTGGCCTTTGTTTTCCTGTCTCTAAAATAGAGAAGAGCATGAACACACTGGAGGTCTGAAAAAGTGATGTTGTAAAACAGAAAATGTTCAATAGAATTAAGGCTTATTCCCAAAAGGGCTGAAACTTGAATGGAATCAGGATGCAATGTACTCCCCACCTTGAACCAACAAAGATATCAGATACCTAACAACTTTATGTAGATAAAGTATGGTTAAAATGAATATTAAAACTGTTCTAAATAATGCATTCTAAGTACAAAATTGGAGGAGAATGAGTTACTCCCTTAAAAAAAACTATTTCCTATGTGGAGAATAATCGCTGTTTTCCTACAGCCCAAATGTAACAGTTTGGTGTGAGAAGATCAGCACAGTTGTTTGCTTTACTTCTTAAATTTTCCTATTGCTCAGGCCAGCCTTTGCCCAGCCTATTGTATTAGTGCATCTGATAGTATATTACAGGTAAAATGAGTCACATATTATGCTAGACTTAGAGTAACCTACTGGTGGAGGGAAGGGGCTTGCTAGTGATGAAAATCTAGGGTGTTTCCGGTTTCAGATAAGCTGAGATAAATACCCTCTACACTGACTTTCTCACTTGAGTGCAGCTATAAAATCTGGATAAAGAGAGCAGGGAGTAGCTAGTCGGGGACTCAGGGAATTAAGTAGCAGGAAAATTGGAAAAGACTAGAATGTGAACTGGTGTGTTTCCTTTTTTTTTCCTTCTGGGATACTTCAACATGGAATTAAGGAAGCCTGAAACCAGTGTGGATCGGGGCAGACAGAGGTCTCCAGGAGAAGCCCTCCAGGTCTGTATCAAGGAGCAGAAATGAAGTATCTGAACACTCAGAGACTAGGGGAAGTCTTCCGTTTTTTTTTTTTTTTTTGAGAGAGAGAGAGAGAGGGAGGGAGCAAGTGAGCGAGGGGCAGAGAGAGAGAATCCCAGGAGGGAAAGCGGGGGCGGGGGGGGGGGAGAGGGAGAGAGAGAGAGAAGCAGGTCTCACCTGGAAGTGAGGCTTGAATTTACAGATTCACAAACTGTGAGATCATGACCTGAGCCAAAGTCAGATGTTTAGCGACTAAGCCACCCAGGTGACCCTCAATTTTTCTATTCTTTTTATTTTTATTTACTTTTATATATTTATCTTTTAAATAGTTTGTCAAGTTGGTTTCCATATAACACCCAGTGCTCTTCCCCACAAGTGCCCTCCTCCATGTCCATCACCCCCCTACCCTTTCCCCCTCCCCATTCAGCCCTCAGTTTGTTTCAGTATTCAAGAGTCTCTCGTGATTTGCCTCCCTCCCTCTCCCTAACTATTTTTCCCCCTTCCCCTCCCCCATGGTCATCTGTTAAGTTTCTCCTGTTAGACCTCTGAGTGAAAACATATGGTATCTGTTCTTCTCTGCCTGACTTATTTCGCTTAGCATGACACCCTCAAGGTCCATCCACTTTGCTACGAATGGCCAGATTTCCTTCTTTCTCATTGCCATGTAGTATTCCATTGTATAGATAAACCACATCTTCTTGATCCCATTTCTGGGGCACCTGAGTGGCTCAGTCTCTTGAGTGCCTGATTCTTGATGTCAGCTCAGGTCATGATCCCCCCCGAGTGTGGAGCCTGCTTAGGAGTCTCTCTCCCACTGTTATTTCTTAAAAATAAATACACATTGAAAAAAGGAAATGGTAAAATATATATTCTAAGTAGACTGTGGAAAAATATATATGAATATTTTAATCACTATAGTATCTACTAAGAAATTACACCAAGAGACGTAATGAAAAACACAGTACATAAATTAAAACACAATACAAAAAAATTCCAGTAACACATAATAAACCAGGAAAGGGGAACCAAGGAATGGGAAAAAATGAACAAGCAGAAAACACAATTAAATTGTAGATTAAAATCCTACCATACTAATATTTTCTTTATATACAAATGCCTGAAACACATTGATTAAAAGACAAAAAAATATCAAAATAGACTAAACACATGATTCAACTTTATTCAGTCTAAAGGGACTCAATGTAAATATAGTAATATAGGCAAGTAAAAAGTAAACATCTAGAAAAAGGTATACTATACAAACAGTAAACAAAAGAAATCTGTAGAGGCTATATCAGTCTATATAAAACTTCAGCACAAAGAAAATTACCAAGGATAAGGAATGATATTATATAATAATAAAAGGGTCAATTCATCAAAAGACATAAGAATTCTAAACATATATACAAGTAATAATAGAGATTCAAAATACATAAAACAAAATTTGGCAGAACTAAAAGGAAAAAATAGACAAATCTGCAATGTAGCTAGAGAGTTCAGCACTCCTAAGTAATTGATAGAACTGGTAGATTTAAAAAATCAGCAATTTATAGAAAAACTAAATAATTCCATCAACTGACTGTGTCCAATTGACATTTATAAAGCCTTCTACTCAACAACAGCTGAAAATACATTCTTTTTAAGTGCACATGTAACATTCTCCAAGATAGAGCATATCTGGGTTCATAAAACAAACCATAACAAATTAAACAGAATTGAAATCATTCAAAGTATGTTTTCTGCTCATAACAGAATTAACCTAGAAATCAATACAGAAATATAAAAGAAAAATCTCCAAATACTTGGAAATTAAACAATACATCTCTAAATAATCAATGTGTCAAAGAGGAAGTTTTAAGGAAAATTAGAAAATATTTTAAAATAAACAACGTGAGGGGCACCTGGGTGGCTCAGTCAGTTGAGCATCCAACTCTTGATTTCAGGTCAGGTCATGATCCCAGAGTCATGAGACTGAACCCCATGTTAGGCTCTGTGCTGTGTGTGGAGCCTGCTTAAGGTTCTGTTTCTCTCTCTCTCTCTCTCTCTCTCTCTCTCTCTCCTGCCCCTCTCCCCCAATTGCTCTCTCTCTAAAATAAAATTAAAAAAATAAAAAATAAACAATACAAAAATACAAAAGTCAGAAACTACAGGTTGTAGCTAAAGCAGAGTTTAGAGGAAAATTATAGAATTAAATGTACATGATGAAAAATAAAAGTCTCAAGTCTATTATTAAAACTTCCTCCTTAAGAGACTAGAAAAAAATAGCAAAACAGATAGATGTAACATAAGCTGAAGGAACTAACTGAAAACAGAAAGAATAACAATAGAGAAGAAGAATAGAATCGAACGTTGGTTATTTGAAAAGATCAATAAAATCAATATATTTCTATTAAAGGTGATAAAGAAAAAAGAGAGAACAGATACATTACCAATATCAGGAATGAAAGAAATGATCTTCCAATGGCCAGGGAGTCCACAAGTTTGGTGACTTGGGATAAAGCCCATAAATGCTGATTTTCAGCACCAGGTTAAAATAATCAGGGGGCACCTGGGTGGCTCAGTCGGTTGAGGGTCCAGCTTCGGCTCAGGTCATGATCTCACGGCCTGGGATTTCGAGCTCCAAGTCAGGCTCTGTGCTAACAGCTCAGGGCCTGGAGCCTGCTTTGGATTCTGTGTCTCCCCTCTCTCTGCCCCTTCCCCACTCATGCTCTGTCTCTGTCTCTGTCTAAGAATAAATAAAACATTTTTTAAAAATTTAAAAATAAATAAATAAAATAATCAGGATTGACAACTTTCTGGAGTATATACTATATTAAGTAAAATTAGTCCAGCTGTGAGAAACATTACAAATCCAATGTAGCATTGGTTTGAGGAAGGTGGAAATCTGGGACTAGTCTACCCACAGCTAGATGATGTTCTATTACATTAGTCACTGGCTTCTTTAATTCATGCTTCTCCACCATTCATGGCTTCCATCTCAAGATCACCTCATGGTTCAACATTAAAAGCAAATCATTAAAAATCTATTCCAGCCCAAAGGGAGAAGGAAGGAGAGGTAGGAATTATACGTTGAAGGACATTCCCCAGCAGTTGTATATTTTTTGCATTTCCCTCCACACTTGAACTATCCACACTCACCGATCTTGACCTGTCCCACTCACAGAGACACATCAGCTCAGCTGTAATTCTCATCTAAAAGCAAGACATCATTGGAGCGCCTGGGTGGCTCAGTCAGTTAAGTGTCTGACTATTGATATCAGCTCAGATCATGATCTCACTGTCTTGGGATCGAGCCCCGCAATGGGCTCTGCGTGCTGAGCGTGGAGCCTGCTTTGCATTCTCTCTCTCCCTCTTTCTTTGCCCCTCCCCTGCTCCTGCACATGCTTTCTCTCTCTTTCTCAAAGTAAATAAATAAACGTTAAAAAAATAAAAACAAGACATTATTCACTTGGATGCAATTCAAAACGGAGCAAGTCAGGGGTTCTTCAAGATTCTAAGAAGCTGAGGGGTCCTCCTCTGCTCCACAACCTTTCCCTTATTTCTCCTGCCTCCTTTTACTCCCCTAATGCCTCTTGTCTTCCCTCATAACTTAATCCATCAATCCACCAGCAATTCCTCTGAATGAACCTTCAAAGTAAATCTCGAATTCTATCACTTTGGTCTCTACTCTGTACATTAATCTAGGCTACACTGACTCTTTGGATACGTCTTTTTTCTTTTTAATGTTTATTCATTTTTTGAAAGACAGAGCATGAGCGGGGGAGGGGCAGAGAGAGAAGAAGACACAGCATCTGAAGCAGGCACCAGGCCTCTGAGCTGCTAGCACAGAGCCTGACACAGGACTCAAACCCATGAACTGTGAGATCATGATCTGAGCCAAAGTTGAGCACTTTACCGACTGAATCGTCCAGGCACCCTGCTTTGGACACATCTTTAATTTTCATCTCTAAAATAGGACTTAACACTCTCAGAGGTGTAGAACAGGGATTGGCAAACTTTTTCTCTGAAATACCAGATAGTAAAATTTTAGACTTTGCAAACGATGCAGTCTCTGCTGCAACTACTCAACTCTGCCATTGTAGCACAAAACAAATTGTCGTGGCTGTGTTCCAATAAAACTTTATTTACAAAACCCAGCCATCGGCCAGATTTGTCCCACAAGCTGTAGTTTGCCAAACCCTGGTCTAGACTTTTCCTGTGGGAATTCCCTAGTGTATGGTTCATAGTCCTTAAAACATGATTTTCAATCTTCATCTCTTCATCATTGCTCATTATAAACCAGCTACTTTTAAAGCTCATTATTCTATATCGTTTAAAAACATGGCCACACATGTTCTTCCATTTGTTCATGGATGTGGAAACATAGTCGCAGTGACTTTTTCTGCTCAGTGCTGCAGTGTAATCATCTTTAACACCTGAAATCAATATCTCTTCATGTCTGACCTTTCTAGATAATGATCTATGTGACAGAATTGCTCCACAGATACTCATTTCATCCCTATAGGAAAACTAAACACTCTAATTAATGAATCCTCTAATTAAACCTTTTCCTTCACCCTGAACTTTAGCTAAGAATATAAGGACAGCCAAACTGAAAATGAATGAAGCTCGCATTTTTCTTTCTGTCAGAGAGCATCTAAAGACCCAGAATGCAGTTTGTTCTCAGAACAAACTTTTCCAGGATGAAAAGGAGTTATCCACATCTTCACATATCTATGGCATACATATCTATGGGGGAAAAAAGGAGGAATGGGGTTGAGATAAGGAAGAAATTACAAGCCAATGGTTCGTGGGTTAAATCCAACCCAGAGACATGTTGCTTGGCATTTATAGTTGTTTCGAACAATTTGAGCCATCACAAACAAGATCAGGACATCTTACATTTAAAAATTCAGATCTCCAGCTTATCTTTTAAAAAATAAGTATTTCTGGCAACACAAGGACCAAATTATTCCAGAGCAATAAGCTAGACCTGAATGGTAGCCCACTACTTTTAGATGGAAAGTATTTCCTACTTTCCCACAATTCCCACTACTCCATATTGTCTACCTAATATTGGAGCAAAGTGTCAGTTGCCAATTATTATTATCTCCCAACTACATTTTTCCTATAGCAAAGAAATATTTCTTTTACTGTGCCCTTTTCCCAATGAAAAGCAGGAACAATAGAGGATTGAGAAGGCCATGTAATTTATGGAAAAGTGGAAGTTAGAACTCATTTATGTTGGCTCTCTGGCCACCGTAGGCAGCTGAAAGTTTTACCCTTGTGCAGGAGAAAGAACTCAACCAGGATACCGGGACTGAGTTCTAGCCTTAGTTCTGACTTAGTGCAACGGAACTTCTCATGTGTCCTCCCAAAACAAGGGGATTTGTATAAGTTAGGGTGTTTCGATGGTAAGAAAAAAGTCATTAATAGGAGGATATCAGATGCCACGGAATTGATTTCAAAGAAGAAATGATAAGGAACTAAAAGCACCAGAAGGAGCTTGGCAGCAGCAATTGCAGACACAGACCCATAATAGAGCAGAATTGGGCAACAATGCTGGCATTACTCTCTGACGCCTCACTCTGCCTTAGCCCCTGAAGCAGTTCCACTGACCCAAGGTCTCCCTGAAGCCCAGAGTGAAAGCTACAGGACAAGATCATCTGTATCATCCCCTGAAGCTGCGATTTTGTGATCTGAATGGCAGAAAAATTAGTGGAGTTTCCACTGGTTGGCTGGGCTCAGAGACCCTAACTAGACGATGTCTACAAGATAAATCTTGACAGTCAACCAAGCCATAAGAATCGTTCCCCAGGGAAGTGCAATAGCACTGGTAAATCATTCTCATTGACTACTGATGAGAGGGACCGGCGTCCAGGTTGCTACTATCAGAGGCAGAAATTGGAAACAGTGACCTCAATGTCAACAGCTGAAGGGCTGATCATCGACCCCTGAGACACTGGATTCCTCCACGCAGGTGGAACGTCTCCACTGTTGGATTACTGAGAATGTCTCTGTGGCCTGCCTCTCTCACGCACATCAGTACGCCTTCATCCTTTGTTTAGCATGGCAGTGAGAGACGGGAAGAAAACAGGACCTTGTGGCCTCATAGCATGAGAGACCAGCGGGAAGAAATGAGGAATGAGAGAAAAAATATATCATATTTACTGAAGATTTGTTTTGAATAACCAGCCACTTGGGGTTGCCAACAGCTGGAAGTATATTATGAAACTATTACCATATTGAAACAGAGCTATGCTAAGAGCATACACAATCATGCAGTAAGTCCAGTTGCAGAGATCACTAACTCTTTGAAGATTTTGGAATAATTTTTTATTTCCATTCTGGAAATATCCCAACCTCACACCATTGTGTTTACTAAGCCCCTCACGGCACTGGCGTTTATACAGAGGGACATTGGAAGCTCAGGTGATAGATCAAAGTTTTCTCCTGCAAAAGGGTCTTGTGTAGTCCCTCACTTTAATCTGTTCTTTATACGAGAGTGTGCCTTACTGTTCCAGGTAAGATGCTTAGATCTCAAAGGGAACTGAGCCATTGGAGGAGCTTAGAGTTGACATTACAAGAAGTGTTGTCTCTTACCCAAAGAGTTCAAGCCTCCAGGGAGATAGATTCTCATCATCTCTTCAGAAGTCAGGGACTTCAGAAGTAAGGAACATTGCAGAACCACCTGTGGAAGACATGCTTCTGTGATTGATTCTGGGGCTCAGTAACCCAGCAAGCCTCCCTTCTCATGGTCTCCAGGCTGTCCTGTCCAGCAGAATGCGTACATCAAATGGGAGATCCTAAGAGCAAGGGAGCCAAACAGCCCATCCAGGAATAAAACCTGACCTGTTGCCCTCAGGCCCCATGGGCCATCCCTGTGTTTGTAAGGATAGTAAAATGACACACATAACAGCACAAGCATTGGAGAGACATCAAAATCTGGATGTGCACCCTTGCTCTGCCATGCACAAGCTAGGTGATTTTGACAATACTCGATTACTCTGTGTTTCCATTGGTAAAATGGGAACAAAAACTCATTGGGTGCATGGAAGATGAAAAGAGATGATGTGTGTTGTAAGGGGATTCTACTGTGCTTCACACATCAGACAACACATCACACATAATGAATGGTAACTGGCACTGCCGTCAGCCTTACCCACACAGATTGCTGAACATTCAAAATTAGCCTAGTGGTTTTCAAAGCCAAATGTATAGCAGACTCACCCGGGGACGATGTTTTCAATCACTAACAGAAAATGGTCTGTCCTCTAGGCCAGACCAACTGTGTCAGATTACTAAAGCTGGGACTAGGGTGTCTGTGTACGTGTGTGTGTGTGTGTGTGTGTGTGTGTGTGTGTGTGTGTGTTTATTAAGCTTTCTAGGTGATGCTGATACAGGTTATCTCTGGACTAAGTTCTGGGATCCACTGTGTGTAATTGGAGTAATTGAGAAAATACATATCTATTTATGTAAAGGTAGTTGCTTAAAGTCACAGTCATGAAATCCAACATGATGTAAGATATAGAGAGCAGAGGAGAGAGGAAGATGCATAGAGGTCAAACATAGTAACCATCTTGAAACTTGGCTATTTTGATGTCAAATGAAGTTGTCTTTTACTAAGACCCTTTGAAACACAATCCTCAGATAACTTGCAAATCTCCCATGATGCAAAGGCTCAACAGAAAGTATTGACACTACATAGCTAATACTTACAGGAAATAAAAGAGTCCTTATTTTAAATCTAACCTAATTAACAATTTAACCATCTTTCTCACATTCTTTGTCCTTGCAAGAAGGCTCCTTTATTGGCACTCCTTTGTAGAAATTACACTTAGGCTGCCTTTGCCAGCGTGCATTGGACAAATCATTCCATGGGTGACTTTTTATCACATTTGTCAGTGTGCTCTGCGAACCAGAAGTCATCTTGTAGAAGGCAGAGTGGATGACTGGCTAGTGGTGCGTGCTTAAAAAGACTGGGGAAAACTTCTAGACTGCTCTTCCTCTGTTTTCTAATGCAGAAATTTCCTTCAAAGAATTAATACTTTTGCTCCATGCTTTTTGATCCTGGCCATATACAGAACTCTTCTAGGGAGACTTGAAAATTTCTAAGCACCCCCACCTTAGATATTCTGATTCAATGTGTTTAGGGTGGGACCCAGTCATTAGTATTTATAACGCTGCTTGAGAGATTCCAGTGTGCAGGCAAAATTGATGACCACCACTTTAATTAAAGTCTCAAAATTTGGGTATCAGTAACAACAACAAACTCACATTCAGGGAGTATTTTAAGCTATTAAAAACTTCTTATGCTTTGGTATTTCTAATGGATTTTTTTCCTAAGAGGTACTAAGATCAGGTTCCCAGGTAAAATACAAGATGCCCAGCTAAATTTAAATTCCAGTTAAATAACAATCATGGAACACGCTTTTACCAAAAAAATATTATTTATTGATCAGAAATTCAAATTTGCCTGGGTGGCCTGTATTTGCTAAATTTGACAATCCTATCCCATGGGCCTCAGAAAAAGTAGAGGGAAATTTCTAGTTGAATCAGGACAGGAAAGAAACCATGGACACCTGTTGGTTTGTCTGCTAACCATCCTTCATTTTGCCTGTAACCACAGTTTAATTTTCTTTAAGGATAACCCTCCCCCAACCCCCGTTGATGTGGTTTGGGTGGACACGTGAGCTAGGGCTGCCAATCAGAGATGTCCGTCTCCCTGGCCAGAGTGATTCACACAACAATAGTGGACATTTAAACCAAGCCAACCAAAAAAAAAACATCATTCCAGAACTTTTGTGTGATTGTGGCTTAAGAGGTACGCTTTCTACTAAGGTCACTGAGAAGATAGGCTACAAACCTGAAGCTACTGGTGATTTCCTTACCTTCATTTGTGAAGGATATCCCTGAATAAAGTCATCAGGAAGAAGGCAGAGCTTAGAAATGAAGAGACCAAGCCCTAATGAGCCCTTGGACCCAGTAATGCCTGAAATC
This sequence comes from Cryptoprocta ferox, assembly GCA_028646485.1. Lineage (NCBI taxonomy): Eukaryota > Metazoa > Chordata > Mammalia > Carnivora > Eupleridae > Cryptoprocta > Cryptoprocta ferox. Next base: position 7,046,522 of record CM053565.1, read on the forward strand.
TGCATCCTGCAGTTTTTGAGATGCCAATTGACTCATTTCTTTAGCTTATACCCATCTGGGTTAGTTTTCTGCCATTAGCCCCCAAAAGAATCCTGAATAATGCATATGAGTACAAACTGAGAAGCTGGAATTGAGAGATATGCTTTCACTGGGCTCACCACATTCTTTTTTTAGCCGTAAGAAATGGTTCTTCCAAATGCTCCAGTATTTAATTCCTCTCAGTAACCATCACTGACTCCCACTGTTCCAAATCCAATATTCCCTTCTCCGTAGCCCCTCATACTTTGTCCTTTCTATCATGGCACTTTCTCGTACCTGACAGCCATTTAAACACAAAGCTGTCCTATAGTTTTGTCTTTATGTTCCCAGCCAGGGTCTGGCACAGCCGAATCAGTGCTTGTCAAATTAAATTGACCGTGTAGACAGACCATGATGAAAGTGATGACAACGATGATGATGATAGTGGTGGTGGTGGTGGTGGTATATTCAAAAGCTACATTGAACCACAGGCTTGGCCCATGTCAGAAGGGAGGGAGTCTGTGGAGGAGAGAGCTGGCTCAGATCATGCAGACCATTGCTTCCATCCATCATCCCTGCATGTGCAGATTAGGGATAAAGCTTCAGATTTTGTGTCTGATCCAACATCCGATGTCATCAGATTTTGTTTTACCCAATTAATCTGTGCCACATCTACTATTCAACTTATATACTTACATTCTAGAGTTTGGTAACAATGGACAATACATTTCCAGGTTATTTCCTTGTTTGGTGTCATTCTCAAAAATGAAATGAAGGATATAATCGGGGTTTTTTTCCCCGTGGAAGTGGTCCTTAGTTATTGTGATATGCCATATGAAGAAACAGAAAGAGATTTAAAAATTTTTTTAAATGTTTATTTATTATTGAGACAGAGAGAAACAGAGCATGAGTAAGGGAGGGGCAGAGAGAGAGGGAGACACAATCCGAAGCAGGCTCCAGGCTCTGAGCTGTCAGCACAGAGCCCGATGCGGGGTTTGAACCCACGAACTGTGAGATCATGACCTGAGCCAAAGTTGGACGCTTAACTGACTGAGCCACCCAGGTGCCCCAGAAAGAGATTTTTTTTGAGAGAAAATGTAATAATGGCATACACCTTGGCCTAACAGTGAACAATGTGTTCACGGTCAGTGTGGACATCATTGACTAATTGCTAAAAATTATGATAACTCTTTTGGGAAAATGCAGGGAAGGAAAGCAGGGGTCTGTGGGAAGAGCTAAATTTCCATTCACCACAACAGGACGGTGACTGATAAGTTCTATAATTGACAATGTGCTGATATTGCTGCTTCTAGATATTTATCACCATGGAGGCAAATGTCAGAGTCAAGAACTAAGAGTTGGAAGTGTTTGCTGTGGGGGCTGGAATGCGGCAGGGAGCGGGGCAGGGACGCAAAGGGAGGTAAGGAGTGTTGGAGAGAGGATGTCCTCTTCCTCTTTCCACAGAGAGTTTTATTATACAGATGATCTCTGGGAGGATGGAATCTGATATTGAATGGGTTGAAATGTGGGACAATCCTAATGGGATAAAATGTTCCTCTGAGTGTGGATGGAAGAACCAAGGAGTCTTCGATATCCCATTGCCTAATTGAAGGATCCGAGTCAGTTTTATGGCTGTGTCTGCAAGGATAAAAGGCAAAAACCAGTCATGCTGAAGAGTTCTGAATGACGTGATCCCTGGCTTCCCATTCAGGTCCAATGCCATGAGGGCACAGTCTCCTGAAAGCATGACATTTGGCTCTGTCTCAGTGTGTATCTTTGTAGACTGGCACCAAAATCTCTTTTGAACTCCCCTGTGCTTCATTTAACCATGATGAAAATCAGTCCCCTCTCAAATTAAACTGACTCCAGCCCCTTGTCCTCTACAGGGAGCCTCAACCTTGGCTGCTAAGAATGACATACTATTCATTCCTCTGAAACTAGCTACCAATAACCAACCTGACTGTTAATCTAGCAAAACAGACTGATACTTCTTGAAGTCATCTATTAACAATGACTGAAGCCTTAATCTGGCAGGAATCTCTCTCCATCAGGCAAATCAACTCTTTGAAGTGGCACAGGGGTGCCATGGAGCTCGAGTTCAGAGGATTCCCTTTGAGAGGGTAGCCTCTCATCTTGGGAAGACATTACAGGCAACGTCAATGGCTGTCGGGGGATCTTGACTAGAAGCTGCCGTCATTGCAAAGCTGAGATAAAACGTCTCCATGTTCCTCTTTAGAACTGCCCATCATCCATTTTCTCTGGAAGATTTGCTTGCCAGTTAGCAGAACCTGCCTGAGCAGTAGTGACAGGGGGTAATTTCAGAGGAAGAGAGCTCCTGACACAATTCTTTTTAAATAAAGAGAGTAAGGGAAACACGGGGAAGAAAGAATGCTTCAGAGGTTTGACTTCAAAATAGCATGAGAGGTAGACAATTCTAATTTCTTGTGTGAGTTTATGTAGCCTCCATCTCCTGGCCTGAAGGAGTTATCAGTGTAAGATAAATTCATGGGAAGTTGATGATTATTGCAATTCCATAGATCCTGGACAAATTCCAGGGAATCTGAAGTCCTAGTGGAGAAGCTTGTGTGTTTGTGAGTGTCCCTTCTCTTCACAGAATCAAATGATCACACGTGCTCGGAGCACATTTAAGACAACACAGCGCATCCTTCCATTCAACACAATACCCCTTTGTGCTGGGTCTTGTTTGAACATTAATATATCCAGTGATGGGGAGCTCTCTGCATTCCAAGGGAACACGATCTATTCTTTGTGAACAGTTCAATTTCCTCAAAATTTCTCTACCGGAGTTTGAATGGAATCTGTTTCCTTATAATTCATGCATTGGTCTTAGTTCTATTGCCTAGAATAATATAATGTCATTTCAACTCCTCCTCCTCCTACTAGTCATCCTTCAACTAGAGAGTGCCACCATGTCATCACTTCCCTGGGATAAGCAGCCTCAAGACTTCCAGTTGTTCCTTAAACCCGTTGCTTTTCTTTTTTTTTAATGTTTATTTATTTTTGAGAGCGCGTGCGCACACACACAAACACACACACAAACATGCATATGTGCGTGCACGTGCATGCGTGAGCGGGCGAAGGGCAGAGAGAGAGGGAGACACAGAATCACAGAATCTGAGATGTCAGCACAGAGCCTGACCGGGAGCTCGAACTCACGAAACTTGGGATCATGACCGGAGCTGAAGTCGGACACTTAACGACTGAGCCACCCAGGTACCCCCTTAAATCTGTTGCTTTTCAAACAGTGGTCTTCATCATGGTGACTCCCCCTGGATAGTCTCTAAAATGCTACAGTTTGAGGCCCGAGTTTGGCTCTGTGCTGACAGCTCAGAGTCTGGAGCCTGCTTCAGATTCTGTATGTGTGTGTGTGTCTCTCTCTCTCTGCCCCTCCCCCGCTCACACTCTGTCTTTCTTGCTCTCTCTCAAAAAGAAATAAACATTAAAAAAAAGAAGAAGAAGAGTGCTACTTGGAGTTATACACCCCTAGGGGCTCCGTGAAGGTATTATTCATGGTATACAAGTGTTGTAATTATAACGTAGAGAGACCACCTCGGTCCCTTACCCAATAAATTTCTAAACAAAAGGCAGGAGTGGAAGAGTTAAAGGAGAGCAACAAATCTCCCACGCAGCATTTGGTCAGGACTTCATCAGTGCCAACAGAATGTGCCCATTCAATTAGCAAGTTACTACTGATTGGAGAATGACTCCTGTGAAAATAGAAACTGTCGGGCACCATCCTAGGCATTGTTTGCTCTTCTTGGGAATGGTGCTGTTTCCCTAGAATGACGCACATGTCACCCAGGACCTCCGAGACACAAGTACTTCCAAGCAGGACGGCGGTCTGTAGCTTTCTCTTTTCATGTAGTACAACAGCACACGTGATGTTCTCACACAGGCTCTGGGTGTGTCTCTAAGACCAATCTGTGTTTCACCCCTTATGATATGCCTCAGGAGGTACTTGGTACATATAAGTTTCCATGTCCAATGGCTTGAACCCTTTTAAACTGAATTGACTTGTCTAAGAGGTTAAACATCAGTCAAACCAGTGTTGACATGGTCTTTGATTCTCTTCCCTCCAAAGACTAATTTGACTAGCTAGACTTCCATTGATCCCCTCTTCCCTTTGCCAATATTGACACTGGAGGACAAACAGAGTCTCAGGAATAGATGTGTCCATTTGTCTGGGGCCTGGGGCCCCGGGTCAGTTACGTTAAAGCCAGACACACCAGCAGAGGTTAAAAGATAAGCCCCCAGTGTATTGAGCTGTGTTTGTTGTTTTGACAAAATTGAGAGCTTAAGGATGTGGAGAACAGTTCATTTCTCCTGTCAGTGTCACCTAGAAGACAGATGCTTTCGGGAACAAGAGCCAGAGATCCAAGAACCTTGGCGCAAGACCAGACCATCTTGTCCACATCAGCAATTAAGAGAATCGACTCCTAGCACTCATGTTGCCGAAGCTGACTGATGAGAGGCTGCCATCAAAATGGCATGGTGACAGGACTGTGCTTTTCATCCCCATAAAGCATGAAAGTCAGCTGTTTTGCCATTCTTCCAAACAGAAGGCTGGGCAATCAGTGAGTCTGTGACCCAGCAGGACCCATGGCTTGGGGGAGAGGGGTTATAACAGTGGAATTAACTTGGACCCCTTCCACAGATTTTTGCCATCTTAAGTGGCCAATTTCACAGCATCGCTGTGAGAAATGGGCCCGGACATAGTACTGCCCTATCGAGTCCCACGTGAGTCTCACCAACTGCTTTTCAAGGGCGCCATTGACTTTCTGGTGTTGGGTCTCTTTCTGTGAGACACACTAGTTTGAAACAATTTCACGGTTTCCAGGTAAGGAGGAGAAAGAGTGCAAAGCTGGATATTTAATACGACTTAAAAATAATATGTATGACTTTTTATATATGCAGATACCACTTAAAAATCATATGCATACATATATGTCTCATTTTCATAGTACACATATATATTTTACATATTTATACTAGTATGGACCAGAGATTGCTTTGTATTAAAAATGATTCGTGAATGTTATTTTCTTCCCTATTCCTCCTCAGCATCTCAGGGGTAAGGATCGTGTCTCACCTCCCTGGGAGGGTGGTTTCTTACATGGCGTGTATGTTCTACCAGTGTTAACTGAATTGTCATTTGAGTTCAATGGGTCCATACCCACCACTGCTCAGTGCAGTCTTTTTATAATACCATTTACTGCACCTCATTTCCTGCCTATTATCTGGATTAGCCTCTTTGTCTTCCTTATTCCATCTCGTTCATCCTCTTTTCCCAAGAGAGGAGGTCAATTTTGTTCTTTCCCATTTGATCCCTTTCCCACAAAGAGGGATCGTTTGGTGATCTCTCATTTCAACATTGATGTCATAACTCTCCAGGAAATGACTTAAAACATCATCTGCCAATGCTCCCCTCGGGGGGTTACAAGTAGTCAGTCCGTTTTATGAAGAAAGGATGCAATTTGGGTCCTTCCCTCACCAAAACTTTAACCAGTTAGAGATGAACCGATAGCAACGTGTAGTGTTCACATGTGGCTGGCAGCACTCAAGTTTTGCCTCCAAATGCATTTCTCTTCCCCTAACATAGTCATCGCTGTACTTTGTCAACCTTTTGGCCAAATTGGTTTATTTCTCTCCTTTGTCATGACTGATTTAGAAGAAATGCCTCTCTCCACTGTCTCTGCCTACTCCGTCTCTAGCTGCTGCTAATATCCAGCTGGAGAAACGCAATGATGTGTAGTCAGTAAATATTTTCTTTTAGCGTAATGTACCAAAGGAGCATTCCTTCCTTAAAATTACTGCTCTTAAAAGTATTTAGTTTATACTTTGAGTTTCTAGATTATATTGTCTATTGACCTGTGAAAGGTTAACTGATGTGTACAGAGTCCTGCACTAGTAGAGAGTAAATAGATATCTGTTGAATTCATAAGTGAAGAAAAACAATTTTAAGGGTCCTTCATCATGCAGTCCCGCCCCCTCTGACATGCACCCATTTGTCAATATTTCTTCTTTCTACCAGAGCAGAAAGTCCCTGTGAGTATCTTTAAAAATCACTGTAATTAGGTAATTACTTGTTTATTAATTTAACAGTTAATTCCTATTCTGCATGGCATTTGGTAGATATTCAATAAATAAGTAATATGTTGAATGAATGACTGGCAAACTGATGAGAGATCTAAATGTCATGTCCTATAAGAGACATTTGAAGAAATAGCAAGATTTTGACTCAGAAAGAGAGGCTCTCAGAAGGTAATGACACCTGTCAAAAAAAAATACAGGATTGTCACAGATCCTGTGTGAATTTTAAAATTTGATATTTTGGGGGTGCCTGGGTAGCTCAGTTGGTTAAACATTAGACTTTGGCTTAGGTCATGATCTCGCAGTTCGTGGGTCCGAGCCCCGCATCAGGTTTTGTGCTGACAGCTTGGAGCCTGGAGCCTGTTTCAGATTCTCTCTCTCTCTCTCTCTCTCTCTGCCCCTCCCTGGCTCACGTTCTGCCTCTCTCTGTCTCAAAAATAAACAAACATTAAAAAAAATAAGAAAAAAAAAGGAATGTGATATTTAACCAAAGACTTTAAGTAAGTTTACCATACAGATATCTAGGGCAGTAGAATTTCAGGAGAAGGGACTAGATGATAATAATGATTAAGACAAAAGGAAGCCTGGCATGTTTAAGAAATGGCCACAAGACCAGTGTGGTTAGAACAACATGAACAAGGTGTAGAGTGGCAGGAGTTGTGACCGGTGACATACCCATGGGCAGGCCAAAGGGCCTTTTTAGCTGTCATACGGCCTTTGGATTTCATCCCAAGTGAGGAAAAAGGTATTGGAAAGTTTTGAGCAAATGAGTAAAGTTTGTATTCTCTGAAAAGCAGAGGCCAGGATGGAATCAGATCATCAAGAGGGTTTACTGGGGATGTTCCTGTGGAGCATAACGTGCAAGGGGTTGTTAGGGAGATAAGAGTAAGTTGGGATAGACTGAGGGCCACTGTGTATGTCTGACATCTGTAAAAGGAGAGAAGGAAAGAAGGAAAACAGACTTGGAGCAGCTTCCTACTGGAATACATCTCTGAGAAATTCGAAAGCCTCCCATGTGTGAGGCTGCAAAAGCCCAGCCCAAATGCCCTCACTGTGCTCAATCATTGGCTGGGAGCAGCCTGAGACGGCATGACTGAGAAAAGCTTGGACACTGGGCGGATCCAAGGTCATGGCAGCTGGCTGCTGTCCCTCAACCACGCTTCCCTCAGTAGGTTTTCTGGAAGGAAGATCTGAACAGCACATCACCATGGCTGCCAACAAAAGTGAAATCATCTGAATTGTATATATACAAGATCGTGCTGGCTGCTGGGTCGACAATAGAATGCATGAGACCAAGACATAAAACAGCTGGGAGGCCACTGAGATCATCCAGGGGAAGGATGAAGGAGCCTGGGATAGAGCCATGGTTCTCAAATGGGAATGACTTTGCTTCCTAAGGGATATGTGGCAGTGTCGAGACACCTTTAAATGTCACACCTGGAGGGGGTAGAACGTGCTACCATCATCTAGTGGGTAGAGACCAGAGATACTGGTAAATATCCTACAATTCACAGGACAGACCCCCACACAAAGGGAAGTATCCAATCCAAAATGTCAATGACGCTGAGGTAGAGAAATCCTAGTACGGGATAAAAGTGATGTGACTAAATGACTTTTCCCCCAATATTTTTTGAAGGTAGAACTGACAGAATTGGCAGTTGGATTGAATATAAGGTATGTCAGAAAGGAGAGTCCGTGTCAAGATTCCTTGAATTTTACATACTACTTCAAAAGATGGTTCCAGGTTTGGGTGTGTGTCTTTGTTCTTATTTTCTCTTTTAATAGAGATAGTAAAGGCTTAGAAAGGAGTGGTTTTAGGGGTGAATGCAAATTAGGAATTTTGTTTTAGGTATTTTGAGCACCTATGACTATGAGACACTCAGCTAATGTCCGACAGGCAATATGGAGATTTTTCATGCTTAAGAGAAATTGCGGGGAGAAGGGAGCTTCACCATAGATTTGGTAAAGCCATTGGACCAAATGAGTTCACACAGGATACAAGTGTTCTTAGAGAAGAGATCCAAGTTTGAGTTTTGATGCATTTCTGAGTATAAGGTTCAAAGATGGTAGGGATCTAGTTAGTTGAGAAAGGAGCATCCAGTGAGTTGGGAGGAAAATGGAAAAAGGGTAGTATTTGTTCTGGAAGGAAGAGGAAATCTTGCTGATGGGTTAAGTGGTAATCAAGAGTGAGAACTGACCACTGAACTTGGAAAAGTGAAGGACATTGGCGGCCTTGACAAAGGTAATGGCAAGAGATGATGAAGCTGTGCCTTATTGTTGTAACTGGGCTCACAGAAAAGGGGTGAGGAAGGCAGCCAGTTGAGGATGGGAAGTCTTGCTAAGGAGACAGAGCCAAAGAAAATGGCGCCACAGACATACATCCCCAAATTTACCATCTGGCCCTTTCATGTATTACTGTAAGGAGGAGCACTCGCATAATCAGAGCTTGACATGATAAGAATGTCCGCAAGAAAAGTCAAGGACCATTTATGGACGATGCAGTAGAGACCATTTTTACAATGAAAGTGGCTGGATTTTTGACTTTTAAATAGATTATAATAAGATATTGGACTTTATGACCAGTGCCCAGAAGATGAAACCTCTTCTACACATTTTCTCTATCCAGCAAGAGACAGACCAGAGGCTGTTGAATCCTCAAAAGGTTCTACTGAGTGGGTGAGGGCTTTTGGGTGGTTACACCACCTGGGAACTCATTTGTTTCTTCATTTAAACAACAACAACAATGCTTTATGGTATTGATGTAGCTGGCTAGCAGGACTGAAGACTTGAGGAAATCAATAAAGGGGCCCTCAAAAAAAGAAAAAAAAGGGAAGCCTTCCCACCTCCCCTCCCCACCCCTCATCCCCCAAAACACACATACACTAAACAACCATCATATTTTCCCCTTAAGCCTTTTTTTTAAAAACTTTTTATTATTTAAAGTTTTTCTTGAGAGTCCAAAATGCAAATCTATCCTTCCCCCTAGAGGGACTTGTACTGTCAAAATTGTGTTTACAGTGCTACTAGATTTCCAACAGCTGAAACAGCCCCGCACGCTCACTTAACTCAAATACACTCAGAAAATCGAAAAGGAAATAACATTTAAAACCCTTTCCTTGTTCAGGCCACTCACAGAATAGACCAAGAGAAGACTTAAAAGCTATGAATTTAATTCAGGTGCAAACTGGCTAAAAATCCTTTCTTTAAAATATAAAATGCCAGAGGATCACCAGAGGCCAGAGTTTTCAGCTAGTCAGTGTTGTGTGTGTGTGTGTGTGTGTGTGTGTGTGTTGTGTGTGTGTGTGTGTGTGTGTGTGTGTGTTAAAGTTCCTCAACCAATTTAAAAAAGTTTAAGTTTATTTACTTAATTAATTTATTTTGAGAGAGAGCGCTCGAGTGTGCACATGTAAAAGTGGGGGCGGGACAGAGAGAGAGAGAGAGAGAGAGAGAGGGAGGGAGAGACAGGGGATCCCAAGCAGGCTTCTCACTGCCACCACACAGCCCAACATGGGGCTTGAACCCACGAACCGTGAGTTCATGACCTGAGCCGCAGTCAGGACTTGAATGCTTAACCCCCTGAACCACCTAGGCGCCCCTATAATTAAAATTTTAAACATCTTCCAGCAAGAAACTCCATTTTAAGATATGTATCAGCATTGGAAGTAAAATTATCTGGGTTTACCATCTCTCTCTGGGCCAGTTGCCAGAATTTGTCATTTTATTAAAGAACCTTTTCACGGTGCTTCTGGTTGACTTTTCTTTTTCTTTTATCAAGGATAGGAACGTAATGTTGTGACGGAAGGGGTTAAGGCCAAGGATCTGGATTCATCCTGCCCAAGTTCAAGTCCTGGCTTCGCCTCTGACTAGCTGTGTGACGTTAAGCATGTTACCCAGTTTCTCAGTGCTTCAGGCTTTCTTCTTAAAAGAACTATTTAGAGCAGCAGTGGTACAGAAGGGTTGAAATAATCACATTACTATGTACAAAGAAATGTCTCTCCCTCTCCCCCTCCCCCCGCTCTGTCTCCCTCTGATTTTTGGGGTGTGTGCATGGTGGTTTGTCACTTTCAACATGCATAAGTTAATCTAGAGAAATAGCCCTAGATCTCAAACGGAAGTGAAAAACTAGGAAACAGGAAATACAGTTTCCGGTAGTAGCTCTTTCCGCCAGTAGGCATGATTTCGCACCAGTCTTACTGTGCCTCGGTTTGCCCATTTGGAAAACAGAGGATGATTGCTAAGCTATGTGCCATCTTCCCTATGGTTCCTTCTCCCTCAGAAATACATGGAGTTGTTGCTGAAGTTTATGTGCATTTCAAGTAATGTGGCTGAGCACGAATATTAAATATAAGAAAAATCTTAGATCCAGAAAAAAATGTTTTTGACTCTATGTTTGAAAGACTTTTTTAAAACTCAAATTTTTATCAATGTAGTGAAGAATCAACTTTCCCAACACATGTTAATTATCAAAAACCATTCCAGCTACCGATTCGTCACCATGTATCAACTGAAAACTGTATATTCTATCAAAAGAAAAAGGAAAGCAATGAAAATAAGGCTCTGGCATTGTAAGGGTAAATGCATAATTTCCTGACACTTTTTATAGACATAAAGTAGTTCAGAGAGCTTACCACCATTTGGACCTCTTGACGTTAGGGAACCCCAAGTTGAGAGCCATTTGCCTATAAATCCCTGAGTCAGTGCTGATAAAGCAATAATAGCCTGGCCCACAATTGTGTGAGTAATAATGATATTACTAATCATTTACAACAGCCCACTAGAGACTTCAGAAATAACCTCAGAGCAATTAACTAACGACCTACCCTTGATTATGTCTCCAGCTTTGAAAGCAGAAGGTTAGGGTTCATATGCCAAACCGGTGTTGAGAGAGTGACATAGCCTGGTGGCCAGCTCTCTTCCTGAACAGAGCACATAACTCCTACCTGCTTAATCTCCCTTCTGAGCGCACTTTCCAGAAGATGGTAATCTTTACAGCCTTTTAACATTTTTAGGACGTCTTTTTTCATTTTAATTAAAACTACAGCCGGACGCAAGAAACTTGGAAACCACAGAAAGGCACAGAGACAAAAAAAAAAAAAAAATGGCATCCATGTTCCCATCAACCACCCAATATTACATTTTTGTGTTTGACCAATTTTCCTACATATCAATGCACAATATTTTACTTGAAAGTCAACAGCACTTGAATACCGCTGCATTCTTCTGTCACAACGTGTTGTGAGCATGTTTCCAGAACACTAGGCATTTTGTATGGTGGTACATATTTTAGTTAACTAGTTCCTTTCTGTTGTGTATTTAGGCAGTTCCAAATGTTTCACTACTTTAAATAATATGGGGATTCTGTTATTTCATTCACTTATTGACGCCTATTGATAGGCGTACATTCACGCACACAAAAAGTCTCTTTCCACGTATATATTTACATTGATCAGATAAAATTTCCAAAGGTGCATCAGCATCAATGGCATCTCCGTGTTTTGAAGCATATGGCAGGTATTTCCCCCAGAACTATTGTTTTAGCTTTTATTCTTTGCATGATTCTCACATGGGAAGTGGGAGATTTGTATTTACCTTTTATTGAATTGCTGTACATGTCCCTTGCGCATTTTTCTACCAAGATATTAACCTTTTCCTTGTTGGTTTCCTGATTGATTTCCTTATTGACTTCTTTTATTTTATTGTCATTATATCATGACTACCTCAACAAGTTGGTTCATACGAAGGTAACCCCTCTTTTGTAACTACTGTGTTTAAAAACTGTTTTGTGTGGGGCTTTTGGGTGGCTCAGTTGGTTAAGCGTCTGACTCTTGATCTCAACTCAGGTCGTGATCTCATGGTTCGTGGGATTAAGCCTTGCGTCAGGCTCTGTGCTAGTAGTGCAGAGCCTGCTTGGGATTCTCTCTCTCTCCCTCTCTCTCTGCCCCTCCCCTGCTCATGCATTCTCTCTAAACAAACAAACAAACAAACAAACAAATAAAACATTTTAAGATGTTTTGTGTATATGCACAAAATGGATAATTCTAGAACATCAACTGAAACCTCCTGTGCATGATGGGATTTATAATGAAGCCTTCTGTGCTTTTTCTTGTCTCCCCTCCAGCCCCTCCCTATGTCCATCTCCATCTTCACCAGCACACCCCATAACAACCCATGTTAACAACCTAGTATATTTCTTTTTAATTTTTTTTTGCCATTTTCTCCTAACGATATATCCATCCATCCATCCAGATATAGGAACCTATACAGCATTTTGTCATTTATTATTTCATGAAAATGAGATTATATTCCCAACATTTTCTGCATTTTGTCTTACTCACTTTAAGATACCTCATAAAAAATACTGGCAAGGTGATTGGTATAATTCCAGTTCGTTCTTTTTAACAGCTGGTAAGTCTCCCTGGGGTGGACGGACCACAACTGATTCAGCCATTCCCCTATTACTGGCATTCACGCTGCTTCTGGTTTTTTGTGTGACTATGAATGAGGCTGCAGTAAACATCGCTGAGTGGCTACGCTTACTTATCGGTGCTTTCATTTTGATGGGATAGGTTCCCAGGAAGAATATTGCTGAGTCGAGGAGTATGTTCCATTTATTTTTATTTTTATGGATGCTGTCTGATTGCTTCCTGAAAAGGCCATAATAATTCATCGTTCCACCAGCGACGTATGAGAATTTCCCCATGTCTACGTTAGCAATAGGTATTATAGCTCTTTTCAATTTTTAGAAGTCTGAAGGGTAGAAGCACGGCCTTGACCACTCATGAATTCAAATGACTTATGATTTTATTGAACATTTGGATTTTACTTCTATGAATTGCAGCTTATTCCTTGATCCATTTTTTCATTTTTTCATGTCAATTTGTACGATCCTTGTATACTATAGATTTTAATACTTTGTCAGCTGCACCATAAATCACTTTTCTCCAGAGCTCATACATGTATATCTAGACCTTGTTTATGGCAGTTCTCTCAAATTCTCTGTGGCAAAGGCCCAGTATTTTAACATTTCCGATCCGCAGCTGATCAAGTTTTCATAAAATACAAAATCACACACTCAGATGTCATGGCGATGCTGAATTGCTGTAAAAGTTTATAAATGTTTATTCTCAGTGTCTTACTTATCAAGACAAGGTTTATAGCAAACCCTAGACTGGCATTGGTTGGTCCACCAGCCATACTTAAAGTAACGCTCTCGCCATCTTTTTTTTGCAATCAAAACGTTTCACTTCAATTAGTCAGTGTTTCACTCTATAGTTCCTGGCCTTCCTGTCTTGTTTAAGAAGATTAAAATTCATTTCCAAGAATTGTATTGCTAAACTTATTCCATTGAAATCTCTAGTCCATGTGGGTTTTTTCCCCCAAATTTCATTATATCCTCCTCTTTTGTCTGGATTGTTCATGGTGCAGGATCATGACCTGAGCTGAAGTCAGATGCTTAACTGACTGAACCACACAGGCATGCCTTACTATGCTATTTTAAAAAAATTTTTATTTTACATTTATTTATTTTTGAAAGACAGAGTGAGAGAGAGTGCGAGCAGGGGAGGAGCAGAGAGAGAAGGAGACACAGAAACCGAAGCAGGCTCCAGGCTCTGAGCAAGCTGTTAGCACAGAGCCCGACGGGGGGCTCAAACCCACAAACCATGAGATCATGACCTGAGCCAATGTCGGATGCTCAACCTACTGAGCCACCCAGGTGCCCCTTTACTATGCTATTTTAAAGGGTCAGTGCTTTTAAGAGGTCCTTATTAAATGGATTGACATGCATCAGTGTATAAAGTTAAATCCTCTGATAAATAAGAAGCTAGTTGCCCTTCCAGTTCTGTGGAAAACCTTGCAACTTCTGATGGCAGTGGTCCTATGGTGATCTCTTTAGTTCTGGGACATGAATAAGCCCAGGGTCCCAAACTCTTGATCTGGTTTTCCTTGCCTTTCAAGAGGTAGCTGTCAATAATATTTAGTACTAGTCAAACCCACTGGTTGAAAGAGGACATATTCAAGTATGTGGTGATACCTTTTCTCACCCTCTGTTTTAAGAGAAGAAGATGAGATCTCATGGTCCCGGTGACGGGGTGGGGGGTGGGGGTCCATACCTAGCAGCATACCAACTTGTCTTTCACTTAAGGAAAAGTGAAAAACAAAATGTGAGATATAGATATATCCTCATCCCTAATCGTTCCTGCTTGACTTGTCATTTTTTTTTGAGGGACTGCAATATAATTGCATGTTTATAAATGTGCCCTGTAACTTTGATGATATTATTATTGTGATAGCTACAATTAATCATAGAATCCACTTAACATTTCTTTGATTAAGCCATTAAATATTTTTTACAAAGCATTGTCCAATCTATTTTTCTTTTAAGCCAAAACAATAGAACTTAAGAAACTTAAGAGTTTCAACTGTGTAGTAACACTTCCGTAAATCAATGAATTGTAGAGTTTAAATTGGGGCAAGACCCTTAGAGATTATCTAATCAACCTCATACACACTTAACTTTTTCCTTTGTTAACAAACAGCCACTGAATGCAAACTGGTGCAGCCACTTTGGACAGTATGGATGTTCCTCAAAAAGTTAAAAACAGAACTACCCTGTGACCTGGGAATTACATTACTAGGTATTTACACAAAGAATACAAAAATACTCAAAGGGGCACATGAACCCTGATGTTTATAGCAGCTTCATCCACAAAGCCAAACTATGGAAAGAGCCCAAAAGTCCATCTACTGATGAATGAATAAAGAATACGTGGCATATGTATACAACGAAATATTACTCAACCATCAAAAGGAATGGAATCTTGCCATTTGCAACAATGTGGATGGAGCTAGAGTGTATTATGCTAAGTGAAATAAGTCAGTCAGAGAAAGACATAGACCATATTGATTTCATTCATATGTGGAATTTAAGAAACAAAACAGATTTACACATGGGAAGGAAAAAAAAGAAAGAGAGAGGGAAGCAAACCACAGGAGTCTCTTAATAATAGACAATAAACTGAGGGTTGATGGAAGGAGGTAGGTGAGGGATAGGCTAAATGGGTGATAGGAATTAAGGAGGGCACTTGTTGGGATCAGCACAGGGTGTTATATGTAAGTGATGAATCCCTGAATTCTATCCTGAAACCACATTACACTAAATGTTAACTAACTAGAATATAAATGAAAATTTGAAAAAACAAACAGATAGCCCCCATTCCAGACCCAAACTCCCACCAATACATCTGCCCTCTGTTCAGCAATCTGGTCTGACGTTGCCTCTTCTTAGCAACAAAAGGAATCAGGGTGGGAAAGACAGCCAAGTGCTCATTCTCTTTTCCTTTTTTGCAATTTCCATTCTCTCTTAAGAAGAGTATTTCCCCATTCCGCTTCGGCTAAGGTCTTCAGAAAACCAACCCCAAATACTTCTCTCTTAAATGAATTTTGTCCATCAGGGCCCTTGGTAGAATGTTACACCTGTTTTGGTAAGTTCTCTTGACTCTGAATATACTTCTCACTTATAAGTATCATCTAGATTTCCCCCAAACTGTACTAATGTGGGCATACTCATGGCATCCCATTAATAGTAAAAATGTTTACTTCCTTGGCACTTATCATCACCTTAAATTATAATTTCTTTAGAGTCTTGCTACTCAAAGTGGTCCATGGACCAGCAGCATTAGCATCACCTGGGAGCTTCTTAGAAATTCAGAAGTTCCGGGGCACCTAGGTGGCTCAGTCAGTTAAGCATCCGACTCTTGATTTCAGCTCAGGTCATGATCTCGTGGTTCACATAAGGTTGTAAGATGAGGGTCTGGCTCCACGCTGACAGTGGGGACTCTGCTTGCAATTCTCTCTCCCTCCCTCTCTGCCCCTCTCATATCTGTGCAGGTGCTCTCTCTCTAAAATTAAAAAAAAAATTCAGAGGTTCACTTCCCACCCCAGACCAACTAAATAAAAATCTTCAAGATACCCTGGTGTAAACTAAAGTTTAAGAAGCACTGCCTTAGTTTTCTGCCAAGACTTCACCATCTATCACAAGGAATGTCCACAAATAGCTCACAAATTGTCACAGCATCTACTATGTGGTATCCGCCATTCCCTTCTCTTCTACTCTGTAAGAACTCTTTGATGACATACATGTCTGAGTCTACCACTGCCTATAAGAGGCCATGAAGGCACTTTGTCACTGTGCCCTTTGTCCACTGGCAAGCCACCTGTTGCTGGCCAATGCACATTGCATCTCACCACCAGGCTTCCCATGCACTCATGCAGATGGGTAAGGTTTGTAGAATTCAAAGGATCACTTGCTCTCTGGACATCAAAGCAGCTCTGTATTCCCAGCACAACAAGGGGAAATGTTTCTCACCCCATTTATTACGTAAATGGATAAGCAGTACTGTTGCATTCCTGACATCTTACAAGTTTTTAGTGAAAATATCTTTCGGGTTTTATTTGCATCTCACCTTCTCCCTAAGATTGGGACATGAATCCAAGTTATATTAAGGAGTTTTAGTAGTGGAAGCCACTACTACAAACAAGGCCAAGTGAAAGGCATTAGAATTCATTTGCTCATTCATTAACTTGTTTATTCATTTATCCATTCAAAAAAGATTTCCTGAATGCCCATTATATGTCAGGCATTATAGGACAACCTGAGGATATAGCATCTTCCCTTCTGGAATGCTTTATGATTGGGTCAAACCCTGTGAGTTTCAAGCCAGCCATCATCTTAAGCAGCATTAAAAAAACTGTCACATTTTAAGACCATATGACAGTGTCTCTCAAAACATGGTCCACTAAATGAGATCACTGAAAGTTTTAAATTTACTTCAAGAAACACTTAAAATCTTACATCAGAATCACCAGGGATACTTGAAATACAGATTTCTAGACTGAACCCCATACTCTAATTCTGAATCTGGATAGTACACAGAACACGCTAGGATGTATCCTAGAGGTTGTAAACATGTGATTAAAAGTGGTAATCCATTGGTGATCTGGAAGCACACGAGGGTCAAGCAGAATTTTACATCTGCATTGGTTTACACATTCAGCATCTGCAGAAATTTTATCTTGAATAAGGATTGCTTCAAGGAAGACTTGGGTACTAATTGCTCTAAAGCACCCAACACAAGAATGCGTTGCAGGGAGGGGGGGGGCGAGGTAAGAAATGAGGATAAATCACCAAATCTTTAGGAAAGTAAAGTCAAACAGACATGCAGGCAAGTGGAAACTGGTCACAAGGTACTTAAGAAGCGAGGCCAAATCTAAGGGAAAGCAGAAGTCAGTGTTTATGGCCCTCTGGGATCAGTGTCCAAAGGCTTAAGCAAGTAGCAAGTTCAAAGAATTTTGGAAGCCTTTACTCAGTGGTCCAAAGGGAGCTGTAAAGGCACTGTTAGGGTCCCATACATCCCTTGGAGGACCTTCTGGTCCATAACATGCCTCTGCTGCCCTTAAGCTTTCTGTCTGAGCTGAGATTTCTGCTAAGCTGAGAACAGGAGCATCTAAAGGAACCTGTAAGCTGGTGTCTTTCCTGCTCTGAGTCTTCTGTCCTCAACTGGAAAGCCAAGAAAATGCGCCAAATGTCTTCTCATGTCCCTGCCGGGAGCAGCTCTCTGGGCCTGTGGGAAAGTGGCCAGTCCATCTTAGGACCTGAGCATCCATGGATCCAATATGGGATTGGGTACAAAGACAATTCCGAGGTCATGTCGATTAGAATAAGAACTGGTCAGCATCCTTTGCAGAAGTAGAGTAACACGGATGAAGCAGTATTTGTGTTCTCACTCCATACATGATTCTTTAAGGAAACAAATGATCGCCTTTTCAAAGAAATGGGGAGAGTCTTTGCATCTCATGGAGAGGCTTCCTGTCTATGAGGAAGGGATGGAAAAAAAGGCTGGGATCATTGTCAATTGCAGACCATCTGTGAGAGGAAGAGATGCTGCTATGCAGGAGTTGGCTCCCTTGCAGACAGAACCAGCTCAAGGAAGAGCCAGGGGTCTGATTAGTAATAGCTCCCTTGTAGAAACCATTTTCATGGACACTTCTCAGGGCCAGATCTGGATTCCAGGGCAGCTTTATGAGGTGCTACTATAAGGTAATGCATAGATTCTTACCCATGTTCCAGAATTTACAGAAGCACGCGTGGAAAATCCCTCTTTTATAAATTCCTCCAGAGCCTGCGGCAGATCTTAATCTTCTGCGTGGGATTTGAGGTTTGGAAACAGGCAACGGACAATTGGAGCCAAGGAGAGAGAGTCAGGTCAGTGCCTAGGTGCGCAGTGCCGATGTCACAGAATGATGACGTTTCTCTGTAATAAGGATGTATTGTGTTTTCATGGGAAATCGAAGTAATTCAAAAATAACAGGCTGATTTCCTCTGTGACTCAAATTGCAGGTAAAAGGTCAAGATGAAAAAAGATGGCCGACAGCAATGGCAGCACTATTAGAAGTCATATAGAGCTGCCCATCGTCATGTGATGACGGGAAATAACCCTCACTACAAATGCTGGTATTCTATTCTATTCTATGCTTATTTATTTTGATTTATTTTGAGAGGGAGGGAGGGCCAGACAGAGGGAGAGAGAGAATCTCAAGCACACTCTGAGCTGCTCGAACCCACGAACTGTGAGACCATGACCTAAGCCAAAACCAAAAGTTGGACACATAATGGACTGAGTCATCCAGATGCCCTGGGCATTTTATTTTAAAAGGTCTTAGTATGAGTCTTGAAGCAAACACCCTGTCATGAAGCATCACCACCCAGAATGCCCACAGCCCTGGGGCTTCTAAATCCTCAGTGGTTCTTTGCTGCCCCAACCAGCTCAAAGCATAACCTGGCCTCTCACCAGGGTCTCAGCATGGCCCTGATGCTGCAAAGAGCTCTAAGGACTGGAAGGAACCAGGCATCAGATGGTCTTCCCCTGGGGGCTTCTTCCAGTGTAGCCATGGAGCAGGAAAATGGGTATTCACAACCATAAGAAAGGACTAGACTGAGCCAACAACCACCTTCCGAGTCCCTCAGGTCAGAGTAGGCTCTCACCATCAAGTTGGATCCTCGACTCATAAGCGCAAAGTTGGTAATGGCCTCATCACCTCTCCAGGATAAAATGTCAACCCACTTGCATGGCATCCAAGATCCCTGCCCAACTGCTTCCCTGTCTAACATGGTCACCTGCCATGTCTCCACACTTTATGCTGCTGCCGTCCCCAGCCACCTGCAGCTTTTCTCTGCACACTTTACCTCACTGCCATGCTGAGCTACCTACAGTTTCCCTGTAAATCTGCTCCTCTTGCCTTAATAATTTTGCCTCTCTCCCTCTACCCAGGGATACTCAGAGAAATATTGCCTTATTGTTACTGGCTGTGTGGCTGTAAGGAAAGGGGAGTGAGATGATTTCTCTGCCGGGATCAGTCTGGGGGGCAGCACCAGTACCTAGATGCCATTGGACAAACTTTGTCCTGGTCTTACTTCCACCTGAACTCACTGCAAAAACCCATCACAGAATGGCTGTTCTGCCAACTCTCTCCACATGAGATCTGGGAGCTCACAAGCCAAGTTCTGGCCAAAGTTCTAAATCTAAGAAGATCCTTATGGACAATTCACCAAGATAGCAAATTGGATCTATCTCACTGTGCTTGTGGGTCTTAAGACTGGTTATATTTTAAAATCAGTTGGGGAATTTTTTAAAAAATATAGTCAATGAAATTAGAATCTCTGAAGCTGAGCCTGAACATCGATTACATTTTCAAAGCTCCAAGGGGGATTCTAATGGGTGGTCCATACTGAGAACCGCTGTACCATTTCCTCAACTTCCTTCTGCCCTGGCTCCTTTTCTCAATTTTTCATTGCTTTAACACTTCCCATCCCCCTCTCTCATCTATGGCAGAAACTGGCTCACTCATCACAATTACCCAGTGGAAATGGAACAAGGGATTGAACTTACACTATAGTTAGGATTCTAGGCTCTAGAAACACATTTCCTCATAGTCCACAAGGCATATTATCTGGTTTCTCACTACCTAGTTGATTTAACCCCTTTGGAAGGAATTGACTCTGACTCAATAGAAATCCTGATGAGACTAACAGATACCAGAAAGGGCTCCAGGAAGCCAGGTCACCAAGAGCTAATGGAGCAGATTAGAGTGGTTGAAAAAAAAAAAAAAGCCCAGATCCAAAATACAGATGAAAAAACTTCTATGAGTGAGGATTCTGGATAGATAGAATGACTGTATTAGACCCAAATGCTGGGAGGAAAGGAGACAGAGAAATCAGAGGTCAAAAGACCAGAAGAAGAAAGCAGAATGGTGGACGCACTGACTAGATGTTGTGAGATGGGGATTCACTGAGAAAAAGACTCAAGAGGATGTTGTAGGATGATGGAAATATTCTGTCTTGATGGTGGTGATGGTTGTACAGGTATATTCATTTGTTAAAACTCATTGAATGAGGTGCATTTTATAGTATGTCAATAAATTGATATAAATTCTAATTCATCAATAAATTGAATAAAGTGTTTTTAAAATTAAGGAAGAAGAAATAGGTGAGGAAGTTTTGAATAGATGAGAAGGGCCAGAGCACTGGCCAAGCCTGGCTGGGGTGCCCTCAGTGCCATCTCACAGACTTTGACCATGGGGGCCACAGACTAAAATCAAAGGTAACACTGCTCCTTCATCTCAGAATAGCATAATGTTGAGGCTCAGAGCTCAATCCCTTTCCTGAAGTATATCCCATGAGGCACTAACTTCATGAGTTGTTCCCTGAATAAAAAGAATCCGAAGTCAAATAAATTTTGGAAATGCTCATAATTTGTCCATCTCTTGGATGATCACGAGATACATTAGACCAGTTCTGTCCAAGAGAATTATAGTGTGAGCTACATTTGTAATTTAAAAGTTTCAGAGAACCACCTTTAAAAAATAAATTTAAGTTTAATAATATTTTTATGTTACCCAATATATCAAAAATATGAATATTCCAACATGCAATTAATATAAAAATTATTAATGAGATATTTTACATCCCATTTTTTCATATGAAATCTGTAAAACCTGGTGTATATTTTAACCGACAGCACATCCCAATACAGAGGAGCCATATTTCAAGTGCTCAATAGCCAATGTGTCTTGTGGCCGCCATATTGAATAGCGCAGCCTCAGAATATTAAAGGCTCTGACAAGCCCAATAGTAAAGAAACATCTTTAACTTGGTTTAACCCTGGGTTTCCAAAGCTAACTTCTTTCTTTCTTTCTTTCTTTCTTTCTTTCTTTCTTTCTTTCTTTCTTTCTTTTTCTTTCTTTCTTTCCTTCTCTTCCTTCCTTCTTCCTTCCTTACTTCCCTTTCCTTCCTTTTCTTTCTTTTCTTTCTCTCTCTCTTTCTTTCTCTCTCTTTCTCTTTCTTTTCTTTTCTTTTCTTTCTTTCTCTCTCTCTCTCTCTCTCTCTCTGTCTCTCTCTTTCTTTCTTTCTTGCAATTCCATCTATTAGCATCTACCCTACAGGAACACACTTTAAAAATGTCAACATAGTTCAGAGATCCACAGATAGTGTTCCAAAAATTAGGTATCGCCTACAGACATGTTTTGATTGGTCAATACAATGCTTGTAAGTAATTTAAGCTGGCTTTTAAAATCTGGGGGCTTTCACATTCAAATCTGGATTTCTAATTTCTCTACAAATGAAAACAGCTGATATCACCGAGTCTGCATTCCTTCATGGCAACAAGAGGTTAAAGCTGAGTGTCGCTGCTCTCTTTAGAAAACAAGCAAGGTGGAATGGGTCTCAAGGGCATATTTTGCTGTTCTGAACCATCTATACTACTTCCAAAACGTACTCGTGTATATCCACATTTGGCCGCCCCAACCAGGTGAGTGACCTGCTTAGCCTGTAGACATCTGAGTATCTAATCCCTGGTCAAACTCAGTCATCTCACATCTCAGATAAATAAGTTCAGGCCCCCCAAATCTGAAGGTCATGTGGCTGAAGTTATTTTGCTAGTTAGGGAGAGACCAAGGACTAATCCCCCATTTTTCCTGACCATTCCCACATGCTCTCTGATGCTTCTATTACTATTTTTCATCCACCTCTGCTTCTTTTCCTGCTAAACCTCAAAAGACTCACACAATCTGTGAGCCACAGATTTGCTACTTCTTCACTACATAATATGCTTTTTAAGCTAAAGATGGATGATGGAAATATTCTCTGTCTTGACTGTCTGACAACTTGGATCTGCACTCACGGCTAACAAGATGCTGACTTGAAACAAATCAAGGGATGAGAGAACCTTTGTGGGGGTCAAAATATTTCCAGGTAGTACTGGAGATAGTACCAAATTCCTTAGATAATCATTCAGTCTTCTTGTTTGGACTTAATCAAAACATCATGTCTGCTGTTAAGAATGGACATCAAGAATCTCTGAACAGAATCCCAACACAAGGAGACTGCCTCTGGGCAAGATGCCAGAGCTGCCATGATTTTACTACTCCCAGCGGGAGATGCGTTCCTCCCAGCCTTGATTCAAATCTATGGCTGATGCTTATCTTGGGGCCAAGGCCAATACCATTTTTTTTCTTTATTACAACAGTTAATTTCCCCAGAGTTTCAGCGACTTTTAATATGAGAATATTTATCCAAGAATGTGAATAGATGTGTGTTTGAGAATGCATGGGCGCTCATGTACCCATTTTAATGCAAAGTTAATTAACCTTGAACATGGAAGACTTCTTTCTTATGTCTTTTTTGACTCCTGCTTAGTGGAAAGTTAAGAAGTGACCTGTAGAACAGAATGGATAAAAGAGCCTGGAGTTAAAAAAAAAAAAAGGTACACTTATAGCTACCCCACATTAGCCTAGAAAGATAAAGAGCAAGAAGCAGAGAACATTGAATCTGCAATGGTCTTTCTCTGTGTCTAATGGACTTGTTAGCTTACCGTGTGTTAGGAGCTAAGTAGAGAGATTTAAGGAGGAGATGTCATCTCTGTGATCACAGCATTTTCCAATGAAGACTTTTGATCTTCCCAAGAAGATCCCTTATTTCTTCAACTCCTTGTTATGACCCAGATCACAAGCAAGAAATGGATTAGTGACCCAGCTGAGGAAGCAACGGAGAAAAGTACAATGGATGTCCCATGAGAGGTCTAGGGAGATGCTTTCCAACTACTGCGCCGCCCCTCAGCTGTGGTTAACCTCACATGCATTTCCAAAGGCTCAATAAGTTTGATAAGAACCACGTTGCCTTTTCCACCTTGTGTTCTCCCCAGGCATCTAGCAGTTTTCCATTTGCTGGTTATACTGGCCTGGTTCCCCCAGAAAGCAGAGCCCAAAGCAAGGGCTTACGTCCTCTATTTAAGTAGGCAGTACAGCACCAGGAGAAAGGAGTGAGGGGAAAAAGGGAGTGAGCCATGGGCAGAAGAAGAGCCAATGTGAGGCTGGGTCATCAGGCTGGTCATGACGTGGTATCAGGTGAGACTTAGAATCAGGTGTTCTTTTTTTTTTTTTTTTTTTGTAGGACAAGAGTTGCTTATACATAAGCAACTGCTTCTAAAAAGGGAGAGAAAGAATTTTCCTATTTGATCAATTTGATCAATTTCAGTAAAGATGTCCAAGGACAAGAGGAAAAGGTGCCAAGCACCGTCCCCTCTCCTTTTTATAGTGAGATGCTAGACTGTGTACGCGAGACTTATGAAAGAGGTAGCCCCAAATTCATACGCCTGCATCATCCCATTACCCACCCCAAGGTTATTAATGGGACGCTCAGAAGATTAAGGAGGAAGATGAAGGTAGAGAGCTTTCTTTCAAGAGGACAACCTTTCTGTTCTCTTACCCAAGGGCGAAAGAAATAAAATGCTCTTCCCTCCCCTTAAGCCATGATAGGAACTTCAGGAGAAAAACTCAGAGCCTTGACCTTTTCCCATGCAATTTGGGGCTATAGGGACTGATGGCTGCCTCACACCCAAAGAAGAAATAGTGGGAGGATCTGGGTGATGGCCGTTGCATTAGGTATGGTCCGGCATCTCAGAGTGTGCTAAGGATGCATCCATGTTGCTTTGGGTCACATGAGCTCCTTCTGGAAGGAAGCCAGCCATAAGTCATTTTCAAATGGACCCTGCCCAAGGAATCTAGAGGAGCAAGGGGACCCCAGTAGAGGTAAACCCAGAAAATCCAGGAGATAAGAGAGTCTTCGTGGTCAGGTAAATAGTTCACTAGTCAACGAACTGTAGGTAGCAGACCTCAGCAGCAGACAGGGATTCTAAAGAAACTCCCCCAAACCACACAACACAAGAAAGAAGCCAAAATGCTCATCAGGACACAGCGGGAAAGTGCCAACGCCTGATACAACAGCATCACCCACACCAGAATGCAGCCTTCTCAAAGCTCAGGACAGACACCCTGGCTAGCAAACGCAAGAGGAGGGAGTGAGAGGAAGTGGAGAAGAAGCTGGACATGTCTCCCCTCCCGCTGTGGACTTCCAAGCCCATCTGGGTGCAAGCAGAGGGAGGGAAGAACTTTTCAATTGAATAAGAGTCCAGAGTTCGGATGTCAGACTTGGCCTGGGTTGCATTATCATTATTACCCAAAGAAAGGTAGCCAGCAAAGCTCTGGGAACTTTCTGGGATTTCATCCAGAAGCAGAGCAAAATATGTGAACAAAACAGGTAGGAAGAGCTAAGAGGTAGTGGTAGGAAATTGTCTCTGGGTGTACCTGCAGGGCATTTGAACAGCGACAGTGCTCAACCAAAGGACTGCATTTGGGCGGCCCTTCAAAACTATTACGCACCCTATCTTGTTGGGTAGATGTGGAGATAGAAACTGAATGTCATGTAATCTCATCGATTTCTTCTTTTGTACAAAAATTAACTTACTAAAATATCACAGGAGAGTCCCTGGGCATGTGAGGTGTTCCTTGAATGAACCTTGTTCCGTTCCCTCCACCTCTCTGTTGGCCTTACCCCACTCCTCCCAGCAAATAAACTCTGCCAACAGCAAAGATGGCAGAGGTGAATTTCTAAGTCAAAACAAAACAAAACAGCACCCTATTCTTTACTGTGAGACCAAAAAAAAAAAAAAATTGTGAGAGAATGGATGAGAACCAATACTACCAAATTTAAAAAAACAGACTTCAGAGGCAGCTGGGTGGCTCTGTCCGTTCAGTGTCCGACTTCGGCTCAGGTCTTGATCTCGTGGTTCATGGGTTCGAGCCCTGCGTCGGGCTCTGTGCTGACAGCTTAGAGCCTGGAGCCTGTTTTGGATTCTGTGTCTCCCTCCCTCTCTCTCTCTCTCTGCCTCTTCCCCATTCATGCTCTGTCTCTCTCAAAAATAAATAAAGGTTTAAAAAAAAAAGGAGGGAGGAGAAGTGGGATGCCCACAAAATTCCGGGGCATGTGAAGAAAGGCTGACAGGCTGGCTCTCAGCTGTTATTTGAAAATGGCAGCCCTGGGCACAGAAAATAAAAAAGGAGGTGGATGGTCTATTTAAATATGAGAGATTCAAAATGGGCCCGAGTTGTCCATGGACTGGGAATGGTATGGTATGAGGGGGACCTCAAACTTCTTTGAGGGACAGAAAGTAGCTGAAAGGTTACCCTGACCAGCCCCGGGGAGTTGCCTGGTTAAATGAAAGGAAACACATCAAAGTGATGTCCTGGGCTCCCTGCCAGATGTGAGGCTGCCTCTGTCAGAAACATCCATGCCAAACCTTTACACCGCGATTGTGTGTGCCACCCCCCAGGGCCACCAAGCGTCTCTTCTGTGCCAAATGGAGAAAAAGACCCCACAAGGGCAGCGGCTCCTGATGGGAGAGGGAGAGTCTCAAGAGGCTTCGAACAGGACATCTCTCCTTCCAGACTCAACACCTGGCTGAGGTTGTTGCTTTTATGACCAGCAACAGCAGAGACGAGGGAAAGAAACACAGATAAAGAGCTTTGAGTGGACCGAGCTGGAAATCACTAGACCACAGGCTAGAATGAACTAAATTATTTGTAGACCGTAAGTGGTAGAGCAGAGCAGAGCAAAGACAGAGTTCTAGAAACAAAGTTCTATTTCCTTTTTTTTTAAGTTTATTTATTTTGAGATGAGGGGGAGAGAGAGAGAGAGCAGAAAGAGAGGGAGAGAGAGAATCCCAAGCAGGCTCGTCACTGCCAGCACAGAGCCTGATGCGGGGCTTGAACCCGAGAACCGTGAGATCATGACCTAAGCGGCAATCAAGAGTTGGACGATTAACTGACTTCGTGGGGCGGCCCACGAAGTTCTATTTCTAAGACGCAGGCTGCGTTTCGTGGACTCTCAGAATCGTGAAATGATGCACCTTCCAGAGAATACAGGGTCTTGTTTCATCCTCTTCCGTGGCGGCAGAGGGAGGGAAACATGGTGGGATGGAATAGACACACCCTAGTTTCTTTCTTTTCTTTCCCTGATTACAACAGTAAGGAGACAAAAGGCAGATTCAGCCACTTAGAAAATAGTTCTTTGGGGATCCTCTCTCCCTCTCTCTCTGCCCCTCCTCCCCCTCGAAATAAATAAACATTAAAAAAATTTTCTTTGTGGTTTCTCTGGTTTTTTTTTTCTATTCGAATAAAAATGTCTTAAGTTCCTATTCCCCGCTTTTCCATAACTTCCTAAATATCAAAAGAGTTTGCATCAATTTGCTTAATGATATACGTTAAAGAAGTCTCTGGCAGGACCCATATTCTATAAGGAGCTGTGCTTTCCTTTTTCTGAATATTTAAGCAGAATAAATCCATTAACGAACAAAAATACACAATGGCCTTAAAATTCCTGCCTTATGGAATCGAGGCTGTCAGTCCCAGCTTCCTCGTATTTAAAGAAGTAGTTGGACCACACTAATATGAAAATGAAGCATCCTGACCGTTCGTTGAGGTTAATGGTGCAGAACCACCTGTATTTAACATTCCGGCTTCTACTCCATTAACATGCCTAACTCAGTTTTCTTGATCTGCCAGGGAGAAATGGAATGAAAATCAATATCCTCCCCCCCCCCAAGCATTGATGAGATTTTATTCTCTCTCACATCGCAGAGGAATGTCAGATCACTTTACAGCAGGACTTCCCCTAACAAATTGCAGGTTGTCGCCATATAAAGCGACGTTGTATGAAATCAAGAGTTGAAATGGGTGCCACCTCATTATTTTTTCCCCTTTCCTGCAACATATATTTCATGTTTGCATTAGTGCATTCAGATGCCAAGAAGATAAGTACTTTAGCAATCCAGACAGAAGTCTGTGGAGGCCCTTGTTAATAGCTTCAATGCTTTCCCTTGTGCTGTGAATTCCAGCTTTCAGATCTTTCCAAGAAGTCCCTCTCTCTACCTTGGTGGTGAATGAACTTGCCGGGAGTCTCACCCCGTCCCCCCAGCCCTGACTTTGGCCCAGCTTTACTGAAACACAGGATGCACCTTACCGGCAAGCATGGAGTGTGAGCTTTGCCCAGTCCTGTAAGCCCAGAGGGACATGTGCGCAAACTCCGCTGTTGGAATGCAATGGCTTTTCCTTAGCTACCTTGGTTAGGCTGATCCTCTGATTCCTCTCACGGTGGAACACACGTTTATCTAGACCCTTCCAGGTGTCCATTGTCATTCGTGCTTCAGCTGCCTTCTTGACCTTGATTTTCTACTTGCCAGAGCCACACCAGCTGCCTCACTGCCCTGCTCCTACCCCATCACCTGTCTGACTCATAGTCTCTGCAGACCACCCTTGGCTGGTCCCTCCCTGCCATTATGCCCCCATCATTTAAAGTCAGGACATCAGAGGCATGTGCCCTGGGTTTTGAGTGTGCGCTTTGTGTGTTAGAGCAGGGGCTGGGGAACGTTCCCTATAGAGGGCCAGAGAGTAAATGCTTTAGGCTCATGGGCCACGCGGTTCTTGCCACAACTACTGAGCTCTGCCATGGTCCTGTGTATCCGTCAGGGTTCTCCAGAGAAACAGAAGCATTAGAATCTATATGCCTATCTGACTATCTATTTGGCATCTATCTAGAGATAGAGAGATATCTAGAGGAGATTTGTTATAGGACTCGGCTCATGTGTTTAGGGAGGCCAAGCAGTCCCACAGTCTACCACCTGCAAACTGGGGGTATAATTCAGTCTGAGTCCTAAGGCCCGGGAACCAGGAGCACCAATGCCTGAAGGCTGGAGAACATGGACATTCCAGCTCAAGAGAAAAAGAGAGGATTCAGCCTTCCTTCACCTTTTTGTTGTGTTCGGGCTCCCCAAAGATTGGATGGCCTCTGCCCACATGGATGAAGTTGATGTTTTACTCAGTCTACTGAACCAAACGTCAATCTCCCCCAGAAACACCCTCACAGGCACACCCCAAAATAATGTCTTGCCAGCTCTCTGGGCATCTCTTAGCCCAGTCCAGTTGGTACATAAAATTAACCACCACCTCCTGTAAAAGCAGCCCTACATAATATATGTATGCAAACGAGCCTGGCTATGTTCTTTAAAAAAATGTATTGGGGGACAAATAAAATTTGAATTTGACAAATGATATTCTTCTTTTCATTTTTTAAAGACTATTTAAACAGGTAAAAGCTATTCTTAGCTCAAGAGCCAGGTAGAGGCAGGCAGTGGGCCAGATGTGGCCCATGGGACTTAGTCTGCATACCCCACGTTTGAGATTTCAAATAAGCTTCCTACGTAGTAGTAGCTGGCACAGAGTGGCAACTTAAAAAAAAAAGTTACTTTTGAATGAATTAAATGAGGAATGAATGAAATCCCTATGAAAAATATTTGACTGATTCCCAAGGAACTCTGAAGATGCCTTTGGTCATTGTTCTTTTTAATTGGGGTCAAAAATTCCATCTCTGGACTCCCCTGCATTCAGTCTTTAACCTCATGCTCCACTCACTCATTCCACAAATGCATTAATGAACACCTACTATGGTATGGCCAAGCCTGCTGCCAGCCACTGGGGAGTGAAGAATGGATGAGACAGACCTGTGTCTTGAAGCTCAAGCCCCTGGAAGGGCCTTTAGTAAGTGGACAAGGAATTCCATCACTTTGTGAAGTGTCTAGGATGTTTCCAGTCAAGATGGGGTCAGGCTTCCTTAAAAGTTGGAAGGTCAAGTGGTATGGGACAGGTGGACCCTTTGACCTCTACCAAAAAAGGACCTCCTTACCTTCCAATCAGTCCCAGCCCGTGTAAGTCAGAGAAGCAAATTCTGAGATTCTCTACAGGATTGAGCCCAAAGGGCTTGTTCTGGATTAAATGTGTGTGTCTCCCCAAAAATATGTATGTTGAATACCATTCCCCAGTTTGATGGTATTTGGAGGTGGGCCTCTCGGGGTGATTAGGGCATGAGGTAAAGCTGTCAAGAATGCCCTTTATTTGAAGATAACAGGAAAGAGAGAATTTTTCTCTTGGCCATGTGAGGATACAACCAGAAGATGGTCATCTATCAACCAGGAAGTAGACTCTGAATCTGCCGGCACCTTCATCTTGGACTTCCCAGCCTCCAGACTATAAGAATTAAGTGTTTGTTGTTTAAGCTGCTCAGCCTGTGGTAGTCTGTTAAGAGTACCCCAAACCGACAAAGACAGGGCTCACCTAACATTCAGAACACCTCTCTGAAGTTCTCTGAGAAGCCCTCTGAACGTTAATTTGGACATTTGTCGGTTATAAATTTCAAGGATCCGAGATAAATTTTAAGCTTAAAACACATGTAAAATATTTTCATCACACAAAGAAAGGACAAGGCCCCGGCTGCCATGTGTTTTTATGAAAGATACAGCGAGGTTCTCAAACATGGATGTTTCTTACAAGTCCCTTAGATAAAAGTTATGGAAATAACATTAAATCTTAACGGAATAGAAGTGTTTCTGAAGGGGACTAAGATAATATGCACCAGACACACGGCTTTCTGAAGAGCTAACTCAATACCAGGCTTGAGCTCAAAGAATGTAGATGAATGGATGTTTAACATGAGCCCTCAGCGCTTGCTTACACACATCAAATGTCTCCAGCCAGCTCCGGGTAAGTGCTGAATTGTAGCAAATTCATGATGGGTTTCTCTGATGCGTTCCTGAGGTGTCAGTGGATCCCCCTTTAATCATGGAAAGGAGCAGCCAGCCTTCCAGGAAGGTGGAGAAAGCCTTACACAGTGTGATGGGAGAGGCAGGAAGGCCCGCTACCCAAAACCATCTGCGCATACCCAGGTGCCGTAGGGCTCAGCCCTACGTTACAGCGAACCTGATCACATCGCTGTCCCCGCCCGGCTTTGTTCGGGGGCTCCCCATCAACTTCCAAATAAAATCCACATCCCTTGGAGTGATATAAAGGGATCTTCCCAAGGAAAAAAAAAAAAACAACGAAGTCAGATCTCTACCTCATGCTTTAGACCGAAATACTTTCCAGATGGGTTGAAGAGTTAAATGGAAGAAATAAAACCTAAAAAGAACCTGAAAAAAAAAAAAAACACAGAGAAGTGAGCATTCTCTGATCTGGGGATTGTAAAGATTTACAAAAGACGCAAGCAAAAAAGAAAAAAAAAGATGGATAGGTTGAACCATATAAAAATGTGAAAGGTATTACTGTCTATACATATAGATCACAGAAATGAAACTAATGAAATCCTAAAGGCAAGTGGCAAATAGGAGAAAATATTTTACTATATGATGAAGAGTTAATATTTTAAAATCCAAGTGGCACTTTGCAAAGAAATGAGGGGGGCAGAGAAAGATAAATATGGCAACAGAAAGAAGTGGGCACAAGGCATGAACAAAAGAAGAAAGATAAATGTATGCAATAAATCTTTACACCTGCTCTAGGCCAGACCCTGTGTGTGTCAATATGAAAAATGGTTGTGGGTGGAAGGTGATGTGGTTTGTCCAGCCAACGTACCCCAGACCCTGGGAATGTCAGCTGCCTGGGGCTCTGGCTGAGTCCCTCTCTAGATTTCCCTCCCCCAAAGGTTGTTGTCTCTCCCAAGATGGCGTCCTTCCCCTGGAGGAGCCCACACCCAGTGACTGGTCGGATGAGGGGCTACAAAGGATAGACTCCCCCGCCGCCCGTTGCTTTAGGTCAAGACAACTCCAAAGGCAACCCGGTTTATGGGTCAGCCTTTCTTCTGCCCCAGTCCTGTTCTGCTCACGCTCTTTCAGGTGGTATCCCAAGGACTGCTACCCAAAAGACGCATACCAGCTAGCATATCTCAAGGTCTGTCTCCAGGGGGCCTGACCCAAGACAGGTGTTCAGCCTAACCAGTAGTCAAAGAAATGCAAATGGAAGCAATGACATGCCTTTTTGCCTACTGAGTTACAAAAGATATTTCTTGAATGAGAATTCCCAATGTTTCGTAAGACAACAGGCACTCTTATATCAGCCTGATGAGGACACAAATTAGCTTTTCTACAGCATAATTTAGCAGATGTGTCAGATTCACGAATACACACAACCTACGATCCATCTAATTCTAAAAGATTTGGTCTTGCGGATAAAGATGGTGACTTTCATTTTCGACACGTTGAGTGTGTAGGGAAAATACCCAGTAAGAACCTAAATGTCCATGCAAGGGGGAATTATTTAATAAAGTATCAAACATATCTAGTACGCATCCATTACAAATCATCTTATAGAATATTAATGACATGGGGAAATACTCATTAGGCTTTAAACTTAACAGATGGTTGACAAAATACCACATACATGATCAGCACACTTTTTATAATTTACCTCTTGCATGGTGGAGGTGTCTTAAATTGCTGTTGCAATTGGGGTCACAAGATGGGGCCTGAGAGAGAAATTCAGCTTGCAGGTGCATTGCACGTGGCCAAAACAGAATTAAAATTTAAAGAATTTACACACCTGGTGGGGTGCTGGGGGAGGAGAGACATAGCCTCTCCATTGTGCTACTGTCCCCATTACTCTCTATTATCTGCCTTTTCGCCCCATTTTCTAAGCCTTGAAGGCATTGAGTTTGTGACTCCTTTAAAGACTGAGAGCAAAAGGAGGAAACTGACTTTCATTCAGCCAAGTGTGTTAATGGGCTGTCGTGACTGTGGGATGAGAGCCTGCAAAGGTAGTTTCATTTTTTAACTGGAGCACGTGGAAAGGTGTTGGTACCACACACCACAGTGAGAACACTGAAAGAGACAGTGATGCCCTAAGGGGAGATGGTGTCTTCCAGGGGAGACATGTTGAGTTTAAGGTGCTAGAAGCATGATTAACTGAAGATATCCGTGAGGAGGATCTCGGGGTCTGCGATTCTGAACAAGATGGTCAGTGAAGGCTTCATTCAGCATGATTGAATTCATCAGCACAACTGTGTAATGTGAGGGGATAGGACCACACTGGAGAAAATGAGGTTTTTTTAAAAACCTTTTTTTAACATTATTTTTGAGAGAGAGACAGAGACAGAGTGCAAGGAGGGGAGGGGCAGAGAGAGAGGGAGACCCAGAAACTGAAGCAGGCTCCAGGCTCTGACCCGTCAGCACAGAGCCCGATGTGGGGCTCAAACCCACGAACCACAAGATTATGACCTGAGCCGAAGTTGGACACTTAACTGACTGAGCCAACCGGGTGCCCTGAAAATGAGGGTTTTCAGCTGGCACGTTAATTGGCCAAGAGCAGCCTGCAAAACCATTTACACTCCTTCTCCAAGGACTCTCTTCTGAGGCTTCATAGACATGACCCTTCCTGATCAGTGAAAGAAGAGTCTCCTGAAGGAGGGGAAGACCAAGTAAGTAAGTGTAGGAAGTGTCGACGAGGCTAATAAAAGATAAATTTTCAAAATGGCGTTAATGATCAATTGTAGCAAATAATGCAAAAAAAGGGAGAGGGAGTTAAGGATTTTCAAGTGTCCCTTGAATTTAGCAATAATAAGCTTTTTCAAGACCTGGGAGAATGTAGCTTTGGGGTAGTGAAAAGTGTCAGATTGAGGCAAGAGTGAGAGGTGAGGAATAGGTGACAGCAGGTAACACCAACTCCCTCAAGAGGTAATAATGGCTAGCGTTCTATAAATTTTGCAGGAGAGTGCTCATGAATGGGTTTACTCACACGCCTGTGTGAGTGTGTGTGTGTGCGTGCATGTAATGGCCCAGGACAGGGTGTCTGGGGGAAAGGCAGTAAATATTTGAGGTCCTTTGGGCCAGATGATCTGGGTCACAACTGTTCAACTCTGTCATTACAGAATCTTTGCATCATTTTATGGCCTCTTGCACACCTGTTTAGAACAGCAGTTCTCAAAAATTCAGCTTGCATCAGAACCACTCGGCAGGCTTGTAAAAACAGATTGCTGAGCCCCACCTCAGAGTTTCTGATTTTGTAGGTCTGAGATACGACCTGAGAATTTGGATTTCTAACAAATTCCCAAGTGATGTTACCGCTGTTGGCTCAAGGACCACACTGGGGCAGCCGCTGCTCTAGGCTTCTGCGGTGGACATTAGATCTTGCCATTAAAACTTAATTCATCCTTGGGGCGCCTGGGTGGCTCAGCTGGTTAAGTGTCCTACTTTGGTTCAGGTCACTATCTCATGGTTCGTGAGTTGGAGCCCCGCGTCAGAAGAGGATCATCTCAATACTTCAATTCAGCGATGTGCCGATACATGTTTAACAACCAACTTAGGTGGGGAGGGGTGCTCCTGTGCATCATTTGCTAATTTCTGCTGTGTAAATACCCCCACCATGGTTGCATGCCAAAGCTACCAATGTGATGTCACTAAATGCAAGACTGGGTGTCCGCTGTTGACTCTCATGAGCCAGGGTGAGTGGGCTCCAGCTCACCACCGCGTCATTTCCCTTGGGATTCACAGGAAGATGGTCATTGGCAGGAAAATTACTGTTGTCGAATGCTCGGTGGCTCAGCTCAGCTCAGCACCTGGACTATCTGGTTTTCACTGGGGGTCTTTAGCCTCTCGATTCAAAATGCTAAAACTATTCTTCCAAAGGTTCCAGTGAAAACCAGTTTGAATTGTATAGCTCCCCAGAACCTATCCTAGGACTTCTCTCACACGACTCACTCCATCTGCTTATCATCGGAAGTGTTCCAAGGGACAAGAAGTCCACGAATAGACAGCAGTGGGTCCTAGGCATTGTTTCAGTTAGGATTTGGTCCTTAGAACCTCTGGCAAAGGACCATGGCACTGGGCTCTTGTGGCTCAGTCTCTTCCGCGTCTCGTCATCAAGGCTTTCAGAAATCCCAAACAGGTAAAGCAAAGCTCTTAACCACAGCTGCCTATTAGAATCACCTGTGCAGTGTTGTTTATTTTTTTTTTAATATATAAATATTCACTCCCAGATCTCGTGACTTAATTAATCAGGTGTGGGGCTTGGGCTTGAGTATTTGTTGTTGTTATTTTTTTTCCAGTTTATTAATTTATTTTGAGAGAGAGAGAGCGAGAGCGAGAGCGAGAGCGAGAGAGAGAGAGAGAGAGAGAGAGAGCATATGTGTGAGTATGAGTGAGGGAGGGGCAGAGAGAGAGAGAATCCCAAGCACTGTCAGCGCAGAGCCCAATGTGGGCCTCCAACTCACTAACCTTGAGATCACAACTTCAACCAAAGTCAAGAGTCAGATGCTTACCCAGTTGAGCCACTCAGGCACCCCTGGCTTGAGTATTTGTAAGAGGTGTTTCTGATGTTAAAAACAAAACAAAACAAAAAACAAAAAGAGGTGTTTCTTATGTACAGCTACAGTTGAGAACCCCTGAGCTGAGACAGAATCGTTGCTCTTTGTCCCCAGGTACCTTGATCCCAATGAGTCCAACCCTCATTTGAAGGACGAGAAAACTAAACCCCAGAAAGACACAGTGATTTTCCCAAGATCACAAAGCTAGTTAGTTACACAATGGGGCTTAGAACCTGTGCCTGGTGACATCCAGCCCCACGTTCTTTCTGATATACCACAATGGTTCTCATGGTCTGCAAGACAGTGACACCAAAGACAGTGGCCTTCTTGAACTTCTCTTCATGAGGGCTTGGGGACTCGGGTACTTAGCCTGGTGCCCTTTATTTCCATATGGGAGTTCCTAATGTTTCTACTAGAAGAAGACAAACAAGGCATGGTATTGCTCCCCACCTGCATCAATACCACCGATAGGAAGTTGTCTTTGAAACCTTTCTCCTCAAGCTAAGAGAAAATGTATTCTTGACTTGGCCCACTCACAAATAAAAAAAATAAAAAAATAAAAAGATTAAATTTGCTTTTAAGTTACCAAATGCACCATGCAGGTCTGTAATTGACCATGAGAGTGTCGGGAAAATATGATCTATCCTCTATAAATCAGGAAACCTTACACAGGCTCTCTAATCGTAAATGCCGATCCTGGCAGTGTCCAAAAAGGCTCATGTTTATAAATTGTTCCCTGATGTTTTAAGTAAGTGCACAAACACAAATCATACTAAGGGCTTCAGAAAAGACTTAGCTGTGTGGCAATTTATTATAAGCAGTGTAATTTTCATCAGTCAGGCAGCCCTAGACTGTAATTACCTCTCCACCGAAAGAGTTACAATTGCTTTCATTACATTTTCCTAGTCATATGCTCGTCTGGATTGCCACGGAGACACTGAATGGAAAATGCATTTATTCATTGTTAGTCCTCCTAATGGCTTGTTACTTGGTTTCTAAAGATGTTATCAAGTCACTTGCTTTCTCCGCTCCTCCATCTTGGACTAGGGACATTTATGGAAGACAAAAGAGACTCAACTTGAAAACTCAGCTCATGGTGAGCATCCAAAAACTGACCGGCATCTACAGATTAACTCAATTTTGGTAGAAGAATCTCGTTCAGCTGGCTTGAGTTCAAGAGCTGAAGATTAATTAAAACCACACACCACCGAACCCAACGACCAGCCCCCTGGTCACAACTGAAAAGAAACCACATTTTGTTCCCTATAGTTAGAGCTTTACGGGGACATTTAAAGGACCCATAAAGGGATGTACAGTCTGTCTCCCACATGCGTAGGTGCTTTAATTAGAGGTCACGGACACACCTTGGACCTTGAAACACGCAGAAGGCAGGGGATGGTTCTATCCCTCTCATGGCCCTATTGAACCTTGATGCTGGGAAAGAAAAAACTGGAAACAGAGGTTGGAGCAGGTGGGTGATGAGTAGACTGTTCTACACAGTGATGGACAAGTTTTATCAAGCCAGAGCATTTTGCCAGTCATTGAGGAAGGGTTCACTTATTGTTTAGAACAAGAGACAACTCCGGGTCTCCTTCCACAGAGATCTTCACAGGGATCTACCGTGTGCTGGAAGCTCTACCACTCAGGAGCTGTGACTTGGAGCAAGACTTGACCTTCCAGAAGCTCTCCTCCCCAAAAGTCCACTAAAGAGGCAATGATGGGAGTTGAAAATGATGACTCTTTCAAATGCCATATGGAACTTGGAATACCTTTTTTTAATTAAAAAAAATTTCTTTAATGTTTATTTTTGAGAGAGGGAGAGGGAGAGAGAGAGAGAGAGAGAGAGGGAGGGAGAGAGAAAGAGAGAGCATGAGTGGGGGAAGGGGCAGAGAGAGAAGGGGGGAGACACAGAATCTGAAGCGGGCTCCAGGCTCTGAGCTGTCAGCACAGAGCCCGACATGGGGCTTGGACCCACGAACCATGAGATCATGACCTGAGCCGAAGTCTAATGCTCAACCGACTGAGCCACCCAGGCGCCTGACTATGCACCTTCTAGGGCATGTGTTTGAACAGGAGACCCAGTAAAGGCTAGCTATATCTGAATGGCCTGTCTTCCTTCTAGAGCCTTCCCTTAGAATTACTCTGAGGTCTGGGTGTGGGAACAAAATCACACTCTCCCTGCTGTGGGCGAGCCCTGGGGATGCCAGCCATGTAGCATGAGCCTGCGTGTGTGGTGATGACGGGCATATGTGCATGTGTGCCCCCTATTTATTTAAGTTTATCTACTTTTTGAGAGAGGGAGAGGAAGCGTGAATTGGGGAGGGGCAGAGAGAGAGGGCAAGAGAGGCAATCCCAAGCAGGCTCTGCACCATCAGCGTGGAGCCCAATGTGGGGCTCGAACCGTGAGATGGTGACCTGAACTGAGGCTGGATGGTTAACCGACTGAGCCACCCAGGCGCCCCGCACCAGCCACTGGGGAGCTCTGGAGCAGCCTTACCCCCACCTTGAACTGTTTCCCATGAGAGTGGGGGTCAGGCACGGTTTCACCCAAGCCCAAACGAGCCCAGGTTGGCTGTGTCACAGCCGGTTAAAACGAATCCAAAACGTTCCCTGGTGACATCTGGGTATAAATCCTTACTTCACAAGGCTGGCTCATTTGGGGTAAAAACTCCTGCTTTGTGTGACTGGTTGAAGGGAAGACTTCTTGTTCTTGGATGAGTGTCACTTCGGCAGAAATCCTATCCCCTCCATTTCCTCCCATTTGCTTGCATTTCACAAATGGCCGCATCATTCTGTCAAAAGTGTGGGGCTACCTGGAAACTGGGCATAGAGTTTTGCATAATCATTCATGTCACACCAGTGACACTCTGTGATTACGTATAATGGTCTCTGAGGAGTCCTGATGCAAGGGAACGCTACCTGGTCGAAGCCAACTCTCATTACATCCACTTCTTAGAGAGGGACACCGAAGGAAAAAGGGACAAGTATACCGGGGCGCCTGTGTAGACAGGCAGGAAAAGCAGGAAGCTCAGGGTTCTTGGGTGAGCTGCGGTCAGGAAAGGAATGCGTCATCTTGTCTAAAATGAACTTTCTTGAAAATCATTTCAGTTGAGTTGATTTCTGAGCCTAGACACAAAGGCCAAATTTCACTAAATTTTCACCAGGAGGGGGAAAAAATTAGCTTTTGCTTCAAGACACTTTATCTGTGAAGATAAAGGCATGACCATTTTTCAAGAGTGGGAGGATGTGAGTAACCCCCAGGCTCATAGGGGTTCCTTGCTATTCCTTCTACTTTTCTGTGTATTGAAAATTGGCCACATTAAAACTTTTTTTCCCCTCCCAAAAAATATAATGTTTCTGTGTGGATGTGAGGATCGTTGAAATGTTTGACCATACTGTTGAATTTCACGTTGTGATAAAAACACACACCAGAGATTCTAGAGTGAAGCAAAATCTCTAAAAAGGCAGTGAGATGGAAGGGCAGAGGTGCCATGTGCCCCTTGTCCGGGAAGAAGGGTGGAGGTGGAAAGTTCCCAGGGGAAAGAAGGCTGTGTGGTGTGGCAGGGACGATGGGCTTTATATAGTGTCCCAGGGGTGCCTGGGTGGCTCAGTCCCTTAAGCATGTGACTCGTGACTTCAGCTCTGGTCATGATCTCACAGTTCATGAGTTTGAGCCTTCTGTCAGGCTCCGTACTGACAGTGCAGAGCCTGCTTGGGATTCTCTCCCTACCCTCCCCCCCCCCCCCACTTAAAGAAATAACTTAAAAAATAAATAGTCTCCTAGAGTTTCCCGGAACCTGCCTCAGTAACAGAGATGCAAAGCGGGTCATATATGCCCTGGAGTGGCAGAGAAGGTTATGGAAATGCCTGTCGGACCAGAAAGGCGGGGCCAGGAAAATAAGGAGCTTCTTGGTAACAGCTGTGTTGCCAGAGGCATGAAGGGCATGATCCCCTAAAACTTCAGTGCAACTCCCACTACGGGAAATGACAGACATTGTTATTGCCAAGGCAATGGAATGAGAGAAACTGAGCTACAGGAAAGACTTAATCCTTAATTCTCTCCCCTCTTAATTTCTGTAACACCTCATCTATTCCCTCTGGTTTTAAGGCTTATTTATGAGTTGCCTTGCTGGCTCGTGTCTTGTGTGTGTTACACTTAGCTCACCATAGACTGTAAATCCTCTGAGAGCTGGGGATTACGTTGTATACTTTTAAAGGCTTCCCTCGCTCGGCTCAAGACTCACCTTTGCTGTTCAGTCTTCTCTGATGATTACAGTTTACACCACCCGTGTGTCTGATATTTGTAATGTCTGTATTTCGGTTAACGTATTGGGATGTTCTTGGCACTCACTTTCTGGACTTCTTTGATATTTTATTATGACAGTATATTTCTAGGTTAATGAAATGACAGAGTAATAACAATCCTATGAGATGTCATGGGAAGGAGAGCAGCAGAGAGTCTCATTTCTCCAGTGCTACTCCTGGTCTCGGCCCCCTTCATCCCTGCCCACCTTCGTTAGAGGTGAGAAGCTTAATTTTTCAGCCCCCACTTTCAGCTAGGAGTAGCCAGGAAGTCCCAGGGTGGTCAATGGGATGGAAGAAAAAGCTGGCTTTTACTCTTCCCAGTAATGGAGACAAATGTGGTTGGGAACACCTTCTTCCCCCCTTCTTCCTGCCTAGCTTGTGGATTTTGGATCCTATGCCTGGTGTTGGGGTGACTACTTGTGACAGTGAGGGGGAAGCAGAAGGAAGGGCAGGGTCACCATCCCTGATGTCACTGAGGTGCTGAACCAATATCAGCAGCCACACACCTCCAGGCTTCTGACAGTGTGACCCCAATCTCATGACAAAATGCCCAGGCTTTCTTTAATGTGACAAATGGCCATGTGCAGAGTGGGGTCATCGCATCTGCATTTGATGAAGACAAGTGGTAACCATATAAAGGAGTCTGGAA
This sequence comes from Cryptoprocta ferox, assembly GCA_028646485.1. Lineage (NCBI taxonomy): Eukaryota > Metazoa > Chordata > Mammalia > Carnivora > Eupleridae > Cryptoprocta > Cryptoprocta ferox. The sequence goes on from CM053565.1 coordinate 7,086,175, forward strand.
GAGCAAGGGGCAGGAAAACAATTAAGAAGATGTTTCTTCAGGGGCGCCTGGGTGGCTCAGTTGGTTGAGCATCCGACTCTTGATTTCGACTCAGGTCGTGGTCTCACGGTTTGTGAGTTTGAGCCCTGCGTTGGGCTCTGTGCTGACAGTTCTGACAGCATAGGCTCTGGCCTGCTTGGGATTCTCTCTCCCCCTCTCTCTGCCTCTCCCCTGCTAAGTGCTTGCTTGCTCTCTCAAAATAAATAAACAACAACAAAAAGAAGCTATTTCTTTCCTTGAGGTAGGTCACAAGGAGGACCATGAATAGGATGAGAGCAGAAAGGATGAACGTATGAGGAGGGACTTAAGACATGCGGCAGTTGTAGAATTGACAAACGTGGGACTAGTTGGGCATGGAATGGGAAGAAGAAAGATGGAAGTAGAGACAATTTGGAGGTTTCATCAGGTGCCCAGGTGGATGGTGTTACCATGACAGGATGATTTCCAAGAAGGAATGCAGGCTGTATAAAAATAGAACCAGGCTAAAAGGCTCATCAGAGTGCGTCTGATAGTATGAATCAGCCACAACCACATTCAGTCTTACGTCATTTGTGTAATTCTCAGGCCCTTAGATGAGAGCATTGAATTGGTGTGGCTTGGACCACACACCCACCTCGACCAGGGATGATGAGCCATTTGGAACCACAGTCCCACCAAGGCTGTGTGCAGTGGAAGGAAGGATAGCAACCCAAAGGAAAAGCAGGGCACTATTAGAAGAAGGAAGTCTAACGTAGTTTGAGAAAAAGGTATTCATGTCCATCATGCATACCTAATCGTAAAATTCGCAAGGCTGATGGAAAGACGGCGCACCCATGCAACAAGAAATTGTGAGAAGACTGGATTTCTGTATCCCTTATCTGAAGACCCCTAAGGTTGCACCTTTCTTCTAGTTTACTTCTTCCAAAAAGAAGTCTAACTCCCCCCTTCCTCCTCAAGAACAAATCTTATCTATGGCATTAGCAGAAGCACACTATGACTGTGGGAATAATGAATGGCAGCAATGTAAAGGCAAGAGTTTCACTTTCAAGTGAGAAAAAAATCCAATGTCTGAGCTCTTCAAAACCGGATTTGCTCCTGTCCTCCCTGGTAGGAACTGACCCTACGATGAGATGGCTGGATGTGTGGCGCTTTGGATGAAAAAGAAATGGTGCCAGGGGTTACGGGGACAGATCAGCTGCCCCGAGAAACTTTTCCCAGCTTCTAAACTGCGAAACCAGAAGTGGAAGCTTCAGATCAGATGGCTCAAGGCTCATGTGCCACCAATAGGAGTATTCTGGGATACCCTAGACTAAGGCAAAGGGTCTCCCTCACCCCCTTCCACCGACCCCTTAACATTGTTCAAACAGGAGCTTAAAGGAAAGAGCAAGCAAATCAGAACTGTTCTAGGTGAAACTAAATTTGGGGCCTCGTAATATTCCCCTCAGTCCCCCTTGTTCTGCCTCTAGTTTTTGCTACGCATCACCCAAAACTAATGACTTAAGGCAATGGCCATTCATGGGGCGCCTGGGTGACGCAGTCAGTTAAGGGTCTGACTCATGCTTTCGGCTCAGCAAAGCCGAAGCTTGTTCCTTTAAAATGCAGCATTAGCAGATAGAGACCCCTGTACCATCCACAGACCTTGGAAAGGCAGGCTGGCTTTCAGGGTAGCTCGCTCCGCTGATGGTGAAGCGGTTCAAAGCCAGATAATTTAAAGCTCTTATTTAACTCAAAGAATTCATTTGTCTTTTGATCCACCTTCCACTCTGACAAACGCTCCCTTCCCTATCATATTCAAACACACACCCCCTTCAGAAGCTGGTAAACTCATGCCCTGCCAAGGAATGGATTTTCCCCGTATTGCACTATCTGAGTGATAAAAGGGTTTAATGTCCCAAGTTCGTTTTTCAGCGGCTAACTCGGATACACCCGTGGGTTCGTGGGTTTGAGCCCCACATTGGGCTCTGCACTGACTGTGCATAGCCTGCTTGGGATTCTCTCTCTCCACGCCCCCTCTGCTCCTCCCTCACTCACGTGCATGCTTTCTCACTCAAAATAAATAAGGAAACTTAAAAAAGAAAAGACAATGGCCATTCATTTAGCTGATGTTCCAGGGAATCAGCAAGTTGGGTTAGGCTCAGCTAACTCTTCTTCTGCAGGTCCCAGTGGGGGTCCTTCCTGTGTCTGCCCTCCGCCACCTATCAGCCAGGCAGATCTACTTACAGGCTGTGGCTGGTTGACATGACAACCACTGGGTCTCTCATCATCTCAGAGACAGACGCGGGCTTCTCATGGCTTCCGAGAGCCTCGGGAGGGCGAGCTCTAATGCACAAATGCTTATCAAGCCTTCGCCTTTCTCACCATTGATGGCGTCCCTCTGGCCAAGGCAAGTCACATATCCAAACCGGATTCCAAGAGGGGAGAAACAGTCTCCACTTCTTGGTCCACCAAGCATCCGTAGTGGGACGTTGCAAGGGTATGAACACAGGAATGGAGAGAATTTGTGACCGTGTTGCAGTCTTCCATAGAAGGTAAACTCTGATGGGAGTCCAGGGATCCAAATTTGGGAACCACCGGGCTGAGCTAACCTGATTCACCCATCCTCAGTCTGGACGGAAGACTTCCAGCCCCCGTAACTAATCGGAGGGGAGCCGGCTCTGTCCAAATCTCTTCTTTTCTGCAGGCTTCTGGGTGAATAGGTGAGCAAGAGCGACTCCATCGCCCAGCTAAATAGACATTTATCTCGCCTCCCCAGCCTTACCCACCTGCCCTAACACTGCTTGTTCCTTTAAAATGCAGCATTAGCAGATAGAGACCCCTGTACCATCCACAGACCTTGGAAAGGCAGGCTGGCTTTCAGGGTAGCTCGCTCCGCTGATGGTGAAGCGGTTCAAAGCCAGATAATTTAAAGCTCTTATTTAACTCAAAGCATTCATTTGTCTTTTGATCCACCTTCCACTCTGACAAACGCTCCCTTCCCTATCATATTCAAACACACACCCCCTTCAGAAGCTGGTAAACTCATCCCCTGCCAAGGAATGGATTTTCCCCGTATTGCACTATCTGAGTGATAAAAGGGTTTAATGTCCCAAGTTCGTTTTTCAGCGGCTAACTCAGATACACCCGGCACGGCAAAGCGCCTAAGCCCTTTCTACAGCTATTAAACTGTTATCCCTAATTCCTTTGGAGACTCAACCCAGCAGCAACGATTCGGAGGACACTTCCTATTAAATCTGCCTTGTGCACGCAGAGATAAAGCAGGCCAGTTCGACCCTGTTTATAGGGACGACAGAGGGCTCCTGCAGCCTGCTGGGACCGTCAGCACTTTTCTCCTCTCAGAAAGGTTGTGCAGGATGGTCCCTCACAGTTCCTGGCCCTGGCGCATTCGCCAACTTTGCAGACTTTGCTCAAACGCTGCCAGGGTGGGAGCTCAGGGCCGCCCGGCAGCCCCGTGGGGGCAGTTTTCTTGCAGGGCATGATGGAGCGTGTCACAAGCTCGACCAAACTGACAGGGCTGAAGTTTCCAGACGCATCTATATGAAGCCAAAAGTCAAATGGCAAGAACACGAACTTGTGTTGTATGATATGGAAAAGGGTCTCCAAAGGGTGCGCTCAGCTCCCAAGGGGGATATGAGATGATGCATTGATGTATAAAAACAAGACATTAGAATTATTTGTTTGTGTCTCAAAAAAAAAAAAAAAAGGTGAGGTGCCTGGGTGGCTCAGTTGGTTAAGCGTCCGACTCGTGATTTTGGTTCAGGCCATGATGTCACGGTTCATGAGTTCAAGCCCCGTGTTGGGCTCGGCGCTGACAGGGTGGGTGGAGCCTGCTTTGGGATTCCCTCTCTCCCACCTCTGTCTGTTTCTCCCCAACTTGTGCACTGTCTCTCAAAATAAATACATTTTTTAAAAGAAATTATATTTTTGGGGCGCCTGGGTGGCTCAGTTGATTAAGCGTCCAACTCGTGATTTCGGTTCAGGTCCTGATCTCACGGTTCATGGATTTGAGCCCCACGTCGGGCTGTGTGCTGACTGCTCAGAGCCTGGAGCCTGCCTCGGATTGTGTCTCCTTCTCTCTCTGCCCCTCCCCGGCTCGTGCTCTGTCTCTCAAAAAATAAACAAAATGTAAAAAAAAATTTTTTTAATAAAAGGAAATTACATTTTTACAGTTTTCTAATATACAGGTTTTCTCAAGCACCTGTATGCAGTCTCCATGTGAGATGACACATTGTCTCATTGGACACACAGGTCCCCCACAGGAAGAGGTAGGAGACAGACTGAAGGAATGTCCTTCCTCACTGGTACTTCAAGCAGACTGTGATAGATCACAGTTTATGTGGGACTGGCAAAATTAATTTCACTACGTGATTTATTTAACCTAAACCAATTCTTACAACACAGACCAGCGGCTTAAACAAGATTCGCAAAGATACTGGAATTGAAGATACAGCAACAGCAATGCCTCATAGACATGCAGTCCGTTCTCCCCTTCCTATTGGAGCTTCCCATCAGCCACACCGTGAGAGGGGGAAAAAAATGACAAAAAGAACGGGGCTAATTAGATCTGACAAAAGTTTGAAATACGCATGTCCATCCACTATTGTCAATGACAAACCTCATTTAGAGTGCCTTGAAGTATGAGCTAATGATGTGTGGAAGCCTTCAGGGTTAGAAAGACATTTTATTGCTTATTTCTTATTTATCCCAACCTTTCATAATTTCTATTGTGCGCGTGTCTTACAATATAAATAAAGATGCATATATTAGAGGTGCATGGGAAGATTATTTTTTAAGTTGATTTATTTATTTTGAGAGAGAGAGACAGAGAGAGGTGAGCAGGGGAGGGGCAGAGAGAGAGAGAGAGAGAGAGAGAGAGAGAGAGAGAATCCCAAGCAGGCTCCTCACTGTCAGCACAGAGCCTGATTCAGGACTCAATCTCACAAACTGTGAGATCATGACCTGAGATGAAATCGAGAGTCAAGACGCTTAACTGACTGAGCCACGCAGGTGCCCCCATGGTAAGATATTTTTAACCAGTGGGGTCCTACAATAAAAAATAATTTGGACTGTGACACCAGGGATGGACCTTGAAGGCATTATGCTAAATGAATCAAGTCAGACAGAAAAAGACAAATACCGTATGATCTCACTTATACGTGCAGTCTAAAAAGAAAACAAAACTCATACAGAGAACACATGAGGTGGTGGGGAGGGGTGAAGGGATGAAATGGATACAGAGGGTCAGAAAGTACAAACTTCCAGTTATAACATAAATAAGTCCCGGGGATGGCATGTGGTGATGATAGTTAATACTCCTATATTACAAATTTTAAAGCTGCTAAGAGAATAGATCTTAAAAGTTCTCAACACAGGAAAAAAAATCTGTTAACTATGTATCATGGAGGACGTTAACACGGGGGTTAACATAGGGGATATGAACAATTCACAGTATATACAAGTATCGAATCATTATGTTGTATACCTGAAACTAATATAATGCTATAGGCCAATTACACCTCAATAAAAAAAAGTAAAAGCAGTGGCAATTACACCACTTTAGATACTTTTCTAACATTTAAACCTCATAATTATAAAAAAAAAGTAATAATAAATTGGAAAGTCTAGTTTAAGAAGAAGGTAAAGATGGCTGGCAATGTTTGCGCAGCTCAGAGGAAGTTGCCTATAGACTCATAGATTTTAAAACTCCAAACTTTGTATATTTCCCACTCAACATGGGGACTCCAACCAAGAAACGAAAATAAAATTAGGTTATTGGAGCTATTTTATTAACTAACTATTGTAGGTGTTTGCTTACACTGAATCCTGTCCTCCCAGGTTCCGTAAAGACCGTCGGAAGACTTTGCGGCAGCAAGAATAAGAGAGGGCATGTTCTCCTCATGGCGATGATAACATGACCTTCACCACAGCCAACAGTCACAGTGGTTCCTGAGTAGGGGTCCTCTTCAAAGAGCTTGATGTTTATGACCTCACTTACTCCTCACAATAACCCCTTGAGACACAGTGGTGGGCAAATTCTAAAGGTGGCCTCATGATCCCCAACTCCTCGTGCTCATACCTTTGTGTAATGACCCATCCCCACCTTTGAGCGGCAGGCAGGACCTGTGACCTGCTCCTAATCAACAAGACACAGCAAAGGTGACGTGATTATGTTACATAGTAGTGGTTGTCTTGCCAGAGCCTCTCTCTCCCCGGCTGGTTTTGAGACAGCAAGAAGCCACACTGGGACTCCCATGGCAAGGAACCAAGAGTGGCTTTCGGTCAATAACCAACAAGAAAATGGAGCCCTCCATCCCACAATCACAAGGAAATACATTTTGCGGACACCCGCATTGAGCTGGAAGTGGATCCTTCCCCGGTCGAGTGACAGATGAGATCTCAACCCCAGTAGACACTTTGCCTTCAGTCTTGCAGAGGACTCAGCTGAGCGGTGCCCAGATCCTGCCCCACAGACATGGTGAGAGAATAGATATGTGTTGTTTCAAGCCATGATGGGTATGGCTACTCCGTTACTCAGCAAAAGGTAACTAACAGAGGCATGTGTACCCGTATCCCTGTTTTACAGGTGGAAGATTAAATAAATTGCCCAAGTTCCACACAGCTAGTAAGAGGCAGGGCTGAGGTGAACACCCAGGACATCTGGTTCTAGAAGCCTGGCCTTAACCACTCCACTAATTAGTCCATCAGTCATCTCCTTAGGGTGCAAACCCCTCTCCTGAGGCCACAGCCCCCTCCTTTGCAATTCCAATGCCAAGTCCGAGGCATGGTATTCATGCTGCACAAAGGAAAAGCATGGAGAATGAGTCACGGACGTTCCTTCCATTGCATCTGGGAAGGAGCAAAGCTTACTAGCAGACCAAAGGCTCCGGCTGTCTGGGGCCCTGAATAAACTCTGCCAATAACTCAAGCTTCCCCACACATAAAAGAGGAAAATGAGCCCGTGGGTGTCACAGAAAGAATCTTGGCATGGAAGTCGGCACACTTAGGCTCTGACCTTGGCTCTGCCAACCAGGAGGCCGTGGGAACCTGAAGTAGTCACATAGCATCTCTGGGCCTCTGCTTTCTCATTCTAGAAGGAGGGGTTTTGATTGGATGATTCTCGATGGCTCCAAAAAATTTACCTAATTCTAGGGTGCTGTCTTGGTTTGAATGCATTGAATGCCTTCCCCTTCCCTCTGGAACTGAAAGGGACTTCTTCATGTCGGCCACCGAATTGTGAAAGCCAGGTGACACATTTCTAGTGGAAAATAAGCAGGAGAAGAAAGGAAAAAGAAAGAAAGAAACAAAGGAAACTCCTGGGGTCAGATACGCAAGGAAGGATGGAATTAATGGCCAAGAAAGATGAAATTCCCACCCAAAGCTGTTGGAGCCTTGACCCCTAGTCTGGCCATTCCTGCCCATCGCCCATGCTCGTACGCCAGGGCTCCTGTGTCCACACATTCCCTCGCAGATTGAGTCCCAGCCTGGATGACAGCCTCATTTTTCACCGAATGCATGCAGTGAATGCTAAACCGTAATCTCTTTTTGCATGCTTCAGTTCCAAATTCATAACTGGAGGTGCGGACCCTGTTGTGTGCGAGCAACCGCTGTTAGCTGTTCTGCTGCGCCGAGCCAGGCAGTCCTGCAATCTTGCGGCTTTCATTTCTCCCTGCTTCACACTTTGTCAAGATGCATCACGAGTGACACAAAGAAACGGCCCTTGGAGACTCCCCGTTTTCCAATCCTTTTACTGTCTAATTGTTCCTCTTCTTCAAGGCTTGGCCATCCTCAAAATAGGCCAGGGTCCCCGCCTGGGTCGCCTCCACTTTAAATCAGAATGCGCTACAAAAGACAGGCCCTTCCCACAGCTCTGGGCTGGGCAGTGTTTGCCCTCATTGTTGGAGGTTCGGCTTTCTATGCCCAGGGCTGCCTCCAAGATGCTGTTTTACCCTTACTCCAAGCGGCCAGTCCCTTCCAGTGCTATGACAACATGACCCCCTGAGGTAGATGAGGTGGAGAATAAAGCAGGTCTGCCCTTCGAGAATCCTCCACTGGCTTCCCATTGCACTTGGAATGATATCCGCCTCCTTGCCATGAACCTGGAGCCCTGCCTGCCTCTCCCACATCACCCCAAGCAGACCCAGGAGGTCAGTGCCCTCCAGCCTAGGCACATGCCATTTCCCTTTGCCATGAATGTTCTTTGCCCGGATCTTTCCATGGCTACCTCCTGCTTGACACTAGTCTAGGGAATGGAGGACGGCAATGGTGCCCTGACGCCGTCATGGTTAGTGTTGGGTGTGCACGTGTCTGGATTCTAGACACAGCATCTGTGCCCTCCCCCCTCCCCGAGGCTTCTGACCACTGGAGCCCACTCTGCCCAGAGGCAGGTAAGGCTGGACCTGTCAGTGACTCGATGGCCCCAGGAGCAGCCACTGATCCATTCCTGGTGCCTTTGCCCCACCGCTGAGATAGCTCTGAGGCACAGGTGTACATTGATGCCCCAGGTGCCCACACAGTCACTTCTTTGGCACCACAGCCGTTACTAATTCCCCACTCTGTCTCACTTCCGCCACTCCTCTGCTGGTCTTTTCTGGAATGACCTCTCCAATAAACTGCTTGCCCTCCAACCTGGTCTCAGAGCCTGGCTAGGACATCCATCCAAGAGAAGCTACATTCCTTATTCTGTCCCTATTACCTTTTTAAAAAAAATATTTTTAAAATTTATTTATTTTTGAGAGAGAGACAGAGAGAGAGAATGAGTGGAGGAGGGGCAGAGAGAAAGAAGATCAGAGGATCCAAAGGAGTCTCTGTGCTCACAGCAGAAAGCCTGATGTAGGGCTTGAACTCAGAAAATGTGAGATCACAACCTGAGCAAGAGTCAGATGCTTAACCAACAGAGCCACCCAGACGTCCCCCTATTAACTTTTTCTATTTTCTTCACCACTCTTGATCTCTGACTTTTTTCTGTTTATCTAGTACCTCACTCTTTTTTGTTTTTAATGTGTATTTATTTATTTTGACAAAAGAGAGCACAAGCAGGGGGAGGGGCAGAGAGAAGAGAGAGAGAATCCCAAGCAGGCTCCACGCTGGCAGTGCAGAGCCCAACATGGGGCTCAATCCCACAAACTGAGATCACGACCTGAGTCGAAACCAAGAGTCAGACGCTTGACTGCGCCACCCAGGTGCCCCTCAGTTACCCTTTTTTATTGACTATCTTTGCTACAAAGAGAAGGTAAGTTTCACAAGAGGAGAGAATTCTTTATCTGTCCCCAGCGTCTGACCAATACCTGACACAAAGTAGGTGCTCAATAAATATTTGCTGAGAAATGCGTGAACTCACAGCTGATCCTGAACTGCTTTTTTGCCTTTTCATAGGATTTCCCACTGAAGGCAAGGGTCTCCTACCAAGCGGCCCCACATTTCTGACACTCCCATTAAAAAAAAACGTCAAGCCCATGGAGAGGGGGAAATAAGGAAAGTTCTTTCCTCTGCTTCAGAGGTCACTGTCCAATCAATCACTGAGGCACCCAGAGCCCACCAGCTCTTCTGGTCACCCAGTCCGGTAGGTAAGACCTGACCAGAAAGGACTGTTAGATGGTGTGATAAAAACTGACTGGGTGTTCACACTCTTTGGACAATATAACTACTGGAATTCTGGACTCTTGCCTTAAACTTAGGTGGTTTTTTCCTGCTGCAAGAAAAGTACGTTTGTCCCAAGTGGCCATCCCTTGTCCTACAACCCTTTGTTCTGAATGCCGGCCTCACACTGCGTGTACCCTTGTGTGTGTCCATCCCCCATGGGTGTGGAGTGTGTCTGCAGGCTTGTGTGTTATTCGTGCCCCTTTGTTACCCTTATCCCATATGCCTTGTGCGTCCATCTAACTTCCCCAGATCCAGGGTGCCAAAGACCATCTCTACTTGTTCGCCACTGTGTCTCCAGTTTTTACTATAATTACTATCCACAGTGGGCTCTTAGTAGATACACATGGTGAATGAATGAATAAACAAATGAATGAACTGGAGTTTTCCCAGAGGAAGGAGCACTAAAACCCATTGAAAGAGTCTCTAGAGCTCATCGACACGGAGTAGAATCTTCAGGAGCCCTGGATGAAGAAAGAGGCGGTGACAATGAATGGTCCACTAAGAAAATGTCACAGTGTCAAAGGGTAGCCGGCGAACGGCTTTAAAGGAGAATTTGAGATTGCCCATGCGTGATTCTGAACAGGTGACCATGGCTTGGTTATAAACAGATGGCATAATTTCCAGAAAACTCCACCACTCCTATGTTATTGCCAGAGCCGGGTTCTAAATCTCTTTTCTGATCATGAGGGGCACGCCCAGGCTCCTCTCTTAAAATATCCAGTGACTAAGGAGACCGGAGGCAACACAAACTGCCCCAAGAATTGAACAAGATGATGTATGAGGAGGCGTTCCACAAAGCGTAAATCTCTTTACCCACAGTGTGTTTTTATGATGATGATAAATATCTCCACTAAGTGTGTTCAGTGGATAATTAGTCCCAGACGGTGCCCCATTGGAAAAATGAAAAAAAAAAAAGTGTGGTCAGAAAGCCAGAATGAAATCCATTTAAAATGTAAGTCAGATCGTGCTATGACCCTGCTCCAAAGCCTCCAGAGGCTCCTGTCCCACTCAAGGGGCAAACTCAACCTCTTTACCGTGGCCCCCAAATCAGACATGGTCTTCCATCTGGACCTTGATCAGGTCAGTCCTTAATTAGTTTCCTGTTATTAGGTCCTTCGTGTAAAATTCTAAAATCCACACGGAGAGATGTTCAACATCACCAATCACTGAAGGAAAGCAGATCAAAATGACAAGGGGATACCACTTCACATCCATTAAGATGACTATTATTAAGGTAAACGGAAAGTAACAAATGTTGGCAATGACATGGAGAGATTGGAACCCCGGTGCACTGTGGGTAGGAAGATAAGATGGTGCCGCTACTACGGAAAATAGGATGGTGGCTCCTCGAAAATGAAAAATAGAACTTCTGTATGATTCGGCAATCCCACTTCTGGGGTAGACATATACCCTAAAGAATTGAAAACGGGGACTCGAACAGATGTCTGCACTCTGATGTTCCTTACAGCATTATTTACAGCAGACAAGATGTGGAAATGACCTGCATGCATGCCAACCAATGAAGGGTTAAAGACAACATGGTGTAGACATATGATGAAATAGTAGCCAGCCTCAGACAGGCAGGCAGTTTGGACACACGCTACAATCTGGATGAATCCTGGAGACACCATGCTGAGTGAAATCAGTGGGTCACAATTCCCCTTCTGTGATGTGACTAGATTAGTCAAATTCATAGAGACAGAGTGTAGAGGGGTGGCCACCAGGGCCTTGGGGACAGGGAGTGGGGAGTCAGTGTTTAAAAGAGACAGAGCTTCGGTTTGGAAAATGAAGGCAGTTCTAGAGATGGACGGTGCTGATTGCTGCATAATCATGTGAAGGTACTTAATGCTACAGAACTGTACTCTTTTTTTTTAAGTTTATTTATTTTGGGGGGGGGAAGGGCACAGAGAGAGAGAGGCAGAGAAAGAATCCCAAGCAGGCTCCACACTCAGTGTAGAGCCTGACGCTCATTCAAATGTCCCACTTTTTCTCCCTTGAGTGACACCTCCCCCCAATTCAAAATCAAGTTGCCTGACAGCCAAAAATACATGGGTTCATTCATTCACTTGATGTGTATCTGTCAGGCACTGTGCTAGGCATCAGGATACGGCTGAGGAGAGGAGAACACAGTTCAGGAAGGTCAGGGCTGCACAGGCCAAGCCCGCGGTGGGGAGAACGACCCTCGCCTCGTGTGCACAGACCCCGGAGTTCAAGAAATCCTTAGCCAGGGGACAGGAGGAACGAAGGCAAGAAGAAGGAAAAAAAAAAACAGCACGTAATTTGTTACAAATGAAGCTTAAGAAGCAACAGGAAAGCCATGAAATGAGGGCGACTGTATTTTGATGGATGGTTTTTCTGAGCAGCAAACTTCCCTTCCCTTTGCCTTGCTTTCTAGTCCCTCCCTCTTCCTCGGAGGTGACTTGCCATAGCACGGATTCGAAGATCAGATGGAAGTGAGTTCCATTCTTGGCTCTGGGACTCAGCTTCCACTTCTACACAATGGGAATATTCTAATACCGACCTCACAGGATTATGAGGATTAACAGGAAAAACACAGGGAGAGGACACTGCCCAGTATTTGGTACACAGTAAGCATTTAATACATGTTGGTTTTGTTATTATCTTGTACTGAATGCTGCCCGTATCGTTGTAACACGTTCCTTAGCACTTCGGACTATTTAGGGGATGATTTTTTTTTAATAGAAAAAAATCTGAAGGAGTTTGTAGAAAATTATCTGCAAGTGGACAATGGGTGTATAGAATTGAAGGAATCTGATAGAAACAACGGATTTGTTCAATCTGGCAGAATTTAAAGGTCTTGGGAGAAAACCACTGGGGTGGTGTCGACCGTGGCTGGCTTCCCAAATCCGTGCCCAGTAACCTCATGACAGCGGCTTGAAATTGGCCACGAGGAGAGAATCGACACCATAAAAATCAGCAAATACCACAATTCAGGACTTTTTTTTTTTAACTTTTTCTGGAAAACTGGCTTATCAGCACCTCGCTGGAAACTATAGCACAAGCTTTTCCAAAGGTTTGGAGGTCAAGGTTTTCCAGAATGACTGACTAGGTTCAACCTGGCAGTTCGACCCCGAGCGGATGTGAACTGTGTTTACACTGAGGATATTATGGCCTAAGACGTACGTTCCGATGTCGCAGGAGATAGAACAACAGGCCTTGGGGCCGCGAAGAGAGGTGGCGATGGGTGCACCTACATCCGTCCTGGGTGGGCACAGCGAAGGCTTCTCAGAAGCAGCCGTATCTGCATTAACTCCTAAAGGACAAGAGGTTAGGACATCACAGGAGCTGCGAGAATGTCAAGGCCAAGTACATTTTGTGCAAAAGGGCAGAGGCGGGTGGAACCGAGTGTGCTCAGGCAGGCAAGAGTCATTTCAGCACAGAGTATGGGAGGGAAAGTGTAGGCAGGGCCAGACGGGCAGGACCGTGCTGGCGTTTTCTCCTGAGCATAATCAGGAGCCACTGGAGAGTTCGAACAGGGAGTGGGTATGATCAGAACCGCCTTTGAAAGCCCTCTGGCTGCAGTAGGAGGTTAAGAAGATATTGGGTAGAGGAAGCCCCTGGGCAGCTCCCTTGGTTGAGCATGTGACTCTTAATTTCTGCTCAGGTCATGATCCCAGGGTTGTGGGATCAAGCCCCGTGTCAGGCTCTGTGTGGATAGTGTGGAGCCTGCTTGAGATTCTCTCTCCCTCTCTCTCTCCTTCTACCCCTGTCCCACTCTCTTTCTCTCTCTCAAAGATAAAAAGAAAGTGTCACGTAGAGGACTGGCCAAGAGATGCTGTGGAGAACTGCAGGGAGGAAGCTAGGGTAGGGGTCCAGGTGAGAGAGGATGAGGGCCTCCTGACACAGGGGGAGGCAGCGCTGGAAGAAAGTAGGGATGGATCCGAGCACGTTTCTGGCGCAGAGAACAGATGTGTTAACACCTGTGCTCACGGCTGCATTCTTCACAGCAGTGAAAGGTGGAAAAACCCAAGCATCCATCAACAGATGAACGGGGAAACGCAGCACGCTATGCGTGTGCAATGGAATAGTCTTCGGCCATGAAAAGGAAGGAAATTATGACACACCTGACAACACGGATGAGCTTTGAGGACATTATGCGGAGCAAAATAAGTCAGTCATAAAAGGACACATGCAGTGTGATTCCCCCGATTCAAGGCGTGTAATTAGATTAATAGAGCCAGAAAGTGGAAAGGTGGTTGCCAGGGGGGATGTGGAGTGGGGAGTTAGCGTTCCATGGGGACAGAGCTTCAGTCTGGGGTGATGGAAACATTCTGGGGATGGACAGGAGGGGCGGTCACACCACGATGTGAATGTATGTAACGTCACTAACGTGCACACGTAAAACCGCTTAAAATGGAACGTTATGTTATGTATCTTTCAGCACAAGTTGTTTTTTTTTTTAAATAGAGGGGAGCAAAGGATCCAACCCAGCCTTCAGACTTGCAGACTGTAGGAGAGAGCGGTGTTCCTGGTGGGCCACAAGCCTCCTGATTCCCACTGCCCCGTGGGTGGGGTCAGACACCAGTTCTAATGATTCTCGGCAGCCAACTATCAGCTCGTCTGACGGAATGAACTCCACGGGCAGATTGTTCGCTGGTGTTTAGACAAAGCTAACACTACTGGAAAGAATGAGAGTGGCCTGGCGCGGACACGTTCGATCGTGAATCACTGAAGTCAAAGTTGTCTTCCGTCTGTGCCCCAAAAACACCACTGGCTGGATTAAAAGGAAGGAACTACCGATAAAAGCAACGGTATGGATGAGTCTTAGAAGCATTACACTATCTGAAAGAAGTCACTCACCCGGGGAGAGCGTTTACACAATGATCCAATTCACATGAAGCCCTGGAGTGGGTCAACACTCATCGATAGTGAAAAAAAAAATATTAGGACAGCAGCGGTCGGGACCCAGGGAGGGGGGCAGGGTGCTAGCTGGGAGGGGCCATGAGGAAGCTCTCAGAGTTAATATCTCTCAGAGGTTTTCTACCTTGATAAGGGTTTGAGCCATAAAATTGTATTTTTAAAGCTCACCGAACTGTACCCTAGATCTATTCACTTCACGGCATGTAAATCTGACCTCTTTAAATGTACACAAATGCTGAACTCTAGTTAATGCTGGATGTGCATGCTGAAGTGTTAGAGATGAAATGTGCTGGTGTCTGCAACTCACCTTGACGGGGATTTAAAAATAAGAAGAATCAAGGCATATGGAAAGATCGAGGAGACGAAACGTGCAACACACTGGCAACCATAGAATCTAAGCGGTCGGTACATCGGCGTCTACAAGCCTTTCCATTTTTCTATATGGTTAAAAGCTTCCACATAAAATGTTGAGGGGAACAAAATTATAGTTTAAAAAATGTTTTTTAAATCGCTCAATTCTTAGCATATTGCACAGCCAGACAGATTGTTAGAACTGTGTGGCTATTGAGTAGCACCTAGATTAGTGTTTTTTTTTTTTAATTTTATTTTAGAGAGAGAGAGAGAGCAGGGGAGGGGGGAGAGAGAGAGAGAGAGAGAGAGAGAGAGAGAGAGAGAGAGAGAGACTCTTAAGTAGTCTCCACACTCAGCATGGAGCCTGGCATGGGGCTCGATCCTGCGACCCTGGGATCATGACATGAGCTGAAATCAAGAGTCAGATGCTTAACGGACTGAGCCATCTGGCGCCCCTAGGATAGTGGTTCTTAAACCGTGTTCCCTCCCTAGAGGTGTTTCAGGGACTTCCTCTCCTTCAGGAATAATAGCTCTTCTTTAACATGTTCTATATGTTGTGGGTTCTGTGTGGGATTTTTGTTTAAAAACAGTTTTCATTATTTGTTTATTATTTTATTAATTATATTTAGTGTACTTATTTTGAGACTGAGTGAGACAGCGTGTGAGCAGAGAAGGGGTAGAGAGGGAAAGAGAGAAAATCCCAAGCAGGCTCTGCACTGTCAGCACAGAGCCTGACGTGGGGCTTGATCCCATGAGCGTTGAGATCATGATCCGGGCCAAAACCAAGAGTCAGACGGTTAATTGACTGAGCCACCCAGGCGCCCCCATTTTCACTATTTAAAAAATGTCAATGCATCTCAATACTAAGTCATCCGCGTTTGGGACTGGCCAGCCTTTGCCGTGCAAGCCAGTTCCTTGCATCCTTATACTTGGACATCCTTGGTCTTCAGGCGCTAAACGTCAGCAACACCCCACCCTATTATTTTAACAATGTTAAATGCCCCTCGTACATTTCCATCTTGGCCCTCATCCCCCTGACTCAACCGTATCTCTTTGGAGTTAGCGCCAAATCTAAGAAACCAAGGTCAACGGGTCTGCCCTCAGGTGGAGAACATTTTCCCACCATAGCACCTTGCTTGCAATGCTTCTTGAGCGTTAACATGTTACTAGGCGCACTGAGAGGCTGGTTTCTACCTTCCGTGATCCACCTACTATCCTTAAACAGAAACAATCATCCTACCTCTTTGCAGACCTGACCCGGTGCTCTCTCCTTGTAAATGGATGGCTCTAGACGCTTCCCGGACACTCTCTTGACTTCAGAAAGGGAATGGCCGCCATGACGTTTGTACATCTGGTCTACGCGACAGTTCTGCTCACTGTTGTGAATGATTAAATTGGCTTTCAGGCATCTAAAAAATGAAGAAAGACCACAGTGTTTAAAGTCCAGGATGAGACCCAAGCGGTGTGCCAAATGTTAAGGAACCCCACCAGCTTAGACCTTTGTCTCACACCCTCCGTTGGGGCAGTGGCCTCAGAAAAGGACAGCGGTCAGGTGGCAGCTCCATGTCCTCCAGACAAACTCCTTCCACATTGTTTTCTTACGCGACTGTGCAAATGGAAAATGAGCGGAAAGCAAGCTGGAACAGATGTCTAATATCATTAAAGCTGGCTTCCAGAAGAATCCAGATCTCAGCTTGGTTTATTAATGCTCTATTTATCTTTAAGCACAGATGGATATTTTTATTAGTATTACTTTGTTTATCTGGCTTCCAGAAAGGTTAGTCTAGGGGGCAGATGCCTCTGTTATGAGCGCACATTCCTGCCGAGGGAGTCAGAAGAGAGGAGTCGGCTTTTTGGTAGAACTTTAATTAGAGAAGCCCAAGTTATAAACATTGGCAGCTCTCGCCTGGTCTAATGAGGCCAGTTGCAACAACAAACAGAAAAAGAGGACGTTGGCAAGACCATGCTTTTCCCACCTCTCCTCTTCACCAGCTGAAGAGAAAAACAACGTGACATCCCCAAACGTCAAATAGACCATGACAGAATCCGAATTCTCAGAAAGCGGATGTTTTCGTAAGCAGCTGGTTATCACTGAAGATAACTAACAGCAATAGGTCTGTGATGAATGTCCCAGTTAGGAACACATGGACCTTCCAGAAGCTTTGGGGTGAAGCAATTTCTGTTATGGATTTCATGGCTTTTATTATAGGACGGCCTGTGATCCTGGGCGAGGGGGGGATGCCCAGCGTCTCTGCACAATTATTACCTCTAGTTTGTTTTTCACTGGCGTTGATTTCTTATCAGCCTCTCCTTCTAGGGGACTGACATGGGATTATGGATCCATACACCCAGGAAATTTCTTACCCGACTGAATTAAGAGAGTTCATTTGCGTGACAGTTCTCCCAAGAACCGTTACAATGTGCTTTATTTTGTCACCAATAGCGTAAATCTCTATTACTCATTTTTTTTTTTTGACATTCCTTTTTCTACCACCCTCTCTCTACAGCTGCTTGCGCAGGCATGTAAGGCAAGAAAGGGAAAGGTTTTAAATCCAAATCCAAAAGGCTGGGTCTAAGGGACAGTTCTGCCTCATAGCCATTGAGCATGGACGTTCCACTTACTGCTCTCTGCTACAATTTTCCTGCCTCCAAAATGGAAATCATTTGTCTCCCACCCACCTTATAAAGCTGCTTTGAAGATATGAATCCATCATGATCCTGCCCTCCCCCCATCACTCTGTCTCTTGGACTTCATGCTGTTCTCTTTCCTTTTTTTAAAAAAAATTTATTTATTTTTGGGAGAGAGAGAGAGAGAGAGAGAGAGACAGAGTGCAAATGGGGGAGGGGCAGAGAGAGAGAGAGGGAGACACAGAATCCGAAGCAGGCTGCAGGCTCTGAGCTGTCAGCACAGAGCCCGGCGCTGGGCTCGAACCCATGAACCTTGAGATCATGACCTGAGCCGAAGTTGGACGCTTAACCGACTGAGCCACCAAGGCGCCCTGCTGTTCTCGCTTACTGACTGCTCATGCTCGGCTTTTCTGAGATTCCTCTCTTCCCTCCCCCGCTGTGTCCACCCCATCTCATCTCTCCTTATTTTCAACGTGTCTGGCTCCAATCTCAGTACCCACACGAGCTGCTCCCGCAGAGGCCCCCTCACCAATCCGCCTGCCTCGGTTTCTCTTATTCACCTGACGCTACCTGATCCAGAAACACGCTCCTGTTCTCCATGGCTTTTCATGGCTCTGATACATTATCTCTATTTGGTATATGTTGCTGCGTATAAAATAAGACACAGAGGATTCAGCCGTCTGGCCAAGCATCTCCTGTAACCAGCCTGACCACCCCGCTCCTTCCACCATGACCTCCCCAGCCTTCCCCTTCCTAGCCAGTCTGAACTCTTGCCATTCCCTGCGTTTCGCTCGTAACATCCACCGTTTGCTCCTGCAGCCCCTGGGGGAGCTTCGAGCTTCCTCCTGGAACACCGTTTCCAGTCTCCTCCTCCCCGTTGTTTCTTAATCCCTCACAGCTCAGTTCAAGTCCAACCTCCAAGTTCAACTCTCTGGAGATCAGCGCCTCTCTACCCCATCAGCTGTTCATCATCTGTGCCTCTCTTGTTCCACTTAGGTTTACTTCCCCTACCATTCGGTTGTTTGCTACATGCCCGTCAGTATCATAAAGTCCTGGGGGGCAAGCACTGGGTCTGACTGGCTCATCAGAAAGCCACCCCCTCCAGCCCCCCAGCAGCTAGCACTCTCTAGCGGACTCTCTGTAAGTACACCTTTGAATCAAGAGGGCCATTTGGAGCCAGAGCTAGTGCTGTGACATGGGCATGTCTGGACACGTCTGGCCTTCCCAGGGCCACGGTGCATAAAGACTGGGAAAGAGCCCATCCCTGAGGGAGAAAAGGTGAGCAGAGAGGCTTGGCCCCCTCACAAAGCCCTAGTCATGGTGGCAGGGGCTTGGATTTCAAGTAGAGCATAATGTTTGCCTTTCAGCTTTGTCTCCTCGCCCATGATCTGTTTACTAAAAAAAAAAAAAAAAAAAAAATCAAGAAGCCTTTGGAACACAAATAGCGCCATTTAAAAGTCTCTGTTGGGGCACACGGGTGGCTCAAGTAAGTTAAGCATCTGACTTTGGCTCAGGTCCTGATCTCGTGGTTTGTGGGTTCGAGCCCTGCGTCGGGCTCTGTGCTGACAGCTTGGAGCCTGGAGCCTGCTTCCAATTCTGTGTCTCCTCCTCTCTCTGCCCCTCCCCTTGCTCGCTCTCTCTCTCTCTCAAAAATAAACATTAAGAAAATTTTTGTAATTTATTTTTAAAATTAAAACACTGGGAGTGGAGAGGAAGGATTACTTGGACTCCATAGGAGAAATGCCTTTGGTATTGGAGGGGCCCGAGGACACGGGGCTGTTGCTTTGCGGCCTTAAAAACGCAGCTCGGGGCTTCTGGGTGGCTCAGTCGGTTAAGCGTCCGACTTCGGTTCAGGTCACGATCTCGGGGTTCGTGGGTTCAAGCCCCGCGTCGGGTTCTGTGCTGACAGCTCAGAGCCTGGAGCTTGTTTCAGATTCTGTTTCTCCCTCTCTTTCTGCCCCTCCCCCACTCGTGCTCTGTCTCTCGGTCTCAAAAATAAACAAACTATAAAAAAAAAAGCCCTGCAGCTCATCAGAACCCCAATGGGGCCAGCAGAAAAGACACAATAATAATAATAATATTAATAATAATAATAATAATGCAGATGATCCAAAGAACTACTCCTTTACCTCTAAAGACCCCCGGAAGTAATCTGGGGAGAGCCAGGAATTGTAGAAGCTAAAGATCCTGGCCAATCCCAATATGGCCAAGAGCAAGAGAAGAGCGGGGATCACACGTGGCAGGAATGAGCAGGTAAGAGTTCAAGGTGATGCACACAGAAGAACTGTTCAAAGCCCATACGGATCACCGGGTGGGGCTGTTATGATGGATTGGGTCCGCAGATTTCCCGTTTGTATGCACCCGGTCTCACAGTCTTGTCACTCTAGGATTAACCTGTCTCCTGGGACCTCTCTCGCCTCTTCTGTCAGATTTTTTTTCATCGTTCCCCCTTTATGTGTTACATCTGTTTGCATCATCCCTGTAAGGCTGCTACAAATAAATCTGTTGAGCCATGGGAACTTGTGTCACAGTCACAAGAAACCCTTTGTTTGTCATTGCAAATACGGGCTTATCAGACACGAACAACGGAGGGGGGCAGGGGCACCCTTGCTGTATGTGCCTGGAGTGTGGGACCCGGCGGAAGTGGCAGTGGGGAGAGGAAGGAGCCTGGAAAGATGGACTTCCCTGCATAACGGCTCCTCATTTCTCATGCCTGATGATTATTAATTACATTTGTGCATTGATACAATTTGCCAGTTTTCGGAGGAGGCGAATCGTGCTTAGTCGTCTTGGCATTTTTAAATGTAAATGAAAAATCACCCGGTGCTCTGAGCCAGGAGCGAGAAAGATAAATAACACCAGGAAGCTGGTCGTTGCCCGTCTGTCATAAAATTTCATTAGTTTTGACAGCCTGTACAACACGGGCGATGAATGAATGCTAACTATACTTCCTTGTCTGCCCGCGCCCAGAAGTCACCGGTGCTGCGCAGACCAGTTCCACCTGCCAGGGTTTCGCGAGGAAGGACCCATGGGTCTCCGCAAGCCCCACGGGGACCCCAGGACACCCTCCTTGGGTAGTAGGCGCCCAGCATCTCCGTCCACGCGGGATGACTGTCTCGTGGGACTCATTCATTAACAAATACTCCTTGATGCTTCCTTCCATGGGCCGGGCACAGCTCCGAGCAGGGTGCAGGTAAGAGCGTCCACTGAACCAGATGGTGAGAAGTGCCAGGCGGCAAACACACCAGGGAAAGCAGAGAGGGGGTCCTGCCCTTGGCTGCCTGAGGGATGCCCCGGCAGGTTGTCTCACGGACCACAGAAGCCGTGTGGGCATTCAGGTCCCCCAAACGGTGACAGCCCAGGAGGCCTGAGTCTCTTGGGGTGACTGACATAAAGCCACTTCTGCTTCCTCTTCCCTCTCCTCCTTTCCTGAACAATTCAGCCATAAGGCTGTCGGGTGGGACAGAACAAAAGTCAGCATCTCTGCAGGAAGGAAAGGGAAACATGGTGGCCCAAGGGTATCAGAGTCCATGAAGGGTGACAGGAGTGTCCCTGCAAAGTGATGGCCTGGCTGGGAGGGGTGGTGGTGGTGTCTGAACCTGATGGTGGGTGTTAGGGACCCGGCAGGAGGAGGAGGACATGCATGTATGCCAGCAGCAAGCGTGGGGACTCGGGGTCAAAGCCGGAAGGGGGTGTCCCCATAGAGGGGCGGCCAGGCATCAGGAATCAGCCACAGCAGGGTGAGGAGAGCATGTGCTTGTGGGGCTGCTCGGCATGGGGACTCAAAGCCCCCACGAGGCAAGGAGAAAACTGCCACAAAGGGGTGTCCGAGCTCGAGCAGAATGAGGAGGGCATCCACAGGGGGACTCAGCGGAAGGGGAAATGGTCACGTACAAAAGCAGTGATCAAATGAGCAAATAAATTAAGGTAATGGGAGCCTACTTTCTAGCTGTCAGAGGAAGGAGGTGCACATATGGGGAAAGGGGGACAACTAGAATAAAGCCTGTGCTGTTGGACTGGAATTGGAGGGATCAGAGGAGACACGTCGTTTCCAATTTATAGAGATAGACATCGAAATAAATACAGATGAATATACACATTCCCTGGCTGAGTCCCTTGAGAGCCTGGGAGCAAGAACACCCAATAAATGCAACTTCCTTTCTCATGGGTGTGGTGGAGCTGGTAATAGAAAAGCTTAGAGATGCCTGTGGTATCTTTAAATCAGAGAAGGAAAGTAAAGCAATGGGATCCTGATAGCATTATTTGAAGCTCTGGATCCAGCATGCCTGAAGCTTATCTTCTAACTGAACACATCTCTTTTTTTCTTTTCTTTCTCTTTCCTTCTTCCTTCTCTTTTTCCTTTTTCTTTCTCTTTCTTCCTTCCTTTCTTTCTTTTTTCCTTTCTTTCTTTCTCCTCCTTCCTTCTTTCCTTTTTCTTTCTTTCTTTTTCTTCTTTCTTTCTCCTTCCTTCTCTTTTTCCTTTTTCTTCTTTCTCTTTCTTTCTTTTCCTTCCTTCCTTCCTCCCTTCCTCCCTTCCTCCCTCCCTCCCTGCCTGCCTGCCTGCAGGGTTAGTTGAATTGTTGGCACTTGCAGTGAAAGAGTTGCATTAATACTCTCAAAAAAAAAAAAAATCCTGACAATTGGTCTTAATTGAATCACAACCTCAGATATTCCAGGCATCCTGCTTTTTAAAAGGCATTTCTATATCCATGTCGTCATTTATTTAACAAACATTTCTTGGGTGTCTACTAAGTGTCAGACACTATTCTGGGTTCTTAGGATACACCAGTAAAAGAAAACTGACAAGCATCCCTGACCTGTGGGATTGACATTCCAGCGGAGCAAGACAGAAAATAAACAACAAACGATAACTAAATAAATAGAAGAGTATAAATGCTGTGGTGTGGTGGGAGGAGAAAGAAACAGCAGAGCATGGTAAGGGGGAGACAGACATTCCAACACAGAAAGTGGGATTTGCAGTTTTAAATCGAATAGGCAGGGTAGAACACAGTGAGAAGGTTACACCTGAGCAAAACCTGGAAAATGAGGGAGTCAGAATATATCGGGGGTGGAGGGAAACTGCCAGGGCAAAGGTCCTGAGGCAGAACTGGGTCTAGTGTATTCAAGGAACAGTTAGAAGACACTGTGGGCAGAGCGGCATCGGGGGAGAGTGGTTGGTTGTCATAAAGGGAAACACTGGGGGACTGGGTAAGAGCCTAAAGACATTTTAAACAGTCAAGTTTGACTCTGAATGAAAGAAGTCAGCAGTAGGTAAGAGCAGAGGGAACGGGTAGAAGGAACCCAGGTGAGAGATGCTGGTGGCTCAGGCCAAGGTACTTCCAGGGAAGAGGGGAGTCGAAAATAATTCCAGCTCTGGCTATGATCTCACGGTTCGTGAGTTTGAGCCCCTCAACGGGCTCTGTGCTGACAGCGCAGAGCCTGCTTGGGATTCTGTCTCCCTCTCTCTCTCTGCCCCTCCCACTTGCTCTCTAGCTCTCTCTCAAAATAAATAAAAATAAACTTTAAAGGGACACCTGGGTGGCTCAGTTGGTTAAGCATTCGACTTCGGCTCAGGTCATGATCTTGCAGTCTGTGAGTTCAAGCCCCGCGTCGGGCTCTGTGCTGACAGCTCAGAGCCTGGAGCCTGCTTTGGATTCTGTGTCTCCCTCTCCCTCTGTCCCTCCCCTGCTTGTGCTCTGTGTCTCTTTCTGTCTCTCAAAAATAAATAAGCATTGAAAAAAATTTAAAAACAAAATAAACTTTAAAAATATAATTCCAGGGTTTTGTGCCTGAGCACCTATAATGAGGAACTAAATGGGAAATGCCACAGGAGGAGAGATTTATGGGCAGAAGATCAGGAGATCAGTTCTGGACAAGTTGAGTTTGAAAAGTCTCTTAGACATCCGAGCCCAGGTGCTATGTAGCGATTATATATAAGAAGCCAGAGTTCCAGAGATGAATTAGGACAATTTTAACTCCTGCAAACTTTCACAAAATTAGCTTATATTTAACAGTGTATTGGAGGATGAGCTTCTAAGTGCAATGCCGTAAAGATCCGGCCAGAAGATCGTAAAACCCTCACTTGGGATTTCCAATGCTGTTGTCTTCACCGTGCCTTTCCCTAGGCCAGTGGTTCTGAGTGTGGTCTGGTCACCCCGGGGGGATCTGGGAGATGAAAATTATTTTCATAATAGCAAGGCATTATTCACCTTTTTCCGTTCTCGTTCGTTCCTGAGCACACAGTGGAGGTCTCCAGAGGTTACGTCTCGAGTGATACCATAGTGAATTGAAGGCAGGAGTAGACCTGCACACATTGCTGTCTTCTGTGAAGCTGTGATACTGTGATATAAGAAGAAATGCATATTTGGGGGGAGTTGCCTGGGTGGCTCAGTGGGTTAAGCATCTGACTCTTGAGTTCGCTGAGGTCACGATCTCACGATTCATGAGTTCAAGCCTGGTGTCGGGCTCTGTACTGACAGTGTGGAGCCCGCTTGGGATTCTCTCTCTCTCTCTCTCTCTCTCTCTCTGCTCCCCCCACTTGCCCCCCTTAAAATAAATAAATAAACTTAAAAAAAAAGAAAGAAACATATATTTGGTCTTTGTCCTTGGTTCCTGGCATAGGATTTTTTAAAAGCCTGAGTGAGAGGAGTGAGAGGAGCCTCCCATGTATTCATGAGGAGCCCTTTTCAAGCTTACTTGTGTTTGTGCTGATAAGGGGACTCCTGGTGCCCCTAGAGCTTCAGTGGGGGCTGGTAGGAGAGAAGCCAACCGCACGATGACAGGGAAGGGATACAGGCTGGAAACTGAGCTCATCACCAATAGCCGATGATTTGATCAATCGTGACTGCTTCACGAAATCTCTGTAAAAACCCCTGAACTACAAGGTTTCAAGAACTTCCGAGTTGAAGCTGCGGGGCAGGTGGTGGGCTCAGAGAGGAGAGGGGAGCTCGGTGCATCTGCCCCTGCGCCCCTCCCTAGGTATCTTCTCCATTTGGTCGTTCATTTGTATCCTTTAAAATAAACCAATAGGGGCACCTGGATGGCTCAGTCGGTTGAGCATCCGGCTTCAGCTCAGGTCATGATCTCGCGGTTTGTGGGTTCGAGCCCCACGTCGGGCTCTGTGCTGACAGCTCAGAGTCTGGAGCCTGTCTTTGGATTCTGTGTCTCCCTCTCTCTCTGACCCTCCCCTGCTCACACTGTCTCTCTCTCTCTCAAAAATAAATAAAACATTAAAAAAATTTTTAAATAAGCCAATAAATCCAGGCAACATGTTCCCCTGAATTCTGTGAGCCTTTCCACCAAATGATCAAACCTGAGCAGGGGGTCATGGGAACCAATGGACAGCCAACCGGTGAGAAGTATGGGAGCCCGCGGTCTGTGGCTGGCATCTGAAGCACCAGGCTGACAATAGACTGACCTGTGTCCCTGGAGGTCAGACGTGTGGTCCACTCAGGGGACAAGATTCTCCTTAGGAGCTCCATGGGCAGGCGCTTGCGGTCCAGGAAGGGGGCCCTATTCATCCAGACTAGGCCTGTCACCGAGAGAGAGAGAGAGAGAGAGAGAGAGAGAGGCTTCTTCACCCTCGGCTGGTTTGTGGTGAGATCATCTGGACCTCCCACATTCACCCCCAGCATTTTCCCCACCACTGTGGGCTTGATGCCATATAAGTATTGTCTTGCTTCCTCTCCAGAACTTTCCACCTATACAGTGATCATTTTGTAAATTATCACGCATATCCAACACACACACACACACACACACACACACGCACACACACATACAGAGGCTGGATATAGAGGAGATCCAGATCTAAAATCAACAAACTTAAGAAAAACAGAAATGTTAACTTTGAACTTGAAATGTCAGGATGAGCCCTATGAAATAACACAATAGATATAAACTCGTCTCTGCCCCTGGTTCCTGGCACTGAGCTCCAAAAACCCTTGTAATTTCCTGGGTGATAGGAGTGTCTTCTCTTCCACAGAGTGGACTCTCGGTGGATTCCGGAATGGTTTCAGTATGGGGCTGGGGGCCAGACAGACCAAGCCAGGATTGAAAGCTCAGAACTTTCAGCCCCCTCTCCCATCCCCTGGCAAGGGGAGAGGGGTTGGAGATTGAGTTAATGATCCATGAGGAGCCTGCATAATAAAACCTCCATAAAAATCCTGAAAGTACGGGGTCTGGGACTGCCGGGTGGGTAAACACATCTACCCGCGCTGCGGGTGGCGCGCCCCAACTCCGCGAGGGTTGGAACTCTTTCACTCGTGATACTTCTGGATCTTGCCCTATGTATCCCTTCACCTGGCTGTTCGTTCCCACCCTTTGTTGTATTCTATATTAAAAAAAAAATTAAACGTATTTCCCTGAGTTCTGTGAGCCATCCCAGCACATAATCACATATAAAGAGGCGGTTGTGGGAACTCCTGTTTGTAGCTGGTTAAGACTGGTTAAAATATAATTAGTTTATACTATTAAGGGGGAAAAAAAACATGGTGCTACCTTTTATACAAAAAGAGGTAATGTGGGGGTGCCTGGGTGGCTCAGTTGGTTAAGCATCCGACTCTTGATTTTGGCTCAGTCATCTCACAGTTCATGAGATGGAGACTCGCACTGGGCTCCATGCTGACACTACGGAGCCTACTTAAAGATTCTCTATCCCTCTTTCTCTCTGCCCCTCCCCTGCTTGCGCTCTATTGCTTTAAAAAATAAACTTAAAAAGGGGAGAAATATGAATATAATATTCATACTGCTTGGTTTTGCAAAAAAATCACTAAATATTTAAAATTACCTATAGGGGAAGGTAAGGAATAGGGTCAAGGGGACAGAAATGAAAACACAACTTTTCTAAATATGAATAATTAGTTTTGACTTTGGAATCATATCGATGTCTTACATATTCAAAAGCAAAAGGAATATAAAAAAGAAATCCCTAAAAATTCAAAACAAATTTAAATAAATAAACCTAACTATATTAATTAATATATAGAATTAATCAATCAGAAGTACAGGTGGGGACCCAAGACTTACGGCTGGTGTCTGAAATGGAGGGGGAGGGGCAGCCCTGTGGGATGGGGCCCTTAACTTGTGGGGTCTAAGGCTGAACCCCAGTAGATAGTATCTGAATTGAAGTGCATGATAGGATGTCCAGCTGGGGCTACAGAGCATCGAGTGATGCAAGGGTTTTTCCAGAGGCGCTTGAATATGTGAGTCATAGAGAAACGCAGGGTGTGTCCTTCCAAACTAGCCCATAGGGCGTATATGTGAGTATTTCCCCCAGTTCTGTCCTCTGAGAACTTGGAACAGTTTTACCCAAAAAGCAAAGCATATGCAGCGCCCAGGTCTTGATTTCTAAAACCCGTTATTCACTAACAGAAATCGGGGTTCCTTAGAAAACTGGTCGGAGCAGGGAGCCTACAAGGTGAGCCTACGAAATGTCACAGTGTCAGAAAGCAATTCTTTGGTTCTGCCCCATGGGGTTATGCGACAAGTTCACAGGAACTGCTTGAAGACACTCCCACTGCTCCTATTTAGGGTGATCTGAGCATGGAGAAGAATAATGATTGCTCTTGAGTAAACAAAACCCCACGGTGCTACACTGATAATAACAGAGAAGAAAAGAAAACTTGCTTTTGGCTTAGATAATAAAAAATATGA
The DNA here is from genome assembly GCA_028646485.1 of Cryptoprocta ferox. Taxonomy (NCBI): domain Eukaryota; kingdom Metazoa; phylum Chordata; class Mammalia; order Carnivora; family Eupleridae; genus Cryptoprocta; species Cryptoprocta ferox. Next base: position 7,113,343 of record CM053565.1, read on the forward strand.
TGAAGAACCACAAAACAGTGAATTTCACAAAAATCTGACAATGAGAAAGGAGGCGGGAGGGGGGGTGACAGGTGGTTAACACAATTCGCTCTATCTTCATTTGTGATGAAAGTTTCTATGGGTTATCTTAATTTTTAATAAGCAAACAAAAAACGAACAAAAGGACTTAAATCTGCCACAAGATAAATGTAACAATCCATCTAAAAAAGGCTAGAAGGATGAAAAATCAAAATCAGTTACCTATAGTTGATGGCATTACGAATGATTTTTTTAAAATTCATTTTTGAAAGAGAGATAGAATGCGAGTGGGGGAGGATCAGAGAGAGAGGGAGACACAGAATCTGAAGCAGGCTCCAGGCTCCGAGCTGTCAGCACAGAGCACGACGCAGGGCTTGAACCCACGAGCAGTGAGATCATGACCCGAGCCGAAATTGGACGCTGAACCGACTGAGCCACCCAGGCGCCCCTCATTATGAATGATTTTAAATTCTCTTCCTTATGCCTTTTCCCCCTAATTTTCTACAATAAATATTACCCTAGTAACATGAAGAAAACAAAGCTATGTGTAACCTAGTGACACACAGAAATGTCCACAATGCTAGCGGAGCCTACACAGGATAGCACAAGGCGGTATCTATCAAGATCTTTTATGATTTAATTTTATGTATTTCTATTTTTTCTTACATCTATCTTTCCTCCCTTCTTTCTTTCATTTTCAAAGAGATACTGTAGCATCAAAAAGCTTACTTACTGATGGCTAGATTGGGCACAACTCTTTGATTAATGCACTTACACTAGTTTATACAGGTCTGGGTTTCATCTCTAAAGCAATATTCACGAAGAAGATAGGAAAGTGTATGAGATTGGACAGCCAACTAATGAGGGAAATATTTTTTTTCCAATACCAAAATATATCTGGAACTCCTCTTGAGTTCTTAAGGGTTGATGTCACATTTCTTAAGTAGCTTCAATAACATAAATCTTTCAGTTTTGAGGATGAATCTCCTTTCTGGAAACAACCAAAACTCATCCAGAGCCAAGTCTGATGAATAAGGTGGTTGATCATGCAGGGAACTATTTTGGGGTTTACAAAGTGAGGTGCAATTACAGAGTGACGAAATCGAAAATATAAACAGGCTCAGAAGTAATTCCACAGTGGAATTCTTCAAGCGTTTTGAGGCATTTTGGGAGTGGGGGAAAGAAGTACAGCCTCTCCCAGTGAGTATTTTGAAAGAACACCCATTTGTTATCATTTCTTATCCATTTCTCTCACCGAAGGAGGATTATGATAGTCACTAATGCCCCCCAAGGGGAGCCCCTCACTTGGCACAACTATGTGTCCTTTCCCACTCTGGACGATGGTCCGAAATCCTGTCCTCTCCTTATAGAACCGGGTTCAACCATCTGGAATGGTCAACTCTTCCACATTTCACTTCAGTTTTGGAGGGGGCACCCTCACCTCTCTAGGCAGGATCATTAGATAATGATTCCACACCTTCCATTAGTCTTGCCAACAAAGAGTTAGTCATTCTGGAGTTACAATGATTTCTTCTTCAAAGAAGTCTCTGGGTTGGGTTCATCTCCTCCTCGGATGAGTTGTGCTCCTGGGGCTACCTTTGGCCTAGAGTCTTCTCTCTATGGAGCTGGAGCCTGGGGACCAGAAGAGCCTTTGCCATTCACATCAGAAAGTGCCTCTTCCCAGCTTTTGACTCAGCATTTTTTTTTCTATATCAGAAATCCCAGGCCACCGATATCTCAGGGGACTCATTCCAACAGGATGAGCTGAGGCAGAGAGGGGAGGGCGCTAGCAGGGGACACCCGCAGTGCCAGTCTTACTGTCTTCCAGATTCCTGACAAGAAGGTAACTAGGGTCCTGGAGTGTGGCTGAGCTGGACGCATCACGATCTCGCAGTTCATGGGTTCGAGCCCTGCGTCGGGCTCTGTGCTGACAGCTCAGACCCTGGAGCCTGTTTTGGATTCTGTGTCTCCCTCTCTCTCTCTGCTCCTCCCCCACTTGCGCTCTGCCTCTCTCTCTTTCAAAAATAAACATTTAAAAATTGTTTTAAATAAAAAAAAACTTTGCAAAGCAGAATATCATGACAAGAGCAGGTTGATATGAGACAAATTCCAGCCTAAAAAAATGCAGTCAAGCTTTTAAAAAAAATTAAATTTCAAAAAATAAAAAGAGTGGGTGAGGAGTATAAGATTGTGAAAGCCACTTTGACTGCACATTTCCTTAACCAGACTCTGTACGCACTGTTGACTGAACTTGGTTCTAGTTTCAGCAGACAGTATTAGTTTCAAAGGCTCTTTTTTTTTTGTCAAACTAAGTTTATAAACACAGCTATTTGCTAATAAATGTGACCTTTAAAACACATTACTCTAAACACAGACTTACTCTGTGTCCAGCTGAAAGGTTGGGGGAAGGTGGGTATGGGAGGGAAGACCTGGAGAAAAGTCTGGAAGGAACCATACACAGCCTCTCCTCAACCATTCAGACCTTTAACAAACCTCCAATGGCCCATTTCTGCTCAAGATGTCACCAGTGCTTTCATTTCTCAACAAATTTCTTTTTAATCTCTTGAGTATTTACTACGTGGAAGGTGCTAGATGAGGATAGCAAAGATACAGAAATCAACGGGACACAGTCATTGTCTTTAGTGCACACACAGCCGTAAGATACCCACAGAAAACAATATCAATTATGGTGACATTTAAGAGGTCCAGTATATAAGGTGTCTGCATAAAGCCATGCTCTGAAGGGGAAGAGATCAGCTTTAAGGACATTGACGTTTGAGTGAGTCCTGGAAAGACCGTTGGCTTCTTGGACATCATTCCAAGCAGAGCAAACAACGTGAATACAGCTAAAAAGCAAGGGGGAGTGAATTAATGTTAACTGAGCACCTAATGTGTACAAGGCACTCTGCTACCTCTAAAGGCAAATTAATTAACTAATTAATTAAGGCGAGCTTGATCGGAGCAGTTGTTTGATTACTTGGAAAGGGGAACTTATGAAGATTCGTAAGTTCAAATAGCTGTGGTATCAAAACTTGCATAAAGCAGGAAATAAGAATAGATCGTGCTACAACCAAATACCACTTGAAGGACTGCAGGGCCATTCAAAAGCATTGTCTGTGGTCTGTCTGTCTCCACCCAAAATATGGGGGGAGACAGAGGAATCAGGCTGGGAAGGTTGGTAGAAATGATTTTATGAAGTATCTTGAATGCTCAAATTGGAAATTTATGGTTTGGGTTGAAGACATTGGGAGTCGCCTCAGGGTTTGAGGGCGGGCGTAACTCTAAGTGATGTTTGAGAAATTCACAGAGCAGCAAAGTCGAGCAGTAGACACACGGAAGTGGGGGGATATTGAAGAAAGGGAGACGCAGTAAGTTCTGGGCATGGGTTTGTTTAACACTGATGTACCAGGTAGTCTCTTTCTTTCATTCTTTTAAGTTTTTTAATTTATTTTGAGAGAGAGAGAGATAGAGCGAGAGAGAGCACGTGCAAGTGGGGGAGGGGCAGAGAGCAGAAGAGAGAGAATCCCACGTGGACTCCATACACTCAGTGCAGAGCCCGATGTGGGGCTTGAACTCGTGAACTGTGAGATCATGGCCTGAGCTGAAATCAAGAGTTGGACACTTAACAGACATCTTAATTGACACTTAATTGACATCTCTTGATGTCAATCTACCTTCGACTCCACTGAACATTCTAGGACAGCCTTTTTGTCTCCTTTCAATTATTCCCTTAACTCCGTCAGCAGTCTGCTCGTCTCAGTCTGCCTTGTTTTCCACCTATCCTAAAATGGGTTTCTCCATCTGGTGATGAAAATCCTGTTCTCAGCTCTTTACAGACTACCTTCATGGCGTCCTCTGAGGAAGCTCACTGCTCTACAACACCTAAAACCACATTCCAACACCCCACGCAGCCCGTTACGTTATTAGCGGCCTAATAATTATTTGTGGCTAAGTGAATCCCCATGTTACAGATGGGAAAAGAGAGGCATGGTGAGGTTAGGTAAGTTGCTCACAGTCTTAAGTTTGGGAGCTGAGCTGCCCATTCAGAGAGGGCAGTCTTGTTATAATTGTTTGTCTATTTCGAACATGTTCTTTTTTGTTTACATTTATTTATTTTATTTATTTTGAGAGAGAGTACAAGGTAGGAGCACAGAGAGAGAGAGAGAGAGAGAGAGAGAGAGGTAGAGAGAATCCCAAGCAGGCTCTGTGCTGTCAGAGCAGAGTCCGACTCAGGGCTCCATCCCACGGACCACGAGATCATGAGCTGAGCCCAAATCAAGAGTCTGCTGCTTAACCCCCCGTGCCACCCAGAAGCCCCTGTTCCAGAGAGATGCAATCGTTCTCTCTTTTCACTAACTGAATACCTTCATTGGCCTTGCTTGGCATTTACCAATTCTTACCAGTTTATGAGTCCAATAATCCAAAACTTTCTTAAATGTTCCTGGAGCTCAGTGATCTTCATCGTCTGGTTGGGAGCACGTAACGTAGCTTCACTTGGGTGTCCTGAAAACATCGTGGGTTTCGTGCTTCCTTCTCTCTGGACCTTCATCTCTGGGTTTCTGGGTTACTAGGCCTGGAGTTGCGAGAACCAGGAAATCATTCATTGAGACACAAAGAACAGATGGATTGAATCATAAAAAAGGTGAGTGGGAGGAAATTGGTTAGCATTCCAGTTCTTGTGTGTCCACATACAACAGTGTGGCGGGCGCGGCATGTGCACACACACACACACACACACACACAATCTCTGTGTGCAATTAGTCTTCTGCCATCACTTTTATAATAAACCATCTGTTTTGTTATCCCTATGCTTAGCACTTCTGAGTTCTATTTTTACAATTTTTTTCCACATTTATTTATTTTTGAGACAGAGCGAGACAGAGGGTGAGTAGGAGAGGGGTAGCGGGGGGGACACAAAATTCAAAGCAGGCTCCAGGCTCCGAGCTGTCATCACAGAGCCCGACACGGGGCTTGAACTCATGGACTGTGAGATCATGACCTGAGCTGAAGTCGGACACTCAACTGACTGAGCCACCCAGGCGCCCTAGCACTTTTGAGTTCTTAAGTGTAGCATAATTGCATTATTGCATAAATTTTTTAAGTTACTAGGGGTTTTTGGCAATTTTAGGAGTTCTAGATTTTTGGTTTTCATTCTTCCCCAATAGATTGTATGATCGTTGAAGACATGAAGCAGATTTCTTTCACTGGAATTTCCTTTCCATTTTCCCCCAGCACAGGCTAGAACATAGAGGGGATACTAAATAAATTCTGCACGCGTGCGTGCGCACACACACACACACACATACATGGTAGAGGCTCGCTCCCTTTCAAATACCAGTTATATAAATTGTACTTTGGACCCAGAATTTTCTATTCTGTTGACTGACTCCCCTGTAACGTTTCACCAAGAAGAAAGCAAATTACTTAGCTTTCTATTTGTCATGTTCTGCAGTAATGGGCTTTCTTTATTTTTAGCCCGTTTGAACCAAGGACACATATGCCATGGCTCTTTCGCAGGGTTTCGAAGACTGAATTACAGTCTTATGGCAAGCAAGCAAGATTCTAATTTTATATATTAGCTGTAAATATAGCTATTTAGCATCTAGACTATACTGGATCATGTAGGCATGCTGTATACTTAATAAAGGCAGTTCGTAAACCCTCACAAACTCTTAGACTTAACTGAGATAGAAGAAAATGTAATAAACCTAAGATAAATTAATAATATAAACTATGAATTAGACAAATGACAAATAAGTAGTTCAGACAATGAGGATTATATGAGATCAAAAAGTGTTTACTCTGGGCCAAAATGGTTCAAAAAAAATCTCACAGAACTGAGACTTCACCTGAAAGAATGCCTCTATTTTGGGGGCACCTGGGTGGCTAAGTCAGTTAGGCAACCCACTTCTGCTCAGGTCATAATCTTGCAGTTGGTGAGTTTGAGCCCTGCATCGGGCTCTGTGCTGACAGCTCAGAGCCTGGAGACTGCTTTGGATTCTGTGTCTCCCTCTCTCTCTCTGCCCCTCCCCCACTCATGCTCTGTCTCTCAAAAATAAATAAACGTTCAAAAAATAAATAAATAAAGGTCTGGGGCACCTGGGTGGCTCAGTCGGTTAAGCATCCAACTCAGGTCTTGATCTCATGGTCCACGCCTTCAAGGCCCGAGTCAGGCTCAGTGCTGACAGCCCAGAGCCTAGAACCTGCTTCAGATTCTATGTCTTCCTCTCTCTCTGCAACTCCCCCACTCATGCTCTGTCTCCCTCTCTCTCTCAAAAATAAACAAACATTAAAAAATTAAAAAAGAAAAACAAGATTGCTTGATAGTAAAATGAGCAAGGAATATACACAGGCAATTCACAAAATATGAAAACCGGAACATCACCGTAGCGTATGAAAACACACACAGCCTCATCGGCTGTTGAAGAAATGCTAAAGAAAATAAGTAACACTAACACAGCCAACACTTTAAATTGCCAAAATGGGGGCGCCTGGGTGGCTCAGTCGGTTAAGCGTCCGGCTTCGGCTCAGGTCATGATCTCACGGTTCGTGGGTTCGAGCCCCACGTCGGGCTCTGTGCTGACGGCTCAGAGCCTGGAGCCTGTCTTCGGATTCTGTGTCTCCCTCTCTCTCTGACTCTCCCCTGCTCGCGCTGTCTCTCTCTGTCTCTCAAAAATAAATAAAAAACATAAAAAAAAAATTTAAATTGCCAAAATGTTTAAGACGATAAAGCCCAGAATTGGCAATATTTCTCAAATTCGGCACAATTTGTACAGGAAAATATACATCAAATCCTACATAATCTATATATCATTTGCCCCAGTAATTCTACATGTCGAATTTATCTTAGGAAATGATTAGGCAAAATGGAGCTTCAGGAATGTGAATCTCAGGATTGTTTATAAAAGTGAAAAATTGAAATCTACATAAATGTGCTGAAATGGGCAATTAGCTTAATGGATTATGGTGTGTTCGTGTGGTAGAATACTATGTGTTCACTAAATAGGATGCTTTAATCTTCAGGGATGTTTGTGACATATTGCTTGGTGAAAACAAAAGCGTCCAAGGCATGATTCCAATTTCATAACAAAAATAACATTTATGCGTGGAAAATAAAGCGGCCTTCCAAGACCAAAATGATCAAGCACGGGTCACTTGCTATCTATCTGCCAGATCGAATGAGGTTTTACAGTTCAATTCCAAAGCTTGGTATAATTAGTGATAGTTGTCAAGAAAACCAAGCAAACGACAATAGGAGATGTTTACGGACCCCAGGGAAAACAAAAGTTTTGTGATAAAGGAACAATTGTTTTCATGTGCAACTTCGCTCAGCTGTGAATAATAGCTACAGATCCTTAATAATGCAAACACTGACCACCACTTATATCAACAAATTTGATATAACGTGCTGCAGAAAATGGGAGAGGCTGTGTGTATAGAGGTGGTGTAAGAAAGCTAATTTCCCTTCTCCCATAAAAGAAAACCAATAGAAAATATACAGTAAGTAACTATATAAAAATAGTATTTAGAGGCATATACCAGAATAAATAATAAAAGGATTAAAAACAAGTACTGGGGCTTACAGATGGGATGTGGCAGTTCTCGTTAAAAGTACAATGCAGGGGCGCCTGGGTGGCTCAGCTGGTTAAGCGTCTGACTTCAGCTCAGGTCATGATCTCATGGTCCGTGAGTTCGAGCCCCGTGCCAGGCTCTGTGCTGACAGCTCAAGGCCTGGAGCCTGCTTCCGATTCTGTGTCTCCTCTCTCTCTGCCCCTCCCCACCCCCATGCTCTGTCTCTCTCTGTCTCTGAAAAATGAATAAACCTTAAAAAAATTTAAAAGTACAATGTAACTTTTCAACAAACATGTGCCTATGTCAATTCGATTTAAAAAATGCAAATTGATGTAAGAGTTGAGATTTTGACAAGAATTATTTTGATTTTCTACTTCACCTGGATTCAACAATGTGCCAGGTTTTACTTTACATGATTAGAAAAAAAATCAGCTTCGGGGCGCCTGGGTGGCTCAGTCGGTTAAGCATCTGGCTCTTGACTTTGGCTCAGGTCGTGATCTCACAGTTCGTGGGTTCGAGCCCCACAGTGAGCTCTGTACGGACAGTGTGGAGCCTGCCTGGGATTCTCTCCTTCGCTCTCTGCCCCTCCCCCGCTCACACGCTCTGTCTCTCTCCGAATAAAAATAAACTTAAAAAAGAAAAGAAAAGAAAAGAAAAGAAATCAGCTTCTAAACTAATATCATTCAGTCAAACAAAGGTTGGAATTCTTTCTCATTTACTGCCTTCGTCCAAGCTGCTGTAATAGAAGTCTACAGACTGGGTGGTTTTTCAACAGCAGAAATGGATTTCTCATAGTTCCGGGGGCTGGGAGGTCCTAGATCAAAATACCAGTAAGGTAGTCTACTGGTAAGGACTCTCGTCCTGGTTCATAGCCGTCCTGTTGCTGTGCACTGACGTGGTGAGGAGGAGCTGCAGGGCTCTCTGGAGACCTTTATTATAAGGGCACTAATTCCATTCACAAGCGCACCACCTTCAGGATCTAAGCACCTCCCAATGGCCCCACCATCACAGCAGACATCAGGAGTTCACTATATGAATTTGGGAGGACATAAAACATTCAGTCTATGCATTTACCTATCAGGTTTTTGAATGACTGTCCTATGCCAATGTTTACAAAACTAAAATGCAGTTAGGAGCAAAGTGCTTCCCGACTCCTGACGATCCAAATAAGTCGTGATGAATCAGACAAGAATCAGTGAGGCACTTCTCACAGGGGCAGATTTAAGATTTAACAGGTCTTAGATCTCATTAACATTTTTCAGACTCAGACATATAATGATCAAATGATCTAGCAATTCCACTATGCCCAAAATAATTGAAACTAGAGACTTGGGAACAGATATCTGTACACCTGTGTTTATAGCAGCATTATTTACAATAATAGCCAAACGGTGGCCACAGCCCAAGTGGTTATCGATGGAGGATGAATGGGTGAACAAAACGTGGTATATATATACACGGAAATATTATTCAACCTTGAAAAGGAAGGAGATTCTGCCACACGTGACGACATGGATGCACCCCGATGACATTATACTGAGTGGTTAAGCCAGCCACAAAAGGACAGATACTATACAATTCTCCTTATGTGAGGCACCTAGAGTCATCAAATTCATAGAGACAGAAAGTCGAATCATGGTTCCAGGGGCTGGGGGTAGGGGACGATGGAGGAGTTCGTGTTTAATAGACAGGGAGTTTGGGAAGATAAAAAAAAATTCTGAAAATGCAAAGTAGTAATGGTTGCATAACAATGTGCACTTAAGGCCTCTTAAATGCACTTAATGCCTCAAAACTGTATACTCAAAATGGTTTAAATGGTACACTGTATGTTATGTATATTTTATTGTAATAAAAAAAAAAAAAAACTATCACTGTGTTCTAGAAAAGGAAAAGAAACCCGACACGTCAGAAGTTAGGAGAGAGCTGTGGGTCACCGCGTATGTGAATGAGCTGATGTTCTAGTCATTAGGGGAGTTATCTAATCTGCTTATTTAGGAATCCAATCCTTGATGGATTGCTAACTCAGTGAAAACTGGGACAAATAATCTCTGCCCATTAGTCCAGAGAGACAATATGGAAGTTGTCTCAGCCATGAGTCTAGCTGGAAAATGAGAAGGCTAAATCAATAAATAATCCTCCCATGAAAACTCAACATACCAGGCCTGTGTGTTTAGAGTTTGTCCACACTGCATTCATGGTGTGGGAAATCCTTGAGCCAAAAAGTAATGTAAAATTGTTCTTGGGCTGCTGCTGGCTCTGGAGTATTGAGGAGAAGCAAACAAAAACACACGGGAGGGACTCTGACAACTCCGGCTGCCCAGATTCCCAAAGAAAAAGAAAGTCCCTCTTATAATCCCAAATTGAAAAGTGCACAAGGAAATTATTCATTGTGAATGGAAGTCAACAAAAATAGGAAACGTAAAAACTAGAGCCCCCAAATATGAAAAAATTTAAAAAGAATCTGAGAGTACCCTATGACATGAATGAATAAGGGTATTAAATGATACAGAAATAATGAGGTGGAAAAAGAATTAATGAACTGGAGGACAAATTTGAGGATATTGCCCAGAACACAGATGGAAAGATGTTAAAGGACAGGAAATTTTAAAGAGTAGTGAAAAGACATGGAATATAAATTTAAAAACCCCAATGTATATCTAATAGGAATTCCAGAAAGAGAGAATAAAAAGGAGGAAGAATTTAGAAGATAGTGTTGATAATTATAATAGCTTAGAATTACCTAGATTTTTATTAGAATGAATCTTCAGATTAAAGAAGCACAGTAAGTCTAAACATAATTAATAAAAATAAATTTACACTTAGATCATTATAGTGAAATTATATGAAACCTAAGGAAACTGAACTATCTTGGGGGACAGAGGGATAAATTATCAGTAACAGAACAACAACCTAAAGGCAATGAACTTTTGTCTTTTTTTCTTTTAGAGAGACAGAGAGAGGGCATGTGTGAGTGCGTGCATGAGCCAGAGAGGAGCAGAGGGAGAGGGAGAGAGAGAATCTGAAGCAGGCTCCACGCTCAGTGTGGTGTGGACACAGGGCTCCAGGTGGGGCTCGATCTCATGACCGTGAGATCATGACCTGAGCTGAAATCAAGTCAGATGCTCAAACAACTGAGCCACCTAGGTGCCCCAAATGCCAATGAAGGCATTGAATGATACGATATTATCATAATATGATAAAATGAAGGCATGGAATAGAGGCTGAGAGGCAAGGAGTAATAGCTTTAAAGTACTGAAGGAAAATCACCAGCAACGTAGAATTCTCCTATCAGCTACACTGAAAAGTGAGAGTGAAGTAAAGTGAGAAGGGTCTATGAGTGTTTGCCATCAGGAAAATAAAGCAAAAATAATATGCTTACCATGGGGCACACTCCATAGCCGGGAAACCTATAGGTAAAGCTAAATAGACATTGGTTCAAAATATAAAAAATACAAATATAATAATTTGGAGGATATCATTTAAAAATAAAATACTAACAAACCATAACATGCAAGTTGAATGGATGACAGCTATTGGAATTAAAGCATTCTGAGGTCCCTGTCATATTTCAAGTCATGGATGCATGTTAACATGCTAATGGCCAACGCTATGATAAATAGGAATACAATTTATGATTTCCAAAGAGAAGATAAAAAATAAGAGAATAAAGTAAACATTCACACACAGAAACAAATACACAAGTCTTGAAACAAATGCAGTATCATATTAAAATTTCATAGAGCTGGGTATTGGGTACACAGAATTTGTTATATCTGTAATGGTCTCTACTCTTATCTACATGTATGAAATACTTCATATAAATAATAGTAATAATAATAATGATATCGAAAACCTTACCTTCAAGTGAAGGAGAAGGCAGGAAGTTAAAGAAACTGAATCTAAAGAAAAACCTGATCAACCACAATAAAAGTAAAAGATTTTCTTATTAATTAAAATATGGAAAACCTACATCAAGAAAAAATTTAGCTATATGCTATTTATCAAAGACATATCTAGAATATAACGAAAAAGTGAATGATAAAAGATGGAAAGCTATATACCAGGCAAATATTAACTGATAAAAGGCCATTGTTTGACATAAGTATCAGATAAAACAACACTTAAGGTAAAAGACACTGTTGAGGATAAAGAGAACACTACATATTAATAAAGAGGAAAAATTTATCAGAACGATGTAGTAATTATAAACGTACCTAACAATTTAGCCTCAAAACATATAAAGCAAGAATGGATGAACAAAAATAAATTTATGAATCAACAGAGTGGAAATTTTTAATATTCCATTCTCAGAATTGACAGATTTAAGCAGACAAAAAAATCACTAATGGTAGAGGTAACCTGGACACCACAATTAACAAGCCGATTAAAGACACATATGTAGAAGCCTGAGAATTGAAGAACACACATTTTCAAGTACACATGGAATATTTTAAATAAATTGACTCTATAGTGTGCTATCAACCATGTTCCAACAAATGACAAAGAATTAATATCCTACAGACTACAACACAATAAAATTAAAATTCAACAACAGGGGTGCCTGGGGGGCTCAGTCAATTAAGCATCTGATTTCAGCTCAGGTCAGGATCTTGAGGTTCTCGAGTTCGAGCCCCACAGTGGGCTCATGCTGATAGCATGGAGCCCGCTTTGGATCCTCTGTCCCACTCTCACTCTGACCCCCACCCCACCCCTGCTTGCACGCCCCTCCCCCTCAAAAATAAATAAACATTAAAAATAATTCAATAACAACAAAAATTGAGTGAATATGTTTGGAAATGTTACAAAATATTTCTAAGCAGCCAACGAGTAAGGAAGAAAGAATGCAATGTAACCAAATCATAATACAAACACAAAATGCCAAATCTGGAAAACAGCAAGAGGTGTACTGGTCAATGTGTTCCAACAGGTTCTCTGGGTTGGGAGGTGTGTGTGTATGTTTGGTGGGGGGTGGGGGTGGGGGAAGATGTGCAGTAATTGCCAACATCTGTAGTATAAGTGTCCCACCAGGTCTCTTTCAAGCTGTCAACATGAAGCGTGAAATTGGGAAGAAATACACAAAATCAACTCTCACTAACTAACAGGAGTTGGCTATCGTTGCTTCTGGCACACCAATCTTAACAATTGAAATATATCTTTAAATGCATATATTAAACAAAGAAAGGTTGAAAGTGATTTTTCTTAGAATCTAAATCAAAGGTTAGAAAAAGAACAGAGGAGTAAACCCAAAAAATTAGAAGGAAGGAAATAATAAAGAGAAGAGCAGAAGTTAATAACATTACAAACTAAGACACAGTTAAGAAGATTAACAAAAGGGGGGGAAATGGCTCTTTTGGAAGACAAATGAATGAGGCAAACCTCTGGCTGACATGATCAAAATAAGAGAAATTAAAATAAAAATAAACAATGCTCCGAATAGAAAGAACGAAAGATATGCGGTAGAAAAATAAGAGATAAATACAAATGATGCCAACAAGCTTGAACACTTAGATTAAAAAGGGCGATTTTCTGGAATAATACGAAGGACAAAATGGACTCCAGGAAAACTATGAAATGTGAGCACACATGTTGCTATCAAAGAAAACAGAATCAATCCACCTGCACCTGCTGCAGTTTTCCCTTAACACACACACACACACACACACACACACACACACACAATCTCCAAGCCTGGGTGGTTTTACAGGTAAGTTCTGCCTTCAAGACATGGATGATTTTAATATCATAAAGTTGCTTCAGAAAAACAGAAGGACAAAAGCTCTCCAGGTCATTTTATGAGGCCATTAAATCTGGAAACAGAACTGGAAAGAAAAACCACAGACCAATCTCATACATGAACAAAGAGAAAAATGTATTAAAGAGCATGTTATTTAAAAAAAAAATCTGGCAGTGTGGAGCGCCTGGGTGGCTCAGTGGGTTGAGTGTCCAACTCTTGATTTTGGCTCAGGTCATGATCCCTGGGTCCTGGGGTCAAGCCCTGCATCAGGCTCTGTGCTACAGACTGCTTAAGATTCTCTCTCTCCCTCTGCCCTTCCCCTGCTCATGCTCTGTCTCTATGTCTCTCTCTCTTAAAAGAAAAAAGGCTGGGGCACCTGGGTGGCTTGGTCTATTAGGCGTCCGACTTTGGCTCAGGCGTCCGACTTTGGCTCAGGTCATGATCTCTCAGTCCACAAGTTTGAGCGCCGCATTGGGCTCTGTGCTGACAGCTCAGAGCCTGAAGCCAGCTTCAAATTCTGTATCTCCCTCTCTGTTCCTCCCCTGCTCACATTCTGTCTCTGTCTCCCTCTCTCTCTCAAAAGTAAATAAACATTAAAAACAAAATCCAGGGGTGCTGGGGCAGCTCAGTCGGTTAAGCGTCCGACTTCGGCTCAGGTCATGATCTCACGGTCCACGAGTTGGAGTCCCGCGTCGGGCTCTGTGCTGACAGCTCAGAGCCTGAATGAAGCCAGCCAGCTTCAGATTCTGTGTCTCCCTCTCTCTCTGCTCCTCCCCCACTCATGCTCTGTCTCTCTCTCAAAAATAAATAAAAACATTTAAAAAATTAAAAAAAATCTGGCAGTGCAATTTTGTAACTCTTTGCTAATTAAGATTTATTCAAGAATGTAAGAATCCCTTAGACGATCAATTAATATAATCATTACATTAACAGATTAAAGCGGAAAAATCATTCTGATATATGCAGGAAAAGTACTTAATACAATTCAACCATCATTCCTGATTAATCAAAATATACTTCCCCAAAAGAAATAAATAAATCCTCTTAAGCAAACTAGGAATAGATGGGAACTCTCTTAATGTTTTTAAAAGGACATCTTTCAAAAACTCATCGCAAATATTGAAATTGCTAATGGTAAAAACATAAGAATAGTCCCCTTATTCTGCTTTCGGTGTGATACTGAAGGTGCTAACAAGAAAATAAGAGACTGAAATGTTTATAGCAATCTTATTCATAATAAGCACAAATCCAAAGCAACCCAAAATAACCCCAGATTCAAACAACTCCTGTCTATCAACAGAACAGGTAAACAAATCATGCACTATCCACACAGTGGAATACTGTTCTGTCATAAAAGGTTGCTGATGCTGGCAAGGACATGGATGAATCCTAAAACAACATTATGCTATGCGAAAGCAACTAATCTCAAAATAAAATACACCGTGTGATTCCGTTTATAGAAACTTCGAGAATAGGAAACATGAACTGATAGCCGCAGAAAGCAGACTGTTGGTTGCTGAGGGTTATGAGGTAGAAATTGACTGCAGGTAGGGACTGGCTGCAGGTAGGAAGCTCTTTGGATTCGGGGTGATGAGCATGTTTCATGCTCACCTCCTGATTGGGGTGTTGATTACACAAGTGTATACAGTTTTCGAAGCTAACTGAACTGAAAAATTGAGATCTGTACATTTCATTGTTTGGTAATTCTATCTCAATTTTAAAAAGCACAATAGGCTAAAGACTGGAAAGATGTGGGTAACCTAATCAGTCCATAAGATATGTTTATATAGAATATCCAAGAGAATCTACAAATAAATATTAGCACTAATAAGAAAGTTTAATGAGTTGCTAGAAATCAATATATAAAAATCAATAGTTATTTTTAAAGGACATTATTAACCATGGCAATAAAAGCTTTTAAGGTGCCCAGAAATAAATCTAACAAATGGTGTGTAAGATTTTTATGGAGAAAGCCACAAAACCTTATTGAAGGGGAAAAGAAAAAAGGATTTACTATATTCATGGATGGGAGGGTCCAGTATTTTAAAGATTGCAGTGTTTCCCAAATGTATCTATACATTCAATATTATTTCCCAAAAAAATCTCAGTAGGTTTTTTCAAAGACTTGACAAGAATAAGCTAAAAAATTACCAAGAAAAAAGGGAGGGAAGAGGGTTCAGAAGGAGGAGGAGGAAAAGAGAGAGGGGGGTGATCCTTTTGAATACTGGTACTCATCATAAAGGTTTAGTAATTTAAACAGTGCAATATTGCCACAGGGAATAGAAAGCTTAGAAATAGAACCACTTAGCTATGGAAATTTGGAATATGACAGAGATGGCACTGTAAATCACTGGGCAAAGAATCTGAGTATTCAATAAATGATACTCAGACATCACCATATGCAAAAAAAAAAAGGAAAAGAAAGAAAAGAAATCCAGCTATTCATATAAAAAAGGGTAAAATTGGATATCTACTTCATATCATGCACAAAAATCACAGAAATGTGAAAAACAAAATTTGCAAAGAAAATCTAGAAGAGTATCTTAATGACATCTGGATACTGTCATATTATTTATGGTAACAAAAGCATAAGCTACATTGAGAAAAGAAATGCTGTAAATATAATTATATTATACTATGGACTTCGGTGTACCAGAACAATAACAAAAAGGAAGTCAATACCTACCATGGGAAGGTGTTTGCAACCCAGATAACCAGCTTCATATAATTGGAATATAATAGAATTTCTCAAACATCCTGCAAGACAATCCAAGAAAAACAAAAAGCACAATAAACACATGAAAGGATGTTTAAACCTATCTAGGATTCAAAGAAAGCGCGAATTAGAATGAAATACCATCCTTAATTATCAGGTTGGCAAAAAACAATAGTCAATAGTCAATCAGTACTATTCCAAGAATGGGTGGAGCTACTGGAAATGGGAAGCCTTATATCGAGCTCGCATGGCTGCAAATTGGCACAACTATTTTGAAGAACAATTCTGGAATAACTTACAAAAAATGTGGATGCTGTTCTACCAACCAGAAATTCGTCTTCTAGATGTTTGGCACAGAGCATTACATGCAAGGACACATGTGCCAGGGTGTTCATGGCAACATGGCTTGTAATAGCAAAAAACACTAGGAAAAAAACACAAGTGTTATCAAGTCATGTATTTGTTTAAGTGTAAAAAACAATCAAAGGTATATTTATTATGGGCGCATATGTATTTAGAGAACCTATGTAACGTACACAGCAATACACGGTACATGGAAACCTAAACTGCCTGGCTTAGAATCGATGTTACCAGCTATATATATGGCCTTGGACAAGTTTTTTAACCAATCTTTCTTCTTCCCCTCATCTATAAAATGGGGGATGAAAATAGTATCTGTGTCATATGTCTACAGTGGGCATTAAAGGAGCTAATGTATGCAAAGTGCTTAGAATAATGGCCAGCATACAGCAGATTTGCTGCTTTTATTCCCATCATTATCATCAACATCATCATCATCGTAGTCACTGTCATTACCATCATCATCAAGACAATGGTTACCTCTAACGGGAGGGGAGGAGAAGGGATGGAGGTAAATCTCCAGATTTATCTGTAAGGAAATATGGCTACGCTAACACAGATTACACCTGAATTTAATATGAGTATGAGGCCAACGGTACTGAGTACATGATTATTTGCCATATAACTTTCTGGGCTTTGCGGAGTATTTCAAATCCTTCATATATTAAAAGTTTTTTGTTTTGTTTTGAGTAAAAAGATGAATAGTCTGTAGAATGTTATGGAGAAATGTTTAAGCCGCCTTGCATATTGAATACTGTAAAAGGAAGTGACTGTGGGAACATATTTTTGGACAAATGCTTGGCAGCTAAGCTAGCAGCTAGCAACAGCAAGTTACAAGTTCACAATTACAGAAAGGAAAGCCAGGGAAGTTACAAGTAGTTCTTTCCAAGAACACCCAAGATCCCAAAGTAGCAGGAAAAAATGTGCAGAAATACATGAAATTTCTAGGGAGGAACACAGAGTTCCTAGAAGTGCCAAAGAAATAATGTTAGTTGACATAAGTATCCAAAAACCATGTGTCCCAAGAAAACCATTATAATAAACTTGTAGAACATTTATTGATTTCTTTTAAATGAACATTTATTGAGCTTCAATTACGTACACATATATGTTTCCTGTTGGTCTTTTTGCCCCAGGCGGACTTCAGCTATTATGTTTTAAAAAGAAAAAACTTTTTACGTTCTTTCTGTACATCTACCACAATAAAGGGCTTTGCACTTAACAGGTCTAAGAGGGTTATCCATCCGTCAGGATGCTTTCAGTAGCGAGTAGCAAAAGCCATCGAAATCTTAAATCATGGGAATTTATTGTTATCTCATTAAGAAGTCCGAAGGGAAGTAGTCTCAGGGTCGATTTAATTGCTCAAGAACATCCACAATACTCAGACCCTTCCTGCCTCTCTGTTCTGCTGTCTTGTATGTCAGGAATGTTCCGCTCAAGGTCGTGAAATGCTTGCAGCAATACTGTATCATGTTGTCATGCAACCAAGGTCAAAGGCAGGAAGCAAGTCAGGGTAGCTGACCGTCAGCTCATCGGCCAGGTTACCAGGTAGAAAAACCTTCCCCAGAGACCCACCCAAGAGAATTTCTTATCCACCTTGGGGATCAGAATGGCGTCACTGGACTTTCCTCAACTGCTCATTGGCAAATAGAACTGGGGTTACCATAGCTGTTTGAAGACTCATCACTAACTCATCACCTAGGACTAGAATCCTCTTCTTTGAGCCTATTACCCCTTGTACCTGAACAAAACCTAAGTTATGTTATCAAGGAGGAAAGCTGCAAGGAGGAAGCGATTCTTACTAATGAAAAAAGCACAGATCTACAAAGCGTCTACCCAGTTCTCTCCAGTAAGACATGTGGCTTGCGGCCCACACCGTTATCTGTGCCCAATGGTTATTACCAAGCTCTCTCACCAGCAGTACCAGATTTGCTTATTCTTCTAGGGTCCCTGGACCCAATTCCCATGTGGGGGTGAGGAGTGGCTCCCCCCCGCCCAACGACACCAAGCAAGTCATGGCCACGGATAGGGTGTCTGAGAATTCAACTCAATCCTGACACTCTCCACCCAGAGATAGCGTCAGAGCCCACAGGTTAAGGGCTCGCTCCTACAAGACTACTCCCCGCAAGCCGCAAGCCTCCTTGCTTGTGGCTGACTAACTACAGATGGGAGGTCCCCATAACCTTAAATTTGATTAATTTGCTAAAACAGCTCACAGAACGCGGGGAAACACTTTGTTATATTCGCAAATTTGTTAAAGGATATGAACCAACAGCCAGATGAAGACAGACAGAAGAGTTCCCACACAAAGGAGCGTCCCTCCTGCATTTTTAAGGAGGCTTCATTACATAGTCATGATTGACTAAGTCCTTGGCCACTGATTGATTGAACCTCCTGCCCCGCCCCCATCCCTGAGTTTAGATGTAGAACTGAAAGTTCCAGCCTCCTAATCACAGGGTTGGCTCTCCAGGCAACTAGCCCCTATCCCTAGGCAGAGTCCTAAAGTTACCTCTTTAACATAAAAAAGACACCTTTATCCCTCTCAGCTTTGAGGAAGCTCCTAGGGTTTTGGATGCTGTGAGCCAGGAACTATGAACGAAGACCACGCATCACCCAGATGACCACAGTATATTTCTTATGAATGACACTCTCACTTTTATATTTGAGCAGCCAAATGCTTTCCAGACACTGGGCCTCTTTATGGCCTAGGGGTGAATCTTCATCAGTCTGCAGCCACCCAGGTAATTCCAACCCCCTTGTCTGTGACCAGTATAGGAATGGGACTGTGACATGAAGGGAAGTCTGGGAAGCCTCTAGACAGGGACAGAAGAAAGGAGGCCCTCTCTCTGGTCTGGGGACACTGCCGTGGGGGATATCTTTGCTGTAACTGTTGTAGTCATCTTGTAACCACGAGGGATGTCAGGCTTTAGTCATCATAGTGAGAATAGATCCTGGACATTATTGCAGACTTTCTAAATTAATCAACCTATTAACCATTCTAATGGTTAGAACTTCTTGCAATATGCAATAATAAATTTTCTTCCTCGTTATGCCACTTTAGTTTGATTCTTTGGTTCTTGCATTCAAATTTCCTGATAGGATACTCATACTGAAAATATAAAGCAAACTGGGGCACCTGGGTGGCTCAGTGGGTTAAGCATCTGACTCTTGACCTTGGCTCAGGTCATGATCTCACAGTTCACGAGATGGAGCCCTGTGTCAGGCTCTGCGCTGAAGGCACTGAGCCTGCTTGAGATTCTCTCTCCCTCTCTCTGCCCCTCCCCTGCTCACAGTCTCTCTCTCCCTCTCTCTCTCAAAATAAATAAGCATTTAAAAAAGAAAATATAAAGCAAACAATTTAAAGAGAGATTTTTAAAAACGAGATAAATAAGAAACTAACAAGAGCACATCCAGCTGCTTTAAACTGGTCTGAATCCACATGTTCAGAAAAATCAAGTGTTGTAATACTTAAGCAAAACATTTTACTAAGCATTCTCTCTGTGTAAGGCACTTTTATGAGTCCCATGATGAGGAAGTGATTGAGCAAGTAGTCTAGGGATGCCAAAAAAAAAAAAAAAAAAGAATTGCATGATCTTTAAATTCAAGGAGCTTATGCTACTGTTGGGGAAAAAGTTCAGTTGACGGTAAAAATTCTAAATGACACATCAGTGTTAACGAAGTGGTTCCATTATGTTCAAAGATGGTACCTATTATCAGCCAAGTAATAAATTGGACCATCACACTGTAATATATCAAAGATCAGAATCCCTTTCCACACACAAATCTCTAGATCCTGAAGCATATTAGAAAAACCTTTAATTTCGAAAGATCAATCCTTCTTTTGAAAAAGCAACGGACATGTGAATAGATTTACTTTACCCGTGAGCGAACTGCAGAGTTGTACCAAGACATCAGGCCCAAGTTTTTACTTAAAGTGTTTTACTTTTTACGAACAATTATCATAGAGCCGTGGAATTGGTGGAGCCTAGATGAATGAGCCTTGACTTTTGTTTGCATGGGAGCAGGGTGATGTCTGATGTGGTAGTTCATCTCTAAATGTGCTGATAAAAAGCAAGCTGTCACAGAGATGGTGAGGAGCAAGCTGACCTGTTCACACTTGATGTAATACATTTTGGTATTTATGGAGAGAGCGCCCAAGGCAAGCAGGAGTCTAAGAAGTGGTAAGTGTGCATTCTGCCTGCGTGGGGACCCTGAGGGAGATGAAGAGTGCTAAGCCTTGGCAGGAAAGCACCGGCCCAGATATAAAATACCCCGGCTCTGAATGTGTCTACTGGAGCATAAATTTATTAAAACCCCATCTTAGACCATAAGGCAAATGCATCAATAGAGCAGCAGCTCCCACCATCTAAGTTAGGGTTGTTTTGTGTTTTGTTGTAGTATTTTTTTTTTAAGTATAAGTATGAGTAGTTTAGCAACCCGGGCTTTAAAAGGGGCACCCGTTCCATGGTGGGTTCTAGTAGAGTTAGTGTACTACTAAATACAGGATGGCCACGTAGCGGCCTTGTGCGTAAAACCACTTGAAAGCCTTTCTCTATGGCTAGGTGCAGCATTGTCCTCTTTAGAAAGCAGCAAGGCCCAACTGGGCCTGTAAAGAGAAGCTCGTCACTAGTAGAGGACTGCCATTTAGGCTGAATCCCATCGGGGAGGGTTTGGTTGGACTGGACAGAAGAGGGGAAAGGCAAGTGGGGGGTAAAAGAAGCTACAAGGTGTAAGGAGGTGTTTCAGCTTCTAAAAACTTCCTGTTCATCAGACAGATGACCGTCTGTAAGGGCTGTCTGCCCCCCTCCCCCCACCTTTCATGGAATCCTGCAATCCTGAAGGAGGGTAGTACTATGTTCAAATGAGCACATTTCAGTGTCCAAACCATGAAAGACAGGGAAAGATGGAGACATTGTCACATGTTGGTGGAGACTGAGGACTTGTGATAACTGAAGGCAGTGTGGAATCTTGGATTGAATCCCAGAATAGAGAAAGGACGTGAGTGGAAAGACTGAAGAAATCCAAATATTATCTGTAGTTTAGTTAATTGCATTGTACTGTGTTACTTTTGTATTTCTTGACAGTACATTTTTATCTTTCCTGGACATTAAAATTTACTACATAAGGCTGTGTTTAAAAGCAAAACATGTTCATGAAATTATTTTCAGTGTGACAGAAATACAGTGTATTTTTCTCCAGTTTAAGTGGTGATGGTCACAGAACACTTTTTCCCTATTTAACTTGATATCTAATGGAATACCTAAACCCAATATTTAAAGAAATCTCGGGAACTCACATGACTTTACTTCAAGGTCAATATGATGTCCAGTGTTGTCTAGATGCTCATTGCCTCTTGAGAGAGCTCAATGGGTGTGAGGAGAAAGTTGAAGCGTATCTTTATTTATACCAGTACTCCTTATCCACTTCCTACGTGCCAATCTATTTACCAGCAGTCTTCTGGGAAAGAACTAGAATTTAGGGAAGCAAGACACAGGGCAAGAAGGTTACCAGAAGTCAGAGCTATGGGCTCTGGGTTCAAACCCTTAGGTATATAAGAACAACTCCTTCTTTGAACAACCCATGCTTTGTAGACTGATTTCCACATGAGATTTCATTTAGGAAAAAAGTTCTATTTGAGTTTGGTCACAGTGGGGTGGGGGTAGGAGAGAACCTTCTTTTTTAACTTCAGTTATGAAAAATCTTGGGGCGCCTGGGTGGCTCAGTTGGTTAAGCATCTGACTTTGGCTCAGGTCATGATCTCGAGGTTCGTTAGTTCCAGCCCCATTATCGGGCTCCACGCTGACAGTGCGGAGCCTGCTTGGGATTCTCTGTCTCTCTCCTCACCACTCTTGTTCTGCCTCTCCCCTACCTGCATGCACTCTCTCTCTCTAAATATAAATAAACTTCTAAAAAATGGAAAAATCTCGAACATACGCAAAAATAGAAGAGAGTGAATCCCCATGTACCCATCACCAAGCGTCAATAATTATTGACACATGGCTATTCTTATCTCATTCACACCATAATCATTCCCCCATCTGCTCCCACAAGATTATTTCACGGTAAATCTCAGACATCACATCATTGTATCTCTAAATATTCCTGTATGCATCTCTAAAAGATACTCTTCACATACTATATGTGAAACACATAAGCACTTTATGCTAAGTGAAATAAATCAATCACAGAAAGACAAATACTCTAGGATTCCGTTTATATGACACACTTAGGGTAGTCAAAATTATAGAGACAGATCGGAGGATGGGAATTGCCAGGGGCTGAGAAGGGGGAAATGGGGGATTAGTGTTTCATGGGTACAGAGTCTCAGTTTTGCAAGATCAAAAGAGAGGTGAAGATCAATGGTAGTGATGGTTGTGTAACATTATAAATGTATCTGTTACCACTGAGCTGTATACTTAAAAATGGTTCAGTTGGTAAATTTCATCACGTGTATTTTACCACAGTAAAAAATAGAACCAAAAAAAAAAACCTTAAAAAAAAAAACATAACCACAATAGCCTGAGTACGGAAAAAATTAACACGAATGCCTCATCAGATAGCCAGGAAGTGTTTAAATTTCCCCAATTACTCATGAGTTTGTTTTTGTTTTACTTATTTTTTTTACAGTTTTGTTTAAACAAGATTCACACTTCGCATTTGGTTCTTGGTTCTTCATTGTCATACAATTTAAAGGGCTGCAGAATTTTTCATGTTCTGGGCTTTACTAATTACATCCTTGTGGTGTCATTTAATATATTCTTCGGACTATAATCTTTTTTTTCTGATTGCCCGCCCCCTTAAACATATGCTTTATGCTAGTGTCTGTCCTGGGCCCTGTTATGCTGAACACTCCCCAGAAGTGATTTGATTTGATTTGATTCATTGCTATGGTTTTATTCTAGTCTACTTGTGATCAGCACACCCACTTGCCCAGTGGAAATCTTCATCTCCGATCTCAACCATATTGTCCAAAACAGAGTTCACCATCTTCTCTCCCTTCCACTATCAAACCTTCAGGGTTTCCTGTGCTCCCTTCTCCTCAGTGAATGGAATCGCAATCCAAACCACAAGCATGCCATCTTGAATCCTTCCCTCTTCCACACTTCCTAAACCATCTGTTCCAAGCCCTGTCAATTCTTCCTGAAACCACTGAATAAATACATCCACTTCCGTCCATCTCCGAAACCAGCACTCCAGTTGATGCCATTTGTATATTTTATCTGGATCTTATCTGGAATCTCTGGTCTGGACTGCTTTAACAGTCCCCTGACTGGTTTTCCTGTTAAAATTCTCACTGTATTGGGGCACCTGGGTGGCTCAGTAGATTGAACATCCAACTTCAGCTCAGGTTATGATCTCATGGTTCATGAGTTTGAGCCCTGTGTCGGGCTCTGTGCTGATGGCTTGCTCAGAGCCTGGAGACTGCTTCGGATTCTGTGTCTCCCCTTCTCTCTACCCCTCCCCCACTCATACTCTGTCTCTGTCTCTCAAAAATGAATGTTAAAATAAATAAATAAATATTAAAAAAATTCTCACTGTATTGCACATTATTTTTTCATTCTGCATTTAGAACTGTCTTCCTAAAACAAATGATTACATTGCTCTGTGATTCAGAACCCTTCAGAGGCCCTTTATTGCTCTAAGGATAAAATCCAAATTGTTAGACATGGAAAGCCCTTCAAGATTTGGACTCTCCCTTCCTTTCAAGGCTCACTTCTCCCCTACCTCTTCTATACCCCTCCCACTACACCCCTGTCATCAAGGGCTCCTTCTGAATCTCTAGATAAGCCTCCAGGCTCTCCTCCCTCTTCTCACTGCCCTCACACCCTATTCCCCTCACTTGTTTAAACCCTATTTGTGCTTGGATTTCTAAATTTTTTAACGTTTTTATTTATTTTTGAGAGACAGAGAAAGACAAGAGCATTGAGTGGGGGAGGAACAGAGAGAGAGGGAGACACAGACTCCGAAGCGGGCTCCAGCCTCTGAGCTGTCAGCACAGAGCCCGACGCGAGGCTTGAACCGATGAACCATGAGATCATGACCTGAGCCGAAATTGGACACTCGACTGAATGAGCCACCCAGGTGCCCCTTTTTGTGCTTGGATTTCTGCTGTGATGTTCCTCCTGTGTCCCTTGACTGTAATCCCCCAAGGACGGGTTAGTGGTTCTTTCTCTATGCTCTCATTTCCCCCGGATGCAGCCCTGACAGTACTGCTTGTATCCCTCACTACCCAGAAACCTCCTTAAGAGCATGTCTCTATGCTTTTATGTGCTCAGGGTCTGACAAATGCCTAGGCACTTAACTGACTAAATTGATAAAGGAGTGAAGGAATAAATGAATGAATCAATCAGTCAATGAGTGAAAACTTCTCATGTAAATGATCTAAGCATACCCAAGGAAAGCCAGATTATTTCGATTTTCAAAGATTCCCATCTTTTAGTCTTGTATCAACTACTCAGATTCATCCAATACCAATCCATTATGCCCTTTATCTTGCACAGTAGGACTTTTCATAATGTAGCAAAGGAAAAGTATCTTCAAAGCATTTCCCAGATAAATGATGAAGTTAGAACACGGGGCATAGAATTTTATGATAAAGTTATTTATTAGTTGACATGCTCCTAGTATCTGATAACTCTTCTGTGAGTACAGCAGATTATGGATCTTGAGGACACTTGGCAAACGATTTCAGTTAAAAAAAATCAGATACAACATTAAATTCTTTTCTTTCAAAATACCAAAAGCGTGCAATGTTCTCCTCTTAGTAGGCTATTTCTACTAACGTGACATTTCCATGGCTATTTATAATGCATTTCTGTCTATAAAAGAAAACGCGCTGTGGCTCTTTTTAAGACGAATGGTCAGTACACATAAAATATTTTTTTTTTTGGTTTTAAGAAAATGTCCGTATTTCTAGTGCTCCCTTTCAAGAGACAGGCTTGGGTCCTCTTCTGACTTGTCAATAATGCAGCTATGAAATTCTGGTTCTTTGGTGACTGTCCTAGAGGGAAGGGCGTCCCACCGCCCCTCCTGTAGCCTCGCTGGGGCTCAAGGAAAACTAAAAGAGAGACCACCATGGCCTGCAAGCTCAGGAAATGACGTTAGCCTTTTGGTGGCCACCGTCATCCTAGGAAACGATGAGGTGATCTTTCAAATCCAGCTCAAGGGATGCACATTGGTAGTTTACATAGGTTATTCCATCGTCCTTGCTCACCCCTATCTCTTACCCTCACAATGCATATTCCCCAAGAATATGATGAGGGCTAGGAGAGGCAAGCCTGCAAATCCCCCCATGAAGCTCCAGTTCCAAATAGTATATCCAAATGGTATTTGTTTTTGGCAAAAAATTTTTTTTTATAATCGACGGTTAGTTCCACACGTGAAAATCATACATTTTTACACAGTTTCATTCGGTTCAGTGTGCCCATCTCTGCAGAACTTTGACACGACACGCACCAGAAATGACTCAAGCAGTAGGAAATGCAAATACTAAAATGCATTAACCAAATAAGGCCCTGCCTCTGCTAGGCAATTTATATCGATACATGCCTACATACACATTAAAAATTATTCACTTTCTAGGGGCGCCTGGGTGGCTCAGTCGGTTAAGTGTCTGACTCTTGATTTTGGCTCAGGTTATGATCTCATGGTTTGAGTTCAAGGCCTATGTTGGGCTCTGCGCCGAGAGAGCGGAGTTTGTTTGGGATTCCCCGCCCCCCACCTTGGCCCCTTCTTCCCTCAGCTGAGTCTCTCTCAAAATAAATTTAAAAAACTTAAAAAAATTAGAAAAATTTTTCTCACTTTCTAGATCCAACAGTAGCGTTTTTAAAAAAGACAAACATTACCGTTCTCATTTTATTTAAACTGATTGGACGGTATCAATGTCTGCTTTAATTTCGGTGGGTGTTGCTGAACTTTCTTCCCTATAATCTCCTATGCATAGTATCAAGCAGATAGTGACAGTATGTACTTTCAGGAATCTCATCTGTGATATCAAGGCCCTCACTGTGCGCTGGCCAATCCACACTTGAGAACCACCATTTAGGCAAGATTGTTCCAGATTCTTAGCTGGAGCAAAAGCAAGAATCGGCATAAACATCCAGGCATCTGTGGGGGGAAAGCTGGCAGGAAATAGGACATAAAGGAGGTTTGCGCTCATTAATTAGCCACAACCAAATAAGTGGCAGAGCCTAAAAGCATCCTAAAAGATGACCTGAACAGAAATCTTAGTTGTTATTCTCATTGTACTCAAGGTAATAAATTTATCTCTGAGTGCAGCTCAATCCACATGTGATTGTGATATGTGACTTCGAAGTTGCCATTATTTTCTTGGTCCAAAATTGCTGTTTTGATTTCTTCTTTGTCTCAGGGTATTTGAGAATATTTTAAATTGCCAAGAAGTTTTATGTTTCGTGTGTGTTTATGCTTGTGCCGAGACTTTTGAGTTTTCTTGCATTTTGTGCCCGCATAATTTCTATGATTTGGAATTTACTGAAATGTCTGTGGCTTCTAAATAATCAGTATTTGTAAATATTTCATGATATGGGATGCAGTCTCTTTCAAGATGTGTTCTTTTTGCTCACACTGCATCTTGATGATCACAGTAATAATGACTACTTAAATGTCAATTTTTTTAATGCGTTTATACTGGATGGATATCACACATCACCATTTTTAATGCAATATTCTCTTATTCTTGAATTCTCTGCTATAATTTATCTCTAGTGAGGACTTTTTTTTTTCCAGGGCAGGCACATTTCTGTGCCTGGGCACGAGGTGCATTTTCTGAGTCCCCAAATATATCTAAGAACATCTCTGTTGCATTTGCACATAAAATCATACTGGCTTGATATAAAATACTGAAGTTACTTTTTTTACCCTGCAGAATTATATGTATTTTTAAAAAAATTTTTAACGTTTATTTAGTTTTTGAGAGACAGAGCATGGGTGGGGAAGAGGCGGAGAGAGGGAGACACAGAATATGAACCAGGCTCCAGGCCCTGAGCTGTCAGCACAGAGCCCAACACGGGGCTCAAACCCACGAACCGTGAGCCAAAGTCGGACGTTTAACCGACTGAGCCACCCAGGCGCCCCTGCAGAATTACGTTTTAATCTTCATTTTCTACTGGTATTTATTTTTATGGGTGGGGGGGATGGATCTTTAATTTTTCCCCTATTATATTTAAATTCCTCAAAATTAAAAAAATTTTACCTCTGATAATCTAGGTCTCTTTTGACTAAATTTTCCTGGCATTCAGTCTGCCCTTTGGTTTAAACATCTAAATCCTTCTCATGACTAATTTCTTTCATTATTGCTTCTCTTGGCCTGCTTTGCTCTTTCCTAGTGAAAAGTACTTTTGTGTATATATGAAATTGCTTGATTTTCTCTTTGGAGAGTCTCTCTTCTAGATCTCTTAGATATATTTTTAAAATGGATACACTTTTTAAAAGCAGTTTTAGGTTTTCAGAAAAAAGAAAACTGAGAGAAAAGTAATCTTGAGTTGGGGTGGTCATTTCTTGCAAACCTGTGAACCCATATCAATACACTATTACTCACTAAAGTCTTTACAGTAGGGTTCACTCTTGTTGTAGTACATTCTATAGGCTTCTGAGAAGTATACAACAGTACACATTCACCAATACGGTGATCTACAGACTAACAGTTTCATTTCCCTAAAAAATCTCCGGTGCTCTATTTATTCATCCCTCCCTCAGACCTACCCCCTCATCCCTTGGCAACTTCTGATCTCTTTACTGTCTCGGTAGTTTTATCTTTTCCAGGATGTGATATAATTAGAATCATAAAGTACGTCGCCTCTTCTGATTGGCTACTTGCCCTTAGCAATATGCGTTTAAGATTCCTCGATGCCTTTTAACGGCTTCGTGGCTCTTTATTTTTTTTATTGCTTCATAGTTATTCCTCGTCCGGATGCATCACAGTTTGTTTATCCATTCACCTACTGGAGGACATCTTACTTGGTTCCAAGATTTGATGATTACGAACAAAGCTTCTAATAGCATCTGCGTGCAGGTTTTTATGTGAACATAAGTTTTCAGCTCAAGGAGCCTGACTGCTGGATCATCTGGTAAGAATATAGTTAGTTTCTTTCGTCAGGAAGTGCCAAACTGTCTTCCAAAGTGGCTGTTTTATTTTGCGTTCCCGCCAGCAGTGAATTAGAGCTCCTGTCGCTCCACATCCTCACCAGCATTTGAGGCCATCAAAATTCTGAATTTTGGCCATTCTAATAGGTGTGTAGTGGTAACTCACTGTTTTTCTTTTTAAAGTTTCTTTGTTTTTGAGAGAGAGAGAGAGAGAGAGAGAGAGAGAGAGAGAGCATGGGTCGGAGAGGGGCAGAGAGAGAGAGAGAATCCCAAGCAGGATCTGCACTGCCAGCACAGAGACCGACATGGGGCTCGAACCCATGAACTGTGAGAGCATGACCTGAGCCGAAGTCAAACGCTTAACTGACTGAGCCACCCAGGTGCCCCCTCATTGTTTTAATTTACATTTCCCTGGTAACATATGATGTGAACCACCTTTTCTTCTTTGCCATTTGTATGTCTTCTTTGGTGAGGTGTCTATTCACATCTTTGGCCCATTCTCTATGGGTTGTTTCTTATTTTTTAGAGAGACACAGAGTGCAAGTGGAAAGGGGCAGAGAGAGAGGGAGACACAGAATCGGAAGCAGGCTCCAGGCTCAGAGCTGTCAGCACAGAGCCCAACGTGGGGTTCAAATTCACGGACCATGAGATCATGAGCTGAGCTGAAGTTGGACGCTTAACCTACTGAGCCACTGAGGCACTGCTCTTATTTTTCAGTTTTCAGAGTTCTTCTTGAATCTTGAACCCCAGTCCTTTAGCTGATACGTATTTGACAGATTTCCTCCCCATCTGTGGCTTGTC
Source organism: Cryptoprocta ferox (assembly GCA_028646485.1). Lineage (NCBI taxonomy): Eukaryota > Metazoa > Chordata > Mammalia > Carnivora > Eupleridae > Cryptoprocta > Cryptoprocta ferox. The sequence continues at coordinate 7,142,646 of CM053565.1, forward strand.
TTCTCGTGCTCTTCATAGTGACATTTTTGTAGAGCAGGAGTTCTCGAATGGTGTTGTATCTAAAGAAGTCATCACCAAACCCAAGGTGGCCTAGATTTTCTCCTGTGTGTCTTCTATAAGTTTCACGCTTGTGCATTTTACATGTAGCGCTAAGATACACTTGGGAGTTAATTTTTGCAAAAGGCGTGAAGCCTGTGTCTAGATTCATTGTGTTTGCATATAGATGTCCATTTGTATCGGTACTATTTCTTGTATCTTTTTTTTTTTTTCAGATAATCTTCAGTTTTTTTCTGCCTGTAAGTTCTAGAACTTGCACTTTCCCCCCAAGCCGCTGGTTTAATCTTCTGTACTCTCCACTCTTCCGTTTCCTGTTTCTATTGACTTTCATTGATTGTTTCTAATTCACTCTTTTTATCCGATGACTTCCTTATCTCAGATTGTTTTTGGTAAGTGAGCAATGGCTTCTCCAGTTTTCTTTGAGAATGTGAATTACGGGTTTTTTTTTTTGAAACTTGCGTGCATTCTGTTGAGGGTATGTTTACACCTGCCATGCTGTCATAAGTTACTAAGAGTGAAATACAGAATAGTGTTCTAGGGTGTTCCAGTTTGGACAATAGATGATATGGTCACTGCCCATACAAATCTTATGTTTCCCTGAGGTTCAGCTGAGTCTTGTTTTCACTATGAGCCTCTTCATGGCTCAAAGAAATTAACTGTCACCCTTTATTATTTTACCCGCTGAGAAGACACGTCATTCCACGTGTGACATTATTTAACCCTCCCCCAAATCCCACAAGTCAGAACAATCCTTCCCATTTTGCTGGTGGGGAAACTGATGCCCAGAGATGGGGGCCGGGGAAAGGGAAGAGCTCTGTGCTTTCCTTAACTTTCCCGACTATGAAAAAGCCTACATATAGGAGGTGGGAGAGAATAGTTGCTTTATTTGTTCGGTTTCTTTAGGGGGTTGGGAAGAGAGAGTGGGGAAGCCCTTTGACCCAGGCTGGTATCTGGCAAAGGTGGCTCTTTTTTGAGGTTCCCTGGAGGCATCTTCCCATGTGTGGAATATCTGGGGTGGGAACGGGCCCAGATAAGGAGAAGGAGCAGAGTTGGACATCTTTTAAGAGTGTGAGGATAACTCCTTTTGCAGAAGGGCTGAGCCAGAACGATCACTCTGGGCCTATGGAAATCTAGCCTGCCTGCAAAACGTATCCTTGTGCTGCACTCCTGATACTGAGAGCGACCTACACAGCCTTTGTCAGGCTTATGATGGGGTGCAGGAGACATACAAAGGCTGAAAACTTGACCGGTCCAGGTAGACTGACAACAGTGGGCCAGACATATTAAACATTCAATAGATGGAGAGGCTGGACACCATGACCCCCCGATACATGGACCCCGCCAGAGATGTGGCCAGCCCAGACGTGCTGTACACCCAATAAGGATCCAAATTGAATACTCGAGAAACTAATCACCCAGAATGCACTCTGTCCTCCAGATGTATAACAGGCCTGATACATAGGCCGCTCACACACTCAGAGCCACCATCCCAGATCTACCACCCATCCAGTTCACACCAATGACCTAAGGCGCACAACCACTTCCTGGCCCCATGGAGGCCCCCACCCACCCAAACTTGGGTGCGTAAGATGGGGAAGGAGGCCCAACCTGAGATTACCTGAAGTTCCCAGTGGAGCAACACCTTTAATCTCCCAGCCACATAAAACCCTGCTGCTCAAAGTGTGGTCGCTGGACCAGGAGCCTTGGCGTCACCTAAATGTGTGTCAGAAATGCAGAGACTCAGACCTCACGCCGCAGACCTACTGAATCAGCCTCCATCGTAAATTCATAAAAATCTGCATAATTCCTCAGGGGCGGTCATATGCACTCGAAGAATGAGAAACGCTGATGAAAGCACCTGACTATCGTTCTAGAAGTCTGACTGACCGTCGTTTTTGTGGGATCGCCGTGGCTGAGGACGGTGCGAGGTGGGCGCCTGGGTGGCTCAGTCGGGTGAGTCTCCGATTCCAGCTCAGGTCATGGGCTCGCGGTTCACGGGTTTGAGCCCTGCGTCGGGGTCTATGCTGATGGCTCGGAGCCTGGAGCCTGCTTTGGATTCTGTGTGTCTATCCCTCCTCCATTCACACTCTCTGTGTCTCTCTGAAAATAAATAAATAAATAAATAAATAAATAAATAAATAAATAAAACATTAAAAAAATTAAAAATAAAAAATTTAAAAAAGGAGGCGTGAGCAACCGTCGTTCGCGTTAAGACATGCTTGCTTGCTCACGAATGCTGTCACGGGCAGGCAACATAATGGGCAGGTGGTGATGGTTTAAAAGTGACATATGCATAGGAAGCTTTATTAATCTTTAAAAAAAAACCAAAAACAATCTCAGGATCTGCACACATTTCTCTGAGCCTACTCCAGAGCCAGAACAGAATTACCTGAAAATTATCCATGCCTCCAAGTCTATTACAGGAGTAAGTTTGTGGCAGAATCCACCTAATTCTCTCAGAATCTGAATATCGTCACAGTCGGGTACTTATTCCTGTCACTGGACTCATTCACTGACAAGAGCAAAATTTATTAATTACATTTACAGTAAAACACATGAGAAATAAAATCCATTACAATGTTACGAACGACTATTATGAGCTGCTAATGGCTCAGGTGTCCACGTACATCTCATGCCACACGAGGACTCGTTTCCACGAGGGCACTTCTATGCGGCGAATTAATTTGGTTCCCTTGTTTTGAACAACTGGCCATATGCATGCTCATTTTTCTGTTTACTTCCCCCGACACGGAATCTGTGTTTGTCTTCCGCTGAAAGTTGAGATGGATTCTGTCAGAATTGTTTTCGGTCCCTTCCAAATGTTTCAGTTCCAGACAAAGGGAGAAGGGAAACGTATCCTCTGTCTTTGCCAGATTAAAATTCCAATTGCGTGGAAGGATGGAAGCGATCAGCAGAAATTGCCTTGCCAGCTCCCTTCACCCCAACCCCATCACACACACACACACACACACACACACACACACACACACACACACACACTAAAGCAGCAGTCAGGTGACTCTGGCTGTTTGCCACAGAGAAGTGATGTATTAGAGGAAAAGGAAAGAAGAGGCACCTGGTAGACTAGTCAGTTAAATGTCTGACTCTTGGTTTTGGCTCAGGTCATGATCTCACAGTTCATGAGTTTGAGTCCCATGTTGGGCTTTGCCCGGACAGTGTGGACCCTGCTTGGGATTCTCTGTCTCTCCCTCTCTCTTTGCCCCTCCCCCGTTCTTTGTCTATCTCCTGCTCTCTCAAAATAAATAAACATTAAAAAAGAGAGAGAAAGGAAAGAAAAAGGAATCTCTTTCCAGCTATTGAGCGTCAAATACCTGTATTCCTAAATCACTGATTTTGGAAACTTTTCTTCCCTGTGATCAGAGAAGCAATGAGATGGTGGGTGAGGGATGTCCATCCGACTTCCCACCTTCCCCACCTCCCCACCAGAGGAAGGAGGCCTTTTCCTCTGCACAGAGGTGCTTCTGCTCACCACGCAGGGAGCCCACACGGCTGCGCCCACCCACAGGGCACACTGGTTCCTATGTGGACATTCCAGATGAGTGCCTTTTCCTGATTTGCACAAAGGCAACATAAATACTCACAGAGACCTGGGGGTGGGGGGACTTGAGCAGGAGGCTGTTCTCTGCACTTAAATTAGGACCGAGGAAGGTCAGGAAGTAAGGAGAGGAGCTGGGTCTGCACTCCCCGCAGAAATTCCTGGGGAGAGAGGAAGACTCTAGAGAAGAAGTGGTTATGGGACATATGTAGGCAAAGCGAACCTCACCTCTGGCTGTTCCCTGTATGGGAGCAGGGAGCAGGAGCAGCAGAGAAACCGCTGTCCCTAGGACGGGGGGTGGCGGGGAGCTTCCAGAAGGACGGAGGACCAGCTGCACTGTGAACTTCACAGACAACAAAACGAAGGAGAGGGCATGAACAGAGGAGGCTAGCTGGGGGGGAAAAAAATGGAGCTGGAACTCAAATGATCAACACCTGTATTTCCCTGACCTGTCACTCTCCTCACAAATGCACACCTTCTTATAGAAGCTTACAGAATTTGGGGGTGGGTGGGAGTGAGGGACAGTGCAAAGGGCGGTGGACCCACAGTGGACCAAGTTTAAATTTCCTACATCATGGCTGAATAGAAGCTTGGGTTAAGAGATAAGTGGTTACAGGGAGCACCTGGGGGGCTCAGTCGGCTAAGCCTCAGACTTCGGCTCAGGTCATGATCTCACCATCCGTGGGTTCGAGCCCCGCATCGGGCTCTGTGCTGACAGCTCAGAGCCTGGAGCTGCTTCGGATTCTGCGTCTCCTTCTCTCTCTGCCCCTTCCCCACTCATTCTCTGTCTCTATCAAAAGTACATAAACATTAAAAAAAATTTTTTTAAAAGATAAGTGCTTACAGGAAAAGGAAATAAAGCAAATAAAAGAGGGTAGATTTTTGTTTCTCTGTGTTTGTGGGCTGAGTCATACCTGCTCTTCTTCCTTCTGCCCAGTCAGGTGCCACTGTTTATTTTGAGACAGAGATTTCTAATACTACCTAACATCATGCTTTTAATCAGCATGAAGTGCGTATTTTTTAACTTGGCAAACGATGTAGTTCCTTAGAAAAACATTTTTGGGTTTTTTTTAAATGGCATGATTCTCAAAAAAAAAACCACTTAAGGAATTCGTAAGCAAATTCAGATTTCTCTGATATTAAATAATGGAGATATCCTGAACTCTTACATTCTAGAAAAAGTTTGCTAATAGTACAAATATTTCAGAATTACTGGTAAAATAATAGTCTGTATTAAGTTCCAATTATTCTGTCAATCTTTAAAACATCTTGGGGCGCCTGGGTGGCTCAGTCAATTAAGGGCCTGACTTTAGCTCAGGTCATGATCTCATGGTCTGTGAGTTCGACCCCCACGTCAGGCTCTGTGCTGACAGCTCGGAGCCTGGAGCCTGCTTCAGATTCTGTGTCTCCCCCTCTCTCTGCCCCTCCCCCACTCGCACTCTGTCTCTGTCTCAAAAATAAGTAAATATTTTTAAAAAATGTAAACATCTTAAGTTACCTAAGCTCAGCACGTTTGTCCTCTCATTTTCAAAAAACAAATTAGTTTTGAGCCCAAATGAAAAGGTATACGTGTATAAAAAAAAGACATTTCAAACAAAATGGGACATTTTGACCCATTTTAAAAGCAGCAGCCTGGTAAATAAATACAGGCCTGGTAAATAAAGGTCTCTGGCTTTCTTCTCTATGAAGCAATAGTTGGAAGAGATGAATAAGAAAAAAATTAATACAGTAATTTTCCTATTTGGCTCCCCTTCTAAACTTCCTTCAGTTCCCCCACATTTATACCAAATCTGACAATTAAACACTGTTATTATTTGAAGGGAACAGTCATGGAAAAGTCTTGAGAAGTGTTATAAAGTTTGTTTCCCAATTAAGATACATATTTTTTCTAATATGGATTTTAAAAAAATGTTTTCTGTATTTAAAAGTGTTCGGTATAAACAGTAACAAGAACATGTCTCTGGTTTACAAGTCAGAAACAAGGAAAAAGACACATTACCTTTTGCTGTTACAGAAACACACATGTCATGTGCACCCTGATTCAGACATATGCCCTGAAATCTGAAGTACACAATGGAAACAGCAGTCACGGGGGGGTGATCTCTTACGGGAGATTCTCCCCAGGCAAGTGTATCACCCCCTTTCCAGAAACTCCACATAAACTGTTTCTGGTCCTCCACCTCCGTCTTAGATGGTTAATTTCCATTGCACACTTATATGGAGCCCACGTTACGCTCGGTGTTCTATTCTATTCAATTAGCTGTTCCTCAAAGGTACACACAGATGAGGTCTAGACTTCAGGACTTCACGCTCCCAAGTTGAAGGCTACACCTTTCCCATCTCTGGTGGGAGGGAGAGATGGAGACACAGAATCCAAGCAAGTAAGATGGACACTTCCCTCTCCCACAGTCATCTCTGTTTCTTGGTAACGAAATCCTCAGAAGTGACCAACTTAAACTCCGCTTCCCAACCTCTCTTGAAGTTGGAAGAGAACAGGAAGGATGTTTATGGTGGTAGTTGAGCAAGGCTTCAGGGAAAGCTCCCCCCACCTTTGTTTTTGGCTTCCTCTTCTTCCCCATCTTTTTGCAGGGAACAGCAATGATGTCTATACCTTGGGATCTTGAGGATTGAAGCTCTTGTAATAAGGGTGAATGAGCTAGAAGACAAGGAGGCTGAATCCCTCATGACTAGATGGAACCGCCATTCCAAAGCACCAGGTAAGGTTCGATGGGAGAAGCAGAGTCACTAGCGCGCGCAAGTGTGTGTGTGTGTGTGTGTGTGTGTGTGTGTGTGTTCTGTGATAGAGGCTGGACCTTGAGTAACTTTGGGAGCAGGTTAAGCCATACCTGTAAGGCTGTGGTCTTCGTACCTGATGCTGGAGGCTGCACGCAGTCGAGAAGGAAAGATGGAGATGAGATGAAAGAGAAGAGGAAGCCGGAACACACAGCACCATCTGGAGTCCTTGGGACGGACTGAGCCCGTGTTAGGTCTTACTGACCTAAGAGGTGTAAACAGCCCTTAGAAACTGGGAACTTTCATCGTGGAGCTAAATACATAGACCTGACCCCAGGCATCCAAGATGCTAAAAGAGGATCCAAGTAAAGATGGAACGACGGTGAGCCCAGATGCTGCCTCACACCGATGAGGTGAGCTAGTAGATAAGCGACAGTACCTATGAGCTACAAAATGGCTGCTGTGGTCTTTCTCCTCCCCAAATCTCCCCAAGGACCTCTCTGCAACCCACTCTAACCAGGGACATACAGGAAAGGGAATTCCAGGATATGTAGTGTCATACGGCTTGGAGGCCATCACATTCTACAGTTCTTTAAATTTCCTTTTTTTTTTTAAATTAATAAATTGGTTTTTTTTCTCGTTTATTTTTGAGAGACAGAGAGAGACAGATCATGAGCAGGGGAGGGGCAGAGAGACACACACAGAATCCAAAGCAGGCTCCAGGCTCTGAGCTGTCAGCACAGAGGCTGACGCAGGGCTCAAACTCACGAGCCATGAGATCATGACCTGAGCTGAAGTCGAACACCTAAGACTGAGCCACCCAGGTGCCCCTAAATTTCCTTCTTTAAAAACTACTTTAGTTGGGACACTGTTTGCAATGAAATGTAATTCCTAACAGATGCTGGGCCCCTATAAAGAAATGTTGACTCATAGCTGAATAAATAATGAATATGACATGTGGATTCAGATAACTTCGATGACAGAAACTTTTCTTGCCTTGATTGCATGTAAGACATCCCTGTAAAGAAAACTATTGAAAACCTTCAAGAAAAGCATACTTGGAGAAGAAAAAGTTAAAAGGTCAAGGCATTGATAGAGAAGGGCAGAATGATGGAATCAATATTCTTCATTCTGGAAAGAAGGCTGGGAAGGGATATGTCATTGTCTAATTGGTGACAAAAGACATGACCAAGGGAAATATGGGGCTTGTAAAGAAAATTGTGAAATGTTAATTCCAGGATGAAGGAATGGTATCACAATACCAAGTTGTTTTTTGTTTTTATTTATTTTTTCTGAGACAGGGAGCATGTGTGAGCAGGAGAGAGGGTGGGGGGAGGGGGAGAGAGAGAGAGAGAGAGAGGGAGAGAGAGAGAGAGAGAGAATCTTAAGCAGAGAAGAGAATCTTAAGCAGGCTCCATGCTGGGCATGGGGCTCGATCTCATGACTGTGAGATCATGACCTGAGCTGAAATCAAGACTTGGACACTTAATTGACTGAGCCACCCAGGCGCCCAGAGCTGTTTTTTAAATATAGCTGGTTTTGCAGGTGGCATTTATGCTTTCGAAGTAGAAGCATTTATGTTTTAAGTCTGTTACTATTTTGTTACAAACAAGACAATTCCTTGCAATTTCAGAAGGTGGTTGTCACACCACATGTGTCAGGTGGATCGTCTAAAACTGAGTTAGGATTACAAGTGGGTTGGGGTGGGGGGTGCCTGTGAACAATAAAAGGGGCAGGAAGCAGAACGGGGCAGAGAAAGCTTGCAGATCCTGAGGCAGATTGGACTCTTGGTGAAGAAAGGGGAGGGAAGCAGGATTCCCAGCCCAAGCCTCAGACTATGATGCGGGTTTGACAGGGTTCGGATGAGTCCAATGGGGAGCCCTGGAAGAGCCCCACATCTGGCAGAAATGGCCAAGCCCTAGGATTCCACATCATGCTTGGTCGCTGGTTGGGATATTTCTTGGAAAGAATATGGTATCGGCTCAAAAGCTGGTTGCATCCTTGAAGGTGCTGGCGTTGGAGGCTGTCAGCCCACGCACTCCCCTTCCAGGTGGAGAGCCGGTTCTTCCTGAAGGCGGTCTAAGTAGCAGGCTTCTTTGTCTGCCACAAGCAGGCCTACTAATAGACACATCCTTTCCACGTGAGAGACAAACCCATGTCCCAAAGCCCACACCATAAGAAGGATAGTTTTTAGGGCAGTGTGACTTGCCTCACACCAGAAATCCATTGGGAAGAATGGTTAAGAAATTAATGGGCCTCTTCCAAGATGTATTACTCTTGATTCTGAGCTAAAGGTGGCGCTGTGCTCACCCCAGACCCTGAACTGGATTGGAACATGTGTGGACATTTATCCATAGTATTCCTTGTGGCCAAGTTCGGTGACTTTTCTTCCCATTCAGCACACGTTCTCCAGGTGAATCACGCGCCCATGTCTCCCCCACCCAATCCAAGCCCCGCTGTCCCCGCACCCCAACCTCAGGCTTCCTACCTTCCCTAATACCCTAACTTCCCACCAAAATGTACCTGCTCTGGTTTTTCAATTCTTCGTTGGAAGATTAACAACTGGGGCCGAAAGCTAATTGATTGGGCTGATGAGAACATGATGATTACCTTAGTTACATCTATAGAATTAACCCAAAGAAATGGCTAGCCGGGGGGGGGGGGGGATTTCCTTTAATTTGTTCAGGCCGATGTTGGTGAAATTTTGGACAATGCTGGTAGGTGGTATTTACCATTTACACTGAGAAGGCATCAGCTTACGCTAAAATATAATGGCCAGTTGCAGATTTTACTCCCAAAAGGTACTCATTCCTGATTAATGACCTCAGCAAGTGGGTAATGATTATGCATCAAACTATTGAGGAACTCTATACTTTAGGTGGTCTACTCTAGATAGAAGAATAGAAACAGTAATCAAGTAACAATTAAGGACCTGCTGGATACACAGAAGGGTGCTTAGTACTTTAAGGGTGCCATGGGTTTAATTTAGCTGTCTGACACTGTAATGCCATTTTACAGATGAGGGGCAGAAAAGTTCAATGGCCTAAGATCGGTCAACCAGCAAATTACAGTGGTCAAGCCTGATTCAGATCAGGTCTATCCGGCTCCCTAATCTTTTGCTCTTTTCTTTCTCACCCTACAATTCACAATTACTCATTAGAGTCTAAGACGTACGACTTGAACTCACCTCCACTGGCATTAGAGGTGTGTGGAGGGGGGCAGTTGAGGTTATAAAGAAGTTAAGATTGACCACGCGATGATGACTGCTGATGCAATTACCCCTCCCTGTATTGGGGGAGGGTCATTATACACGTTTCTGTGCTTTTTAAATATGTGAAATTTGCCGTAATAAACCCTGGCTTATAGGAATGTTCATTATTCGATAGCCACATATGGCTCTGGCATTACACAGGACCCCAACTGGTGACACACACACACACACACACACACACACACACACACAGTTAAAAACCTCTTCTACAACAGACAATGCAGGCATCAATTAGCTCTCAACGTGCAAAAACACGAGTCCAGGGATCTCCACGTGTCCAACGTGCATCAGTGCAAGCGAACGCTCCCTCTCTGTGAATTAATCACAGCATTCAGCCCCATTCTCTGTCGTGCTCCCCACCATTTGCTCCAGTCCCGCCAAACCAAACGAGGGCTGGCCAGCGGAGAGAACTGCAAATGTTTGCAAACTGTGAGCAAACGAGGAGAGAGGCTCCTACGTTTAGAGAGACGTGAATTATTGTGTGCAGGTATAAATAAACATTGTTCTCTGCTTGGGGTCTGTCAGCACCTCTGGGCTCCGCACAAACTCATCCGAAGATAAATGAGCTTGTGTTATTCGTACCTGATGAGCTCCAAAAGCCACCTGGAGGGGCACACGCTGTACTTGGCGGAGCTTGTTTGCAAAACTCAGCCCTTGGAACACAGAGCTGCCCACAAGGACTCGGCCAACTCTGAAATATGTGTTTTTAGGGAGCCATGAAGGCAAACCAGGCATTCTCTTTTGTGGACCCACGTTCCAGATCTTGGCAGTGGGCGCTCTCTGGGAGTCCCACAATTATTTTTCCCTCTACCTTTTCCATGTCTTAATTAAGATATGCTTAGTATAGGATATGTTTTAAAATACAATCAAAAGGAACATTTAAAATTGCCTTAATTCTCCCAACCAGAAGTAACCGCTGCTAATTTTGAACATATGCTTCTAGAATTTTTAATGCATATATAAACTCCACAGGATTAAAACAGGAACATGTTGGAGGTAACCTGCATTGTTCATTCAAAAAGAGCCTATGAACATTTTAATGCCCATAAACAGCCTTTACAACAATATTTACAATGTCTGAGCATATGGACATAAAGCAATTTATTTGGTCAAGACATATGATTGGAGATTTACCGGGAACTGAACCTCTAGGCTGCTCTCAAATTTTTGCTCCTGAAACTGGGCTTGAATGACTGTTTTAATAGGCAATTGTTTCTACCAATCCATCATAAGGGTAAGTCCTTAAAAGTAGAATGCACAGATTAGAACTTTTTGAGGCTTCTTCCAGAGAGAGTATACAAGATCATGTTCCTCATCGTCCTACATTTGATAGCACTGCCTGATAATTATTCTTTTTCTTTTTATCTTTGCCAATTCAATAGGTAGAGCATTATATCGCTTTTTTTGGGAATTTGTGCTTCTCTTACATTAATGATCCTGAAGTTTGTTTTTTTTTTTAATTTTTTTAACGTTTATTTATTTTGAGAGAGAGAGAGAGAGAGACAGACTGACAGAGCATGAGCAGGGGAGGGGCAGAGAAAGAGGGAGACGCGGAATCCGAAGCAGGCTCCAGGCTCTGAGTTGTCAACACAGAGTCCGATGCGGGGCTCAAACCCACAAATGCGAGATCATGACCTGAGCCGAAATCGGACGCTTAACCAACTGAGCCACCCAGGCACCCCACTATTGGTCACTTTCCAGACGTATTAATAACCTTCACGGAGAGCCCTATCTTGTTCCGTTTTATTTTCTGACTTTTCTTAGTTGTTCTTGCTCGTTTATTCTTCCCGAAACACTTTGGAATCATTTTATTAGGCACTGTGTCTGGGATTACGTTACAGCCAGAGATTATGATGGAGAGAACTAATAGTGTGCGATATTATTTCTCCTTACACAGAAAGCTGGTATATCTTTTCATGCCTGACAGTTACGTTGGGTGGGGGCCATCTGATTTATGTTTACGAGCTGGGAACGTAAGAGACATTTACCATCTACGATCAGAGGGAATTAAGAGTATGTGTGAGCCTTTCACATTCTCGTTCTCTAAGGTGGTACCCACGGAGGCCATATCCTGAGAATGGTGCAGTCACGGCGGTGGACACAGCCTGGATCCCTGAAGTACTGTCTGGAGGATGGCCACCTTGAAGCCACCCAGCCTGCACTAAGCTTTAAGTGAGCAAGACATAAACCTTTGGTTAGAGTCCCTTAGTAAAGGTTGCACATTTCTTCTTCAGTAAGTATTGATGGGTCTCTTGTTATTGTGACAAAGGGAGTCACATTTTCATTTACCATAATGTCCATTTCTACCGGACAGGGGATCCATTTGCCTAGGAGGAGAGGAAGGGGACAGATACAAGGTAGGAGCCCTAAAAGCTCCTATTCCTCACTGTCGTTCTAGCTCACACTCAACAGCCAGGGCTGTAGGGCAGTGCTCCAGGACGGTCCTCCCCAGCGCAGACCCACTTCCTGTTTGAGGGCAGCTTTGCTGCTGACCCGCTTTACAGAGCCCAGGAACCCATTCCAAGTAGAAATGCCACTGAATGCTTCAAGCAGCCTCTGTGTCTGTACCTGAGACACTCAATCCAGATTGTTTGTCCTGGCTCCCGGCGCCTCTAGCTCTTAAGTCCGGGGAGGCAGACATTGGTTGGATTTTGCTTTGCGGCCCCTCCTTGCTCTCCATATGTGAGTCTCACCCTTTACGTGTCGTGAATCATGGACTGATGGGCTCTTTTCTCAATCTGGCCTCACCTATGCTCTAAATTTGCAGGAGTTCTTAGAAATCCTAGCCAAATGGACACCACCCCCGATTTCACATGCACACATGTTCTTTTCATAGAGAATGTGGAAGGGGGGGGGGAAGGGAGAATTAATTAAATGTGTGAGTGCAAAGCATCATTTTAGACTAGTGGTTCTTTCATGAGTATTTTCGTGAGAACTTGGAAAAACTAAGTGGAAACCCAGATGTCAGTTGAGGGAGCAAGTTATCTGCATCTCCACACTCCACCCACCCTCTCTGTATGTGCAAGGGAGTAGCACTACCAGGATTTATTTTCCCACTGAAACTTCCCTCAGAAAATGGAAATGATTACGGTCAGTTTCAAATAATATTTTTCCCTCGGTTGCATAAATCATGCTAGCCAGAGCTCAGCTGATGTCCTCCTTTGCTTTCCTGTCGGTTCCTGCTTTTCAAACACCTATTCATGAATGAGATTTTATCTGTGGCAAAGTTCTTCACTAACTCTGGGGCAAAATATATTAAATATGAATATTTTTTTCACAGAGTGAAAAAATTCAACTTAAATAGCTATCAGATTATACCCTTTTTAATATTTTTGGCATTAAAATTATATATCTCACATGAAGCAATCTTACCTACCCCTGATGGTAGTTTGATTTGTTTTAAAACGCCTTTCACGAAGTTAAAAGTTGGCAATGCTGTGTTGGTTTCTAAATGATTTTTGAAACTTTTTGTGGTCTATACAATCCCAAACCCTAGGAACCACTGGAATGTATCTTCAAATAGTTTTTCAGCAAGTGGAATATTTTCTGAGCCCTTGCATTTCTGAGAACGCCCGCCTGTCCCACTGAAAGACGAATTGCTGAGTAAAAAGTTCTTAGCTCATAACTTTCTCTACCTCAAAACCCCGTGGAGTTATCTGGCATCTTACTGTTACAGAGGAAATGTCTGAGACCAGCCTCTTGTAAATAAATTTTTATTGAATAATTGCAAGATTTTTTTTTCACTTACACCTTCCTGTTTCTCAAGGCACTGCTGTATGATTTCCCCAGTGCCTTCACTGAGATGGCATGCCTGGTGGCTGATGGCCAAGGGGAGAGGCTCTAGCATCACCTAACTTCGAATGCAGTTCCACGCTTCACCAGCCGTTGTATCCTTGGACGCTGTTATGGGTCAAATTGTGTCCCCCAAAAAGAAATGCTGAAGTCCTATCCCCTGTGGGACCCATGAAGGTGACTTTAGTTGGAAGTAGGGTCTTTGCTGATGTAATCGAATGAAGAGGAGGTCATTAGGGTGGGCCCTAATCCAATGACTCATGGCCTTAGAAGAAAGGGGAAATTGGGACACACACACCCCAAACACCTTGTGAAGACACAGCCACAGAAGGAAGATGGCCATATGAAGACAGAGGCAGAGATTGGAGCTTTGCTGCCCCAAGCCAAGGAATGAAATGCCTGGAAGTATCAGAAGCTGGAAGTATCAGAATGCCTGGAAGGTTCCTCCCCTAGAGGCTTCAGAAGGAACACGGCCCTGCTGACATCTTGATTTCAAACTTCCATGGGCAACATTAAGCCAATGAGTTTGTGGTACTTTGTTACGGATGCTCTAGGAAACGAATATAGGTTTCTCAAAGACGATGTGCTTCCATTTCTTTATCTATAACAGGTGGACGGTAATTTGTGATAATACTATAGAGAAGGCGAAATGTGACAAGATGGGACAAGATATTAAGTTCTGCCACTCCGGAAGAATCTAATAAATAGGCTGCATCATCATGGTCGCCCTCCCCACCCTCCCATCACCTTCTTTGGGTAGCTCTCTCTCCTGGAAACGTTTTTTCTGCACTCTTGACTTTTTTTTTTTTTTTATACAAAGCTTATATGATTTTTATAAAATAACCAAGTCATTTGCCTTCACTGTGGAATTCCTGGGCCACCCCCAAAGAGTTTGGATTCAGTAGGTCTTAGGTAGACCTCCAGGATGAGGATTACTTAGAGGTGTCCAGACACGAACTCTCATTAAATACTAAAAGTACAATGTAATTTTAAGTGGTGGACCTCGTATTAGGATTCCTGTTGCTATAAATGTAGAAACTGAGGTCAAAGGAAATTGAACCCAAGTCAGAAAATGTAAAATCAAGTCGTTTTTTGAGGCTGAACTTCAAGAACTTCAATAATTTGGTGAAACGTGAAACCTAGACTGGTATTAAAAAATGCCAGATAATGAGGGCTCCATAATATATAAAATATGGGAGATGATCCAGTATTAGGATTAAGAACACATGGAATCGGAAAGGTTTAAACTCTAGTTGTGGTGCTTAGTTTCTAGCTGTGTGAACTTGAGAAAACTATTGAGTCTTTGATGGTTTCAAGCTCTTCTCATCTGAAAATGGGAACAGCCCCTATTGAGGTTCTTGCAGAAGCGAATGAGACGCTGTGACAAGGCATTTAACACTAGATAAGCACGCACTATTCTTGATTTCAAAAAAGGAACCAACATCTTCATTTTCTGCTCTTGACTGGGCTTGAAGGAACAAATGCAGGGAGGAAGAAAGTCCAGAGGTGAGAATTAGGAACTCATTTTGGGAAAGATGTGATGTCCATGCTTTCCTAGGAGCGTATAAACGCGGGTTGTGGTGAGAATAGCTTCTCTGGGACTCTTCTTGTTAACTTGCCTTATTAATTTGTCTCCTTGTATCTTGGAATTCTCTATTTTTATGATATTGACAGGTCACTTACCAAAACACCTCAGAATCATTTTTAAGAGCTCCCGGTAGCAAACAGAAAATGCGTGCTTAAGGATGCTCTTTCGGGGTTATGATTTTCTCAACAGAGAGTGCCCAACAGGACTTGCTTCCTGCTACATGTTTCATCCTATTTTTCCACTCGGCCCCAGGATGCCGCAGAGGAGACCAGGAAAGGAATGCTTTTCCTGGTGGGGGGAGGCAGGACAGTTTGACATCATCAGAGGAGTTAGGCACGCAGAAAACAGCAAGCAAAAGAACAAGAAACTAATCCATGCAAAATTGCTTCTTTTAATTTTGTGTTACTTAGACCACTGCGGATTCATACATCGTATTAGAAATAGCCACATGCTCCAGTGTATTTTTGTTGAACACGCCCTGCTTTTCAGATGTCTGACAATGATTCCAGTTGCTTCTCCATGTCCTCTGTCCTCAGCAAGCTTCGAGGCCAGGGTGCTGGGCTCCCCTGTCCTACTTTGTTGAGCTGATCATTCAGGATGCAAGGAACAGAAAACTACACGCTAGCTTAACTATAAAAATACACCTGGAGCAGTAACTCTGCAGATAAATACAACAGCCTTGGCGCAGCGACTCAACAATTTCATCCAGAAACTGGGTGCTATTCTCTCTCTTCCCCCCTGCCTTCCTCTGAGTGTTGTTTGCCCTCAGGCTGGTCTCTTCTTAGTTGCAATATAGCTGCCTTGGCTCTAGGAATCACATTCTCAGCCCTGCTTCCTGAGTATAAAATGGAAGGGTCAAGAAAGCACCTTTCCTTTGCATGCCTGACTTTTTTTTTTTCTTTTTCTTTTTTTTTAGCAGTAAACAGAATTATTTCCAGAAACCCTGTGGGCAGGTTTCCCCTAGCTCTCTAGCCAGGCCGTCTCTGGAGGGAAGAAATTCTGGGAAATGCGAACGTGGTGAGTCTGACTGACCTAAGGCGATCAAGATTCACCTCCTGGACTGGGCACATTGCTTTCTTAACAAAACTAGGGCGCTATTAAAGCAGGCAGAAGGCCATGGCCGTGAGTAGAATTTCCTACAGTGCATCTCCCTGGTTCCTTTTTTTTTTTTTTCCTTTTTCTGCATTGTGAAACGGCACTTTTCGCTTCTGGTATCCCAAGATCTCCGTGTGGAACAAGCCCTGGGAAGCTGAGAGGAAAAAGGGCAGCAGGCAGGTTACAGCTGAGGTGTCGCATCTGATTGGCACGATCTAGGCCTCGGATCAGATCCTGATGTTGTCAGTTACCCTGGAGGAAACAATCAGCAGATCGGAGGGACCGATGTTAGCTGTTCAAAGCTCACCGGAGGCTGGTCTGTAGACTCTAATCTGTACAGGGAGGGTGGAGTATCTATCCCAGCAAGAACTCAGGGCGGTTTATCTGCCCTGGCTCTGAATCCACCTCGCGTCCTGTGCCTTGGCGGTGCCGGGGCTGGGAACCTGAGAGGCCACACTCCTGAGGGCTCTGCCAGTAAGGGACAGCAGGGCTGCAAGGCTGGGACCAGGACAAGGGGCGCCCTCTTCCCCTCTGCTGCTGGGCTGCCCGCAGCTTCTGTGCCTCCCCCTCCCATGCCCATCCAGGCCAGCAGCAGCAGATGAGCCGGTGTGTGGCTTCTCTAACACTTCAAGAACCAGCGTGGTTGGATCCCCCCTGGGAGACCCGAGCAGCCCTGTTCCTCTAAGTTTGTAAACTGTAACAATCCTGACCTCTCCCTTTTCTACTCCCAGCCAGGCAGGTGATAGCTGCTTCCTGCCAGTGCTACCTCTGTGACGCCTCATAGATCTCTCCTTACCCTCCCAATCGCCCAGCTAACAATTGTGGACGTGTTCATCTTTATGTTAAATCCCTGTTCGAATGATTGGCGGGACTCCCCTCTCCTGACCGGACCTGACTCAGTACTGCTGTCATAAAGAGACAGACAGCCAAGGGCAGGGTCCTGAGACATCCACACTTCCTCACGCCTGGGTTGTCCACTGTAGTAGGAGGTTACCTTTCCTAAACCTCCAAGGGAGGATAAGGGCAGATAAAAGCCATTGTTGATTATTTTTTATAATTTTTTTTTATATTTATTCATTTCCAGAGAGAGAGACAGACAGACAGACAGACAGAGTGCAATCAGGGGAGGGGCAGAGAGAGAGGGAGACACAGAACCCAAAGCAGGCTCCAGGCTCTGAGCTGTCAGCACGGAGCCTGACACAGGGCTCGAACCCATGAACTGTGAGATCATGACCTAAGCCAAAAGTCGCACACTTAACTGACTGAACCTCCCAGGCGCCCCAAGCCATTGTCTATTATTAATGAAGGTTCGGGACGCACACAGTTATGCTGGAACCCTAACTCTGGTGAGCAGCGCTAGACCAGGTGGCAGTACAGATTACCAGAAGGCGTCTGAGCAACCACTCTTTTTCTGGGCTCCTTTCAAAGCAGGAGAGCTCTCTCAGGCGAGGAATACACCTAGGCCCGTCTTGTCCCCCAAAACCACGGGACCAGACAAACCATCAAAGGCGATGGGTAGTGGTGGTACATTCCAAGAGAAGAAAACCCAAAGACCAGAAATCTCAAAAGACTGAATCCAAAGAAATGATGTTAAGTTGAACTTTTAATCTCTTTCACCATCCTTCCAAAAGTTTGACTCTCGGCAGCATCCACACCTTCCACCATTTCATTACTGAAGATACTAGAGGTGGCTTAAGGGGCAAGAATGACCACATGCAAGTAGAACCTTGCATTGTGAGTAACTTGCTCTGTGACTGTTCTGCAAGACGAGCAAACATGCCTAATACATTTTAACTTGATAAACGAGCGATGTACACGGCACTGAATGCCACATGATCACAGCAGAGCCAACGGTGGTTGCAATTCGCTTTGATATACAAGCGCTTTGGATTACAAGCATGTTTCTGGAACCAATTATGCTCGCAAACCAAGGTTTTATTGTAATGAGATGGAACAATGCTGGCCTGCATTTCTAGAGACGAAGTTAGAATAACTTAACCTCTCTGCACTTCACTTTCCTAATCTGTGAAATGGAAAGGTTGAGCTGTACAGATGTCTGAGGCCTACCTACCTCTGCAAGTCCAATGACCTACATTGAAAACACACTGAAAAGGGCAGGGACTTGTAGATGTCATTTTCTAAAGAAATCTGTCCAGGAAAAATAAGTCTAATGAAACAAGATCGTTGCAAATCGGGAAGTCTGATTCACCTTAGACTACGTAAAAATTGTCAGTACAAATATATTGCAATCCCCTAAACTGCGCGCGCGTGCGCGCGCGCGCGTGTGTGTGTGTGTGTAAGGCTAGCATTTTCCAAGTTTTCATGGTCTTTCACAAAATGAGTTGTATTCAAAAAGTTTGGAAACAACAGGGTTCAACAAAACTGTGGCAGACTTCTAGTTGCTTACCCCAAATCCACTTCCTACTTCTTCCTCAGTTTTAACGTTACTTTAGTATGATTTGTGACAGCAATATGTCTAGGTCCACAGTGATGAACGGTGACTGGCTTAATAAAGCTCATCACAGCTTCCCTTGCAGATATTGGCAGCCAAATCATCATATATAGCCGTGGAACCCTGTTCTTTCCAGAAGTATCTCCAGGGATGACTTTTCAGGAGAGTATGCTTTGAGACTATTGACCTGGGCTAACTTAATCACAAACATGTTTTAGGTGAATGCTCTTCCTGACTGATCAAGCCAGGAAATAGTCATCTTTTAGACATTTCTCACATAAAACATTCACTCTGGTTTCTCCCAATAAATAAAAACCCATGCATTAATTTGTGTACTTAATCAGACCTTGCTCCTGTTTTTAGAAAGGATTTTAGAATGAAAGAAAAATCTGTTGCCCAAAGAGGAACATGTGTATTAAACGCTTTGTCTATCATAAGCACTTGGGAACTCCTATTTTCTGAGTGTATGAAACATAACGTTCATGTTAATCAATCTTTTAGACATAGCTGTGTCAAATAAAAAAAAAAAAGAGGCTGAAACGCAGTAATTCTCAGTTTTGTGTACTAAAATCACCTGGGGTGCTTTACAAGGAAAATTACAGGTCTCTTCCTCCCATTCCACACCCTTTTGGATTTAATTCGTTTGTAAGTGGCTCAGGCATCTATAATTTTTAAAGCCCTCTGGGTAATTGTGATGGACAGCCAGGGCTGAAATATCATGTTTTATAAATCACAGAGGCTGTGACCTTTCAGGATGCTTGGTGCGTAAGGTTGTATGGGATGATGGAAATAACGCTGTAACAGGTAACAGTTCTGGCTTTGGTTCCGGAACTCAGTAGCTTGGTGACTCTGGGCAGATGACTTAAGACTCTGAACCTTAACGTGTGATTCATAAAGACGTGTTATATAGGTATAAACATCCAGTGTTTATAAAAGCGTATGATAAACTATAAGGAGTATGAAAACTTTTAACGTAGTATTGAATGGAGTTTTTCTCTTTACGGAGTGTTCCTTCCCTTGTACGCAGAAAAAAATCTGTTAATCCAACTGAGTTCAAATCTCTGAGGCCTTCCCTGACTCAGTTAGAATTGCTATCTCATCTGTATTTCTGCAATATATTCTAAATGACCCGATCACACTGATCCTGCTAACAGACACCCTCTCTCACCCCCACTGGTACAGAACGAGCTTCTACAAATCAGGAGAATCCTATTCTCGGTATCCAGTGTCTAGCAATATTAGCTATCATTGAAGACAACCAGAAATAGCCAGAGAACCCAGTTACTTCTCGTCTTTTTCAAAAGCTGAATCCTTTTTTTGGTCAGTCCTTTCACCTGTGGAACTCCACCGTTATGAAAAAAAAGAGAAGAAAACAACGGAGGAAGGGAGGGCTTCTAAGATCTGCTCTGGTAATCACAACACTAACGGTCATTATTAGAACCTATCCATAGTGGACGTCTGTCTACCCCCTTAGAGAGACGTAATACTTAATTCTCTGGATCATCTGACGAAATAGATGTTATTATCCCTAAATGAGGTTCAGAAGGCTTCTTTAATTTGCTCCAGGAGGTCAGAAGGGCAGGAGGTGAAGTGAGGACTCGAATGCAGCCCTCCCACCAGAGCCCGAGATCAAGCCCCACACGCACCTTCTACATCCTGAGATACTCGATGATTCCATTCCCTGGTGTGCGCAGGTCAGGGAAGGGCAGCCCCGAGTTCACCGGTCCTCCCACTTGACAGCTAACACCGTAAAGCGGCAACTGATCAGACTGGACGATGTTGGCATCGTCCCAAGAACCAGTTCCTCTTGACGGTACAGTCAGCAAGAAGCATCCCAAACGTGACTTTGAAGCGCTCGGAGCCCGCAGTCCAGCCCTGCTCAACGCACGAGGTCCCTGGGATCCATTCAGAAAACGCCTGGAAACTTCTGGAATCAGAGGCGCGGGGCCGCCGTCCTCGCTCTCGGGAAGCCCTGGCCACTCCGTGTTCCTCGCGTTTCTCGAAAGGACCTCAGGCCTCGGACTTCCAACCCTAACCGCTCCTGCCCTACCCGCGCAAACACCTGCAGCCACAGCCCTGTGCTTCCGCGTCCCGCCCTCCGGAAGTGACGCACAGGAAGCGGCTCTCCTCCCACGGGGGCGGGGAAGGAAGATGGCGGCGCCCATCAGCCGGTGAGGAGAGGGGACACGGGGCATCCCGGGGAGCGGCCGGACTCGTGCGTGATGGCCGCATCCCCGCACACTCTCTCCTCACGCCTCCTGACAGGTACCGCACCCGCCCTGGGGCACGAGTTTGGGAAAATTCTCATCTTTTTGCCACGTGCAACGCCGGGGTTCCGGCCGGCTGCAACCTTGGGAGCCCTTGGCGAGGTCGGCTGGGCACCGGTGGGCGGGGGAAGTGACCTTGGGAGCAGCCTGGAGTGAAGAGGCCGTGGAGCGGGGGTCTCGCACTGCGCTGTGGTCCCCCGCCTCCGTCCCCCTCCCCCGGGGGCCTGGTGTCTGGTGCTGCTTTCGGTTTTCCGAGCGGAGGCTGGCGGACAGGACGCAGCAGAGCCTTGGGGCCCCGCGAGCCTCCTGGCGGCTCAGAGCCTCGGTTCCTAATTACACGTGTAGGTTACTTGGAAGCTCCGCCTCGTAGGGACAGGCGAGCGCTTTGCCCTCAGGCAGGAGCCGCGTTCCAATAGAAAGGGTCGTGATGACAGCGAAGATAACGTTGTCGTGATAAAGCGGTGCCGATGATGACCACCGCAGACGGTGGGGCACAGCCCCTCCCAGACTTCTGGCTTTCCGCCACCGGCGGGGGCCCCTGATGATACCATCCTCCCACTTGAAAGATCTGTCACAACTCTACGTTGATGGTGGCCTGCGCCCCGGTGGCCCTTTGCCGCATCTCAGCTCAAGTGCCACCTTTTCAGAGATGCCTACCCTGACCACCCTATTTAAGGTGGAGCCCCCCCCCCATATTTAAGGTGGAGCCCCCCCCACCCGCCCGCCTTTTCACCTCCTTTCTGTTTCTTTCCCCAGGGTTAGCACAGTGTGTGCTTGTTATTTACATACAGGTTTCCTGTGTGTTTCTCCCAACTAGAATGTCAACCCTGTGAAGATTAGGGACAGTTTCTCCTCTGGCTCATCTCTGTGCCCCCAGAGCCCGAATCAGTACCCGGTGTATATTGTTGGCTATTAATATTTATTCGTCGATGCGTGATATTTGTTCATTCGTTATGGAGATACTAAAGAAATGTTAAAGAGGAAGCTGGGATTTGTTTCGCCCCCCCCCCCCCAGTAGTTTTGATGATAACAAATGACCGAGTGAGGAATGTGTTCCCCGTGGTCCCTATTGGAAGCCTTCTGGTCAAATCCCAGAAACAGTTTCTTAGGCCTCCTCACCCCGTCACAAGCTCCCTGGAGCGCCCAGCAATGTTGATCACAGTGACTCTATGAAATTCCTTTCTTTCTCTTAATAAAATAACAAATACTAACTTTAAATATTAAATATTGTGTTAAAATAGCCGCGCTATATTATGGGTCTGTTTTGGCTGTGTAATCCTGGGGCATATCGTTTGTGTTCCCTGGACTTGAATTTACACATCTATAAAACGAGGGAGGCCGTTTAACCAGATGATCTCAAAGGTCCCTTCTGGTTCAAAAAGAAGGGAGGAGGCGGGGGAAGTGAGAGGAAGTATGTGGATGAAACCAGATTGGCCCGCGGTTTTAGTAATTGTTGAAGCCGAGGTGTAAGCAGTGGCAGCTCCCTGTGTTCTTGCGTAGTTGTGTGATGGAAATTCTTCATGATGAAGTCTTCTGAAAAGGTCTGTGATTCTTTTTTCTGTCCTCCCTGACCTGAGTGTTCTTTGATCCTGACCCCAGGCCCTCATTCTCACGAGAGCTCCCCCTTTCTGCGTGCTTGAATAGTCACCTCTGTTTTCCCAGGGTGCGGTCCTCCCAACTAGCTGGTTTTCTGCCCGTCGGTTCTGTACTTTCTGCTTCTTGGAGAGAAGTCTCACTCAGCTGCTCAGAGTTCCCCAGTTCCAGTAAGCGGGCTGCGTGGGGTCCACATGCTTTGTTGCTGGTTCAGTCTTTTCAAAGCTGGAATGAGAGGCATTAATAGACAGTTCAGCTTCCTGAAACCACAAACACGGTTGCCAAAAAATCTTCCAGGAAGTGGTCTGTATAACCTGCTAGTGATCCACTTGGAAGGTCATTACAAGAACCTGATACATGGAGGCAGCGTGGTTAGAAAGGGTGGCAGAAAGGAAGGGCAGGACTGTAGTAGGTATCTAATGGTTATCTCTGCTTTTGCTTCTGAAAATTCAAAGTGTTTTGTAGCCATTAAAGGAATTCAGGACCTTTCAGTTGCGTGTGTAACTGCTTTATTTACCATCATGGGGGCGCCTGGGTGACTCAGTCAGTTGAGTGTCTATGACTCTTGATTTCAGCTCAGGTCATGATCTCATGGTTGTGGGATCGAGCCCGGTGTCGGTTCTGTGCTGGACGTGGAGCCTGCTTAATGTTCTACCCCACCCCCACCCCCACCCTTGTGTGTGCACGGACCTGCTCGCTCGCTCGCTCTCTCCCCCCAAAAAGTGCTACCATCATGACTCAGTATTGATGTGAATAGTGGATATGGTCACATGTTTACAGATTTTTAATGTAAATATTGTAAGCTCCGTGTATCTTCAAACCTACATTTAAGTAGAGCTGAAATGTCTTTTAGTTTCTAGGCACTGATGCATACAAATATAACATGTTTTCACCGAATGAAGTGTTCTCATCATTTAAAAGTGTACTTTCCTAGCTGTTTTCTTTTTTTCTTACTACTATTCTGTAACATCTAGGTTTGACACACTTAACCTTGAGAGATATTTTCCAAGGTGGTTCTTTCCCTCCCAGCAACTTGCGTTTCTCATTGGATCAAATGAACTCAAAACTGGTTTTGAGGGGGACCTTGGTGGCTCAGTCAGTTGAGCAATCAACTCTTAATTTCGGCTCAGGACATGATCTCACGTTTCAGAAATCAGGATCAAGCCCTGTGTGGGGCTCTGCACTGACAGTGGGGAGCCTGCTTGGGATTCTCTCTCCTTCTATATGTGCCCCTCCCCTGCTTGCAAGCTCTCTCTCTTTCTCTCTCAAAATAAATAAACTTAAAGAAAAAAAAACCTAGTTTTGAAATTAAGGCCCAGAACAATAAAACTTTGATGTTTTCTTGACATAATCTTTTAATATTAAAATCCTGTCTTCCCGGTGGCTCAGTCGGTTAAGTGTCCAACTTTGGCTCTGTTCATGATCTTGCAGTTTGGGAGTTCAAGCCCCGCATCGGGCTGTGTGCTGACAGCTCAGAGCCTGGAGCCTGCTTCAGATTCTGTGTCTCCCTCTCTCTCTGCCCTTCCCCGACTCGCTCTCTCTCAAAAATAAACATTAAAAAAAATTTTTAATCCTATCTTCCCAAAGAACAGTGTTAAGGCAATACAAGGAAAATTACACACCATCAAAGTAAAAAAAAAAAAAAAAGAAAAAAGAAAAAAAAAAAGAACCCTTGACTATCAAGAGGACTCATGTGAAAGGAAATTTTGGAGGACTGGTTTCAGTGTTGCTTTTCTCTCCTGTACACATATGCAGGCATCGCATACCCAGTGTATGGAAAAGAAGTATTTCACAATTCACTGAGGTTGCAGAGTGTGATTTCAGTGAAGAAGTGACGTTTCCAGTCTAAGATAATTGCCACGTGTTCTGAGGGGCAGTGATACTTCTGCCCACAGTCTGAGTAACTCATGTCGGAAATCGAGTCATCGAACATGATCTCATCATTGTATAGAGAGCGCTCTGCTAAGCTCTTGTAGCAGAGCTGAGTAAAGGGCAGTCAGGGAACCCAAAAATAAGACGGTGGAGACACATGGGAAGTTTGCAGTAAGAAGTGCCAGTAAGAAGAGTGAAATGTTCCAGAGTAGTTGAAAAGAGACGAAAATTTGACAGGCAGAGAGCGGAGGCAAGACACCAGAGGCAGGGAAACGTCAACAAAGATGGACAAGGTGTGGAATGTGTGGTGTGCCCAGCAGAGAGTGAGGAGTTACACACACGTGTCTAGGCCAGTAATGTCTGTGCTGGGCTTCCAGAAGAAAGCCTATTACAACCCATCCGTGTGGAGATACTGAGAGCAGTGGGAAGCAGGCATGATGGCTCTAGAAATGAGTTGACGATTAGAAGTTACCCTATAATTGCATGTGCTCAGGGACAATAAGCAGTGGGACTCGGTTGTCTTACAGCAAGAAGAGATGCCATAAGAAACGGAGAAGCGGTGAGTGGAGGTGGTGGAGAACCAGAAATAGTGTCGTGGAAGTGATAAAAACCCTCCCTCCACGGCCTTCCAGAAGCATTGGGTTTGTTATTTGGGAGGAGGTGTGGTTTGATTAAAGGCCAAATTCAGACAGCACTGTTTTGCTTCTTTCTGACATGAGTGATAGAGCCCCACTTCACTGAGGATTGTTTCCCCTTTTGGTTATTCGTCTTCCCCAACATGGCCAAAATACTAATCTGAAATGTGTTTTCCAGTTTGTTGTTACTTACTGAGAAAAACTTTCTCTCGTTTTCTACCATTTTGAAACATTTTTTTTGAAGTTTATTTATATATTTTGAGAGACAAAGGGAGAAAATTGCAAGCAGGCTCTGTGCCTTCAGCATGGAGCCCGACACAGGGATCGATCCCACGAACCGTGAGATCATGACCTGAGTCGAGATCAAGAGTTGGACGTTTCACAAACTGAGCCACCCAGGTGCCCATCTACTGTTTTAAAAGCGACTCAACTGTTTGTTTTATATTTTCTCAAAAAGATTGACAATGTGGGCATTACAGCATTTGACACAATAAAAGCATCATGATCCCCAAAATGAAAAATTTCCCCATCCCTGCTGAAGAATTACACTGCAGAACTGATAACTGCAGTGATTGGCAAATCTGATCAGAGGTCTAACCCATCATGCATGTGTTGCTCACCGCGCTGGCTGGCTTCGCTTCCGGGTAGGCGCTATCACCATTTGGTGAGAAGCACTGGTCATGTGAACATTGTTTTCCCCTTTTCTCTGTTACAGGTTGGGTGGGAGGATGCATCTGGTTTCTGGAAAGAAGAGCTATGCAGGAATCCCCCCGTGAGTTCATGCATCTTTTCAGGAGCGTCCATAAGCAGTGGATGACATTTCAGCACTTTACCTTCCTCAAGCGCACGGTACGTTCGGAAGAGCACATTCACTCTGCTGCCATCTGCCCTTTCTTTCTTCATAGGGAATTTGAGAAATTTCTGCTGTAAGAAGTACTGCTTGGAAAAGACTTCTATTTAGTGTCCTCTCAAGTTTATCCAAAACTTTAATTCCTTGTTTTGATTATTCGTAATCGAAACCAGAATAACCCTGGTGTCTGAGGTTAAAAGTATGATCATGAACGTATTGATTAAGTTTGGAAGAAGATTGAAAACTTCTGGCATATTTCATCTCGGGTAAAATTAGGAAAAGCTGAACGGTGATCATACATCTCTTTACATTCTGTAAAGTTCTGTGAATATATCAGTAATGCAGAAATAACATCTTTAACAGTGCGACCCGTGTTCCTACAACAGCCTTGCTTCTCAGTCTTTTAAACACATGTATCACTGAGTAAACTCCAGCAAATTGAGATCTTGTAACTTGCTAGGCACTTTATAGCGAACATTGCTCACACATCTTGGTCCTCTAGGTTGGCTCCCTGATCATGTGGGCAACGTAGTAACTTACTCTTAATTGCCAGTGAGGGCGTCTGCCATTTTCTCAAATAGAAAAGTACCGAATGGAGAAATGAGAGCTAAAACCTCATAGTTATGACATAGTTATGAACAGTTAGCAAAGTCATCCTCTAAACTCTGATTGGACACTTGTCTTCGTCTTTTTTAATCTAAACCTTAAAAGTAACTTAAAATCTTAATGAAACTCATTATTTTTTATAAGAGATTTACATTTCCAGAAATGTTCAGATTTCTCAAGTTGGGGATCAAGGTTATAATGGCTGTTGAGAAGTGTGTATATAATGCCTTTTTTATGTAAACACAACTCTGGTTCATTCACGAGTTTCTAGTTCTTTTCCGGGACTAGTGTGTGTCCTTTCAAGTCTTTGTGATACAACTGAAGATCACTTAACTGGTTGTCAGAATAGGTGGCTCCAGGTTCCAGGGACACTTGTAGCCAACTGGCTGTTGACTCTTGTCAGTTACGACTAATTCGTCATTGACTCTGTCACTGTATTTCTGAGCCTTGGTTTTCTTTTCTGTAAGTTAAAGAAACAGATACTGATACTGATCATTTTCTTAAATAGCCTTTTGGAAGCTTAAATTTATGAACTATAAAGATACGTATTCTGTACAACTAGAAAGTGCCCTACTATGTTAGTAGTAGTTCTTACTTTTCACTAGTACGCAGCAGAGACCATCGGACTCTAAAACTCACGTTCTTTCAACATACACAGTGCTCTAATGTCACTCGGTCCTGAATTCTACCCCACCGCTGAGCCTGTCTGTGCACTGTTTGCCTGGGAACATGGAAAGTCTACAGGTTTACTTGGGCTCTTGATGACGGAAAACTTTTTCGTTGTATTTGGAGTGTTAACCTCCAGTTTGTGGTACTATGTTGGGGAAAATGCTGGAGGGAATGAATAAGAAATATTTTTTTTTCTTTCAAGGAACTTAAATTTCTAGGACTTTCTAAACCACAGAATTAAAAATCACTGCTGAGGCATTATTTATAGTCTTCATGCCTCCTAGCGTAGAGATTTCCATGTAGCAGACACTCCACTATTCGTTAATTCAGCATCTGTTTACAAAGGTTTAGGAAAATCTCTCAAGCACTGTATCAGACCGATGGACGGTGTTACCAGACAACCGTGTAAGAGCCTTTTGGGCCTTGGAATGATAGTGACGTGTCCTTTTTTTGTTTAGTATGTCACGCAACTGAACCGAAGCCTCAACCAGCAAGTGAAACGGAAGCCGGAGCCCATGGCGTCCCCTTTCCTTGAGAAAACCCGTCTGGCTCAGACCAAAGCAGAAATCTGCGAGGTGAGACCTCTTCCACCCCCCCGCCTACCTTTATCTGGAAAGCCCAGTGAAAAAGCATTGCTGGAACTGGACTCGGCCTCCGTAGTTGAAGGCGCACTGGACGTGGGAAGGGAGACAAAGGATGAAAAGCAGTGGAGAGAGATGAAGCTCCGTCTGGATGAGTTGCCAGGAATTTTGGCGCGGCTGTCCAAGATCAAGCTCACAGGTACATTGCTTTTCTGACGCAGTGAGGGTCTTACTCGAAGCTTTATTTGTAGCTAAACGCCGCACCAAAAGGAGTGTCTTGAAACTGCCCGTCCTCCCTTAGTGTCTTTTGCTCTCTTCGACGTAACTGAGATTTAAAATCGAGTTTTCCAAATTCCGTTTACACAGAACTGTGAATGCTTTTGCACTAAAGCTATGGTACTAAAACTAGTCTCTTCTTTATTTGCAATTAAAGTAGCATGCCTGTCCTGCTTATTCCCCGACTCTTGTGTTTTTACGCCGGCTGTCCTTTAAAGCGGCAGTGGGATGATGAGTTCTGTGTGAGTCCTGGAAACAAAAATGCCTGCGCTCCTGTGCTTGGTACGCAGCGAACCCGCAGTGGCCACGGGACTCCGGTGGGTTTTGCTTCTTGCGGGGCCTCTGGGACTGTCCCCGGCGTGCGGGGATTTAGCGCTCTTCTCCAAGAAGAAGGTCTGGGACCAGGTTTTCGTTGCCTACGGTTTTTGTAGCAAACCGTACTGGATTTTATCGTGCACATTGGGTATGAGCCTGTGGTTAATGTCAGTTGGTTTTCACAGCCACGAGTGAGGCAGGCAAAGCTTTATCGTTGGCATCCCGTCTCGTAGCTAAACGTAGAAGTAGCTTATTTTGGGCTAACTGTGCGTAGAAGGTGTGTTCCGGGTCATCCGGCAGCTTGAAGACCCGGTCTCTCCCCCTCCTCTTGGATGAGCATAGGGAGAAGAAGTACAATGGGTGAATAAAGTTAAACTGGGTCCTCTTTGAGGAGAGAAGTGGGAAGTCATGTTACGGAGTCAAAATGGAGACATGAACAGATGAGACAGGCTTTTGAGAGTAGAGAAAACCAAGGAAAGGGTGGTGTGTGTGTGTGTTTCAGGGGGGTTGAGCCTGAAATCCAAGGGAAAAGGAGGTACACCAGGTAACTTCTTTCCTCGGTGACCAAGGTCACTTAAAAAAAATCTTTTTTTTGGCGGGGGGGATGAAAAGTAGGCATAGGGAGTCTGACAGAAGGGCTGAAGAGTGATCATAAGACTTACCTAGTGTAGCTCTGAAACTGTGAGCCTCGTTCCAGGGGGCCTCCTTGCAAACACGCCTTCGTGCTTTAGGGTAGCTGAGCAAGGAATCATCACATTTCAAGGAAAGTTGCTTTTGTCCTTTATGTAAGTGGCGTATCGTGGTGCTGCCATGGTAAGAATGACTGCAGATACCAAATGTGAGGATGCCAGTCTGAAGGCAGCAGAAGTGGCCCCCGCTAGCAGCAGGAACGTCTTGCTTTGTGTGCACCATCATCATTGGACGTGTCCACGTCAGTATCCCCGTCTCGTCCTGCAGACCCCCCCGCTCTGTCCCATTTCCGGCAGTAGTACCAGCATTCTCTGCTTCCCCCAGACCGGAACCCTTAGAATCGTTCTTAAGTCTTTGCTCCGCAGTCCCCCTTCATCTCTAGTCTGACATCCAACTGTTAGCGCTGGAGTCTTTCGTGATGCCCGTGAGAGTTCTCACCCGCATTTCTGAGGCTGCCTTCCTAGCCCAGGTCCAAAACATAGGACGCCTTTAGTTACTGCAGCAGCTCCTGGCCGTGATCTCTGCCTCTCTTCTCCTGCCGGACCACTTCCCTAAAACCCTGCTCCCGTGTGTTCCTAACCTACTCAAGAGTCTGTAGTCTTTGCTTACGGTCTCCCGCCTCTGCTCTGCCTGACCTGGGAGGATGGATTCAATCTTCCCCACAAGCAGATTTTCCCCCCACCCTGTCCCACCTGTTAGCTCGTCCTTACACCCACCATACCCATTCCTCCTACCCCCCTTACATCCCGTTAGAGCCGTTCAGGACTTCTCCATTAAGCCTTCTCTTGGCCTAAGTCTCTCTGCTCAAAACTTGGAACATGGCTTTGAAGTCCAGCAGACTTGAGTTCAGATCCTGGCTGGGCCACTTACTAGTCACGTGAGCCTTTGGGCTGTTTCTCAGCCTTGTTGAGACAACTTCCTCATCCGTAGAGCAGGAGCAATAATAAATCACCAGAGAGTTAAATCACACAGTGCTTTCAGAGTGCCCAACAGCGTGCGCGATGGGTGGGAGCACCTTGAAGGTTAGTTTCCAAATGATTATAGGTAGACATCTGATTGTCTGTTTAACCTATGTTATGTTTCCCCTGAGATGTCTGCGGGCAAACATCGTGCCGTCTCCCTGTTGAGTACGCGTAGCTCTGCATACAGGGCTTCTCATTTATAAGGACTTGATTTTAGGAGGGAAGTTAACAACTCCAAGTTGTGCAGGGGAGGGCAAGTGCGAGCGAGAGGGGAGCCGGAAACCCTGTCACTTGGGGAATGAGGTGGTTTTTCTTGGGAGAGAGAAGGGAGGAGGGAGAGAGCAGCTGAGGGAAAGGAGAATGGAGACACGAAGGCCTGTTCCAGGATCTGTAGCCCCTTTGACTGAAAGGGGCAGCGCTGCTGACGTGCAGTCGAGAGGGCAGAACCGGGGTGGGGGGCACCGCACGTGCCCGCAGCGTGAGGGAGAGAGAGCTCGAGGAACGACCCGGTGCGAGGTGGGCCGCCCTGTGAGGCGGTGGCTCGTCCCTGGGGCCGTCCACGTGGAAGAAGATCGTCTTTGAGAGAAGTTGAAGCAGGGCCCCCTGTTCGCCCAGTGGCTGGAACTCGGTGATACTTACACTGAGAGCCTGCCTCCCCTTCAGTGTTGTTTGTGGGGCGCCTACCGTGTACCTTTGCACCGGGTGCTGAAGATACAGACGTGCAGGATTTCTGTCCTCAAGGAGAAGCTGATAGTCTGGTGGCGGAGATTCTGTAGGCCTGCGTGTGTATAAGATAAAACCACGGCGGTCAGATACGTGTGCGTTTCACACTCAGAACTTTTATAACCTTTATGATCTTGGGTAATTGACTGCACCTTGGAATGCCGTAGTCTCTTTACCTGAAAAATGGGGAGACTGGTACTCACTTTTATAGCCTCATCACGAGAGGATTAACTGAGACGGTGCGTGTAAAACACCCACGTGCCCAGCACCTTCTGGGCACTTAATTAGCTATTATTAATACTATTATTATTACAGTATCCGTGCTTGGGGAAATCAGTGTTCGTGGGTAAGGCACTGTGGGGACCCAGAGAAGGGAGTGCTTCTGCCTGTGAAGGGGGTTGAAGCCAAGGGGAGTTTACCGGATACTGAAGGCAAGGATTGTAAGCGGAGGGAGAAGGCGTTGCAAAGGCAAAGAAGTTGGGTGCATCCTGGCATAGTCTGAGAACGGGGGATGCTGTGTGGAATGCAACGCGATGTGTGTGTGACACAGAAGACACGCCCACCGAAAGTGTGAAGAGTTAGGCAGGGCCATGAAATGCCTGCATGCATTTCATGCTAAGGAGTTTGGCTCTTACATCTCAGCTGCGGAAAGTTCTAGAAAGTTCTTTGAGGAACACACACTTTGTGTTTTGTCTCATGTATCTTTTTAAGTGGCTTAATTACTGTTCAGTTACTAAGGTTTGGGGACCATGTCGGATTTAGCTCCCTATGAAGAGTAGGATTGTGGTACTACTGTTGCGATAGTATCACTGAGCAAGAGTTGCCTGTTTTGTCAGTAAAGTTTTATTGAAACAGCCACACCCATTGTTCTGTGCTGACATCATGCTGTATTGGCAGAGCTCTGTATTTGTGATAGAAAACTTACGGCCTGGAAAACCTGAAACTTTTCCTCTGAGGCCCTTTAGAGAATAAACCTTGCTGACCACGGCTATCGAGCACAGGCTAGTGAGAGGCAGGAATGATGGCCAACAGGGGCGCCTGCGTGACTCAGTCGGTTAAGTGTGTCCGACTTCGGCTCAGGTCATGATCTCACGGTTTGTGAGTTCAAGCCCCGCATCGGGCTCTGCGCTGGCGGTGAGGGGCCTGCTTGGGATTCTCTCTCTTTCCCTCTCAAAATAAGTAAACTTAACAAAAAAAAAAAAAAAAAAAGAAGAATGATGGCCAACAAATCAGGGGCAGTCAGTGGAGACGTGATTTGGGCTGAACTAAGGCTGTGGTTCGGCAGAGGGAAAGGAGAGAGAGAGACTGAAGAAACCGAATGAACAGAACCTTATGGACACGTGGGGGAGTGCTGGGGCGGCATGAAATAAAAGGTTAAGACGCAGAGCCGCCAAGAGTTCAGCTGCCACGAAGTAAACATTCTCCAGTTCTCTGCGCCCTGTGCTCCGTGTCTTCCTTCACCCAACCCCGTTCTCTCAGAGGGAGCGCAGTGCAGTGACCTCTGGGCCAGAGTCCCTCCATCTGAATCCTGGCTCCTACTAGTTGAGTGACATAGAGCAAGGTCCATGTAAAACAAAAACAAAACGACAGTGCTCTGCGTCTCAGTTTACCAACCTGCAAACCAGATAATGAGGTACTCAAGGCGTTGTTCTGAGTATTAAATGAGATAAAATTTGTAAACTACATAGAAGAGCTCCGCCTGTTTCTCAGGTAAAAAATAAATCTGCAACCTGGGCATTGGAGTGTGAGTTTGCTGCCCCTGCTCTAGAAAAACTGCCAGCTTTCTGGGAGGGAGACATGGTGGTGCAGGGTGAGAATCGCGACGGAAGACACAGGTTGGCGGGGGAAGATGGTGAGTTCAGTTTTGCACTCGTGGATTTTGAGTCTCCGACGGTGTATCCTCAGTGGACAGGTGGCCACGAAGGACAGGAGCTCAGACAGAACATGGGGCCGCGAGACTGAGGGGGCCTCAGCGTGGAGTGGCCGCGAAGCCACGGCAGTGAGCGCGGTTGTCAGTGGGCAGCGGTACTGACCAAAGCAGGAAGCCAAGGACGCTTGGGGTGCATCCCGTTATAAGCATTGGGTAGAGCATGTAATGGAGTCCGCAAGGAACTAAACAGCCAGAGGAAGGGAAATGGGGAAGGACTTAGTCACAGAAGCCAAGACACAGTTCACAAAGGAAGCGATCAACCCTTTATTTCTTTTTTAAAGTAGGCTCCACTTCCAACGTGGGGATTGAACTCACAACCCTGAGATCGAGAGTCGCGTGCTCTTCCAACGGAGCCAGCCAGGCGCCCCAAGAAAGAGATCAACACTTTAAAATGTTTATTTATGTTTGAGAGAGAGAGAGAGAGAGAGAGAGAGAGAGAGAGAAGAGTGAGCATGAGTTGGGGAGGAGCAGAGAACAAGGGAAACAGAGGATCTGAAGCAGGTTCGTTCTGACAGCAGAGAGCCTGATGAGGGGCTTGAACTCACCAACTGTGAGATCATGAGCTGAGCCGAAGTCGGACATTTAAGTGACTGAGCCCCCCAAGCACCCCGAGATCAACACTTTTAAACGCTAGAGGCCTGCTGAGATGGCCAGCCTGAAAGAGCTATTTTATTGGGCCGTTAGGAAGTCTGGGTTGACTGACTGCTAAATCAGGAAATATTATCAGCACTTCCTCTTAGAGTCTTAAATGAGGTACTTGAAATGATTAATTTAAAATAATTCCTTAAGTTTATTTTCATAACGCTCACTTATTTAGGAACAGACGGGGAAAGTATGATAATTGGTTTGGGTCAGTCTTTTAGCTGGGAGACCACACCTTCCCTTCATCCTGGCTATTCTTGTAACCCTTTTTCTTTTGCATACTTCACAGCGTTGCACCTCTGAATAGGCATTCCAGATGTAGGGTCTGATATTTAAACCTCAGTGACTGAAATCTAAAGCAATGATTGAATTACTCACTTAGTAGTGCAGAATGCGTTCTATAGTGTGCACTGACTCATCGGTCCCCACGTGTCAGCGAGCTAATGAGCACACACGGCCCACATGTTCAGACGACACTTCCTGGCTGCCCTCCCCAGGGATTCAGAACCTGCAGGCCTGGGACAGGACCCAGAGATCTGCATTTTTGACAGGCATACCAGATGATCTGATGCAGGTGGTCCCGGACCACCCTTTGAGCAAGTGAAGTAGGTGTTGCGCAGGGAGAGTGGCGATTCCAGACCCGGCGGTCTGGCTGGATGCGGGGAGCACTCACCTCGCGAGAGCCAGAGCGGCCCCCGCGACCGCTGGCAGCAGGAAAAGCCAGCTGGGGCAGGATCTGGACCACACAAGAGATGTATGCAAAAGCAAGATGCACCGAGGAAAAGGGGGAGCAGCAGCGTCCCCTGGAACTGCGGACGGAGGCGTCCCAGGGCAGTAAATTTCCCCTGGTATCATTTTATGTATTCCATGCCCCAGGTTTCTGGACGAGCTAATTGAATTAAAGTCATTTCCTTCTGCTTATTCCATTTAAAGAGGCAGCACCCTTTGGGTGACCTCTACCCTCTTCTTTGACCTTTTACCTCCCTATTTAGTTTATTACTTGAATTCACACATGTCTTGGAGTCAGCAGGATTTTTTTTTTCTTTAAGAAAATCCCTGGTATCTATCAATTGATTTTTTTTGGACTCTTAACATCTTGGGCCATTCATTTATAGCTAATGATAGCCAAGGCAGAAATATCTGAGAGTCAGCGATCACTTTTATAGAACTAGTCTTTCTTTGCCTCCCCTTGTTTATAGCCATAATCTACCAAGGATAATTAACTGTAGAATAAGTGAAGGGCCATGTAGTGTTCATACTTCTATTTCATTTGTAGGATAGTAGGATGCCTTGACATTTATTCCAGGATCTGAGCCAAATGTTTGCTGGTGAATGGTATACCATTTAAAGGTGGTGGGTTTTTTTTTTTCCTTGTACAAAAGGAAGTAAGACTGAATTTATAAAGAAGTAATAATATGTCTCCCTTGAGTTCCTCTTGCCAGCGGAGCTATTTACAATATGTTTTTGGAGTTTGTTGCAAGGACCACACTGGGTTGAAGACATTTTATTTGGGTTAGGATCACAAGAGGCTCTGGTGACTCAGCTCAGTTTATACTTAATATAGGTCAATAAAAAGCAGGGCTTTTTTTTTCCCGCCTCCCCTGAATAACATCTGTGCTGAAAAGCTACAACAGACTTTCCGAGACCAGAATACGAAAATAGATTGTTAGAACCAATAGGTTGTGCCGTCGATCAGACTGATAGAAACTACAGTCTATCAATGTATAGATTTTCCCCCGCTGGAGCATAGAATGCCTTTCATTAAAAGAAAAGCAACAAGAATGGAGGATGCAATTTTATTTTAGATTGCTTGTGTCATTTTTAAAAGTCTACGTACTATAGTCTTTAACTCTGAGATACTGGATAAAGAGCCTTTCACATTTTCCTAAAAATACTGACTGCGTAGAATTATAAGTTCCTAAATTTTCATTTATATTTTCAAATAATTAACTTAATAATTATATACTTGGTAACTATTTAGTGTTTTATTTTTGTTTTTATTTTTATTTTACTTTTAAAATTTATTTTTTAAAATTTTTTAATGTTTATTTTTGAGAGAGAGAGAGAGAGAGAGAGAGAGAATGAGTGGGGGAGGGGCAGAGAGAGAGGGAGACACAGAATCTGAAGCAGGATCCAGGCTCTGAGCTGTCAGCACAGAGCCTGACGCAGGGCTCAAACCCACGAACTCTGAGACCATCACCTGAGCCGAAGTCAGATGCTTAACCAACTGAGCCACCCAGGTGCCCCTAATTTATTTTATTTATTTTTAATTTTTTTAAATGTTTATTAATTTTTGAGAGAGAGAGCAAAAGCGAGCATGAGTGGGAGAGGGGCAGAGAGAGGGGGAGACAGAGAATCCAAACTGGGTTCTGCACTGGCAGCAGCATGCCCTACGTGGGGCTCAAACTCACAAACTATGAGACAATGACCTGAGCTGAAGTCTGATGCTCAACCAACTGAGCCACCCAGGCATCCCTTATGTTATTTCTTTTAAAGTTTATTTATTTATTTTGAGAGGGAGTGTGTGGGGAGGGGCAGAGAGGAAGGGAGAGAGAGAATCCCAAGTGGGCTCCACACTGTCATCATGGAGCCCTGTGCAGGGCTTGAACCCACAAACCACGAAATCATGACCTGAGTCGAAATCAAGAGTTAGGATGCCTAACTGCCTAAGGCATCCAGGTGTCCTGTTTACTTTTAGAAAACAAAATGGAAAATACATATAAAAATGAAAAGAATATAATCTCCCTTTAATTTTACCTTTCAAAATTATAACCAATTTGATGATTTGGGCATATTCTACAATTTTTTTCCATACATCCTATTTGTACGTGTTTGCTTCTTATACAGATAAAAGATCACAATGTAATGCTTTTGTAATTTTTGTAAAATGTTATTCTGTGCATATGTTTTGTGTCAGCATGTTTGCCCATTTCTGGTGACTTTTTTTTTTTTAATATTTTATTGCCAAATTGGTTTCCATATAACACTCAGTGCTCTTCCTCACGAGTGTCCTCCTCCATGACCATCACCCCCCTTCCCCTTCCCCCCTCCCTCTTCAGCCCTCAGTTTGTTTTCAGTATTCAAGAGTCTCTCATGATTTGCCTCCCTCCCTCTCCCTAACTCTTTCCCCCCGCTTCCCCTTTTCATGGTCCCCTGTTAGGTTTCTCCTGTTAGACCTGTGAGTGAAAACATATGGTATCTGTCCTTCTCTGCTTGACTTATTTCGCTTAGCATGACACCCTCGAGGTCCATCTACTTTGCTGCAAATGGCCAGATTTCATTCTTTCCCATTGCCATGTAGTATTCCATTGTATAGATAAACCACATCTTCTTGATCCATTCATCAGTTGATGGACATTTAGGTTCTTTCCGTGATTTGGCTATTGTTGAAAGTGCTGCTATGAACATTGGGGTACATGTGCCCCTATGCATCAGCACTTCTGTGTGGTGACTTTTTTTTTAAGCTTTAAAAGTAGTGTTTTCTTATGAAGAAAACACATAATAATATGAAAAAGTCTACTTCAGTCTGTGCATTTAATCAGTCTTTTGCATACCGTGTTTCTGCCTGTTCTTGTGCACAGTGTGCATCTTAATAGTAGAGCCTCAGGACTCAGGCTGGCTGGGTTGTAATCTCTCTCTGGTCTGCCATTTATTGACTTTGTCATATGGGCACATTTTATTTTCCTTGTCTGTAGCCTCAGTTTCTTCATCTGTAAAATAGGGTTAATCGTACCTCATAGGTTTATTGTGAAGATTATGTGAGATAATTCAGGTAAATAATTTAGTACCAAACCTAGCATATGGTAAAGGTTCAAGAAAGGTTAATTATTTTCATGTCAATCACATTATATTGTATTATATGTTATGTTATATTGTTTTATATTAATACATACATAGTTTCTGATGTGTTTGTTTTATAAAAATGGGATCATAATACACATTGTGTCTGTAATTCGCTTTCTTCCCTAAGTAGTATGTCGCAGACAGGCTTCCTTGTCACTGTAGTTAAATCTACCTCCTTTTTTTAAGGTTGCTCGTACTCTATAGTGTGGATACATTGACTTTTTTGAACCATATCCTTATTAATCGATATTTAGGTAGTCTGTAGCTTTCATTATTAAAAATAATGATCTTTAATATCATCGTACATACGTCCTTGTACACATTTTATTTCTGAAAGAGCCTTGGAAGTACGCTTTGTTTTTAATGGATAGCATGCCATTGCATAATAGTATCATAATTTATTTATCCCTATTCCCTTTAGATTGTTTTATTTTTTATTATAAATAGTGCTATAATGAATGTCTTCAGTGTTACATCTATGATGATTTCCCTGGAATAAGTGCCTACAAGTGGCCTTGCTGGGTCAAAGGCTATGCATACTATTGAAGTTTATATTTTCTCTGACAAACTTCTTTTGATAAAAGTTTTGCCAGTATAGTGCTGTCATCAGATAAACCAACTCTCTGTACCTTCACCTATGAATGCTAGATAATAATATCTACTTTTATTTTTTAACATATTTTTATTTTTTAAAGATCGTTTACTTATTTTGAGAGAGTGAGAGCATGGGAGGAAGGGCAGAGAGAGAGGGAGAGAGAGAATCCCAAGCAGGCTCTGTGCTGTTAGTGCCGAGCCTGATGTGGGGCTCAATCTCATGAACTTTGACATCATGACCCAAGCCGAAATCAAGAGTCAGATGCTTAATGGACAGAGCCACCCAGGTGCCCCAAAATATGCTTTTTAAACTAAACTCTGCCTATTTGATGGGTGAGGAATGGCTCTGGAGGTTTTTGTTTTTTAATGTTTATTATTTTTGAGAGAGAGAGACAGAGACAGAGTATGAGCAGGGGAGGGGCAGAGAGGGAGACACAGAATCCGAAGCAGGCTCCAGGCTCTGAGCTGTCAGCGCGGAGCCTGACACAGGGCTTGAACCCACAAGCCATGAGATCATGACCCGAGCTGATCGGATGCTTAACCGACTGGGCCACGTAGGTGCTCCTGGGGTTTTTAAATCTGTATTTAAAACCACTGGTGAGGTTTTGTATTTTGTTTTGTACATGCTTATCGGTGATTTGTATTTCTTTTGCAAATGACCTGTTTGCCTTTCCTTTCAGTGTTTGTCTGCAGTTATTGTTTGTGAGGGTTCTTTAAATATTAAAGATTTGAACTCATTATATATATTTACTGTAAGTGTCTGACACCTTATATGTTGTTTGTTTACTTCCTTTCACTTATTGTTATTTTGATGTCCAAACATTGATTCTGTGTAATCACATCTATCAATATGTTTCCTTGTAATTTCCAGGTTCTGTATCATGTGTAGGTTCTCCCACATGAACGTTTTGTAAATACTTGCTGCACTTTTAATTTTGTGATTTTATATTTTACATTTAAATATTTCACTTACAGGAAGTGTATTACAGCCAGTGGCGTAAGGTGGAGATACCCTGTTTTTAGTAAGCCATTAACCAGTATTGAATGCCCTACTCACAAGTTTAAGAATTTGTGAAACTCTGTCCCTGGATATACCTCAGTTCTCCTTAACCCCCCAAAATTCTGTTAGTACTTTAATTGGAATTTTAACATGTTTACAGATAAATTTGGGGATGAATTGAGATCTTTACCGTATTACATCATCTTCATTTATCCAAATCTTTTCTCTCTCAGGTTTCATAGTTTTATTTGAATAGACTGTATATTCTTATTGATAAATTAATTTTGAAATAGTAAAAAATGGAGCACCTGGATGGCTCAGTTGGTTGAGCATCTGACTCTTGATTTCGGCTCAGGTCACGATCCCAGGGTCATGGGATCGAGCCCCGTGTGAAGCTCTTTACTAAGCGTGGAACCTGCTTAAGATTCTCTCCCTCTCTCTCTGTCTCTCCCCAGCTGTGTTCTCTCTCTAAAATAAAAAAGTAACAATAAAAACTTTTTTTAATAGTAGAAAAAAACAAACAAACCTATTTTCAGTTGATTATTTCTTGAGTTTTTCAGGTAGCCGGTCACATAATGATCAGGTTATCTCCTTTTTCATATTTACACCAATCGTTTCACTCTCTGGTGTCATTGCTGCCTTCCTCTGCTCCCTCCCCTTGCTTTCCTCACTATAGTCTCCCCTTCGTTCAGAAGGGTCTGGAGGGGTGTGTTACATACAACAGCGATCTGATTTTATGCTGTCCGCTTTTTATTACCTCTCCTGACTTCTAACACTCTGCTACGGCAGTGTCTGTGTCTGTATACCTTCTCAGCCCTTTTATTCTGCTTCACGGGGTTTGTCTTTTCGGCTTTGTCCACGCATTCTTCTGCCATTTGCCGAGTCCCTGTTATGCCGCCGGTGTGCCCTTCCAGTGACCTGGGTAGAGTGGGGTGAGCCCGCTGACGCAGTCCCTGCTCCTTGGTCGGGAACGCTTCGTGGGGGAGCTTACAGTCTCCTGGCTCCGTGGCACGCCGTCTTCAGAAATCTATTTAAGCTCTTCTCCTTCCGTGCTACCTTTTGGTGTTTATGTTGTGGAATCTTTTTTTTTTTTTTGGTGGTTAAAGCTTCCATTGGCCTGTTTTACCTCTCTCCATCTTAATCCGTTCCTGAGTGAAGACAAGACCATCCAGACAGTAGTCACACCCCCAAAAGAACATAAGGTCTTTGGAGGACGGGCACTTTGTCCGTCTACACTGTTCCGTCCTCTGTGCCTAGAGCGAGGGCTGGCGCACAGTAGGTGCTCACTGGATGGCTTGAA
Source organism: Cryptoprocta ferox (assembly GCA_028646485.1). Lineage (NCBI taxonomy): Eukaryota > Metazoa > Chordata > Mammalia > Carnivora > Eupleridae > Cryptoprocta > Cryptoprocta ferox. The sequence continues at coordinate 7,182,538 of CM053565.1, forward strand.
TGAATTCATGGTTGGATTTTTCGTCACCACCCAGCAGTTTGCCCCGGCATGGTTGGACTTCTCCTCTTGCATTTGAAGCTGGACGATGGAGTCTGTCAGCTCCCCTGGCTGGGGTAACGGTCGCTGTGGCCAGAGGAGATGCAGAGGGAGCGAGCTACCAGCAAGGGAACATCTTTCCTGCAAGGTGTTTCCACTGCGTGTTTGAAACCGCAGCGCTGGTATCTTGCTTCCCGAGTCTGGGGTTTAGTGGCAGTCTGCCCCTTCCCTCAGCCGTGCCCAGCCTCTTCTCTGACGCTCCTGCCTGCTGGGCTGAAGAGTACCGCCCGCACCAGGACGTAGTGTTAGGCGGTGTCGTGCTACACCAGACTGATGCTCTAAAACGTTTGTGCCTTGTCTCAGGGAGAAGTATGGCGAGGCAAGGCCCTGCTTCCTTTTTGGTGTGAAGACCTCTTTTCTCACCTCTAAATGGTCCTGCTGTGCTGGGGAAGGGACTTTTCATGCAGTGGGCCCATCCTGCCCATGGTCCACCCGGGCCTCTGCCCCTGGGAGAGGGGCACGCTGGGAAGAAATAATGGTTACTGTCAGATAGCCTTCCCTTCGCATCTTTCTCTCTTCCCTTATTAGTTGGTACTTAGGTATCCAATTTTTTTACCAATCCAGTAGTGAAAGTAAGAAGTCATCTCTCAATCACTGTCTTCAACTTAGTTTCGTCTGTACCGTATTCGACAAACATTTCTTGAGGGTTTTAGTATATCCTCTCTGCCTGACTTATTGCCAGTGCAGGTCTTTCTCTGGTTTTTGTTTTTATGCCTTCATTTCAGTTGGTTTCTGGTAGGGGCGGGCCACGAGGATGCCTTAGCCAGTGTTCTAAGTTAGATGACAAACAGATGTACCTAGGCTCTTCTGTTCTCTGATGATTTAATTGCTTTAAATCAGTGTGATGCTGATGAAATTGATTGTAAGTATAAGATGCTACTGTGGTTGATGCCAGAGGAATGTCAAGATACATTTCGTGAGGATAATAATCATTCTCAAAAAGTATTGACAAATTTGAAGAGGAGAGAGGGAAAAGTAAACGAAGTTGAGGACGGGCTCGGCTGCACACAACTGAAAACTAGAAGGTCAGTGACTTAAATAAAGAGTTTGTTTTCTCTCGTTTCGAGGAGTCTGGAGCCATGAAGTCCAGAGCTTGTGCTATGGGAAATTGTCAACATACCTGGCTCCTCCTCTTTGCTGCCATTGTTCGCCTGTGGCTTTGGTTCTCAAGACCCCAGGAGGACTGCCACTCCTCCGGGGCCAGAATGAAGAAGGGGGACATCGTAGGAAGGCAGAAACCTCCTTATGAGACTCTGACTTTGTATTTGGGAAGGAAAGCTCTGGACTAGGACTGCTTACATCTCACTGGCCACGAATGTACACCTTGGCTCCCTCTGGCCGCAAAGGAGGGTGTGAAGTGTGGCCCCTCCTTACTTCTGTCTTTCCCTAGTACAGTCAGCTGTCAGTAGCCACCTCCCTGTGTCCTCAGAGCACCCGCCTGGCTGTCTCATTACACGGTGCATCCCCTTCTAGGAGGAGGACGTGAGGCTGCCGTCTCTTCACGGTCTACTTTTCCAGAGAAGGCAGAACACCACCCCTGCGTCCACCCTGGAACTACACCACGTGTGTGTGCCTCAAATGTAAAGTTTTTAAGTGAAGTTTGGTTAGCCAGCTCGACATTTCCTTTTCCTGTCATGGGTGTGGATGTTCACTGATGTGCCAGAATGTTTTCCCTGTCATCTTCTGTTTTTTAGTTTATAGTTTATTTAAATTCATACTGATTGTGGGAGTAGAACCCAGAGATTCATCCCTTACATGTGACATCCAGTTCTCCTCCCAAGTGCCTTCCTTAGGACCCATCACCCTTCTGGCCTATCCCCCTACCCTCCAGCAACGCTCAGTTCGCTGTATTCTAGCATCTCTTATGGTTTGTCTCCTTCTCCGTTTTTATCTTCTGTCTCCTTCCCTTCCCCTATGTTCATCTGTTGTGTTTCTTAAATTCCACATATGAGTAAAATCATATGATGTCTGTCTTTGGCTGGCTGACTTATTTCAGTTAGCCTAATACCCTTCAGTTCCATCCACATTATTGCAGATGGCAAGATTTCATTCTTTTTGGTTGCCAAGTAATACTCCATTGTATATATACTGCATCTTCCTTATCCATTCATCCATCGATGGACATTTGGGCTCTTTCCATAATTTGGCCATTGTCGATAGCACTGCTATAAACATTGGGGTGCATGTACCCCTTCAAATCAGCATTTTTGTATCCTTTGGATAAAAACCTGGTAGTGCAATTGCTGGGTCCTAGGGTCGTTCTGTTTTTAATCTTTTGAGGAGCCTCCATACTGTTTTCCAGAGTTTGCATTCCCACCAACAGTGTAAAGGGTTCCTCTTTCTCTGCATCCTCACCAACATCTGTCATTTCCTGAGTTGTTAATTTTAGCCATTTTCAGCATTCTTCACAGGACTGGAACAAACAATCCTCAAATTTGTATGGAACCAGAAAAGCCCCCGAACAGCCAAAGTAATGTCGAAAAATAAAACCAAAGCTGGAAGCATCTCAATTCTAGACTTTAAGCCATATTACAAAGCTGTCATCATCAAGACAGTGTGGCCCTGGCACAAAAACAGACACATAGACCAGTGGAACAGAATAGAGAACGCAGAAATGGGCCCATATAAACGTATGGCCAAATAATCATCGACAAAGCAGGAAAGAGGGTCCCTGTCATCTTGATAATCGCAGGCACAATTGGAGACGCCTAGCTTGTGGTGGAGGGTTGTCAGGACAGGACCGGGCAGCAGAGGGAAGCCAGGGAGCCTGCAGGTACATGTGGGCTGAAAGAGTAGAGGTTGATGGTGAAACTGGAGCCAGTGGGAGCGTTGCGCTCCCGCGGGCACCGAAGCCTTCGGCATCTGGCTCGGTTTTCTTCACCCCCCATTTCACCATCAGCCCAGAGAACCTCACTGTCTGCAGTGCTTCTAAAACATCGTTTGCCATCGAGATACTTGGAGTGCTTGTTATTAAATTTCTGGGCCTCGTCTCCATCACCTCCTTCAGTCTTGGTCTGGGGTGGGGCCTGGGAATCTGTATTTTTTCTTTTCTTTTAAGCTTACTTATTTTGGAAGAGACAAGGAGTGGGGAAGGGGCAGAGGGAGAGAAAGAGAGAATCCTAGGCAGGGTGTGTGCTCTCAGCGCAGAGCCTGACGAGGGGCTCCATCTTACGAATCGTGAGATCATGACCTGAGCCAAAATCAAGGGTCAGATGCTTAACTGACTGAGCCACGCTGGCACCCCTGGGAATCTGTATTTTAATAGCCCGTCTGGTTACGGATGGTCCCCAGAACGCACTTTGACAAACTCTTCCTCTCTGGAGGACTCATTCACCGCCCTCTTCCCTACCCTGACCTTGGCTATCAGCAAACTACCTGGCTTCCCATTTCAAACAGAAATGAAGGTTTTGTTCTCATCATGCGGGAGCTTGGAGACTTCCTGTTACCCCTGTTCATCTGAATTCCACCTGTCACTGCCTTTTCTCCCGTTTTCCTTTCCTCTCCCCAACCTGTAGTCACTGGACAGCTCCGTCAGCCTGACACCTGGGAGTCCTGCTAGGTCAGCAAGTCCACACAGACCTCCCTCCTCTGGGGAGGGTGTGTCAGGACCAAACACTTGCTTCTCAATCTGCAGGTCAGACTTGCCCAGGGGCCTGGTTATCCCTTTGGTCTATTATCAAGGGCTTGGCTTCCAGTTCAAAGCAAAGTATGCTAGTATCTCATTTATTGAGATCAAGGCATGAAACACAAAAGTGAGTTTTAAAAGAATGCTCCAGGGTTACCTCTTTAAGTACCAAAAAAGTTTTTTACTCCAGAGCTTTATTTTGTATATCGCAAGAAGGGAGAGGGACTGAATTTGGAGGCAAAGAAGGAAAAGAGCAATGCTAACATATCAAGAGTAAGAAAATACAGGGCTCATTTTTATCTGTATTTACACTTTGTGATTTTTTTGCCCATAGGTGGGTGGGGCGGGGGGGGTAGTAGTAGTGAGTGTTTATCTAGAACATTCTCTCACCCTCTGCTTGTTCTTCTGCTTCCGATACTAACAACCTCACCCTCTTCCCTATTAGCCAGGTTAATTCCTCCTTACCCTTCTGCCTTCAGCCTGGGAAGCCTTCTAGCTAAGGGAACCATCTCCCCTTCTCCCCCCCTCCACCCCCACCCCGTGTGTCTTCACAGCATCCTTGACTTCACCCTCCAAAGCACTAACCATGACACCCTGTGTCGTGATGCCTGTTGTCTGAGCGTTGACCACGGTGTGAGCACGGACGGGGCGAGGACCACATCCACAGGGTTCACTGTTGCATTCTCACTGCATAGCTCATGCCGTGCACTTAATAGGTGCTCAAAAAAACAAATGATCAGTGGTGCGGGGGGGAATGTACAGTGAACTCTGTTGCCATCATCCACAGAATTTTGAACAGTTTAGCCTATTAACTATGGACAACGGATTATTTTACCATATCATACTGTAGTAGTGGAACGCTTCGCGGTGACAGAAGAGGATCCTACCTGAAGCAGATGACTTCAGGCTGCTGTGCCTGTGGTTCCTCTGGCTACTACTTCTTCACTGTGTCGCTTTCCCCCCTGCCGTTCCGTACTGAGGTTTTCCGTCTGCTCCCTTATGTTGTAGTCAGCGTAACGGTGGGGAGGGAGGGTAGTCCCACTGTGTTACCCAGGAAGTTCACGGAGTTTGTGAAAGCGGTACCCCTTCCAGCTGAGGGGGGTCCTCAGGGACTCATCTGTGCTTTCACCCAGCCCCCAGCTAAGAGACCTTTTTAATTTCTTTCAGATAAGTATTGAACATGAAGATTATCAGTGAATCATCTCTTAGAGCTGGCAAATGATGGGTGATTGTCAGTTTCACTTAAAGGGACAGCAGCATCCATAAGAGAATGGTTCTATTTCTTGGTCGTCTTAAAAGTATTTCTAAAAGATCCCGTGTGCTAGAAAGTTGTGTTGAACGCTCTAGAATAATGACATACCAACATTAGTGCATAACTGTCTAATCACTAGGAGTAAATGAGAATTTTCAGTGCAAGAGAAAATCATGGTGCATTTATTATATATGTGTGCATTTAGGTCCAGATACAAAGAATACGTGAGCAGGCCCATTTTATTGACCTGCTACACGTGTGGCAAAAAATATTCAAATGTAGATAAATACTAAATACTGTCAAAATCAGAATGATGCCTTAAATGGACATGTAATCTTAATTCTTTATTTTAAATGTTTCTCATAAAATGCTGTCTAGACAGTGACAGTTAACAATTTGAGATGAAACTCAGAAAAAGCTTCATTATTTTAGTGAAAACCGCTTAACTGACAATCCTTTCTTACCAACTCATTTTTCAGAAGACCGATTTCCACTTCTTTTTTTCTTAATGTTTATTTTTGAGAGAGACAGAGAGCAAGTTGGGGAGGGGCAGAGAGAGAGGGAGACACAGAACCTGAAGCAGGCTCCAGGCTCTGAGCTGTCAGCACAGAGCCCGACGTGGGGTTCGAACTCACGAACCGCGAGATCATGACCTGAGCCGAAGTCGGACGCTTAACTGACTGAACCACCCGGGTGCCCAGATTTCCACTTCTTAAAAGTTTAATGCACATCAGTTTTATGGAAAAGGCCTTTAGTTAATTACAGAGGTTGTAAAGTGTTGTTTATTAAGTAAATTGAGAAGAAATATTTCTCTATCGGAAAGGGAGAAAAACACGAAAAATAGGGTGTTTCGTTTACGAAGTAGAATAGCTTAGGTGGTTCAAGGAAAAACTAATTGAAAGAACCATCTTAGGATCTCATTCAAATGTGTTGCATTATTAACTTTGATATAAACAGGTTTTATTTGTTTATTCAAACAGACTTGATAGATAATTTCATTTCCTTTTTCTGAATGCTAACTGTAAATGCAGACTGAATGCTTCCTGGTGAATTGCCTTGGGGACCATACTTAAATGTTTCATTTTGGTAACAGTACATCGGTTTGAAGTATGAGTTTTAATTTGGTCCTAGGATTGTTTTTTTTTTTTTTTGGACCAGCTTTGGTCATTAAGTACATGAGAAAAAAAGAGGCAAACAGGAAGGGCCCGTAAGTTCTTAATTTTGCAGCTGTGTTATTAAAAATCCCTATAAAAAGGCTTATCTTTTAACCAGATGCGGTTATGGTTTGTAATCAGGTTCCCCTGATTGATACCTTTTGATGTGGCTGAGGAAAAAAGTACCGGGTCACTCATCAGCTGACTTTTCCTCTGAATTGAACAGTGAGCATAAGAATTACCACCTTCTTTGATATGCATGTTGGTAAGTTGACTATGTCAGGACGTTCACAGACCTGCTGCCGAGCCCTGAAGCCTAAAAAACTCACATTAGAAATTGAGCCATTTGAAACTTGAGCTGTTAACAGAAATGAAGAAAGAGGAGGAAATCTTAAGTACAGCTATTAAGCAAAAACTACACGCTCATTTTAGAATCAGAAAAGATTTCATTGCTGCCTCTTAATTAAGTTGTGCCATTTGGAACTTTGAGATCAGGTAACAAAACTGATTCCATTGCTTGGACACACACATAAGCAAAACCACATACAGATTCATCAACTGCCTATTTACTCCCTGTCAGCTTTGTACATCCAGGAGCTTTAAGGAGAGTATGTCCCAGGTTTGTAGGATTCGGACTACAGCAGTGCACAGTGTCCGCTATCAGGGGTGATGGGATAGAATAGATCACAAGGATAATTTGAAATCTGTAGAGAATCTCAAACTCTCGTTCAGCCAGGGGTTTTAATCTTTTGACTAAATCTTTCACCAGAGTTGATAATTACTCAAATCGATTTACTGGAATGTTGTTTTTAACTTATTTCTTTCGGAGCTCATGCTTAAAAACAAATAGGGAGGTATTAAAAGAGATAAAATCAGGATGTAGGTGACAAGTTTTCTAATACAATCGTTGTAGTTTTTTTTAAGTTTTTTTTTTTTTTAACATTTATTTATTGTTGAGAGAGAGAGAGATGGTGTGAGCCGGGCAGGGACAGAGAGAGAGGACACAGAATCCAAAACTGGCTCCAGGCTCTGAGCTGTCAGCGCAGAGCCCGACGCGGGGCTCGAACCCACGAACCGTGAGATCGTGACCTGAGCCGAAGTCAGACGCTTAACGGGCTGAGCCCCCCAGGCGCCCCTCTTTGTAGTTATTTTTAACTGATGATCTCAGAAAGGAAATAAAGTGCCTGCCTTGTGCTTAGGCCCAGAGACTGACCTTCTCAAAGTATTGAGCCTTAAAAAAAAAAAATTCTCAATAAAGCTGCTTCTCCAAGAAGAGCTCTTGCGAACGGGTCGGGTGAAGGCGAAGCCCTCCGCCCTGCTCATTGCTGCTCTGGAAAGTACACTGTGAGATTAGAGCTGGAGACGGTGGCCAGACGCCCCCTCCGAGTCTGACAGAGCCCCGGTTTCTGGCGACAGAGCAAGCGCCCTGTGTCGCAGCAGCAGCGGTGTGTGCAAGGAGGCTTCTCCCCACCTTCCAGACCGGGCTCCCTCTTCTGTGACAATCGCAGTCCCCCTAAAACCTGCGGTGGAAGAAACAACATCGTGCGTTGTACGGGTGCAGTGCCCTCTGAGCTTTCCTGGGCTGGTTTGTGATTTTGTAACCAGTTAGGGTGTGTGTGTGTGTGTGTGTGTGTGTGTGTGTATGTGTGTGTGGTTTGTGATTTTGTAACCAGTTAGGGGTGTGTGTGTGTGTGTGTGTGTGGTTTGTGATTTTGTAACCAGTTAGGGGTGTGTGTGTGTGTGTGGTTTGTGATTTTGTAACCAGTTAGGAGTGTGTGTGTGTGTGTGGTTTGTGATTTTGTAACCAGTTAGGGTGTGTGTGTGTGTGTGTGTGTTGGGGGGGGAGGTGTCCCTCACATGTCCCATCGTTTTGTTACATTTTCTTCTTTTGGAAACGACTCTTTGGCGTACTTGTCAAAGACTGCCCCGAGAGCCAAATGTGCATAAACCATATGACGCTCTTGATCAGAGCCTGGGTTGAGCTGCCACTGATTTGTCCGTGAATGCCTCCGTGTCGAAACCAGACGTTACTACCTACCGTGCTTGCCTTGCTGTTCTTTTAGAGCAGGGTCTGTGAAGTTCGTTAGTCATGTATTTTATCAGTAACAAAATTTTAAGTGCACATACATGTATTTATAATAGTATTTATGCTGTTGCACATAAATGTCCTATGGAACAGAAAAACGTATAGTTATTTGTAAATAAAACTCATGGACTCTTATACCAACACACTGTATTAATTTTAAGTTACGCAAAATGTGTGTTTTAAAATAAGTAAAGTTAGAGGCACCTGGGTGGCTCAGTCAATTAAGCATCTAACTTCGGCTCAGGTCATGATCTCACGGTTCGTGGGTTCGAGCCTCGCGTCAGGCTCTGCTCTGACAGCTCAGCGCCTGGAGCCTGCTTTGGATTCTGTTTCTCCCCCTCTCTCTGTCCCTCCCCCACTTGTGCTCTTTCTCTCTCTGTCTCTCTCTCTCAAAAATAAAAATAAACATTAAAAAATAGTAATAAAATAAAGTCAAATATAAGTAAAAGTTCTCATGCACTCTTTCCACATCCTGAAGTTCTCCACGCCCTAGTTTTTTTGAAGCTTAGCGCTTCTGAGATTAAAAAAATACCCATCAAAGCACTTTGACGTTGTGAAGTGCTCCACAAATGTAAGTTTTATGTTTTTGTCATTGTCATTTTTCACCCCCATTTACAGAAGGACTGCTCTCCAGTCTGAAGAGTGACACAGTGGGACCTCTGTGGCTTACGCCCTCGAGGCCCGCGGAGCTTGTGAGGCAGTGTTGCGTCCCCTCTGAAATGTGAAGTCTTAGCTTAGCAGCTGGAGACCTGTTTCATCTAGAATTCTGGGAACCACATCTCAACAGTTAGCAAGAGCCCCGCTATGAGTAAGCCCTCATTCGCCGGAACTTGTGCCACGTGCTTTTGTCTTAGCGAACCACTGGTGTGTCCCATGAGGGTGCCACATGGCATGGACAGGAGTGTAGAAGTCAAGCGTTGTTGGTCCCCGGGGACCCTTTCCGTGGGGAGACCGAGACCATGGGAGCTGCGCTGGTGCGATTGAAGGATTGTGCTGAGAGACAGGTACTTCCCGGTCGCTCGGGAAGACAAAGTTCTGTCTGTAGGGAGGCGCTTCGAGGAAGCAGATTGGACCTGGTTCGAGAGAGAACAAGTCAGCTAGCTCTTCCGTGCAGAAGGGTTCCCCGGGTCCCCGGATTGGGAGGTAGTACCCATCCAAAAGTGTGGTCTCGGGGTTCTTACGTCCGGGCCCAGATTACACTAGTCGGCCCTAAGTTCCCTTTGGCAGTTCTGTTACTGTGCCCTTGACAGTGAGGTTTTGTTGTCCCTGAGTTAGCGCCTTGCTGTAACCACTTCCGTGTGTTCACTGCCTTCGCACCGCTTGTCCACCCCCCTCTTGGTTCCATCGCCGTCCTCGCAGGCCCTCACCCCTTCCCTCCCAGTGCACTGCAGCGGCCTTTACGTGGCGCCCGGAGTAAGGTTTCTCCGACGCCAGTGTGCTCGGGAGACTGGCCTTTCCTTTTTTTAAAATTTTTTAATGGTTTTTATTTATTTTTGAGAGACAGAGAGACAGCGTGAGCAGGGGAGGGGCAGAGAGAGAGGGAGACACAGAATCTGAAGCAGGCTCCAGGCTCCCAGCTGTCAGCACAGAGCCCGACGCGGGGCTCGAACCTACGAACCGTGAGATCATGACCTGAGCTGAAGCCGGTTATTTAACTGACTGAGCCCCCCCAGGCGCCCCGAGACTGGCCTTTCCTAAATGCCACCCTGGTTGCAGCGCCTACTGGTTTTCTTTTACCGCACGACAAGTTAGCACAACTTGGTGGTTTAAAACAGCACACAGTTGTTACTTCCCAGTCTCTGTAGGTCACTGGTCCAGGCCCGGCCGGATCCTCCACTCGGGGTCGCACAGGCTGAAATCAATGTGGTGGTCGGGCTGTGGTTCTCACCTGGGGTCCTCGTCCAGGCTCGCCGCTTGTTGGCAGAGCTCGTTTCTTTGGCCCCCCGGGACCGAGGTCCCCGTTTTCCTTCCAGCCATCCGCCTGGCCTGCTCTGCTCCCCCAGGCCGCCTGCCGCTCTTTGCCACGTGGCCCTCCTGGCCGTTCACCCCGGGGACTGCTTTCTTCCAGCCCCGTGGGGCCTGCAGACTTGCGACGGTTCTCCGCAGAGAAGGCTGCAGACAAGGGACCCATTTGACTCCTGTTAATGACGGGCTCTGGAAGAAGGCGGCCCAGGCTGATCTCACGACGGGCCTTATGGCTCTGAAGAGATGGGTGAAGCTGCAGCTGGCCCGAGCTGGGCCTGGTAGACAGGCCTGCCCGCACCGGAGGCACCTGCACAGGCCGCCGCTGACTCTTCACACAGGATGCTTGCGGTTCCCCGGCCGGACGCCCACCCAGGAGGGTGGGCCAGGCTCCACCAGGAGTCGGAGTATTACTCTTCCTTGATGTCCTCCCAGAGACATCAGGGCTTGGAGTCCAGCGCCTCGGGGCCTCTGTTGGATGGGTCAGGCTTCGTTGGCGGCATTGATTTTATGTTTACATGTGAAGGGGCAGAATAGGAGATTACCAAATAAAATATAATTTCAAGTGTTATTAATGAAAGAATATATTACACCCACTTTTAATGAGATCCTGGTGTTGCAAAATGATCCCACGTAATGAATCCCAGGAAATCAATGAAAAGTTTAATTACAGTTGTGGCAGTTCCTATGAGAATATTGCTGTGGTCAGTTTTCCTTGTACAATGTATCAGTCCTTTCTGCCTTTCTCTTTTCTTTAAATTAATTGCCTTGACGAAGCAGGTATAAACACATTCTTTGTTAGGGTTCGATGTTTTGTCAGAAATGTTTTACCAAATGCAAATTTCCTCCCCTCTAATAGTAAGAATAGCCTCTATCGCTTTGTAATGTGCATTACCATTTACAGTTCGTACAGTTTTACGTCAGGCAGTCTTTCTACTTTAGAAATTGAGTCACCGTTCTGTCTCGCAGAGACCCAGTCCTTTCCATTTGACAGTTTTTTGCAAACCATTTTCTGTCTCTTATCTACTTATCCGTCAAAAATTTGATGGGCTTCCTCTGTCATTCATCACTCAGTCAAGCTCTGAGGCAAATAAAAACAGACTTTCTCCTCTGAATGATCAGTTTTGTCTTCATGTAGCTACACACCCTTTTTGGGTTTCAACAAAGCGAGTTTTCTTTTCACAGCATTTTTCTTTTGACAGTTCAATGATCACGGTGCTGTCTTGCTCACTGGGGTGGTAATGGCTTGTTCGTTTTTAGTTGCTTGTAAAACAGGATACAAAATGTTGATGTGGATATTTAGAGACAGCTAAAGTGATATCGGTGACTCTTGATTTTACTAATTATGCATTGAGAAAGTTACTGTGGATTTTCTAAGCTCTTTTAATTACCATAGTTGTTTAGTCTGCTTTTGGTTAAAGGTTCAAGGCCTTAACACAGTCAAGACTGATGTCAAATGATTGACTCTGTGGCTGCAAAAAATCTACTTAGTTCATTTTGAGAGGGAAAGCCCTGCGGTCCCTATTCCCTCCAGTCTTCCCACTGCCACCATCAAGCTTTCTTGCTGGTGGATCAGATGAGAAGTAGCCTGGGTGTTCCAGACCTTTCTTCCAGTCCTGGCTTGTCATCACATTTGGTGATGGGCGAGAAGTCACCTAACCCCTCTCCAGAGCTTTCGAGTTGTCCAAAAAGCAAAGGGACACTCGGTCTCCGACACGGGACTGTCCACGAGACTTTGTGATTGATGGTGTGACACCCACAAAGAATCCTCCTCAACGAAGGGGGCTATTTTGAGTTACCGTAAAAGGAATTCCGTTTGCTCTCAAAAAATTGCAACTTCTTGGAAGTTGTTACGTACACACAGGTATGGTTAAATGGACCGTTAAATGAGTAGCTGTCCTTTCCCTGTGGCACGTGGGTAAAATGTCCCTTTACACCTTGCCCCTGCAACTACATGTGTTCCAGCCTGGAGTCCCCGTGGCGTTTTCTTTTGGGCGTAAGTCTCCAGGCGGCTGTTTGCTATCCTCACGTGAGATTCTTATGCTCTGACCTATAGTACCATGTGGGGCCCGGGCTGGGCCCCCCCGCCGGAGCAGAGCTGGGGAGAGGGGACAGTGCACGCTCTGTGGCCTAAGCCAGGCCCTTTTCTCTTCTTTGCCTTCAGCTCCTGATCTGCTGCTTGTCCTTGTTTGTAACCTTTATCCAAACCTGTGTTCCCCCTCCTGGACTCGCTCTGCTGTCTGCTGTGCATCCGTCCTCTGTTCTGGAGGTTAAGTCATCTCCCAGGAGATCCAGGTGCAGACCGCATTTGGGGATCACATCGTTGAAGGAGGGACCTCTTTGCCAAAGGACATGCTCACCCGAGACTTCTGGTTGGGGGGGGGGGGCGCGTCTCCGCACGTGTAGGTCGTTCACCATTGCACGTTGCCGTGAGCCCAGTCAGAGAAATGTGGAAACACCAGGAAACCTACATCTGGTCTAGATATTAGGGCTTGTCCACGTGGTAAAACAACAGGGAGTTTCTAAATGTTGCTGATGAAACTAGACTGCAGGACATGCCAACCAGTCCGTGATCATTGGGAGGAATTACCACTTTCCGTGGCATTTTTTGTTGAAATCAAAGGTGGTGACTCTGGCGCTGTTTCCTGGCCCCGCCACCCTCCGCGACACCTCGTCCTCCTGACTCTTGTCTCCTGATGTTCTTTGTCTGTGTCTGCCACTACTTCCTTTCCCCCATCTGTGAAGTTCTGCCTGTTTGGTATACTTCTTTCCACTGCGCTTCCTGTCCATTGACGGCCTCATCCATTCCCCTCGGGCTCAGCCCTGGTCTCTGGGCAAGTGACTCCAGAGCTTTGTGTTTCTCTCCTGCCTCCCAGTCCCTTTCCTGAGCCCCGGCTTCATAGCGCACGTGCTGTCTATACATGTCCACGCAGATACCCCGTGCTTCTTCAGGACCAGCACATTTTCCTGAGACCAGCTAGCTCGATCACCTTCCCCCACGTACTTCTGTCTGTTACTGTGCTAATCCTTCTCCAAGTCACCCGGTGCAACACCTTACCTTTTATCCTTTTTTGTTGTTACCTTGATCCCTTGTATCGATTTGAGTCCTGTATTTACTACCTTATTCAGAGTAGATTAACAGTATAGCCTCTCGGGCGCCTGTTAACCATCCGACTCTTGATTTCGGCTCAGGTCATGATCTCAAGGTTTGTGTGTTCGAGCCCTGCGTCGGGCTCCGCACTGACAGCACAGCACCTGCTTAGGATACTCTGTCTCCCTCTCCCTCTCTGCTCCTCTCCTGCTCGTGCTCTCCCTCTCTCTCAAAATAAATAAATGAACTTTTAAAAAAAAATCAACAACAGTAAAACCTCTGAAGTTGTTTCTCTGAGAAACTCTCTGCCTGTTGCAAATCACGGTGCCTGTTGCTTCCAGGCTGGCCTCCAGTGACGGGTCACTGCCTTGCAAGGGGCTGTCAGGAGTCTGCTGCCAACCAAATGACATGTAAACTGCTCAGCCTGGGCTTCTGCGTGCGGTCTGGCAGCCTCCACTCTTCCTCCCCTTCCTCTGGTAAATACTCCTGTGTACCTCGCATAGCAAGCTGTGAAAAATCTAGCAGCAGTGAGCCCCACCGCCAGGGCTCCTGCCTGGGAGGGTTTCCGGTGAGGGCCTGCCGCGGGTGAGATGAGCAGGGACGTCCTCCCTAAGAAGTCATATTGAGACGAGATCTGAAGGAAGGGAAAGGGTACGCCATGGGAGGGGGCAGGGGACACAAAAGCACAGGGACCCGAGGCCAGAAAGCCTGGCCTTCCTGATGGAGAGCAGTGAGTAGGCTAGAGAGAGGTACATGACATGCATGCGTACACACACACACATACACACACACACGCACGCACACACACAGACACACACACGGCAGAAGAAAGAGTTTGCCTTTTAGCCCAGGTGTGCATGCGTGCACATGAGCAGGGGAGGGGCAGAGAGAGAGGGAAAGAGAGAATTCCAAGTGGGGTCCACACTCAGTGGCACAGCCCAGACGCTGGGCTGGATCCCACAAACCGTGAGATCATGACCTGAGCCGAAATCAGGAGTCTGATGCTTAACCGACTGAGCCACCCAGGTGCCCCTGGGGACTTTCTGACCAGGGAGATAAGATCTATTTATACGTATAAAATCTCATTTGGGAGAGGGGACAAGGCAGAAGCAAGGAGGCCACGTAGGGGACAGGCTGTTGCGCTTGTCCACACAAGACAGTAGTTTAGACCAGTTCCCTAACCTCAACACTGTTGACATTTGGGCCAGAACATTCTTTGTTGCGGGGGCTGCTCTACGTGCCGCCGGATGTTTAGAGCCATCCCTGACCTCCCCCCACCAGAGGACGCCTCATCCGCCCAGCTCCAGTGTGGCAGCCACACGTGTCTCCAGATACTATGAGATGTCCCCTGGGGGCAGAGCCACCCTTGACAGCGGCAGTAGGACGGGTTTAGTGGACAGTGTTTGGCAGTGGATGGGATGTAAAGCAGGTGAGATCGGTGATGCTTCCTGGATGGCTGCAATCTGGGCAGATCGTGTCCGATTGCTTTAGACTCTTGACGTCGGTCTTTCTGGCCCTTGTGTCTGCTCTTGGACACAGACACAACCGCCCGTGGTGTCTCCCACCCTCCCGCTCTCTGCCTTTTCCTACCTCCCCTCCCGAAGGCCCAGCTTACGTGCCGTGTTCTTGAAGACTTGCCCCACCAGCCCACCACTGGTGATCCCTCTTCCAGTGAACTTCTGCAGCCCTGTGTCAGTACCACTCCTCAGTGTCAGTACCTGTTCCGGCCCGGCCAGCACAGAAGGACCAGGGCCTGAAGGAAGGAGCAGCCTTACTGGGTGCTTGTGGGACGCCGCTTCGCACCTGCACCTCGCCACTTCCCTCGGTTCCCCTGGGGGCTGCAGGATTCTCTTCTCCCCCTGGTCATCCTCTGACCATGTTCTGGGCCCCAGCACCATCTTCTGTCATGGGGGAGCCCTCTGCTCGGCTGTCTGGAGCTTGTCAGGGGATTGGGACTCCTAGCGTGTGTGTTAGAGTTACTGACGGGTGTCTGTCATCTCCCTGACAAGTAACGTCCCCGACAGCAGGAATGAGACCTTACGCACCTTTATCCCGTACTCTGCCTGCTGCCCAGCGCGGTGCTGATCGGGAACTAGCTATTCAGTAAGGGCTTGTTGGCTGAGGAAGGGGGCATTGATTTTTTTTTTACCCTTGGGTATAATGGAGTTAAAGGAAAATTAACATTTTTCTAACAATGAGCACATGTAATGTTTATAATCAGAAACAAAGTTTTTTAAATTTTTTAATGAGTGAGGATCAGCCCGTAGTTTGCGTCACTGATGAAATTGATCGGTTTGTATGAAGAGGGCTTGCTTTTGGGCTTTTACAATCCCGAGTCTGCATTGGTGATGAGTCTGCTCTGTTTCTGTGTTGCAGCTCTCGTGGTCAGCACCACCTCGGCGGGATTTGCACTGGCCCCAGGACCTTTTGACTGGCCCTGTTTCCTCCTTACTTTTGTGGGAACAGGCCTTGCATCCTGTGCTGCCAACTCCATCAACCAGGTCAGTCGGTCACTTTTCAGTGCGATTATGGTGTTACTGCATTCTCCTAGACGGTGGTATTGTCCCGCTTTTAAAAATGACTTCCCGAACCATGTATAGAGACTGAGAGGTCCCGGGAGCTTGTGACCCCACGCCTCCTACGGAGGGCTGTGGCTTACAGAGCCTGTCTGGCTTGTGCGGTGAATGGTTTTCGGGTGAGAGGGTAGTCATGCATCGGCTTCTAACAGCCAGGCGCCCTTGGGTTGGAAGGGGATTAGAGCTGTTGGCCCAGCTTTCTGCTCTCTCCATTCCAGGCACATTCCCCCGAGCTTATCATTCGGTTTGATTTGTCTGCATGTGTTTACATACACTACAATGTATTTTATGTTTTATTTTATTATTTATTTATTTTGGGGAGTTTGTTTATTTGTTTCGATAGAGACAGCACAAGTGGGGCAGGGGCAGAGATTGAGAGAGAGAGAGAGAGAGAGAGAGAGAGAGAGTCCCAAGCAGGCTCCCCACCATCAGCACTGAGCCCGATGTGGGGCTGGAACTCACGAAACTGTGAGATCACCACCTGAGCTGAAACCAAGAGTCGGATGCTTAACTGACTGATCCCCCCAGGCGCCCCTGGGTTTTATATTTTAAATTTTTTTGTATGTTTTTTTTTTAACTTATTTTTGAGAGACAGAGAGAGACAGTGCGAGCAGGGGAGGGTCAGAGAGAGAGGGAGACACAGAATCTGAAGACAGGCTCCAGGCTCCGAGCTAGCTGTCTGTCAGCACAGAGCCCGATGCGGGGCCTGAACCCATGAACCGTGAGATCATGACCTGAGCCGAAGTCGGACTTGTAACCAGCTGAGCCACCCAGGTGCCCCTGGATTTTATATTTTAAACAAACGTATCCAGCTTCAAAAACAAAAACAAAAAACAGTAATTCAGTACTCAGGATACTTGGTGTATAGAATCAGAATATATTTTAAAACGTAATTAGCATATTATTTTTAATGCAACATTTTGTCTCCCTATTATTTTAAATATCAAAAGAGTTCTCTGAAAGAGTTATTTCCTGCCCCCCTCCCCTCCATCCCCAGCCTGGGCACTGTGGTGTGAGCCCCAGCACGCATCTTTTTCATCTGATACCAGAGTGAAAAAGTCTTGGCTGAAACTTAAGGAAAGTCGTTTTCATCACCAGAACACCCAAGGGGAGTTGGCACAGTTTTAAAACAGGAATTCAAGTTACCAGTAGGAAAACAGCGTGGCCGAGTGGATGTATAAATCAGTATCCTGCAAAATACGGGAATTTTAATTTGAGAATGCCTTGGATCATTATGCTTTTAGGACATGTTACCAGCGGTTTGGGGAGGGATTGGTCTATTTCAAATAAGGTTTATTTTTTGTTGTTGTTACTGTTTTTTATATGGAAAGAGTCTTGTGGGGAGGGCGGTCCGGATAATCCTGCTACTATTCCAACAGCGTCCTCCCACCCTGCAGACCACGGCCGGCCCAGCTCTTCCAAGTCCTTCTGCTCCTGGCCCTCACCGCCTGGCTGGCAGAATGATCATGGGTTCACCCCGAACATGTTTCTAATGAAATTTTGAATAGAAAGCAATTTAAGCAAAATGGATTTGTGTTGCTATTTTGGGTCTGTATTTCAAAATATTCCTTAAATCGTTACTTCTGTTTAGTTATAAATCTAGGTCATAAGATTAAGCCAGGAGCACGTTCCAGTTTTCAGGCTCCTTTTTTCAATTGAAGAGCTGCATGTATCCTCCAGATACTAACCACTGTCTCATTTTTAAATAAAATTAAAAATACAAGTGCAGACACTCAGAAAATCTACTGCAACTAGCTGATAGGCATCAAATGGTTCCGAAATCCCAAAACAGTAGGAAAAAATACTAGAGTTGCCTTGAGTTTGTGCTGCCCCACTCCTCCTGTCCCCCGCCCAAAATCAAAGGTGGTTCAAGAATTTATTATGGAAAAAGAAAGCCTGTCAATTGTAGCAAGAAAATATCTGGAGGGGGGAAAATGGATATTTTACATGGAGGCAGAAATTTCCAGAAACTGAACATAAACCAAAGTTTTAGAAACTTTAAATGAGTTTAGAGGGCTGCTTTGGTTTGTCGTCTGTAGGGATGTGAGCTAGATTCTGTCAATTCCAAACAACTGAGAAGAACCAGACTGTTCCAGGCGATTCTTTCTGGTACCGACAAATCCAATGTCTGCCGCTTCTGTTCTGGGGCTGGCTCTCCAGCCCTGTTGAAGCTCACGTAGGCAGCTGTCCTGCTCATCCTCTGGACCTCTTCCACGTCCCCCTCCATGCTTTGTGACCCCCGTCCCCTGCCCCCAGGCTTCTTCAGTGCTATGTGTAATGTAGGCCCTTAACCCGTGCTTACTGGGCGCAGAATAATTTCTCTACCTTCTTGGATTCATCGTATTGCCTCCTTCCACTTGTCGGACTCAAGTTTCCTTTGGAAACATCACAATACTTAAAAATCTTAAAGATGGCCACCATTGTCGAATTCCATTGTGGTTTGTTTTTGGGTTTTTTGTATTGTTTATTTATTTTTGAGAGAGAAAGACAGAGCATGTGCAGGGGAGGAAAGAGAGAGAGGGAGACACAGAATCCGAAGCAGGCTCCAGGCTCCAGGCTCCGCGTTGTCAGCACAGAGCCCAACGCAGGGCTCGAACCCACGAACCGTGAGATCATGACCTGAGCCGAAGTCAGACGCTCAACCGACTGAACCACCCAGGCGCCCCTGGTAACCACTTTTCTGCTCTCTGACTTTCTAATACGCAGTATTGGTGATGAGCACTTTACACGGTGCCAAAGAGAAGCATAATAAGGTGATTTAAAGCAAACACACAAAAGACCTTCTGGGAAGAAGTTTCCCTGTACTTAACATACTTTCTTTGATTCTAACTTTTTAATTTTAAAAACTACGTATCTTTTAATGCATGTTTTTAGTAATCTATCTAAAGACATAGTTAAGGGCATGTTCAACAATTTAGCTACAAGGATTTCAGCTCAGCATTATTTACATGGGCCGAAGACTGGAAATTCCTAACATGTCCGCTAAGGAGAAACTGATTAAAGAAATCACAGTGTATCTATATACAATCATGTTATCAGCAAATATTGACATGGGAAAATGTTCATGGCATACTACTTAAAGGAGAAAATATATAGAAGCGAGATGTGTCATACACATAAATCATTTCTGTGAGAAGTTAGTATGGATGTGACGATTGTGTGTATGTGAAAAATATAGTCTCTAATAGTACACATCAAAGTGTTAACCAGTGAGTCTACTTGGGAGGTGGGATGTAAAACGCCACAAAGCCAGAGGTTTCCATTGATTCTCTGCTGTAAGTCTAAAGCACAGAGAGTGTCTGGCACCAGGGAAAGATAAAATAAAAAGCGTTACTGTTATTTTTGCTTATTTTTATTTTCTCGCTGATCTGCAATGGAAACATTATTTGCGTAACCCATTTTTTTAAATGCTGCTTTTACAAAGAGTAATTCAATAAGGAAACAGAATGTTGAAATGGCACTAATGCCCCCTACCTCGCAGAGTAGTAAGGTTCAAATAGTAATTTGTGGGGCACCTGGTGGCTCAGTCAGTTAAGCATCCAATTTTGGCTCAGATACGAGCTCTCGGTCAATGAGTTGAAGCCCTACATCGGGCTGTGTGCCGACAGCTCAGCGCCTGAAGCCTGCTTCAGATTCTGTGTCTCCCTCTCTCTCTGCCCCTCCCCTGCTTATGCTCTGTTTTTCTCTCTCTCTCAAAAATAAACATTAAAAAAATAAAATAATAATAATTTATGTAGGGGCACCTGGGTGGCTCAGTCTGTTAGGTGTTCCAACTCCTGGTTTCGGCTCAGGTCATGATCTCACAGTTCCGTGGTTTCGAGCCCTGCATCAGGCTCTGCAGTGACAGAGTTCATAAATGAACTTTAGAGGTAATAAGAATAAAGTAATAATAATTTATGTCCATATGCTTTGTAAACTCTACAACACTGTACAAATGTCAACCATTAGACCATATATATTCAACTGAAACCAGTCTCCTACATGCTTTGGCTGGTAGCCCTAATCTCATTGAGGACACTTGCACTACCCCACCCTTTAAAAACAATTAGAGACGGGGCACCTGGGTGGCTCAGTCGGTTGTGTCCCACTCTTGGTTTCAGCTCAGGTTACAATCTCACGGTTCATGGGTTCACACCCTGTGTCAGGCTCTGCGCAAATGGTGTGGAGCCTGCTTAGGATTCTCTCTCTCCCTGTCTCTCTGCCCCTCCAAGCTCGTGTGCTCTGTTTCTCTGTCTGTCTCTTTCTCTCCGAATAAATAAACTTAAATAAATAAATAAAAACAAAAATAATTAGAGACGCGTGCAGTGCAGCTACAGAAATGAGAAAGTCGTGACTGCGCAGAAGCAGTTGAGAGAGTAGGGGGCGCATCCGTCGGGAGGGACAGCAGGTCACCAGGAACGTGCATCCCGTGGCAACGTACCTACTGACATTCACTCTTCACCTCTGTTAAAAAAAAAAAAAATCATCTCTTTGTAACAGAAGTGAAATAACCCAAATGCACTTTATTATAACGAAATCTACTATGTCAAACACCCAATTACACTGAAAATTTCCTGACAAGTTTTATCTTATTCAGTTTCTTAACTCTTTCCTCTCGAATGTATTCAGCTTTGCACTTCTGAGTCGCTTGTTTCTCAAGATGCGATCAGTCAAAGCCATCCATCACATTTTATCTTTCAGTTGCTAAAGTTTATGGACGGCTTTCATCCTTTGAAGGCATCCTCGCTTTAAGTCCTGGTTATGGTTTCAAATGAGCATGCGTATATTTTACAAAATGTGGATGTAATTCCTTCTTACATTTTAATGTTAGTGGTTTCTTATATATATATCTCTCTTTATGCGCTAGTCAGTACTTCATAAATCAGAAGCTGAAGCTCATTTCTCTCCCTGTAACAAATGTAGGAATTGTTTTCCAAAGCTGTACTTTTCCGACGTTCACAGAGAGATCACAGAAGTGGGGTACAAAGAAGAAACACTCAGAACTAAATTAATAACAGCTAAAAGAAGGATTTAAAAAATATGAAATGTTATTTGAATCCTTTTATAAACATGGACAGAAGGAAAATTTTTTTAGCCCACAGAACTCTATTAGAAGCTGAAAACATTTATACATACCAACCACATATATGCATTCTTTAAGTTGAACACCAGCTCCCCCCACCAAAAAAAAAAAAAAAAAAACCAATAAGCTCTTGCTTTTCACCAACAACTATTCCTTTTCTACCTGCTATTCCAAAACTCCGTTAAAAAGCTTTGTTGCCTAGTGCTCTCCATTCTGCTTACACTAATTAAAAGCACTAATGAAAATGTTCTCACATTCCTTTGTTTTAATTGTATGAGACTGCTTAGCAACAGTAAAACTAAAGTACTTCCCCCATTATTTAGAAAACACTGGAAGCTTGCCGATACCATAATAACAATGGGAATTCAGGGCATCTGGGTGGCTAGGTCAGTTGAGTGTCCGACTTCAGCTCAGGTCATGATCTCACAGTCCGTGGGTTCGAGCCCCGCGTCGGGCTCTGTGCTGACAGCTCAGAGCCTGGAGCCTGCTTCGGATTCTATGCCTCCCTTCTGTCTCTGTTCCTCCCTCATGCTCTCTCTCTCTCTCTTTGTCTCTCTCTCTCAAAAAAAAAAAATAATAATAATAAAAGAAACATTAAAAAAAATAAAAAGAAAGAAGAAAGTCTGTGCCAGCCTTGTCGATAATGTTAGATGTGTCCTTTTAATTCAAGTTATTTTGATTACTTAGGAGGTGGAGTTGTTTTTTTTGGTTTGGGGTGGCGTTTTTTCACGTTGGCCATTTGTTGTTTGCCAGGAAGTTTTCACGTGTGCATGTCGGATTGTTAATTATTCACTCTGTCACGTAAGGTTTGAATATTTTCTGCTGTTTTCTCTTGAAGCGCAGATGTTTCATATATTTGTGCAGGCAGCTCTTGTAATTTTCAATGTAGGGTTTCTCAGCTTTGGCCCTCTTGACAGCATGGGGCAGATGACTTTGCCGTGGAGGGCTGTCCCGTTCCGGGTAGGGTGTCCCCCAGCATCCCTGGTCCTTACCAACGGGATGCTTTTAGGACCACACCCCGTAGTTGTGACGACTGAAAATGTCTTCAGACATTGCCAAATGTTCCCTGGGGACCAACATTGCCCCTGATTGAAAACCACTGCTTTAATGATTTCTACTCTTGATTTCACTCTTAGATCTTTACCCAAGATCGTGGCTCCAATTTCTGCCCCGGGCATTCGCTGGCTCACATTTCTTCCTGTGTAACCACCCAGTGATAGCTGCGGGGACCATATGTCCTGGGTTATGTTTGTATTCCTGGCGTAATTATCAATAATGCCCCTTTCTCACCCTCAAGGGTTCTAGTTTGGACAAGAAATTATATGGGCTCTATTCATAGTACACCTGTGCCTTCAGTCTTTCACTGTAACTGAGATGTGATAAAAGTACCTTTGTACCTAAAGATCTGGCCTTGGGTTCTGGCTCTTCTATTCACGCATGTACTCACTGGACAGGTATGAGTTCCTCACTGCAGCCCAGGTCATCTGGCTTGCCTCACCTTTACCATTTCTGTTGCCACAGGTACGATCCACCAGCGGGCCTAATTGTGCTGTTGTGTGTACGCACAGAAAACAGCTAGCTCAGAGTCTTTTCCTCCATTATTACTGTGTTAGCAAGTTGTTCCAGTATGTCAATGATTTCTTTTGTGTTGGACCTCCTTCACTTTCACAGTATCCCCAGCAGATACTGGTTTCCAAGGCAGCTGGTTCCATATGTCAGCAGCCCAGTGATTAGAAATGTCTTCCTCACATTGAGTCAAAGTCTGCCTTTCATACCTGGAACCTGTTGGTCACAGTTCTCCTCTCTGGGAAAACTCAGTGTGACTTCCTTCCATGTGATGGTACTCTCAAGGTATCACTTTCTAACTACGGTTACGGCACCTGTGGTATTCACCTGTGTCTCTTCCCTCAAGAACTCTTACCTCCTTGAGACCATCGGTTATGACCTACTTATTATGTACATCTAGCACCTCTTCCCACAAGCATATAGCGGGCCAGTAGGGCGAAATTCCTGAGGAAGCCATGTTGGGAATAAAGAAATAGTTATGGGGGAAGCAGGGGAAAGTAGCAGGAAGTGTTAATAATAACAGTAATCACAGCGAACACTCCGCACTTGCTATATGCCAAGTAACGTTCTGAGCATTTTACATTAGCTCATCTGTTTAACTCTGGGTTCATAGGATATCCCCTCCCCCCCCAAAAAAAGAAATTGGCTCTTTTGAAAGATCAAAATGAATTCATAACCTAGACTTAGCTCTAACAACCACTGATGTTCTCAGAGACTTTATTTTGGAGAAAATTACAAGAAAGGCACAAAACAGTAGACTTTCAGATCTGAGCGGTAGGTTATAATTAGAAAGTAAAGCTGATAAGGGTATGTTATCTTTAGGATCTAGGGTATCTGAATGTTGAAGAATTTTTATGAAAGGAAATGAAAGAGATCAAGAGGTGTGAATGAAGCAAGGTCAAGAAGAGACGTGTTTTTTGTTTGATACTGACAGTACTTGAGAGACTTTTCATGGCTGAAATAAGGTAAAAAGGAAGAGCTTTGGATAAAAAGCTCTGAATTATAGGGTGGGTAGGGCAACAGAAAATTCACAGCCTTTTAAACTCTGAAAGGAGAAACAGATAAAGATTTTTCTGTTTTCTCAGTGAATATGAGATTAATATCTAATGCATCTTTCTCCATTTTCCCTTTCTATGATGTTTCTTTTGTTTTGACTATGCAGTCTGCCTGGAGCGATAGGAATTGACTTTCATCTGCCGTGTTGAATAAAAGTGGTTATTAAACATGGTGTTGTGTTCTAGGAGAATCAGACTGATGTTAGCAAACATCAGTGATGTGATTCATAGAACATCATATGTGTAAGAAAAATCAATATGAGAAATATACTTTTGCTCTGAATGTTGTGATTTGTTTGACTTTGATGTTTTAACCGATGGGCAACTTGCATTCATTCAGGGGCCTCTCAGATGATTCAGATTAGCTACCGCACTAGGTCAGATTTGTCGGGAGTCTTTGAATAGCATGTGGGAAAGGGTCTCCAGCTAAATATGTTCTTTATATAAGGCAAATGATGAGCATCACGGAACAATGCCAAAAAAAGAAAACACATTTTGAATGCAGAGTCTCTTTTCCTGAATTTATATAACCCCAAATAGCTCCTAAATTGCATTTGATTCCCCTCTCCAGAGCGATCTATCTGAGTTAGAGTGAGTTTGGCATTGGCATTCGTAACCAGAAGCACGCCACGTGAAATTCCGCAGCAAATGCAGAGATGATGCTGATTTGAACGCGTGCATGTAGATGGTATTCTGTAATTTACATGCCACGCGAACCGGTCGTTATTTAATTCATTCATTTCTTTATTTTGCTTCGTACAACATCTCCATGAGGTGGCGTTTTTCCCGTTTTGTAGAAGAAGAAGAATGACGCCTAGCAATGCCACTGATCACACGTCTGAAAACGGTCAAGCAGACCCCGTGGACCGTGGACCCCAGGTTCGCTGCCGTTTCCTCTCAATCGACACGTCCTGGTCCAGTCACCATTTGGAATAGGGTTATTCCTGTCAATAGGAGTCTGCTTTCTACCAAGCTAACTGCTGACATCCTTGCCACAAAGTGCTAGAGAAAGGTATCCTCACGGACATGGTAACAGAGTCATCTCTCTAATGAGAACGGAGGACTTAAAGCAATTTGCCCTTTGAAACCTAAATGCTTAATTAACATTAGCTGTTGTTATTGTTATGAATATTAACGTGTGGTCTGTTCCCAGCCCATATGCTCCACACTTTCAGAATCTGATTATCTATCAGCTCTCTGCCTTGAGGGTCTCCATATAGAGAATGGACAGGAAAATGTGTTTCTTTTCCTCAGTGTACTAAGAGACTTGGGCTATACTTGCAGACTATAGTGTGTGTGTGTATGTGTGTTTGTGTACATTTATTTTCAGTGTGTATTTACCTGTGTTTGAGTTCTTCATATTTGAGTTGTGTGGTCATTTAGGCTCGGCAGACAGGTTCCCTGCCAGCTCCATAGGGTATTCTCGACTTGTCTAGGCAGTTCTGGTAAATCTAAGAAATACTGGTAAAAAAAAGATTCATAAATCGAACAAGCAGATGGTTCACTGAGACTTAATGGAAGTAATGGAAATAATGCCAATTTGGATTTTTGGAGTAACGATTCTTGGCTTGTGTCTGTGGGTAGCGTGTCGTGATTAAACCTGATTGTGGGGAATCACAGAGGCTTGTCCCCTTCCTGGATGTCTCCGTGTCGATCCAAGGTGAAATCAAGCCCAGTTTCTTCCCAAGTGGTGCCTTCCTGCCTTCCTTCTTTCCTTCTTCCCTTCCTTTCTTCCTTCCTTCCTTCTTTCTTCAGTCTTGTTATGTTTTGCCTTTCCCGATAGTTTGTTCTTCTGAATCCCATGAGCCTGACTGTTTTCTGCTGGGAAGGGCAGGCTCTCCTCCCCTCTGGCTAGGGGCACTCCCAGCTCACTAAGGGCTGATGACACGGATTAGAAACTAACTGTGTGGCCAACCTGGAAGATTGTTCGTCACTCATCTCATACTCACTCCCTTAGCCTTCATGACAAACTGCTTTTATTTATACTTTAAAATTCGAGTCATTTGATGATTCTGAATTCCCTGCTGAGCCCCCGGACACTGGAAAGATGCAGAAATAGGAATCGGGGTCTCTGGGATGGGCAGTGGGACAGATTGCTTCTCTTGCCCTTTAACCCAGACCACCTTTGGAGAATTCTTGCCCTTTTCAACTAGTAACAGAGCCCCAGACTGCTTTGGGCAAGTGATTAGACCTTTGAAAGTTATGTGTAAGTGATTAAGTAAATCCTAAAAATCGCATTTTCACGACCACCCAGTTCTGTCTTATTGATTTTCTCAAAAGTTTCAGAAAATATTGTTTGGCAAGAAGAGGAAATTACTTACCTGTGTGATTAATCTTAAGGAAAATTTCGCTCTGGCATTTCCTTTAGATCCTGTGCCAGATTTCTTCCGGAAGCAGTGATCACGGAGGGAACAAAGAAATTCTAAAGGATCTGAATGATGGAATGTAGAGATAGGATGAAACAAAAGAGAAACTTTGGTAGTTAATAAGATTTATGGATACTTGTAATCTACAGTGTCCTTATGCCTTAAACTATGTGGTGTAGCCTTAATATACTAAGATAATAATGCGGGTTTAGCTTTTATTTTATCTGAAGTTCCTTTGGCACCAGAAGAAATTTACCTGCCAGATTGTAAGAAGATTACCTCTGAAATAAAAATCTCATGTAGCATCCTAACCTTCTCACTAAAGTGTCTCAGTAGAATTAATCTGGTATTGCTTTTATCAAAAGCATGGCCAATGATCTAGAGAATGCCATTGTCCATACTGCTGTCATTAGGTGAACCTTAGGAGGATTTCCAGGGCCATGTGTTATTTCCACGGACAGCTCACTGTAGCTACATGCATGGAGATCCGTCCCCTAAAGCTACGGCTGTCCTCTCCCAATTTGATATGATTGGGATTCCATATAAAAGTATCTTAAGACCAGATTCTTAGTTTTTATAAAAATACCCGGGGATCTGAATATTGGGACTTTAGTAAAGTCCCATTAGTGTATACTGAGCCGATATCCCCTCCATGATTCTCCCTTACTCTTGAGTGGGTGACTGAGCAAATGGCAAAATAGCTTTATTTAGTAGGTATGTGGTTACCCTTGGACAATTAGGTAGTCCCCTGATTCAAAGTCAGACGTGTTTTCTCACAAGAACAACAGTTTATAAGTTTTTCAACAGATAGATATTCAGCCATCCCAGATACCTCGGGCGTAAGTAAAGTGAGGCTATATTAAAAAAATGACCCTTTCACAAATACTTGGTGAACATTCATTCAGGCTTTAAGACTTTGCTTGAACGCCTTTGAACGACGGGAAAATGTGACTGAACGAGTTCTCACTTGCACAGAATTCTGTTTATTCTGCACAGTTCAAGTTTAAATTATTGAGTCAGGGAGGCTGTTGAAATCCCCTCGATGTTTACCTGCCTCTTGGAAGGAAATTTCGATTCGGCTGGGACCAGAAAGCAAGGTGTCATTAAAAGTAGCAGAAAGTGCTAATGTTACATGGTAGGCTTTTCTTGAAAGTTATTTTCAGAAAGGATCCTCATGTATTTATTGATTACTTTTGCTAATGATAAAAAGTTTTATCCCTGCTCTGAAGCAGCTGCTGGTCTGATAGAGGAAGACAGACCTAGGTAAGTACAATAAAACAATTAATATGTCGATACTTCGGTAGAAATAGGCAGTGCCTTCGGTATGCAAAAAAAAAAAAAAAAAAAAAGACATGGGAGGGGTCATTTCTGCCTGCAGAGGTCAGGAAGGCTTCTCAGGAGCCTCAGAAGGTCAGGTGGGTGTTTACCAGGTAGATGTGTATGAGAAGAACTTTCCAGGAGGACAGAACTTCATGAATAAAGACACAGAGGTATGAAATTTTCTGCATAGGAGACCATCCTGCACACATTACCGTGCAGCAGAAACATAAGGCCCAGGGTGGGGAGGATTCTATGAGAGATTTGGCTCAAGGAGTTAGCTGGGCCTTGCCTGCCTTGCTAAATATCCACGCTCACCCTGTAGGCATTGGGCAACCATCGGTAGGTGTGAATCAAGCCATAGTACACTAATGGCTTTCTATTACTCTAAGGATAGTGAAGAAAATCCTGACTTTGACCTGCTGACCTGCAGATTCTGCATTTGGCCTGTTTCTTCTCCAGCCTCTCCTTCCACTGCCCACACCATAGATCACAGGATCTCAGCTGGAGCTCAGCTAAAATGTCATCCAGTCAACAAATATTTCCTGACATTCCCTGAGCACCTGATGTGTTCCGGGCACTGTGCTGGGCATGCAGGTGGGTCACTTCTCTTGTTGTGTCTTATGTAGAACAACAAGAGATGGGCAGTAAATACATTCATAAGAAAGTATCAGGCAGGGACAGTGCTATGTGGAAGGTAACACTGGACATTGCAGCTCTATCAGGTCATACTTCCTGAACCCTCGACCTGGCCAGCGCCTCCCCACAGGCCATACCACGCAGCTTTCCTTCAGTGCCTTGCACGATTTTAAGGGGACGTTCCGGTGACTGATTGTAAACTCAGCGAGGACAGGGACCCCGTTTGTTTATCCACAGATCAGGACCTGGCACAAGGGAGCTGCTGAGAGGCCGGTAGGGACGATGGTCGAGGGCAGGCTCAGCGGTCAGACTGCCTGAGTGCCGGTTCCGTTTCTGCCCCTTCTCAGCCCTGTGACTTTCGGCAATTGACTTACTCTGTCCCGGCAGATGAAGTCATTGAGAAAATGAAATGGTGTATTTAGTTCTTAGAGAAGGGCCTGGGTACTTGGTAGGCGTGCGATTAATGTTAATTATCGCTGCTGTTTCGTAATTAACATGTATTGGATGAGGAAGGGAGGCGGGGAGATTGCTTTCTATAAAAGTTGGCTTAGCCATTCTGTGAACCAAAGCTTGGGGACAGACTGATTCAGATAACAGAGTGTGGTTAAGATCATGAGAGCCAGAGGGCCGTCCTTGGGAAGGATGCCGAGTGGAAAGGGCCCAGTCCTTGATCGGATGGCCGAGTGAGGAAAACACAGGATTGTAAAATACCTTGTCGATTTCTGACACTGCGGCCTGCCGTCCAGCGAGGTAGGGAATCCGGAAGAAGGAGTGAGTCTTGGCAACGGGATAATTCAGCTTGGATTTGGGGGGGTGGGTTGTGGGCTGTGCTTTTGGTATATTATGGGGGGAGATGAACAGAGCCATCAGCGGGACCCAGGGGATGTGGGCGTGGGATGGAGTTAGTAGCCAGAGCCTCAAGGGCTGGTCCTGTAAAGCTGCTGGCGGGCTGACCCAGGAGGATGAATGGGTGCGGGGCTCGCGGGCGGCGATGCAGACTCGAGGGCAGTAGAGAGGTTGGGACCCAGGGAACAGCAATGGTGTTGACTTTTTCGGTGTTTTCTGTGATGGGAGAATAACGACGTCCGGATATTTGGATAATGGAATGGATGTTACAGCACAGGAGTGCGAATGGATCAGCCTAGAATAAAACCTGCATCCGTGCTCCTGGGCGATCTGGCCCCGCCACTGCTCTTCTCCATCCCGCACTCTCGCTTTCTGCACACACGCTGTGCTTGCTTCCTTCCCATTCCCCAGCCGGTCGAGAACTCTCCTGCCCCACAGGCTTGCCAGTCCCCGTGCCCTCTGCCTGCTCATTTATAAAGGGCAGAGGCTCCAGGGCGCCTGCGTGGCTCAGTCGGTTGGGCATCCAACTTCAGCTCAGGTCATGATCTCACGGTTCGTGGGTTCGAGCCCCATGTCCGGCTCTGTGCTGACAGCTCAGAGCCTGGAGCTTGCTTCGGATTCTGTGTGTCCCTCTCTCTCTCTGCTCCTCCCCTGCTCATGGCTCATGTTCTGTCTCTCTCTCTCTCTCTCTCTCTCTCTGTCTCTCGCATCACCTCCTTTGAGAGGTGGGGCACACTGGCTGACGCCCTCTGCACCCCCAGCCCTGTCCTCTGGCATATTCCTTCCGTCTGTTTCCCTCACTAGAATGTCAGGACCGTGAGCAGAGATATGGCCTCCTCCATTGCTCTTCCGCCAGTGCCTAGAAAAATCGCTGGCCGCATAGTAGGAGCTCAGTGTAAGGATGCAGGAGGATGTGAATACAGAATGTTGCTTATTGTTTGGTGGGAGAACTAGGCATCCGTCAAACAGTCACACAGGGAAACGTGGCATCACAACCGTGGTAAGCGGTACGGCATTCCGGCACACGGAAGGGCCGCCTTGCCCGGAGGAAGAGTCAGGTGGATTGATGCCGGGAGGAAGACCCAAAGTGGAGACCTGTGCTTGGCCCTCTTCGCTCACTCACTTTTCTGGGTGGGGAGGGAGCCCCCTGAGGCCAGACCTAGCCAGGCGTCTCCCCCACCCACACCCCCATCTCCTGTTGCTGCTTTTCTAGGACTGTAATTGTGTTTGTCGGGAACAGCCTTGCTGGAAGGTGATTACAGGCAAGCCTTAGAAATGAGATTTTTTTTTTAAAGCTATTCCCCAGTCACAAGGAAGTCATCTCAGTTACCCACAGTGACCTTTTCCATTTCCAGAGACAGAGGCTCTTGGGTCTCTTCCTTACATGTTGTCCTTGCTGCTTCAGGGCTGCGTGGTGGACTTGATGAACTGGGGAGTGAATGACCGGACCCAGGGGAGCAGCTGCTACGAGTGGCCTAGATACATTCAGGCCCCGTGTTGCCAGACCTCCGGTTTTTCATTACGGGCTAGACACTTGGATTTTCATGTGGCATTTCCTGAATTTTAAGTGTTAAGCATTGGCTCAACTTGTTGTTTGTTTGGTCAAGCTTTCTGAAATCCTGTGCAAACCAAACCAAACCTGTCAGTGGGTGGAATTTGCCTTGAGGACTACTCCCCTGCCCCCTACACTGGTTCTGGCCTTTGAAATACGATGTAATTTATATATCATCATTGACCAGTATTTTTTAAAAAAAGGTCTTTCTTCTGAAAATAAAAATCTTTTTTTTTTAATGTTTATTTTTGATGGAGAGAGAGTGCACGTGCAAGTGGGGAAGGGGCAGAGAGAGAGAGGGAGACACAGAATCCGAAGCAGGCTCCAGGCTCTGAGCTGTTAGCACAGAGCCCATTGGGGGGCTTGAACCCATGAACTGCGGGATCATGACCTGAGCTAAAGTTGGTCGCTTAACTGACTGAACCACCGAGACAGCCCTGAAAATAGAACTCTTAATGACCAAATGGTGAAATGTAGTTTTCTCTCCTTATTGTCACCATGCCAAGAAGAGTGAAGCACAGAAAATCTCAGTAGTTTACTTAGAATCAAATCGTGGATGTTGAATTGTACTTTGTGGATTAATCTGCTAGGTTTCTTGAACATGTGTAGCTTCTCCAGCTATACCGCAGAAGAGTTCATTATTTTTAAATTAGAAAAGGAGCGGGGGGAGATGGTACTGCTCTAGCATCCAAAAGGTAAAGTCAAGGAAGGTCAAATAAAAATTGCTTCAAGAAACACCTGGAAATTTCAAATGTGTTTACAATTATTTCTCCACCGATGGCGTTATGTTTCAGAAAGTGCCATTAATTGTAATAGAGTAACACACAGCTCTTTGTGAAATTTAAGTCCATTGAATATCAGTACCTTCAAAGACAATAAAAATTCCAGCCTGCATTTATCTATTCCCGTGAGGAGTCACTACAATGTATATTGTATCATTCCATGCGAAATTCTTTGGCTTAATCGTCTCTCATTTATTTGCAGTTGTCTGAGGTCAGCTTTCCATTTTGCAGTTGTCAAACAGCTGTCAAATTAAGAGACCAGATCCTCAAGTTCATTTACATTTCGTGCCATTCCATATTAGTGCATTTCTTGGCTTAAGGATTTCAGTAGCTCCCCACATTTCTTAATCTTCCTTTCCCTCATTAGCCCATCCCCCCCACGAATTTCTACACACACATTAAGTACAATATTCTAAGTATTTTTATTCTTTTCCAAGCATCGTTTTAAAAAATTCACGTGAACTTTAACAACAAAAAAAATCACTTGAATTAGACAGCCAATTAATTTCACTGCTCTTTTTTCAAGAAGAGAAAATCAACCCAGTGTAAACCTGTCACCCTTATTTTCATTGTCATACCTGTTTTCATGCTTGCTTTTATCACTTCCATCAGGCTGAAAGCTAAATAGTAATTGACCGTAGAATTCTTAATTTGCTTTCTAAATGTCTGTATAAGGTAGTGTAATAGTAAAGAATTCAGCATTCATTTTTAATACTTCATTGATCAAAGACATACTTCTGGATATGCCACTGATGGTTCACTACAAAGTATCTCATGTTGCCAGTGGGTGACACAGACACCCTGCTCTTCTATAAAAGGGGTGTGAAAAGATAAACTGAGGCATCTTAAAATCTTTTAGAGTGTATTCAAGCAAAACTAGATTTGAATTGAACAGTACCAAATTGGAAGTGATGAGAGACTTTTACACAGAAGAGGAGGAAGGAAACAAAGCAGGGGAAGTATTTGATTGGCCATAGCTTAAGTGGTTGCCTTATTTGGAAAAGTTGGCTGTTTGCGATTGGTTGTCCTTGGGTTTTAATTTCTTAACCCTGAAGCATTATAGGTTTGGGATTTGGTTGACTTATGTCCTAGCTGCCAAGGTAATAGAACCACCTCAGAACAAGTGGCCTCCTTGTTTAATTAGCTTAACGGAGGGCCAGTCTTTGGCATATTTGAAGAATACTGTGGAGTTCAGTCATTGGGTGAAAGAACAATTTCTTTTTAGTCGTATACAATTCTTAGTTGTTAGTTAGAAAACACCTACAATGGACATTCTTAAGTATGGTTATTAGGTCAGTGAGTGGTAGCACAAAAACATTCCCATATTAGTTATATTTGATCTTCTTCAGTAAGGTCATTTACACCAATATTTGTTTAGGACTTGTTTTCCATAAACTTGTGTGGATTCCATAATCCTTTTTTGGATTTTGACACATTCTACTCTGATCTCATAACTCTTTGTATATTTCTCTGTCGGACCATATTTTAAATAGGACATTATGTTTTTACATATCTGAATGTTCGACTGGCCTCTGAGCCCCTCTTTGAGCATAAGAGCATATTTGGTTTATTTTAATCTCTGGCTCTCAGTGAATGGCTGCCGAGTAAATTAATGAGAAAATGAGTCAGCAAATGAGGACCCAAGTTCAGGGTGGTTAAAGGAGCCTAAATAAACATTGTTACTTTGTTCCTCATTCCAACTTCATGGAAGCTATTATTTAAAACCGAAATTACATTTTACAATTGTGGAAAGGAGGAAGATAATCCTATTATTTGTACAAATTTTCCTGGAAATTTGTCACTATTGAAAGGATTAGCACTGAGAGTGTAATAAAAAAGTTAAACTGAAATTGAGTAGTACTAGGGGGGCAGACAAACTCAGGCTACAGCAAAGGAGAGTGTAGAAGTTATCTGTGACAGCAAAGTAAGTTGTTGTATATAATACTAAATGAAACCATGTATTACTTTTATCTCCTTTATCATTTGAAGGTTTTTAAGAGGCTCCTGGGTGGCTCAGTTGGTTTAGCGTCCCAACTTCAGCTGAGGTCGTGATCTCACGGTTTGTGAGTTCGAGCCCCACGTTGGGCCCTGTGCTAACAGCTCGGAGCCTGGAGCCTGCTTCGGATTCTGTGTCTCCCTCTTTCTCTGTCTCTCCACCCCTCAACTGCTTACTCATTAACACTCTCTCTCTCTCTCTCTCTCTCTCTCTCAAAAATAAACATTTTAAAAAATTGAAGGTTTTTAAAAACTTTTCTTTAATTGGTATCCCAAAGTCATTTGGAGGTGTCATTAGGAGTGGTGTGTTCTCTGTTATTACAACAAATAGCTGTCAGGGAGGACATTTTCCAGCGATACATTTCCTCATCAGAAAGACAAAACCCTTAGACGGGAGATAGAGAAACCCAGACTCTCCCTATATCCTGCCTACTCTGTCTACAACTCCCCTTGGATTTCTGCAAGGTAACAGAAACGTAACTTCTAAAACCAAACTTCTGGTCTTTTACCTCAACTTGCTCTGCTCACCTGTGTCTCAGCCGCGGTTGATCGATCCCATGTGACGGTTCCCGGGGCAAAGACTTTGGAATCTTTCATGGCCCCCAGCATTCTCTCAGTCCCTGCCAACAGCCTTAAGTTCATAATACATGAATTACGAGCATTTATTAGTCATTTGTATTTTCTTATTTAAGTGCCATGATTGTTATGTCTTTTGTCCATTTTAGCATGAAGATATTTTCTTTTTAAATGATATGTAAGGGCTTTTGGGGTGTTTAATAATTTGTTGCAAATAATTTTCCGAGCCTGTCCCTGACACTGCAGTGTAATTATGTTTATGTTGTTTCGGAATACAGTGGACCCTTGAACAACACGGGTTTGAACTGTGCGGTCCACTTACATGTGAGTTTTTTTTTTTTTTTCGATAAATACAGTACAGTACTGGAAATGTATCTTCTCTACCTTCTGATTTTCTTAGTAACATTTTCTTTCCTCTGGCTTTGCTTTAAGAATATAGTATGTAATACCTATAACATACAAAATATATGTTAATCGACTGTTTATGTTATGGGGAAGGCTTCTGGTCAGCAATAGGCAATCAGTAGTTAAGCGTCTGGGGCGTCGAAAGTTGAAGGTGGGTTTTGGGCAGGGCTGGGGGTCAGCACCCCTGCTCACTGTGTTGTTCAAGCCTGTATATTCAAGCCTTACCTTTGGAAATATTCGAATCTGTCATTTTATAATGGCTTCTTCCTTGAGAAGAATAGTTACGAAGACCTCATATCTTAGCATGTGGATTCTTTTCCAAAATAGGTTGTCGAGTGGTGGTTTAACTTGCTTCGGTTTTAAACTGTCAGCATATTATCCTGGGATTATTTTTAAATGCCACTCTTATAATAGCTGTGTTGGTTCACATATACTCCAGATAGATTTCTGTTTCACTAATCTCTTATGTTTCTAGAGCCACCCCCTTTTAAGTAGTGCATCTCTACTACATACTTTATTGTCCAAGACAGCAAGGCTTGCAATAGTGCACTTCATTTTTCAAGACTTGTGGTGTTTCTCATCAGTTTATTGTTTCAGATGAATCACTGGTTTGAAGTCCTTAAAAAAATGGGACTTTAATTAGAACTACATTGTACCTATAAACTTACTTGAGGTAGGGAGACATCTTTGCACTGTTTAGTCTTCTTATCCAAAAGCTTTTCTGAGATTTTAAGACTGTTGCTAACACTTGGGGACAGGAAGGTGCTAGCAGAACACGAGACAGCATCAGAGCTACTAATCAGTCTGAAGATGAATTCCAGTTTCAGGCATGTTAAAACGTAAGGTAGAAACATATAAGAATCAAAGAAGTATGCTCAGTCTGTCCTGTTTGCTCACACTATATATTTTAGTAAAATGCAATTGCTAAAATGTAGAGCCTGTACTTGTTTTTGAGTGTGCATCCCTGAGTTTTCCTAGTCGGCTCTTAAATTTTTAGTTTCTTTAAAATTGTTTCATTTGTCAGCCGTTTTCTTTTTGTGTGTCTGCGTTCAGGCAGCTCCCTTCCCCCCCACACACATACATACACACAAGTGTGTGATCATATCTTCCCTTAGCTCTCCTTTTATGGACTTGAGAATAAAAAGCCACTGCTCTCTAGAATTTGCTTTTATTTTTCCCCAGTAGGATTGTTTTCAAACTTAGGTATTCCGCTGCTTCTTGGTACCATTTGCCACTTTTTCTTTTGGGACGTTTGACAGCCCCGCTGTGGTGATTCCCCCATGGATTCGCCCTTGAACTCAGAGAGGCATATTTGGCCATGGCATCGGCATGTGTGCAGAGTGTGCTGCCTCAACATGCAGGTGCAGCCCTTGATGCTCGTGTGGTTTGCCACAGACGCGTTCCTCCCACCTGACTCTGACGTTACAGACCGTGCCTGCTCTGGAGTGATTTATCTCCTGGTCCCACTTCCTCTTGTTCTGTAGAAGTTTGCGATGTAGAAGTTTGCCTTTTTGGAAGCAACTGGCTCACGTACCCTACTCGTGTTCAACTCTTTTGTCTTCAGCTGAGCGTTTATTATGTACACCAGTCACTAGGCAATGGGGCTCACAGCGGTAAGCAAGAAACAGCCGTGATCCTTCCTCTCGGTGGACCTAACACCTCGTGGGGAGTAGGAGGCAGACAGAAATTAAATAATTGCAGGCTTCATTTGAAGATTATAAAATGCTTTAGTGAGGGCTGTAAACGAGAGGTACCCGGTACTACGTGAGTTTGTAAAACTGTCTGAAATGATGCCAGAGCTGAACTCCTACAGGTGAGTTGAGTACGGGAGGAAGAGGCTTCTCGGTGAAAGAATAACAGGTGTACAGGCCCCACAGCAGACGGGAGCGCTATTTAGAACACTGAGAGCGCGGTCACTGTACAGAGGTCATGAAGGGTGTAAAATGAGGTCACATAAGAGGACAGAGGTCAGACCGTGTATGGTCTGGTCTTAGGACTGACATTGAGTTGTTTGTTTGTTTGTTTATTGAAGAGCGTTTGGAAGCCATTGTCATGGTTTAGCAGAGAGAGAGAATGATTTGTGATCCTATTTGTGGTTTGAGCCAGAATGGATACAGAGGGAACAGCCAAGAGGCCTTGCCATGCTCTAGGCCAAAGGTGGGGATGGCTTACAACCAGGGTGATGCCGGAGGGGGCAAATTTGAAGAGATGAAAGGGACAGTACTTACTGATTGATTTGCAGTGGAAGAAAAATAGGAGAGAAGTTGTCAAGGATGACCCCTTGGGGGCGGGGAGTGCATAGCTTGTAAACTCAGGTGGATGGTGATCTCTCATTCGCTGCTCAAAAGGGACCTAGATTTGCTGGAAGGACCAGGAGTTCAGTTTGGAAATGTTGAGTTTGAGGTGCTTTCAGTATAGCCAAGAGGAGATGTCAAGTAGACAGGTGGGTATATGGATCTGGTAGTCTGAACAGAGGGATGCGTTGCAGATAGAAATTTGAGAGTCATCTGCATAGAGGTGGTAATTGTAGCTGGGGACATGAAGGAGGTTAAATGGCCTAGGACTTGCCCTGAGGAGCCACACTAGCCTTGAGTGGCACATGGAAGAGCATGACCTTGCAGAGGACACTAAGGAGAAAGAGAAGAAGAAAACCAGGGTATCACAGAGGCAGAGGAGCATAATAAAGAAGAAAGGAGAGGCCAGTAGTGCAGAATTCTGCCAGGAGGTTATGTGCGCTGGAGACTGAGTCTCTTGGAGATGGTGATGAGATCATTGGTTTGGGTAGTCTGCTGGACGGGAGGCCACAGGGCCACCGTGAGGCAGAATTCCAGAAGATGCCGTGCACCTGGGATAAAAGTGAGTGGTACTTTAAGGAGTTGTGCGGGAGAGAAGTCACAGGAAGTCAGGTTGGAAAGGGGAGTAGAGGATGAAGTGGCCGGCATGTCATCCCCATGGTGGAGGGGTGGAGTCCCAGCAAAATGGAGCTCAAAGTCATGCGCAGATATGCCAGCCCTGTGAACCTGGCGGCCTTCCCCCACCGGCATGGTCGTATTGGCCACTGGCATGTTCTTCACCACCTGGTTCTTCACGTGTGAGGTTACCTCTTGGTGGAGGTATCTACAGAGAGCTCTTCATCTCCTCGGTGGCCTCGCTCTTTGTGGAGCCCTCTTCTTGCTGCTCTGTGTTGGCATCTACGTATGAGCTCCCAAGGGTACCAACCAGGTGGCTGCCCTGAATTCCTGCTCATTGATTAAAAAGTTAATTTTTTTTTTTTTAACTAGTGCTGGGAGTGTCCCAGCTGCTGTGTGACCAGCAAAAAAAAAAAAAAAAAAAAGGATGACATGGAAGTAGAGTGTGGGACACTTCACAGAAAAATGGTGAGTGAAACTCGATATAGCATCCCCAGGCTTGTCCAGACTGGGGGACAAGAAGCTCAGATTCTAAGAAGTACAGAAGTTACGGTGAACCTAGATCTCTGTAACACTCAGACTTCCCATTCAGGCATCGGTGATGTTTCCTTTTCCATTGTCTGTCTTCCATACCATTAATGTCTTTTCTTGACAGTTTCATCTGTCTGTTTGTCTTTCTGTAATCTGCCAAATGTGTCACACTCGCTCTGCCCATGACTGGCTTAGTTTCCTTTGTGGTGGAATTTGTTCTTTCATATTGCTAGTGCTGATTTTAATTCTGTAGTCACAGTCTTAACATTATTTGTTCATTTCTTCCAGCTCTTTTTTTATATTGTGTCTGCCTCAGCCAACTATATTTCATCTCGCCTTTGATTTTGTGCCTTATGATCTGAATTCTAGTGTGACTAGGAAGTAAACATCCATTAAAAAAATTTTGTATATTTATTCCCAGGTACTTTCTAAGAATCACGACAAGAAAAAAAATAATAACTTGCAAAACTTAAGCCAGAAGCAAGGTTAATGGTTAGGGATGCATATCTTAATATCCTGCACCATTGCTGTATTGGCTACAGCTTAGTCACCACTCAAGCTTGTGCATTTGTACCTGCAATTGTGCATAGGAAAGAAATAAGAGAAATAAAGCGATATAGGATATCGTAAAAGAAAGATGGTCTCTGGCTTGTATGGTGGAAAGAGTTAGGGAAGGCTTCCAGAGTAGAGGGTGCATTTTAGTTTGAAGATGAGAGGGTGGTTCCAGTCAGGAGAAATAGCCTGAGCCAAAACAGGAGAGCTGGAAAGCACACATGCAAAGGTGCATGTATATGGTATGGAAGGACCTAGAATGTCAGATTGCAGAAAGGAAGTCATCAGCAGTGAGACTGGAGCCATGTTGTTGAGGGTCAGAATTGCCTGGTAAGAGTTCAGATTTAATTCAGTAGAGGGGCGCCTGGCTGGCTCAGTCGGTTAAGCCTCCCACTTCGGCTCAGGTCATGTTCTCAGAGTTCATGGGTTCGAGCCCTGCGTTGGGTGCTCTGTGCTGACAGCTCAAAGCCTGGAGCCTGCTTCAGATTCTGTGTCTCCCTCTCTCTCTGCCCCTCCCCTGCTCATGACCTGTCTCTGTCTCTGAAAAATAAGTGAACATTAAAAAAAATTTAATTCGGTAGGAAATAAAGAGCTGTTGACCCAGGAAAAGCCTGGAGCCATGTTGAACCGTTAGAGTGTGACCACAGCTTCAGCAAGTGTAGGCAACATGAACTCAGAACCCATAGTGATAATAACAAAGAGGAACTGAATTTGAGGGGGAAATTAGGGGAGGAGAGGCCCTTCCTTCTGTGAAAAGTTAATTTACTTGAGCTTTGACTCCATTATTATGCAAATGTACGTGTCAGCTTGGGCTCCAGCCTCCATTTTGTGATCAGTTCCTTAGAACACGTCAGGCTGCAAAACTCTTCAAAGTGCCCTAGCCATCATCCAGTCATTGTCAACCCATGAAGTGACAGGAAGTCACTGTGGACCCGTTAGACCAAAGTACAGATTTGCGATCTGTGGTCTTTCCAAATCCATGCTAGCCTACTTTTTTCATGGTTTATCATAGCTTCTTTGGCTAAATTTTTTTAAGTAGTGAAAATCCAGAGAAGTTTAATACAATTGTAAATAAGACTGGTGAGAGAAGATATTTTTCGTGTACTTCTAATTGTGAAGAAGTGATTAGCAGTGCTTTTTCATGAAACTGGAAAAAAAATTTTTTCTTTTAGAAATGCCAAATTTTCCATTTAAAATTTTTAGTTTTTGCTTACTCCATTAATTAATTAATTCCCTAACTTTTGCTACATGGAAATCTCAAAAATGTTAAAATTTTATTACAGTCCAAGTGAAATATGGGATGCCTGGGTGACTCAGTCGATTGAACGTCTGACTCTTAGTTTCGGCTCAGACCATCTAAGGGTTTGTGGGTTCAAGACCTGAGTTGGGGCCCACTGCCAGTGTAGCTCCTGTTTGGGATTCTCTTTCTCTCTCTCAAATAAATAAATAAAAACTTAAAAAAAAACAAGTGAAATAAATTTGGCTGGCTAATGATCATTTCATATAAACTATTACTCTTATTAGAAGCCCTAGTATGATACTTGTGGGACCAAGAACTTTCTTTTCGTCGCTAATCAAAGACAGCGGCCAGCCATATTAGTGGAAAATAAACCTAACCTATTGCTGTTTTTCCTTTTGGGCGATTTTTCTCTCTGTAGACATTTTCTATTGACATTTGTCCACTTCGATGGAGAGAGGACGGGGTGAGACGGTCAGAGGTCTGCCTCTTACAAGAGGCAGCGTGTTTGTGTCTTTGTGGCTGCCCTTGAACTTGGTGACACCTGGTCTCACCTGAGTGGCGATCTCCCTGTTAAATCAGGGCTGTAAATACAGGGCCGCCCCTCTTCCAGTCCACACCTGACGTTCCTCAGTCAGTTATGTTCCCAGTAATCCACTTCCACCTTCTCTCTGATCTAGTACCAGATTGGTTCTGTTGGGTTGGTTCCTGCCTCTGCTGGAACAGTGTTAACACTGTTATGCCCGGGGCGCCTGGGGGGCTCAGTCAGTTAAACGTCCGTCAGTCCGACTTCGGCTCAGGTTATGATCTCACAGTCTGTAGGTTTGAGCCCTGCGTCGGGCTCTGTGCTGACAGCTCGGAGCCTGGAGCCTGCTTTGGATTCTGTGTCTCCCTCTCTCTCTGCCCCTCCCCTGCTGTGTGCGTGCATGTGCGTGTGGGCTCTCTCTTTCTCTAAACAAACAAACAAAAACCACTGTTATGCCTTAGGCAAGAAGGTCACTACGATTCTGCATCTGCACACTGTCCAGGTGTCCCCTCCACTCCCAGTTTCTCGCATCTTCCGGTTCCCAGTCAAGGGGGTTATACTTTGAACTTCCCATTTGACTCCACTTGCAGCAGGTAAGCCCTCCAGGTTTGTGCCTTGGGAGACTCACTGCGTCCTCTGACTCTAGTTTTGTGAGTCTGCAAATAAGAGTAATCATAGTGATGGTGATCATGATGGTGACAACAGAGAGCATCACATCAGGTCACAAGGCACCTCGCAGATGCCATCTGATTTTATCTTCCTGGCAACCCTGTAGGCGAGGTATTGTTTCTACAGTCTGACAGCGGGAAGATGGATAGATGGATGTCCAAAGATGTTAAGTGCTTTGCTTGAGGTTATTTGGCCAAATGGCACAGCTAGTAGAAGTCCTGGCAATTTTATCTGGCCCTTGGGCCCTTTCTGTCTTGACTCTGACTTACTCACCTGACATCTAACCGGATGGGACGAAACATGTCTAACCGTGTGGGACCAAACCTTCACTCCAAATGCCTGAATTCCGATTCTAACCTGCCTTCCGCCATCAGCCGATTTGTGGCTCTCACCTGCTCCTGTGATGTTTTCGGACTGATGCTTTAAGGCTTGCCCTGGCTCTCTCTGTTCCAGCCCCTCACTCTAGTCCGAGATTTTTCTAGCTAGGTGCAGGGCTGACTGGAGCCTTGGTTGGTGGCAGTGACTGTTTTGAGATCGTCTGAGGAAGCAGAATGCCCTTGGCCCAATGCAAGAAGGCCTGCCCTTTGGCAAGTGGTGCTGTGACCTCTCAGACTTGTCACAGACACACTGTTCCTTCATCATCACGGAAGCCAAGGTGCTCGACGTCGGT
The DNA here is from genome assembly GCA_028646485.1 of Cryptoprocta ferox. Classification (NCBI taxonomy): domain Eukaryota; kingdom Metazoa; phylum Chordata; class Mammalia; order Carnivora; family Eupleridae; genus Cryptoprocta; species Cryptoprocta ferox. Next base: position 7,223,635 of record CM053565.1, read on the forward strand.
ACTGGACTGATGCATTGGCCAGAATACCGTTGCTTTAGGAACCATGTTAAATTAATCTCTCACGATTGTGCGTCCGTCAGAAACCAGTAATGTTTTGCCTATACCCAAACAAACCAAGCTGATGTCCCCAGGGCTTGTCTTTGGGGGAGTTGCCTCCCCATGGGGTCCTCCTGCTCCAAAAAGGGCTGAGAGCAGACGCCACGCACCAGACGACCCCAGGGTGTGGAGAGAAGAGCAGGAGTGAGACTTACCATAATGCCTGCCATTTCTAGAGCACTCTGCAGTTTACAGAGCTATTTCATGTGGCAGGTCTTGGATCTTCCCCGCAACTCGTGACGTACGTGGGGTCACCAGCTGAGGACATTAGGAAACCGAGGCACAGAGCTCAAGTGTCTCGTCTTCAACACTTGTGATCTGGGGAAGTGATCGCCGCAGCATTTTTCTTGAAGCTGAAGATTCGCCGTCTGCCCTAATGAATCCGGATCTCCAAATCATAAATCTCTCGTCAGCAGCATTAACTCAATAATGCTCTTAAGATTATATGAATAGAATGGACTCACACCGGCAATACGATTGCTGCATGAGCTGTGAAAGTGAAAGTTTTTTAAGAATTCGAGATTCCCCCCCCCACTGTGGATTAAGTAGCCTCGAGCAGGATGGAAACACATGAAACTAATTTGTCTGATTAAAAAGAAAAAAAAATTCTACAAATCATAAAATTAGGAAGGCAGTTTGTAATGGAAGGCATTAAATAGAGAATGTAAATGTTATTTCTGTGGTCTATTTGGTATTACATCGTAATGTAAATAACGTATCCCAAAGAAACTGTGAAATTGATTAATAAGGCCACTCCTGCCGTGTGAGGCAGCCGTGAGCTGGGGCTTTCTGTGGAGAAGGAAGCATTCTCATGCTCACAGGGGCCTGGAAGGGCAGGCACTATGAGAACAACAGGTGCGTGCAATTTATGTTCAAGGGTCGTTTAAATATCTTTAATCAGTCCGTTTTAAGTCAAACCATATGATGTTCAGACACAGACACGTTTGCTCTCGGTATCAAGTACTTTTTCCCTTCTCTCCGCGCTCCGTCTTAGCGGTACCCAGCTGTGAAACTAAGCTTGCCTTTTGTTACTTAAGAGCAGATAAAATGTTTACAACAGTTACAGTGGATTGCATGGTGCTTAGTTTCACGTTTCTCGCCCCCGCCGGTGTGACAGTGGGTCTCTGAAGAATAAATCAGGTACCTGACTCTTGTTTTCTGCCCAGTCCGGCTATAAATAGGTCAGCTGTTGCATCAAATATTGCAGGGTGACCAGTCTGTCAGACTCCCACGGCTCCTTTCTGGCGATAGAAGGAATCGCTTCATCTTTAACTTGGCACGGAGTCTGTGGATGGTAAACAGTCCCTTTGGAGGGACCTGTATTTAGAGTGCAGTGGACTCCATTGCCATTTCACCCAGGGTAGAGAAGGCGGGGAGAGTTGCAGCGAATTAGCACCCTGTCCTAAGACTCCTTCCCCCAGAAGCTCCGTTTGGGGTTCTTCCTGATTTCCATCAACACAGAATCAAGAGGTCACAACAGAGTTTCCGTAGGACACGTCACAGTTGGTTCTTGTCCTTATTGTGTTCAGATGATTCGAGTTTGGGTGTGCCATGTCAGTCCTGCTGCCCTTCGTAGGCACATGCGTGTGTGTGTGTGTGTGTGTGTTCTCACAGTTCATGTCCATGTAATGTGTTAATGGGCCTCTTGATAATTGAGATGGTGTATTCATTTTCATAACACCCTGTTGTTAGGTGATCACTTGTGGGAATTGCGTAAAGAGGGCAAAAATGACCTGTCACGTCCAGGGCCTCAGGGGGCCCGTGTGGGGAGCCCTCCTCCTGCCTCCTCTGCTTCCCCAGTGCACCTCCGTGTCTCGATCTGTCGAAACGCGGCGTCTTTGTCCCCCTCCTCAGAGGGGGTTAAGGGTTAGGTGTTTCCCTGCAACGTGGATGTAGCCAGTGTTGGGTCTGAATTTCATGTCGCATCACTACCGGTCGTTTTATAAGTCAACCGGAGACAGTCCCCCAATTTTCAAAATGTTCCTTTTTGTGTAAAACTGTTTAGATCTCCTTCTCTTCCCCCCTTTCCTATCAGTTTTCACTTTGGTTAGAGATAGAAAAGGGCCAGTAAGAGCAGGTGCCACATTGACTGATGAGATGCTGGTCAGGTTTTTCCCCTCCATGCACGTGAACGATGAAACGTGGACTTCGTCTTTAGATGTGTTTACACAGGCTGTCACCGATGAACTCCCATCGGTAAAATAACTACAGGGACGTGTTTTATCCTGTCACCTCCAGTTGGAACTTTTCAGGGAGGCTGTGGTTTTCAACGTGCCCTGGAAAGAGAAGGCTCCCCTCCTGCAGCTGATAGGAAGTGACAGCGAGCCCTTCCTGCTCACCGTTGTCGTCTTATTAATAAAAACGTGCCAGAGCCCTGCAGCCGTCCAGAACGGAAGTTTAGGTGCGCTCTGTTAATTTATGCAACGTTAAGTTTGCTCTTTGCCGAGTTAGCTGCACACAGTACCAAGGGGCTTTGCTGCCATCGAGGGGGGGAGAACGGGGGCTACTGAAAAGTGAATTTTTACTTTAATACTGAAAGGCGCCTTATCAGACTTAAAACACATAGTACACCAAGTTTTCGGAGGCAGACGATGAAATGCAGCTCTTCCAAGCGGGGTTAACAGAGGGAGCTGCCCAGGAGTAAAGATCTAAAGGGACTCTTACAAGCATGAGGAGGTGAGGCATGCGCGTTTCCATCTGTGCTGTGGGCGCCCTGAGAAGGCTTCACAGCTAGTGTTCTGGGTACTAGAAGGCATCCACTTCGCTTTCCGTCTTTAAAATACATGTCAGCACTTAAGTCGGGTAGACAGCAGCACTAATCACATTAAGCACAGCGTCTGAACTCACAGTGAATGCATAATTAATGTATTGTTTTAGAGGACCTAATATATTAGTCAAGGGCAAGAGCTTCACGCACAGCCTGGGCTGCGGACGAGGAGGAGGCTCCTCCGTGGTGCCGCTCGCCCGACCGCGGCGAGCTGTGCTCACTAAATCTGTTTTGTTACACCTCTAATACGCGCCAAAGCCATCAGACAACCTCCATTAAAGTGTTTGCCACGGAGAACTCTCTCTGGGATAGTAAATGCTAATTCAGTGTCAATTAGAAAATGCTCCTAACAAAACACTGCCATTAATAAGGGGTACTTGTGTTGATTCATGGCTGGGATTTTTTTTCCCTCCTTCCTTCTAAGGATACATCTTTCATTACTTGCTATTTATTATTTTAAATATGTTTAGCTTGAAGGCACTTTACCATTTCATCTTTATTTTAAAATGTACCCAAATGTTTACTTCTCCATCAATATCCATTTAAACGTAAGCCATTTGGGGTCTCCCTAATTTAAATTCCTTTAGTCAAACCATTGAATAAAAGGTTCAATATAAACTCTTGAATTACTGCATTCAAACACCCCTTCGAAAGTTTCTGATTTCTATAATCCTCTTCTTAGTTTTAAAGAGGTAGAATGCACATTTAAAAAATGAGTTCAGCTTTCAGAGACATCCTGTTGCCCCAGCTAATTAGCAACTGAAAACTAACTTTCCTCTGCAACTTTCAGACTTTAGATCGATGTGTTGAAATTTTAATATGGTATTCTGTACTTTTCACATACATTTTTAAGCCGTCTAACTGAACGGTGTGTATTTAATGGTGACAGTGGTCACAGCCCTGTTTTTCTTACGATTTTGATGAAAATCATTTTTGTTCAGCTCACTGACGTGAGGGTGTTTGTGGTGGAGATGTCACCTGGGGGCAAGTGATGGGAGAACTTGGTAATGTGCCTTTGGGAATCTGGCGTTTTATTTAATTCTCTCGAGCTCTCGCAGTATTAAAATCTGTCTACATAGATAGATGGATAGATTTTTGCTCTGTGTACTGTTTTCTTAGTGCTTCAATATTACAAAGAAAATTTAAGTATTAATCAGTGTGAGCATTATTGAAATATCCCACAGTATCCTGATTTGGTCTGTGACTTCTTTTTAACTTCAGAGAAAAATCGGTTGTTAATAACTCTAATTCATGTTTCCTTAAATAATAGACTCATAGATTTGGTGCAAAGGGCTGAAAGTCCCAGGCTTCATATTTAAATCTTTGAAATATAATCTTGAAAGAAAGTAGCTTAATTTGACCAAGACTGCGGTAAAACTTTTGAATTAGCTTTGGCTCTTTTAAAGAGAGTTAGTTTTAACTAGCAATGTGTAAATTTCAGCGATTTGCTTTCTTCACTAAACCAGCTTCTCTACTGTAGATGTATGTGTGGTTGTTTTGTTTTGTTTTTTAATTTTTTTGAATAGGTTATTTTTGAAGAGTATTTTTCCTGTCTCCACTTTCCTGGTGCTCCCACTGAATGAAGTTAGGGCACTGAGACGTTCCGATGGGGTTGGCGACGGCTCGACCATAATAAGCATATTTCACTGTTTATTAATTGTACCCCACTTTCTCATGTATTACATGGCGCTGGCTGACAACAGGCCACATATATTCTGATGTGAAGTCTTAAAGTTTAGAGGTGAAAATAAGAAGTAGTCTGTTTAGATTTTCTCTACCTGTAGGAACTTTTAAGATCACTTCCAAAACTTTAAATGTAGTAATTGCATTCTACTTGTTCCTTTTATGTGGGCCAAAACTAAGAAATAATATCGAGCTAGCACGTTCTGTTAAATAACAGTCTGGTGGATGTGTGTGAATGCACTGTGCTGAGAATTTGTGCATGTTGCCCTGAGTTAAAATGAAGACGTTCGTGTTGTCACTCTGTCCGCTCTGTATTTAAAAATAATATTTTTTTGCACACTTAGATGTTCTCCTAATGACACGCTACTAAGGAGTTATTATTTTGCCCTCAAATACCAAAACATTCTGGTAACACGGCCACATCAAAGTTAGCACCACCTTCAGAAGCGTTTTTAATTTTTTCAAAAGTTGCATTTTTAATAGTAATCTGAATCGTTAACCCTGTGTGTGTGTGTCTGTGTGCGCGCGCGGGCGTGTGGTTTTTAAATTATAGCTTGGAACTTTGAAGGCCTAGCCAGTACCCCAAATTTGTTACAGATGCTGTATATAAATCTACTTTATCTTTTTTTTTTTTACAGTGTAGACATTTTATGTTTAATTTTACTCTTTTTTGTTACCTCTAATAGTTTCACCAGCAAATTTCACTGAATTGAATTCTTAGTGAAAGGAAAATATTTGAAAACAAGCTATCTTAGGCTCACAAGTAGAATTTAAAACACAAAAGGATTATGGAATTATGTCATTTTATCTACATTTTAATGCCAGATTTGAGCATTTGCATTCTCAGCTGTAATTTATGTTTTTAGTTTGCTATGTACTTAGGGAGAGAAAAGCATTACCTCTGAACACTGGAAGGCAATAGTGCTTATTTGAAAAAAGCTAGCCCTGTAGTCATTAATAAAAAATGCTAAATATCAGATGATGTGTTTTTTTTCCCTACAGTTACGACTCAATGATAGTGCCTGTTTCTTGCTATTCTATTTTGTATCTCTGGACAGAAAATAACTACTCTCGGATACTCTTTTGGCCGCAGTAAACCATCAAAACTGTGTGACTTTGAGGACACGCATTGTCCAGAATTCTCCAAATAGGGTGTGCCTATTGTAGGGATCCTCGAATTGTTTTGCATGCATGAATTCTTGTAAAAATGCTTTCAGCTCAAATATTTAGGTAATTAAATAAAAAGGGTATTGGCGGAGGGGGACAGGGTGCTCGGAGCGGGAAGTTAAGTACATTATGGGGGGATTTATGGTTGTGCAGCTGGACCGAGTTACAGCTGGCGTACATAGTCTAAACAAAAGCATTTCACTTTAAGAAGAGCCCATCTCAAGGTACATTTCTAAAATCTGTATCTCTACATCTATTTTTTTTAAACACCTGTTTTGCGTTAGTAAAAGTAAATCTTTGTCTTTCGATTTAAGATATTGCTAGGGACATTATGTTTAAATTTTAGTTGGCAGAAATGAAATTTCTTCCCTTTGATGAAATAGGACTTTATATTTTCACATCAGTGTGTAAACAGCGTAACCTTTCCTCAGCTGATGAGCCCCTTGCCATTAAGAACTATTGACTCAGGCTTTCAGTTTCTCCTACCTGAATCCCATTGTTTGATTTCTGGCTACACACACACTGTCGGAATCAGCTTAAAACTCCCTGCTGTATTTACATCTTTTGTAATCTTCATCAGGATCTTACTCTTTGTGCTGATGTGGTAGAGCTATTTTTACTCGTCTTATATGGGCAAATGAGCTCTTTCAACCTCCTATATTTTTGTGCGCTTTTAAATTCTGTTTCTTGAAGGCCTCTTGAGAAAACTCCTCATAATCACCTCCATGAGTTTCTTCGTCGCACTGTGAGCGCCGTGGGCCACCTGTCCCGCTAGCCAGACGTGCAAAGATGCAGCCTGTCTGTGCTTTACAGAAACAGCCGTCTTTACCTGGAAAAGCAGGCCCGTGGAAAAGACCCCTTTTGGGGAGATAGGCTGGCAAACGGCTCGGGAAGACTGGGTGAAACATGGCCAAACCCAGTTTTGTTACTGTTTATTGAAGAATCAAGATTGCAAACCTAGTTCTTTTTCGGCCCACCCAGCAGCTTGTGCAGTAAATACTACAGTCACGAATAAAGAAACCCAGGTAAATGAGCCTGCAATACTCCTCTGTCCCCGGTGTGCATACCTGTGGCCCCAGCATCTCCTCACGTCTCCTGTCTTCCTGGCAGAATACAGTGGATGTGCGGAAGTCAGCAAGTGTCCACCTGGAGTTTCTTTTCTTTTCTTTTCTTTTTTTTGAAGTGTATTTACTCATTTATTTTGAGAGAGAGAGACAGAGAGAGACAGAGAGAGAGAGAGAGAGAGAATCCCAAGCAGTCTCCATGCTGTCAGCGCAGAGCCCGACGCGGGGCTCTATCTTATGAACCACAAGATCATGACCTGAGCCAAAATCAAGAGTTGGAAGCTGAGCCGACTGAGCCGCCCAGGTGCTCCTAGAGTTTCGACAGAAGTCAAGGAAGTACAATCTTCTGGTTGTAAATGGGAGGTTTTTGGTCGCCAGTTAACTTAGGCGGCAAAAATAAGTACCCAGTGGCTGAATGTATTCTGCTCCTTCAGAATAATTCCGCTCTTCCTAGGAAAACCTTGCTCCTGTATTTATAAAATATTTTTACAGGTCAAGGCACTAAGATATATTATTGTTATTGCATAATTTTACTTCTTGAAGGTAAAATCTGAGCCGTGTTTGTCTGTGATCAGGGGATCTGAGGTCCAATCATTGCCTGGGTATGGAGCCTCATAGACAATTAAAAATTCTCAGGAACATCTAACCAAGTTATTTGTAGTAGATAGGAATCTGTATAATAGTTTACTGGTTAAGGTCGCACGTTTGAGAGTGGAGCAGGCCCAGAATCCCATTCTAGTTTCGCTTACTAAGTGTGTCGTATGCATAATTCCGTAATCTCACAGAACCTCTGCTTTTTCATACAGAAACTGAGACCTGTAACATCTACCCTGTAGACTTTGTTTCTCAGAATTAAATTAGGTCTGTAAGTTTCCACACTTGGTCCTGCCACCTTGTTCATCTGAGTCTTTTCTTGTTTGTTGTCTTTGTGGTCACCATTGTCTTTGCCACGTCCCATCTTCCCGGCCCTCTTCCTCATCGTCTGCATCTCTGTTACTTGCCCCCCTCATCATCCAGTCCTCCATCTCTCCCTCCTCCCTTGCTGCTCTTCTCCCCCGTCGCCTCCTGTAACGTAAGAGCCTTTCAGAAACCTTCCCAGACCCTTGGGGACTCTCAACACTGGAAACCCCGGAGACGGACTGTTTGAAAAGCCCTCCCGGAGTGGCTGTTGCGTGGTTGTGCCCTCGTTAAATGGTAACTTCCTAAGATCAGGAACTTCTTTCCCTACTGTGTTCCCAGCAGCACACAATAGAGGCTTAAGAACATTCTTCTCAAATAAATGAACGATTACATTTCCCTTGTAATGTGTTGTTCAGATATATTCAAGTCATTTAAAGGAAAGGCCAACTGGTCATTGATCTGTAAGCATCTTAAATAGGGCAGTGTATTGAAGAGAAAGTCCAATAGTTGCTATAATTTAGGAAAATAACCACAGAGCAGCTTACAAAAAACAAAAAGATGTGTCCATTGGAGGAATTACTCCGTAGCTGTCACAGATGATAGCGTAGGTCTATCTGCATATATATATATATATATATATATATATATATATATTAACACCAATGATGTTCACTGTATGTTGCTAAGTGAAATAACATGTTACAAAACAGTCCATATGAAGATACAGATAAAACTGTATTAACTTCTCAAAAATGTTTATTTATTGCGGGGGGGGGCACAACCAGGGGAGGGGCAGAGAGAGTGAGAGAGAGAGACAGAGAGAGACAGAGAGAGACAGAGAGAGGGAGACACAATCTAAAGCAGGCTCCAGGGTCTGAGCTGTCAGCGCAGAACCCAACAAAGGCCCGAACCCACGAGCCGTGAGATCATGACCTGAGCCAGAGTCGGATGCTTAACCGACTGCCCGTTAACTTTTTATATATGAGTAGCAGCACTGTGGTTTTTTTTTTTTCTTTTTCTTTTTCTGATTTTTTAATTATAAAACAAAGCATGAAATTTGTTTAAAGCCTGAGAAAACTGCTTAATATATTAAATGATGAATAGATTGTTTTGCCTGTTGTAAGATAGAGTTCTGGACACTCCCATCGAGTTTAAGATTATCATTAAAGTATTTTTTTAAGTTTATTTGTTTATTTTGAGAGAGAGGGAACAAGTGGGAGAGGGGCGGAGAGAGAGAGAGAATCCCAAACAGACTCCACCCTTTAAGTTCAGAGCCCGATGCAAGGCTTGGTCTCAGAAACCTTTGGTCTCAACAAACCTTGAGATGATGACCTGAGCTGAAATCAAGAGTCAGATGTTCCACCGACTGAGCCACCCAGTCGCCCCAGTAATTAAAGTCTTAATTATGGTTCCTAATTAAACCTAATATTCAGTGCTCTATTTCTGGAATTTTCCCAGGGCTTAAAAATTTTGGTTATTTCCTTCACAGTCAGACACCCTATCCCCCAGCCTGATACCGTGACTAAAATCCGAAGATGACAAGCTCTAAGCACAGGTTTTCCTTTGCGGCTTCGCTGATCACCACCAGTACCTGTGCTTTCAGTGTTTCATTTTCTACTCATTTCGCAGATATGAGAGAAGACTCCATAAAATATTTAAATATTTCACTAATACTGTTGTTGAGACAAAAAAAGCAATACTCCCAGACTCAAATACTACTAAAACCCTGCTTTGTAATAGCTCCAATTTATGATTTCTCGGCCAACGTACAGAAGTTAGAGCTTGTGTCACGGAAGACCATTTTAGGCGTATATAAAATGTACAAGATGAACATATAGTCATCGGAGAGACTGTACATGGGCTTAGGAGAGTGAATTCTCAGAACCTTAGATTCTAACATCCTTGTTCCGTACTGTCCAATAGTCCAGTTTAAATGCAGGGACAAAGACCTATGTGCAAGGCTAATATTCGGCAGTTACTGGTTGTTTAAATAGGGTTGGTAAATCGCTGCTGCCCCGAGGCTGCCTCCCTCCCCCCTTTTCCAGGACTCCCAGACTTCCAGAGCAGTGGCGATGGCAAGGGGGCCAGTATCCCTCTGGATTGGCCCCCTGCCCATGCTACATTAGTGGCGAAACATTTTGAATTGCCCTGCTATGTATCACTTACATGTTGTGGTTAAAAAGATTGCATCAACAGTCTTTTTAGCAAAAAGGACTTCAGTTTTATGCAATTAAATCTCAGCCCAAGGGAAAACCTAGAGGCAACCAAACAGGATGTGATACAGAGAAACAGAAAGTGGCCCCAACCTAGCCATCTCATTTTACCTAAGGTTACATAAAAATATGTCCATGAAAAAAACACTTTCGAGTGAAATAATACACGTGCAAACATCGTGTAAGCTGTGAAATGCTATTTAAGGATAATTTATTAATAAACCCCGTGAGGGCTGAAAGATTTAAAATGTCCCATGAGAATAGGTTGATTGCAGCTCGAAGGCTGTTGAATGGGATCGCAGGCTGGTATTAAGAATAGCAGTGCTTCGTTGAGCACTTAGTATATGTCAAGCACAGACACTTTACGGACACAATTCCTAGAACAACTTTGAGAGGCACATACAGTCATCCTGTTATAGAGCCGATGAAACAGCTGGAACACAAAAAGCCCCTGCCTCAGCTTGTGTTTCCCCTCTGTTCCCCGACTTCAGTCTCAACACACCAGGGGCCTCTGCCTCTTTGACTTCTCTCCTCTCCTGGGACACTAGGGAGAGGTTCAAACTACCTCCGTGTCTGGCAGAGCGCCTTAGCAAAAACCAAGGGAGTAGGAAAGAGAAGGTTCTAATTCTCAGCTTATTTTCACCGAGGAAGGTAAGTCCCCTGTGAAGGCATTTGTTCTGGCCCGGGCTTTGCATGGTGAAATAGTTTTAGATGAGTAGCCTGACCGGATGGATGATCACCTTGTCCCATGAAATATACCAGACGGAGCAAATAAGACAGACAAAACTTTCCATTTCAAATATTCTAATGGTAAATCATTTAGAAAGCAGTATTAGGAAATATTATTCCTAATACTTTATTTTCCTCTTAAATTCTTATACTGCAGATTTTCCTCTTAAATTCTTATACTGCAGTCTATGTCGTTACTACGTGATAATAGCAAGTGCACAGAAGCATTACGAGACCGACAAACCCAATGTCCCGGAGAACGTGGATATCTTTGTTGCAATACTGACATTCGTCAGGCGTGGAGAGTAATTAGGAAGGAGACTCTGAAACCAGAGCCAGTTAGCTATTTGACAAAGTCCTTTTCACTTAGAGGATCTTCTGACTAAAAACAAAATTGGGGGATTAAATTATAAAATGATGAATAAGCAGGCTGTGTATGACTTCCTGGCAACTAGACTTTGCCTTTTTAATATGTGCATTTTTATTATTTACATTTATGTCAAAGTACTTGAATTTGCTTTTGTTTGGGGTTCATTTTCCATAATAATTCCTACATTCTACGTTAGAATTCATTTAACCACGGAACAAAATGCCACATCCTTCTTTATCCAAACATCATGAAATCATTGCAGATGAGGTGAGGAGATAAAGTAAGTGGATTAGAAATGGGTGGTTTAAGTTTACACCGTTTTATTATATCAGGAATTTTTGATATTTGAGACGTAGATCTCCATCCACAGCTGTTCAATCACTTGTCCCCGAGATGCGTGTATGAAACAGGTCTGTAATTTTGTTATTTTCAATCCTGATGGAAGATCGGTGTAGACGGTCAAATCTATTAGCTAAGAAAGCTTCATCTGAAGGAAAGCAACTGTTGGCTCAGTTTATCCATCATGGAGGTATGATCCGTGTATTACTAAATACTTGTTTCCTTGATCCTCTGCTTCCTACCAGTTTGAGTTTATAGGCATTTTACTGAATGGTGGCAGAGGCATGGGGGCATAATAGCTTGTATTTTTAACATGTTCTATCCATAATTTTCCGCTAATCTTAAAAAATACCATTGTATGTATTTTTTTGTCTTACAAATATATAGATATATTGCAGACTATTTGTTTATAAAGTATTAACTTTTACGTAGGAGATACGTATGTATATATAGTTTAACCTCTAATCCATTAAATTATTTGAAAAGCAGAAAAAGAATTCTGTTGCATTAAGAAACAACTGTATCAAAGAACAGTCCTGCTTATTTTTGCTTTTCTTGTGTTTATGCTGATGTTAAATGAAGAGCATAAAAAATATTTAGGTAGTATAGGGGGAAATTTATGCATTGTTACTAATAGAAATTTAATAATCTAATCATGTTGAATGAATTGTATCATTAGAACTTTAAGAATTTATTTTTTTTAAAGTGTAGTTCACTTTAAGGTTATTTGATTCCCAAATGAAACCATTGTTTCAACTTTGTTGAATGTTTTAAGTTAAAAATTTGTAACACCTTAATTATAGAGGTGTTGTGTGGTGTTTGTCAACCAGGGAAAGCTTGGGTTAATGTAGCTTTTATAAAATCCCCTGGGATTTCCACCAAATTTATTAAAAATAAGCCATTTAGTCAATAGTTTGTTATTAGAAATGCTTTTTTAAAACTGTATCATTGCCATTAGACTTTGTATTCATTTAATTGGATTGGACTGCAGGCACTTTTTACTTTCAGTGAAAACGCAATCAAAATATAATCACTTTGTTGAACATATTTTAAAAATAATTACGGTATTTAAAATGTATATTTACATCTAAACAAGGGAATTGTTAATAAAATAATTTTGTGAATCACACCTTAAAGGAAGCTTTGCGGGAGCCTCTGGTTATCCGTTAATCTGTAGTATTGTGGCTTCACTTCGATTACAATAATTTCTACCAACTGGATTTGCGAAAGGTTCAAATTATGGAATATTTCTGAAGAAACCCAATATTGTTATTTTTCAAATTAAAATAGTAAGGTCCTTGAGTTTCTTACCTCTAAGAGTAATCTTTGGGTGTGGATATTGTGTCTATTTTTATATGCCCCCCAGTAGCTAATAATGTAATTAATTGAATTAACACCATGTGTGATATAAAGTACTTGATAAAATGCACTTGAAGGTACTTGAACAGTTGATTATCAAGCATTTCAAATGCCTGCCATCACTGTCAACACGAAATATCGTCAAAATTATGAAATGCTACTACATAGAGTTTTCTAAATGGAGATCAGTTTCATCCTGATTTTAGAATAGATGTTGAAAAACCTGACTAGTAAAGTTTAAATTCCTGAAATTTTTATCATAGTTGAAATTAAGGAAACAAACGTTAAAAAAAATCTAATTCAGATTTTTCATTAGTTCCAGTGTGATCGTAATTAGTGAAGTGTTAGCCTTCATTGACGTATTTAGTAGGGCGTACATGAGACCACCTATTATCGTATAGAAATCCTTTCTTTTTGTAAAATATGTTCAGTAGCACAGATACTGAATGACTTGTGTCTTATAGAGAGGAACTCTATTGTCCATTATGTTTCTCTGAGTCCGTGTTTCTGACTTCTCTTTCGTTCTTTGCTTTGGTGTTAAAGAATTCCTTTTGGCACCATAAATATTAATAATAATCCTTCCGTTACTTGTAATTAAAGGCTTCATGATGTAGACTCCAAAATGTCTCCAGATTCAACAAATGTTAGTGCCTGAAGGAAAAAGCAATGATTCTCCAAAACCCATTACACATAGACCTTTAAAGAGTACAGTTTTTCGTGTTTCATTGAGTTGTCCTGACACTCGGAAACTTTTAGGAATATTATTGATGAAATTATTACATACTTGGTAATGCATTCTTAAAGAATACGAAGGAGATAAAAATAGAGTCACCTTCTCCAATTTGCTTTAGTAAATAAGTTAGAAACTGTTTGATTTCTGGAAAAAAATGAACTGGGTCTTAGAACTGCCTTAAGGGTTGTTCACACTGGAAGATGAAAAGCCTGTGCTTTTGTCAGATAGTGTTTCAGCACGCAACAACTCTGTATGATGCCGACTTTTGTATGTGGGACACAGATGTTTGCACCTCCGAGAAGGGGCAGAGACCCATAAAAAGGAGATTAAACCTCCCAAAGAATATGTATGGTATAGTACATTCTTGGAGCAGATTTTGAAATCAACTCACATATTAATAAGCTAAAAAAAAAAGCAGCAATGCCACTCAATTCCCATAGCAAAGAGTATGCCTTCCATAGTACTAGTTCCTTGACTAGTCGTGAGTAAACGGACCAACCACCCTGGGTGTTTTTTTTTTTTTTAATTGGATTCTTTATTTTGAGATCATCATAGATCGGCATATGGTTGTGAGAAACGAGAGAGCCCGTGTGCCTGTCTCCCACTCCCCCCCATGGAAACATCTAGTAGAACTCTAGCACAGTACATAGCCAGGATATTGACTCTCCCTCATGTTTTAAAAATGCTTTTTATGAAATCTATCCACATGGCCAAGGAGAGCACTATTATTTTTCTTTTATCCTGAACAAAGGACAGCAAGTGTGTAACTCTACATGTAAAAATCATCTTTAAAGTTAACCGAATAAATATACAATGAGATTTCTGTTACTCTACTTTGGGGGCGCAGAGATGCCTACAGTAAAGCTGTTCATTTTCAAATAGTCGAATCTTAATGACATTTTATATGGAATGCTCTTTGCTTTCCTCTGCAGTTTAGTGTGTTGGTTCTGTCCACAGGTTTTCTTTGGATTTGTTAAATCAGAATGGTGTATAGACTATACTAAGTTGAAATCTCAGTAATTTCTGGTAATTAACCAATATCACAATTGATAAAATTTATTTGGAACGAAGTCAGCTGTTTTTCTTGGGAGTGAAAAAATGGTAGGGTTAATTTTGCAAGCATATCACTGATTTTACATACTAGATTCTTCTCAAAGTTTACTGTGTATGAAGAATCACCTGGGTCACTGAAAATGCAGGCTCCCTGTCTCCACTGTTTTCGAAATTCCAGGTGGGGCCTAGAGATTTGCATTTTTAATTACCCACGGCAGAGGATTTAGATGCAGGTGGCCGCTAAACTACAAATTGAAAAGACACTTTATTAGATACTCCAGGATTCTATTGTAGAAGCAATAGAATGTTTTTATTTTTCCCTGTGTTTGAAGACCATCATTTTCGTTTTCCAGATTTTTGTTTAAATATGGAATTACCGTTTTCCGAGTCCTCACTTACCGAATTTTTAGATTTCAGAGTTACAGTTCAGTAACATGTCTGCCCTTCAGTTGAAATCTTTTTCAAACCTATGGCCAGGAACTTGGGAGAAGCAAATGTATTTGTGCAGTAAAGAAGCAAGCTAGGAATGGAGACAGAACCGCCCTAAAAGCATGGCCTTGGATAATTGCATTTAATCAAGTAGGCTGGTTGGCTTTTTTGTTTGTTTGTTTGTTTGTTTCATCAAGCCTTTTTTATTTTATTTTTAAGTAATGACAGAAAAAATTGATAAGTTAAGGATTTGAGATGAAAGTAGAGGAGGTAGGAAACATGAGCATGAAACAAAACCAAGAATATATAACGGTGATTTATTTTAAAAAGCTTAGATGTTAAAGCAGTGTCGTGGGAAGGCAGGCATCCTGAGTCATTGAAAACAAGGTGAAGGGATGCTTCATAAATTGTTTTGAAAGTTGAGGACCAGGAGAAATTTTAGGAACATTTCCATCAAAAACTGGTTTTAATTTTGTAAATATAAGTATTCAAAGCTGAAAGGTAACTTCGTTAATCTAGAAAACTCAATCGGCATGCAACATTTTACTTCCCAGAGATGGCGGAAAAACGACGTGTGACTTCTTCACTTGACTTTGGAGTAATAGTCACCCTTCTCAGGAAAGGCTAAGCAATCATATATACTTTTCGTAAATGTTTTTTCTTGCTATTAACAAAAAGAGTCTTGATTTGTTTTCATTCGTTCCTGGTTTGCATGGCTGTGACATGCTGATGTTTTAGGCACAGTTCAGCGTACAGCACAGTTCAGACTTTGGTCGTTTGGATGCCGTATGTACCTACTTTCTTGATATGTATACACATCGAAGCTTATAGTGAAGCTCTTACATTTTTCTTCTAGTTTTTTGTTTCCTTACACATCTTATTTATGAGGTTAGCAGCACAAGAGCTCCAGTGGGACTCTGAGTATCAGGAAGTATAGTGAAAGGAGACAGAGATGGGAATGATTGTAGTCTCTTCATACAGATGTTTGCATGTGCTGATGGCTGTTTATTTTGTTTTTGTTTTTAAATTTACCATCTTTTCTTTTTTTAAGTTCATTTATTTAATTTTAGAGAGAGAGCTCAAGTTGGGCGGGGAGGGGAGGTGGACAGAGAGAGAGAGAAAAAGTCCCAAGCAGGCTCCACATGGTCAGTGCAGAGCCTGATGCAGGGCTCGAACTCATAACTGTGAGATCATGACCTGAGCTGACATCAAGAGTCAGTCACTTAACCCACTCAGACACCCAGGGACCCCTTAAACTGTTCCATTTGCAGATAGTGAGGATGTTGGAAAGGAGGACATCTTGTTGCTGGTCAGAGTATAAATCGGGGCAATCTTTCTGGAGGGAAATTTGGGAAGCATAGTTTAAAATTCTTAAAAATGTAAATTCTCTTCAACCCAACACTTAACATTTCTAGAATTTTTTTCCTCAATAAACTATTGAAATGTATGCAAATGCTTTATATTAGACATAATTTTAAGATACAAAAATGGGCTCGGTTAATGTAAATTATGTTTTATCCAGATAATGGAATGCTATGCAATGACTTAAAAGTCACATTTTGAAATCCTATTTAATGACACAAGAAGTTTCTGAGTGTTAAAGGAAATAATATTAGATTTTAACAGTGTTTATGTAATATGTATATGTGTATATCTGAGTGGTAGATCCAAAAGTATTTCTACCTTCTAACCCCATAAATCTCCTTTTTGGAATTTAATGTATCCCAGTGAAAGTAAGTAAATATTTGCACCTCTTTTTAAAACACTGAACAGAGATGAAAAGATTAAAAATAATTCTCTCTGTGCAAGTTATTACATATTTAATGTCTTAATACAGAAAATTGGAAGGATAGTGTTAAAACAGCATGGTTAGGATGCTTATGAAAAGACCGTAACAACTGGCTAAAATGCACCACTTCAAAATAATGGAGTGAAGGAAGTAAAAATAAATAACATTAAGGCTAACTAGGAAGTCCACTACTTTGAGTGTCAGAAGGAAGGGAGAATTTTGAGTCCCAACATTTGGGAGGAGAAATCTCTTCTGTATTGGGAAGTCCTTGCTATTTTCAGTTTTAAATGCAATTTGTAAGTCTAAATGAATGGGCATGTCCTCCAACAAATTGCCTCTTTTCCATTTAGTTTGTTGGTTTGTTAGATTGTTTTTTGTAATTCTATCAGAGCTCTTTAATTCCAGAACGCTCTTGAAATGACATGGGGCAAGTCAATACGTTTCAACATTTTCCTACAACCTAGCAATCTTTCTACATTAAAAATAAGCTAATCTCAGTACTCCGATTCCGATTCTTTCAACTGTTACTCAGAGTGATCATTAAAAGGATACACATGAATAGAGTTTCCTTACAGAGGAAATAGCATCACTCAGTCATAAAATGTTGGTTTATAGCTCTTGTCTAATTTTTTTTCAGCTCACACCCACAGATAGGCATTGTACTGCATGTGACGTGCCATGATCTTACTTTTTTCCTGAGCTTCCCAGGTCACTAAATATTATTTGCTTTTAAAAAGGGTTTGAAAACTTTGTAGATTGTGCCCTTACACAGGTAAAGCAAAATTTACAGGAACTTATTAACCCGTGTTGTTGGATATTGGAATTCTGTCGAATAATTTAGAAGTGATTCCCCTGCAGGTAAACATGCTAGTGGTGTTCTTTGAAAAGAATAAAATCACTTGAACCACGCTGTCACTGCTCCCCTCCTAATGCTAACCGCTGTATTTGGTGGCAAGACCGGTGTTTGGGGGCTCACGGTTCTTCTCCATGAAGATTAGCCCGCAATCATTGGGCACCAGCCACATAAGTCAACACAGACTTTTGCTCCGAGTTCTCTGGTGTCTTCTACCCCAGTGCCTGGTGGGCCAAATTTTGGATGTACCAGTACTGAGAATCAATCATAGTCCGTCCTGCCCCCTGAACTTATTACTGGCAGTTACTCTCTCCATTTCTGTGAATCTCATCACTGCCTCCTATTATTTCACCAAGAAGTATCTTCTCTCCAGAGCTGAAGCCAGGGTCTTGGTCCCCTGCTGCCTTACGGTCTCATCCTGGCCATTGTCTCTTGCTCAAGCATAAAATGCCATGTGGTTTGAAGGGTAGTGATTAAACCACAGGGACTCTGGGATCAGACTGTCTGGGTTCAAATTCAGACCTTATGACCTAGGTTAATTACTTTACTCGCGTGGGCCTCCTTTCCCTCATCTTTCAAATGAAGATAATGGTAATACCTACCTAATAGAACTGCAGTGAGGATTACTTAAGGTAATGGTTAATGCTCAAAGCGCTTAGCACAACGGGTGCTTGGGAACGGTAACCCCCCAGAAAGTAATAACTAACAGTAGTACATGGATCCTGGTTTAAAAAACAAACAAATCCGCACATTGCTGTAGCCTTACCGGGATATAAAAGGCCCCGTCCCATCGGTGCTATATATATTTTGCTTGTCTATTATATTCATTTCATTCAGTGATGAAACTAACTATGGATTTTCACCTGCTTTGCTAAAGTTGTGAAGTTGCTGAAGTTGTAAAGTTGCTAATCACAAGAGGTGAGCATTTCAGCAAACCCTGACAGTATTAGCCAGGATCCGTTAGTTATTCATTCATCACAGATTTGCTGGTTACCCCGTACGAAATCTGTTTCCTTCTTCGCTACATCCCATAGCTGTGGGTGAGCGTTGTTTTTCTCAGGTGGAAAGCTGATCAGAATAAAAGGTTTTTATCATTTTCTTATGGAAGTTATATAAGACAGTTTCAAATGAAGTAGCCTAGTTACATTTTTTTATGCCTAAACAAGCCAATGGGATTTCTTGGCGATAAAATAAAGTTGCGTAGTGATTGCAGACTTAGATATTTTGTTCATTGGCTTCGCAACTCAAGATGGAAAAACTACAGACGTGCACCTTTGAAGCCTAACTGTACCAAGGAGGAGGTCTTTGTTACCTCCAGTACCTTAGCATCAAAAATGGTTTCAGTGTGTAGTATTTATTGGATTGCGGCCTACATTGCTGGTCTAAATGTCTGTCAATTCTTGAGCAAACTAGAGTATGCTACCGTAATAATAACGTAAAACAAAACTTCTGAGGAACGTGGACTTAGCAAGCTGGACTTTATTTAAAGCTCTGGGCAGTATCATGTTGGACAAACATTCTTAAGAAGCGAAGAAACCTTTTATAAACAAAACTTCTTCTTTAAGTCTGTTTAACCTGCATGATCTTTATAAGGACCTTCCACCCTCAAACTCACCTTCGAAAGCACTTGTGATGAATGTTTTCCGTTTCTAACGTGTTTTGGAAAACCTAACTGATTTAAGGTGGTTTGGGAAATGTAATGTCACATTTAATGTTTTGAAGTAGTCCCAAACCACGTGCCAATCTTTTTTAAAAGAATATACCCACGGCTGTCTGGGTAATTTATTCTTTGTGTTTATTCTTTTTCTCCTTTTTTATTATAATAAAAGAAAACTTTGAAAAGAGAACAAAAAACCATAGACCCACCCCTCTGAAACAAAGTAACCTATAAATTAACTCATTCATTATAAATATAAATTTATAATTAAATTTAGAGTGAATCAGTAATCATTAAATTTAGAGTTCCTTATTGTCCTTTATGAAGAACAATTTCCCTTTTTATGTATAAGTGATATTGAAATAATATATTCTTGTTTTCATATTCCTGCATGGTTTTTATTTTTAATTTTAAGTGTTTTAAATTCCTTTTTTTTTTTGCATTTTATATTCTTAAGGGTAGTCAAACCAAATATAGTTTGTTTACTTGTTACGAGACCGTACAAATTTTAGTTTATTAAATATGTAATATATGGGGTTAATCTTCAGTGACCCTGCTCTTCATTTAATTGCAAGGTTACCTTACATATGGTTTCCTGGCTGCCCAGATCTCAAAATCTTCATGTGGGGTGGGAATTTTATTTTTTAAAAAGACACTTTTAATAGTATTAATTTGTAAGTCCTCACTGATGAAGGAAATGATGTCTCAAATATGTTTAACTTACCATTTTGAAAAAAAATTATTGATTTAAACTAGTATTGCTGTTTCTCATAGAGTCTTTCAAAAATTCACACAAGGATATTCTCTGGGATTGTCAAACCTGGTTATAAGTTACCGTGCTAATTTATCTATTTATTAAAGATTTGTTGACAAAGTCCCAATCCCATTCCCCAATGTGACTTGTCTTATTAATTCATATTATAGCTATAAAGCCTACTTTTTTAAGAAAGTGGAGTATTTCAGTCTGCTCTTATTATAGAATAAAAGTTGCTGACATCTGGATAGGCTAAACCAAATATAGTAATGGTTAGATAACTTGGCATTGCAGACTGTGGTCTTATAATGACATTTATTATCCAACATTGTTTTATATCATTAAAGATTTACTTATAGAGGGTCTGTTCCTTTTTATTTGTTGTAGATTTTATGGGAGTGATAATGGTTGTTGTTATTTAATGTTTTATCTTGGAACATATAATTTAGAATTTCTCTGCCTCCCTTAAAAGAAAGCAGTACATGGTCTGGATGATTTTTTTTTTTTAATAGAGGATTGCATTAAATTGAGAATTGTGGGCCATTTGACATTTCTAACGTGCCATCTCTCATTAGAAATGCACTCAAATAAGTTTTAAAATGTTTTATCTGTGAAATCTGACTTTGGATATTGTTTACAATTTAGCTCAGTACCCAGCTTTCCATCATTTGTTATTTTATTGTGACCATTGCTAGGACGGGACCCTTCAAATGCTTTCACTGTCTCCCCTTAACAAGAATAAGTATCTCTTAGAAAACCTGCCCTCCCACTAGCGTATTTGAAAAGAAACTTGGGACGCCTGGGTGGCTCATTCGGTTAAGCGTCCGATTCTTGATTTCGGCTCAGGTCATGATCTCATGGTTCATGAGACTGAGCTCGGCATCAGGCTCTCTGCTGACACTGTGGAGCCTGCTTGGGATTCTCTCTCTCCCCCTCTCTCTGTCTCTCTCTCTCTCTCTCTCAAAATGAATAAATAACCATTTAAAAAAAATAAAAAAACTCAAAAGAAATGTAGTCAGTAAAACTAAAATCTTTTTGTTTGAAAGTATTTCATTAAGGCATTTAATAACACTCTTCCTTTAACTCATATTTGTCAGAATATTTGTCAGATTGCTACTTTATGCAGGAAGTTGTGCCAACATAGAAAATCATACATGAGGGGCACCTGGGTGGCTCAGTCGGTTGAGCATCCGACTTCAGCTCAGCTCATGATCTCGCAGTTCGTGGGTTCGAGCCCCGTGTCAGGCTCTGTGCTGACAGCTCAGAGCCTGGACCCTGCTTCAGAGTCTGTGTCTCCCTCTGTCTGTGTTCCTCCCCACGCGTGCTCTCTCAAAACAATAAATATTTTTAAAAATTTTTAAAAATCATATACGTGAGAACATATATATATATATATTCCTAGTATTCTAAAAATCACCTCAGAGAAAACCATAGTGCAGACAGGAAACATGCAGACACATAATCTATTGTAATTCTTTTTTTTAAACTATTTCTTATTGAAGTACAGGTGACATACAGTGTTGTATTAGCTTCAGGTGTGCAGTCTAAGGATCTGACAATTCCGTGTATTAAGCTGTGTCCACCACGATAACTCTAGTTACCATCTGGCACTGTACGCCGTTATTAGGTCTATTGTCATTTTTTAAATATTGAGATTTGATGACCAAATGCCATTTATCTAAGCTGTATAATCTTACTAACAAATTCATAGTCACACATAAATTACTGTAATTCATAGGTATTTTGCAGTGTGGCCTACCTTTTGGGGTTCAGCTGATATTTGGCAGAAAAGTTCAAAATATTTAAGTTCTCTATGCCATTGTTAATTAATTAGATTAAAACTTTTCACGAAAGTTGCCCTCGAAAAACCAAAATGCACCTCTGAACCTTCCTATACGTCTTCTAGTAACTCCTAGTAACTAGGGATTTTTAGCCACATGTCTTAGAAAAGTAAACAGTTTTCCCAGTTTGGTCTCAAGTGGAAGAGGATTGGAAGTATTTTATTTTGTGTGCGGATTGAGCTCTTTGTTATTTTCGGACCATTCTGGAAGGTGGCCGGTGTGCATATTACACTCTCAGAGCACGGTGACTGCACTTACGGTACCTTCCAGGTTTTTGTTTGGCTTTTCAGGAAAGAAGCCACATACTTAAACTTCTGAGGGTTCTGGGAAAGTACCCAACATGCTGTGCACTGTGCACGACAGATGTCTTATTCGAGTAGAGGAATTTTCTACCCGTTCGTTCATGGCTGTCAGGACACAGACGCTAGGCCTTCCTCTGTTTTGTGGATGGTCTGGCTCTGTATTTAGATACACATTTTGAGCGTATCAGACGCAGAATTAAGGCATTTCCATTAATCAGGTTGAAGGGAAAGCAGTAGAAATGCTGTAAAATAGGTCAAAAGTATTTTTCACTTCATGACCATTGGATAACACCTTCTTAAGCCCTCTGAAAATGTCCCGGTGTTATCTTATGTGCTATTTTTATCCTTTGGTGCAAGTATTATTATTTCTGTTATCATTTATTTATTGTTATTTTGATGGAATAGTCATTGTTTTAATTCACCATTCCATTTTTTCCATTTTTTTTTTACTGAAATTCATCAAGAAACGCATTTTGTAATACACTTGCTTTAAACATGAAAGTTTTTAACAAGCTATTTTGAAATAATTTTAGTGAATCAGTAAGGGAATATTTGAGAATCGTGGAGGAGACAGGCAGCAGAGGAATTTTACTAAAGTTGGAACGCATTATAAGGGTTCTCCCCATCACAGAATCCCAGCGATGGAAGGAACAGGGTCATTAAAGAGAGGTTTCAGGCCCCTTTGCTGACATAACATTTGCTAAGAAAGTTGGTGTCTCCTAACGCACCAAATCATTTCCCTTTTCAGTCGCAGAGTATCCCCAAGTTCAAAAACAAACTGTAATCTTAGAAGAAATGTGTTAAGCTTTCAACATTACCGAAAATTCGCAGAAAGAACGTGTTAATGATTTGCTCCAAAAGTGTGTATATATATATGTGTGTGTGTGTATATATATATATATATATATATATATATATATATATTCTCCAATAGGCAAAATGAATGACACATGTATTTTTTTCCCATTCCCCCCCACAGCCGCTTTTTTTTTTTTTTTTTTTTTTTGCTACACCCCCCTCTTCCCTTTTCCCTCTGCTGTGTAGAGCAACGCGATGGATGATTAAACCAACAGGTGCCAGGAGCGCTGGGGCAAGCTGGCTTTGTGCCCACATGCGTACACTGGAGATACTGTGTCACCACCTTCCGCTGTATCGCTGTGTCCTTATGAGGGAAGGGATAACCCAGTTGAAATACATACTGCAACCCCTGAGGGATTAAGTGTGTTTCCTTTGCTTTATAGTTCAGAATTTTACAGTTTCTTTGTTTGGGAGTTCTCAGATTGCTTAACGATTTCTCGAGCCCCAGCCCCGTTGTGACCAGATGTATGTTACAGCCGCATTTGAACCGCTGTCGATTTGCCAGCTTTATTATAAAAGCTCAACATGTGGTGTCCTTTTTAGAGTATATCCTACCATTCTTCGGCGGTGGAGTACTAGGAAAAGATGATTTTACTTACTCCTTGCCTTTTAAAAATGTCCATGTCCTAATTTTTTTTTTTTTTTTTGAAGAGTGGCATTTAAACTCTTTGTGGTATTTTAGGAGCTGTTTCAGAGGTCAGACCCTTGTCATATTATTTTATCACTGTTAACGCGGTCAGTAGCATGCCTAGTTTGTTTTATAGTCGTGGAGGGATCCAGAAGAATGTATTGGTATGATTGTCCTGTGTCCCTGTTAGATTATAATGAACTGTACAGCACCAGATGAGGAAAGGTTTTCTAATCTTGTAAGCCCTGGCTTATAAACCATTTTGTTTTTAAATTTTGCTGTCAAAATATCTGTTCACATTAACAGCCTTTAGAGGGCTTTAGTGTTTTTAGTTGTTCTTCACAACTGGCCTTCAGAAGAAACGACTTTAAAAATGGTGGTTTTTTTTTTCTTTTTTTGCAGAGATGGGATTGTAGTCCTTGGCAGCTGTTAGAGCCGAAATTCCTTTGAGTTTATTTGGAGGTTTTGGAGGGCTCGTAACCTCACCCTGGACCCCACTCTGGCTGAGACGTGGGCCCCAAACTTCATGTGTACTAGGAAAAGAGACCATTGTCTCTCTCTTCCAGACGCTGGCCTTGTGCTAAAGTCAGGCATTGACATCGAGGTATATGTGGGGCTTGCGGGAGGCTTGCGGCTGGGGAAAAATAGGTATAGATGGGGGTGATCCAGCAAAAAGCCACGGGCTGAATGTGCTGTAGAGAAAAGGGTTAGTTGACGGAATAGCCTTCCGGGGGGGGGGGGGG
>CM053565.1:7248061-7293543 GCA_028646485.1 Cryptoprocta ferox
CCAGCCTGGGTGGAGGGACCAGCCTTGGGTGGGAGAGGAGGCCACACATGTCTGCGTCCACATCTCCAGGGGTGACAGCAGGAAACGACAGTGCCCTGTTAGATGTCACTCGTGGAAGGGAAGGGGTGGAAGGGAGGCGAGCGGCCAGACGTGAAACCTCCTTGCCGAGGGGCACAGGCGAAGTTGGCCAAGAGGTCATGCAGGCAGTCCAGGCGCAGAGGAGCCACGTGAAATGGGGGGTAACGAACTTGCGGTGGGGAGGGTGGGCTTTCCAGCGCAGTGCCCCCTCCCTTGCACCTCTCCCACCTCCGACACACCCCTGTGGAGAAAAGCCGACCGCAGTGCCAAGCAGCAAGTCCTTGGGCAGCAGCAGAGGCGGCCCAGGTCCTGCCAAGAAGCTGGCAGGTGTGCACTCCGGTGACAGGTGGACAGATGGAGCGCAAAGCGGGGGGTGGTGTCAGCCCCATGGGCCGCCTTTCGTCTGGAAATATCACTCCGGCCACCAAGAGATGAATTGGTACTGGGGATCTGTACTGGCATCAGGAGGTGGTTAGGATGCTCTTACAACCTATGGGACAAGATGTGGGGGCTGGAATTGAGGGAGAGGCACCGAGCCCATGTGGGGGGGTAATGGGTGTACTTGAGAAATACTCAGGATTAGCACTTTGTCTTCCTGTGATTCTTTCTGAGGAGTAAGAGTTCTAATCGGCTAAGGCTTCATAAATGTGGGTTTTATCCTAGATCAATTCCATAATTCTTTATTAGTTAACCTAAAGAAGGTCTGTACAAATATTGTATTTATAGCATTTAGGTAGAATGTTTTTATTACCTTTTATTTCCAAAGTGGAAAATACAATGTCTTTCTGGGCAGTTGTAAAATACAAAAGGGTAAAGGGTAATAAATAACCCCAAATCTTTCTACCCAGAGACAAATACCTGTAAATATTTTGATGTATATTCCTTCCACCTTTTTTCGGAAAGCAGTGTTACAAACCCAGATCTCTCTGGACAGGAGAAGGGGTGGCCTATACCATGGTTTTCTGAAACTGGTCAAAATTGATTGGACTTTCTGAGTTTTGTTACTTACAGGATGTGGTACTTTGGGTGTCTAATAAGTGCTGGGTGACCTTTTACACCATTCTGTTATTTTCCCTTAAGAGCGAAGACTTAAGTACAACTTACGAAGTGATAGATGGCTTGAATAACATGTTTAGAGGAGAACAGTGCCCCCGTCCCCTACCTGCGGCAACAAGCCACGTCTGACGAATGCCGGGGCACGTATGCACTCATGGGTTCAGATGCCTCGTTGGGGAAATTCGATGGGAACAAGGAGTCTTGCTTAACTTCTTTATTCTGGGTATGGCAGTAGAACATGGGTAACAACCAAAGAGTGATGGCTGACTGGGTATCTTAACTGATTTGTAAGCCGAAAGTAATGGCCTGCGGAATCCTGCCGGATAAGGGGCCTCTCCCTGTGCTTTTATTTATTTATTTATTTATTTTAGCATCCCTTTTAACTTGGCCCGAGATTGATGGAGGCATTATCGTGGACCCGGGAAGCCGTGAGCCGTTCTTGGAATGACAAACAGTTGTTGACAGCTTTGAGGAGATGGATGGAAAAACAAACACGGACCAGGTTCTCATGTTTGTTTTCCTATTGAGTCTCGAGAAGAATGTTGCCCTGGTGAGTCAGCACAGGGGAAAGAAAGTTACGCCTTGTTATCAAAGTCAATATTTTCCGAGCCTGACTTACAAACATCTCCAGAATACACCTCCTCTTTCGCACAGCGTACAATTAATCAGGGTAAGAATAGGGATGTTCATCACTTGGGAACAGGTCCTATTCCTGTCCACCCTTGGTAGCTGTTGTCAGCTTCACGCATAAAATTCAGGAGTATTGTAGGTACGTGTCACCCGTTAGGATTAATAGGTATAGTTTATATCTGGGCATCGTCTCTTTGGAGTAATAATAATTAGTAGGAGGAAAGCATGATATAATAGAAAAGCACATACCTCAAAATAGACATCTAATAAATATCTGTCCGTTGGTGGATAGCGTGCCGTATCTTCCACAAGTCGCTATGAGGACAAGACAGTGATCCATTCACCACACTATCCAGTAGAGCCATTAAACCGATTCCCAAAACTGATTATAAGACAAAGATTAATATAAATTATTATGTTCATATTGATTAATGCCTTTCAGATACTTCAACTAGGAATACACTGCTGCAGGCAGGGTACTTTATAAAGTATGACGTGTGGAATGAAGTGATTTGGGGGTGTTGGTCTTCTAAGTGAGTTACAAATAATCGCTGCCTCTGTCTGCCTAACCTCTTCCTACCTTCTCCTGGTAATAGAATTGTCCTTTCCTATAGAGAAAATAACGCCTGTGGCTTGAGGGAGATACTGCGTTGTTGTGTGTCTCCACCAGCACCCCTTGCCCACTCAGAGGATGGTCACCTCATCCCCTAGCCGAGATGCGCGTTCTGCACTTTTCTTTGAGAGCTGTCAGGAAGCAGACTTCCTGCTAAGGTTGCCAGGAGCATGAGAGTCTGAGCCTGCCCGTGCCGTTTTGGCTGTCTGATGGAGAGAGCCTGCCAACAGAAGTATGCCGGGCAGATTCAAGAGATGGAAAGAGCCGGAATCGTGACAGCACATTTGACACTGAATCTAGAAATTCCCCAAAGTAGCTACCACCCTGTTGTAAGAGATCAAGCCCCATTTCTCTCTGAGCTACTTTGAGCTGTCTTTCCATCACCTGTAGCCCCAGAAGCCTGACCGATGGGAGAGACGTATAGGCTCGCTGGAGGGGGCGTATATGACCGAAGGGAAGATGATGGGGTAGGGAACCTGGATAAAAAGGACAAAGTTTAAAATGAAAAGAATGCCAGAAGACTGGTGAATTTTTATGAAGAAAGAGGCTGAAACGTGTTTTTGAAAATGAACATGGATTAAAAGTACATTGTTTGCCGAAGGAAAAAGCAAAGTCTTATTCTCTTCTATGCAAGACGTTGCTCTACATTTGAAATACTTGACAGTCCTCATGTATTAGGACATTGGAGGCCAGAGGTAGAGGCCTCCAACCCCGTAAAGGGTTGACTTAAACTATAAAGGGCCAGAGGAGGAGCCCCCGAGGTAACTTGACCCCAGGCATCCCTGTTGCATCTCTTCTCCGCTTTTTATCCTGTTCTTGGCCACAAACAACTGAAGAGAAAGGAGGACCTATTTTCCTGGGCTTTGGTTTGTAAATCCAAGGAAGGACTCTCAATGGCCCAGTTCGAGTTGGATACCTGCTCTGTAAACCAGTCACTATCCAGGTATGCATACTGGCTTATATGGGCTTTTGGGACCCAGTGAACAGAACCTTCCAAAGGCAGGTCAGGCACAAACCTGACCCCCGAGGGAGTCCGTGTGGCCTGAGCAGCTGTCCAGGCTGTGCCCACTACTGGATATTACTTCTGCCATCATTCAGAGTAGGCAGGATGTGGGAAGGGGGCAGAACAGTATATTCTAAGGGTTGCTAATCCTGCATTTGTATTTTTTTTTATTTAGAAACATCACCAGTCTATTTCATAGTGATTAAGAGGGGGGGGGTTGTTTTTTTAATGTTTATTTATTTTTGAGAGGGGGGTGTGGCAGAGAGGGGCAGAGGATCCGAAGAGGGCTCTGCACTGACAGCGGAGAGCGCGACGCGGGGCTCAAACTCCTCCTGAACCATGAGATCATGACCTGAGCCGAAGTTGGATGCTTAACCGCCTGAGCCACCCAGGCGCCCCTGTATTTTGTTTTTAATACAAATTGCATTTGTATTAAAATGTATTATTATGTATTAAATGTAAAGTAAAAGCAGTTTTACTTTACTACTGAAGAAGTAGTTGGAGCCAACTGAAATGATAATAACATCATGAAAAAGATTATTATAAAGCACAGGAACGAAATGTGAGTTGATTAACACGCCAGCTCTGGGTTCTAAAGTATTTACATTTGTTATCTAACTACACTGAACTTTGTGTTTTGGAAACGTGCTTTAAATATCTAAAAGGCATTATAGAAACAGAGTAAAGTAGCGTAATGAGCCGTGATCGCTTGGTGCCAGGAAGGATTGTCCGGCGCTCTCTGAAATGAACTGTCGGTCTTGGTTAGCGTGGTTAGCATGGTGTTTCTACCCAGATGTTGTTTGTCCTGATCAACGTAAGCATTCATGGGAGTCAGACGCTCCCGTCAAGTTCTGGCATCCAGCATCCATCTAGATTGCACGTTCTAGACCTCATTATAAATAATATAAATTAAATATTTAATAATATATAAAATAAAAATATAAATCATTATAAAATGAACGTAATACCATCTACAAATGTACATATTCATTTGCACTGATGGTTCATTGAATAAGTTATTTGTGCCTATTTGCATGGTTCTCTTTAAGAATTATAAGTTCACATATCTCAGGAAGACTGTCATTCGAAACTTCACGTAAGATGAGCATATTGAGAAGTTAAATACTTTTAACTTATGGGCGCCTGGTTGGCTCAGCTGGTTGAGTGTCCAACTTCAGCTCAGGTCATGATCTCGAGGTTTGTGAGTTCGAGCCCCGCATCGGGCTCCGTGCTGATGGCTCAGAGCCTGGAGCCGCTTCGGATTCTGTGTCTCCCTCTCTCTCAAAATAAATAAATAAACATTTTGAATACCTTTAAACAGTGGTAGTGTTGACAGTAATAGAGAAGAGGCCCTTACTGGTGGTTGGGCAGAATGTCAGAACCACTGTGAGTGATTTAAGGCATGTATCGTGAGGGATCAAGCCAAATGCGGTGCTGGGACTGAAGCCATCTGGAAGGCTGTGGTGGTGCCTGTTCCTGGCTGAGGACAGCAGGACCATGGGAGTGGAGGGGAGGGGAGAGGAGAGCAGGAGCAATCAGCAATCTGCAAGGTTGAGGTGAAACTCCCCAGAACGAACCGGAACCCAGAACTCGCTTCTGTTTCTTGCTGCTTCCCCACCGGCAACTTTGATGACACAGGTAACTGCGGAAGGGCACGTACACCTCGCCGTGGAACAGCGCACAGACTTGGCCCAGGGTTCTGAGACGTGGCCGAGCTCCGGGATTGGCTGCAGCCCAGAGATCCGGCAGGAGCTGGTGAAGCTGCAGGCCTGCTTCCCCTCTGGCGGCCAACGCAGCAGGCAGATCCCCCCCAGTTCGGTGTGAGCCTCAGTAGTGCCTGAGCTTAGAGCGGTTTTCCAAGCGTGAGCGTGGCCGCTGCCTCACTTCCACCTTCCAGATCTCCTACCAGCTCAGCGGCTGTCCCGACCTTGCAGCTGTACAGGAAGGGAGCATGGGGCAGTGTGGCTCTGGTTTAACTAGACTGGCACAGCACGCAAACACAACAACACCTTGTCAGCTGAGCACCGGGACTCGCTGTTGGGTCAAACCTAGCTCCCAGAGAAGACTGTGGCAAACATGATAGTATCCCTCTTACAACCCCAAATTCACTAGCCCAAAATTCACTAGTCCCTTTTTGCGTCTTTGGGTGATGTTCATCCCTCTTCAAGCTGGGTCACAGCCGCCCCTTGACATTTGTCCAGCTTCAGTTCTGGGACACAAGATTAAATACTGTCAGCATAAGTTCGACACTAGGAGAAGGGGAGAGAGGAATAAAAACTTCGGTATATATAGGCAAATATGTTTATATCCCAAGAAGAGAAAAGTACTCAGAAATACTACATCCCTTGTATCTGCACCTGGCCACAGGACCACTGCTGGTATTTATAACTACCTTTGTGTGCTAGCCATGCCTGTTTCTCTTGTCCCTGGCACATGAGATGACCCAAAACGGAGGGTCTGGAAGTGGAACTCTTACACACCGCTAGGAGGAATATAAAATGACAATCCATTTTGTGAAACAGTTCAACAGTTTCTTACATAGTTTAAATATGTGGCACGCTCTTTACTTGTGAGAAATAAAGCATATGCCCACACAAAGACTTGAACACAAATGTCCATAGATTTTTTTTTTATAATAGCCCCAAACTGGAAACAACTCAAGTATCCATTAACAAATGAATAGATTATATACTGGTTTTACCAATACATATAATGGAATATTGCTCAGCAATAAGAAAAAGAATGAGCTATTGATACACTGAGCCATATGATGAATCTCAAAATAATTTTGCCTCGTGAAAAAAAAATTCCAGACAGTGCATATTATAAAATTCCGTTCACATTAAACTCTAGAATATGCAAGTGATCTATTGATAGGGACTCAAAGTGGTTTACTGGCTGCCTAAGGTAAGAGCTGTGGGTGGAGGAGGGGATTACAGCGAGTCATGACAAAACTTGGGAATGATGGATATATACTGTATCCAGATTGCGGTAATGTCTTCATAGGTATAGACATAAGTCAAAACTTCCCAAATTATATACTTTATATGCAGGTATTATACATCAGTTATATTTCAATAAAGTTAAAAAGCAAAAAGATTGCACCTAAAAATGAAAAATCTGTATTTTATTTGCCACCTAGAGTGACACTAAAATGGTGTGAAGGGTCACCAGGGTGGCTCAGTTGGTTGAGCGTCCGACTTCAGCTCAGGTCATGATCTCACGGTTTGTGGGTTCGAGCCCCACGTCGGACTCCGTGCTGACAGCCCAGAACCTGGAGCTGCTTCCGATTCTGTGTCTCTCTCTTTCTCTGCCCCTCTCCTGCTCATGCTCTGTCTCTGTCTCTCAAAAATAAACATTTAAAAATTAAATAAATAATAAAAATTTTTCAAAATGGTGTGATTCATTAACCGACTTATTTGCCTGATCTGTTGCTTTTTAAATTGTGTAATTCTTTTTTTTAATGTTTATTTATTTTGAGAGAGAGGGAGAGAACACACACACAGGAGGGTCAGAGAAAGAGGGAGAGAGAGAATCCCAAGCAGGTCCTGCCCTGTCAGCACGGAGTCCGATGCGGGGCTTGACCCCACAAACCATGAGATCATGACCTGAGCGAAAGTCAAGAGTGGGAAGCTTAACCCACTGAGCCAGGTGCCCCTGATTGTGTAAATTCTTGACAAGTGTGTATTTCACATACACTGCTTCGATTTCACACAAGGTGCAAACCGCACCTCCCAATGGTTGAGACACATGTCATGGCGGGTGAGAGGAGAAAGAGATCACATCAAGTCAGAGGTTTGGGCTTCTGTTTGCGTGGTTGAACTTGAACTTAGTCTTGAAGGAAGGTCAGATTTGTTAGCTGAAACTCAGGAACCATCAGGCCAATCAGCGGGTACAGATGGGGGTGAGGAATGAGCAGAAGCTCCCTATGTGGTGGCCAGTGTGACATGGTACACGGTCTTAAATCCTCTCAGCAACTTCTTGAGGTGGACGGATTCCTCTCATTTACTACTGACGAAGCTGAGGCCCCAGACGCCAGTTGTTTCCTCCAGCCTCAGAGTTAAAAGCAGCCCGAGACTCTTGACTCCCCCCGGGCACAAGTCAGTGACAAGTGTGGCACAGGGACAGAAGTAAAGTGAGTGATAAGGTTGCAGATAGTGGCAGGGTCAGATGAGGGATGGCCTTCAAACCATGTAACATACAAACAATTTGGACTCTCAGGGATGCCTGGGTGGCTCAGTCAGTTGAGTGCCTGACTCTTAGTTTGGCTCAGGTCATGATCTTGTGGTTTTGTGGGTTCGAGCCCCACATCGGGCTCTGCCCTAGCAACACAGACCCTGCTCAGGATCCTCTATCTCCGTCTGTCTCTGCCCTGCCCCCACTTGCACTGTCTCTGTCCCTCTCAAAATAAATAAATAAACTTAAAGAGTTTGGACTTTCCAAGGCCACTAGAGAATGAGCAGTGAGGAGAACATTCAATCATTAGATATTTTTGAGCAAGTAGTTTTATTATGATTCTGTAAAAGTGGTAACAGTACGGCAAAATGGGAAGGGTAGATTTGAGATACGTTATGAAGTCTAAATTACCAGGACTTGGTGGTGAATATAGTTGATCAATGAATAGAAGAAATCAAAGCTGATTGTAAAGATTTTGATATGAGTTATATGAAAAAAAGTTATATATTTGACCCCCCCCCCAAAAAATATCTGGAGAAGTACTTGATTGGCATGGAAATGTGTTGAGTTCGGTTTGGAACACATTGCATTTGTGATTATGTTAAAATATGCAAAGGAAAAACACCAGCCATCAAGTGACATTACAAAATCAGAACTCAGGACAAGGGGAGGATTGCACACTTTATGGAGAGTTGGGGTGCCTGGGTGGCTCACTTAAGCGTCCAACTTCAGCTCAGTCATGATCTCATGGTCTGTGGATTCAAGCCCTGCATTGGGCTCTGTGCTGACAGCTCAGAGCCTGGAGCTGCTTCGGATTCTGTGTCTCCCTCACTGCCCCTCCCCCACTTACTCTCTCCCTCTCTCTCTCTCTCTCTCTCTCTCTCTCTCTCTCTCTCTCTCTCTCTCAAAAATAAACATTAAAAAAAATACAAGCACCTTGTGTATGCCAAGCATTATGCTGTATGTCCGTATCTTATTAATCCTCACATTAACCTTGCAAGTCATACATTACTGCCCTCCTTTTGCTGATGAGGAAACTGGCATGCAGACAGTGTTATGTCACCACTCGTAACTGGTAAAGCGGAAATGCAACCCTCATCTCTAACTGCAAAGCCCAGACCCTTAACCTCTATGCTATCCTGAATTCTTCTAGCTACTTGAGCATATCATGAAATTTCTGCCTCCTGTGCCTTTCTTTCTGTAGGCTTTCCCTTGGGTCTAGACTGCTCTTTCCTTCCCTCCAATCCCCTTAAAGCATCGGACTCCTGCTGAGTCTTTATATCTGTGGGAGAGGGCTTGGAAGGATAGTTCCCCTGCCTCCCCGGCTAGTTCCAAGTCCATTATAAACCATCTCTCTGTCATTGTACTACACATGTTTTTATAATCATCTGCATGCCAGTCTTTCCATTAGAGTAAAGGTTGGCAAACCTCTTTCAGTAAAGGGCCAGAGAGTAAATGTTGTAGGTTTTCTGGGCCATACCATCTGTGTTGCAGCTACCCGACCCAGCCCCCGTGGTGTGAAAGCAGCCAGAGCGAGGCGTAGACAAACCAGTGGTGGCTGAGTTCCAGTACAACTCCATTCGTGGACACTGAGCTCTCTTTCATGTAATTTTCACATGTCACGAAGTATTCTCTTTCTTTGGATGTATTTTTCTAATCATTAAAAAAATGTAAAAAAAAAAAAAAAACCTCACACATATTAGTTTCTTGTGAGCCATTCAGAAGCAGGTGCGGGCTAGATGTGGCCCATGAGCTAAGAGCTTGCTGCCCCCTACACTATAGTATGAATTTCTTGTACCTTTGTGTTAGGGTGACCATACCAATGTGTTGTCCAAACTGGGATGCTTTGAGAGCAAAAGGGGTCGCTGCGAGTGATGCTGGGACCACAGCTCAGGCAGAGAAGGGTTGTTCCCCTAGTCACAGGGTCACCTCGTTGGTTGTTCTGGACTTCAGTCGCCCATTTCCCACGGTTCATTTATTCCTGGTCAATTCACAGGCTTTGGGATGTGTGCAGGGTTCTGAAATCAGAGCACTAATGCTTTACACCTGCAACAATGTCTCTGAAGAAAGCAGAATAAGTGGTTTTCAGAGTGGATAAGCGAGGGATCCGTGCCCTGCACAAATTCATGTAATTTTATATGTCTCTCCCAGAGAATTTTCCTCCATCGAGTACCAAGAGTATGGGTCCTTGCTATCAAAATTAAAATGAAATTTGCTGAGGACAAAATGACAGAACAAAAGCAGAAGGGAAGAATTGCTTCACGTTATATTAAATGCCTTCTGTCTTTCTTTTCCATCTTTTTTGCAGTTTTTTGAGGTGCCATTTGATTCAAACATGAATAGGACAAAGAACAGACCTCTGGTTCGTGGACAGATCAGGTAAACTCACGCATACAAGACTCTTTCGCCGTCTAGAACATTCATTTGCCGGTTTATCCTGAATCGTTTCCCCCAGTTGTGTGCCTTGAGTTGTGAAGGGCAAATAACAAGCCCGCAAAGGGACATACCAGTGTGGACGCACGCACAGTACTTTTCCACTCTGCCCAAAGTGTGCTGCAGACCCCTACAACCTGTCTAAGATTCGCAGTGCTGTTGTCGGGGAGACTCATGCCTTGGATATCTTTATGAGAGCCCGCTTTCAAACATGGACTTATTTCACTTGTCGAGGCTGAGGATAAAAACGTTCCATTAGCACAGTGATTTCAGACCATTCCATACAGGGTCTCCTAAGGAAGGTCTATCCAAAGCCTTCCGTTTTCAGACAAACTGATAATGCTGTTATCTGCCGAGTGAAGGACTGCATCCATTACTCTCTCTACCAAATTCAATTAAGTAGAACTAAAAGGCATATAAATATTTTAATATCACTAATGATTAATAATTAAACATTTTAACTTCCTGGAGTCCTTGAAACTGGCATTTTAAAATATATATTTTTTTAAATCCAATGGACATTATCAGCCAAGAAGAATAAAAAGAGGCAAATGGTTGATACTGACTATTCTAAATCCGTGAATCCTGCCCTCACATTTCCCGGCAGTGCCCGCGTGGAGCTTAGCATGTGTCGGGTAACACTTGTGGATCAAACCTATCACACATCTTCAATAAAACAATCAAGGAAACAAATGCAGGTACATTCGGAAGTCTATGTAAAAATGATATTTAGTATTAGCTGTTTGTAGCCATTCAGTTCTTAAGTGAATTTAAAATACCATTATATTGCAAGGAGCCATGAAAAGAACAGAAATCTCATATCTACTGATATTTGATTTCATTTTTTGAAATATAAATAAAGCCATCTGCCATGTTTTTATTTAAAAAGTGTCAGAAGTACTTTTATTATTATTATTTTAATGTTTGTTTATTTTTGAGAGAGATAGAGGTGAGCAGGGGAGGGGCAGAGAGAGAGAGGGAAACACAGGATCCGAAGCAGGCTCCAGGCTCTGAGCCATCAGCACAGAGCCCGACACAGGACTCAAACTCACAAGCCGTGATATCATGACCTGAGCTGAAGTTGGATGCTTTTAACTGACTGAGCCACCCAGGTGCCCCAGAAGTACTTTTATTTGAGTGAAGTTGTTTTATAGGCTTTAAAAATGTTTTTTTTTTAAATTTTAAGAGGGGGGGGAGAGAGAGAGAGAAAGAGAGAGAGAGAGAGAGAGAGAGTGAGTGTGTGTGCACAAGCATGAGTGGGTGAGTGGCAGAGAGAATCCCAAGCAGGCTCTGTGCTGACAGCACAGAGCCCGATGCAGGGCTCAAACTCACGAACCATGAGATCATGATCTGAGCTGAAATCAAGTTGGATGCTTAACCGATTGAGCCCCCCAGGTCTCCCTGGGTGCCGTTGATTTAGAAGAGCACGTGCAAACTCTGTAACCCATTCCAAAAACTAGAAGCCTCTTGTGCTTCTGGTCAGATCACATGCAAGTTCTTGCTCCTTTCCTCAGTGAATTCGTACCCTCTAGAACCGAGGCAAATGCGGGACAAGCCCAGTAAGTAGCCATTAGGCATCTAATGGTGATCAGATAAAGGCCTGCCATTCTACTGGTGTCTCCTCTTACTTTGCCCAGTCTGGCCATTTTCTGCACCCAAGAATGACAGGTGTTTCAGTGCGCCCTGAGTAGGGGATTGGTGGCTGGCCTTGGCAATGCCCATCCTTTAAGGCAGACAGGCTGTCATCTAGGTATTAGCCTTGTTAAACTTGTAACTTCCTCTTTTGTTTTGCAAGGTTACCCGGGCAGACTCTCCTTAATGATATAAACCTTAATTGCTACCTAACTCGGCCTCTGAGAGGGCAACTTATAGGGCTGGAAAAAGAGACTCAAGCTTATATTAAGAGCTAAGATGTATTTCATTAAATCGGTACAGTTGCAGGAGCGGTTCCCAGTCTGCGGCAGAAATCCTGCATTGAGAGGCATGGTTTTAAAACTGCAGACTTTATATCTTGCCAGTTAGTCTTTATTACAATTGGGTAAACTGTCGTCTATGACATGGATATTTTGTAAGTGGCTGGCTGTGGGGTATAGTAGAAAGTCTTACAGACCATCCAGTAGCATTTATTCCTCGGCTTTGGTGGTTCTGACGTCCACAGTGGCCATCGGGCATTTGGGTGCAAAGCCCAGCCGGTTTATTTTTAAATTCTTGATTTGGAATTTACTGCCCGTTGATTTGGCCTGATCTGCCTCGTTCAATCTGTCCGACGTCACAGACTCTGTGGTTTGGCGTGTGAAGTGCAAGTTCCCAGCATTATTAATGGGCAGCAGTAAGTGTGGTGAGTCCAGGAAGGAAATCCTTGGACATCTTTGTCGATGACCACTATTTCTGCCTTCGTACCTAGCTTGGCTTGTCTCCATCCTAGACGTACCGTGAGCATTTACCGGGTTGGAAGAGGGGGATATCTATGCATTAGTTTTTTTTTTTAATTTTTTAATGTTTTATTCAGTTTTTGAGAGAGAGAGAAAGAGAGAGAGAGAGGGAGACACAGAATCCAAAGCAGCTCCAGGCTCTGAGCTGTCAGCACAGAGCCTGACGTGGGGCTCCTACTCACAAACCATGAGATTATGACCTGAGTCAATGTCAGGAGCTTAAGGATTGAGCCACCCAGGCACACCATATATAGCATTAATTTCTTAAAGTGATTGCAGTTTAGTTTGAAAATTTTTACTGAAGTGAATAAATTATATTCTAAGAAGTTAAAGGAATATAGTTAAGGAAGGAAACATATGTCTGGACTAGTTCTATTTTTTCTTTCTTTCTTTTTTTTTTTTTTGAGAACCTAAGAAATAACTGCGCACCCATCAGTGCATTTGTGCACACACCTGACGGCCATTCTCTGAACTTTTTGTTTTCTCTTCTTGAAAAATGTGGCTGGCTGGGTGGGAACTGAACGGACACAGATGATGGTGCTTTTTATTTTTTATGTTTATTTGTTTTGAGAGAGACAGAGACAGACGGAGACATAATCCCAGGCAGGCTCTGCACTGACAGCATAGAGCCCAGCATGGGCTTGAACCCACAAACTGCGAGATCATGACCTGAGACGAAATCAAGAGTCCAGGGTGACTTAGGGGAGGCTCCGGGACGTCCGGGGGGGACTCGGGAGGCGCAGGGACGTCCGGGGGGGACTCAGGGGAGGCGCGGGGACGTCCGGGGGGGACTCAGGGGAGGCTCCAGGACGTCCGGGGGGGGACTTAGGGGGACTTAGGGGAGGTGGGAGGACGTCCGGGGGGACTTAGGGGAGGCTCGGGGATGTCCGTGGGGGACTCAGGGGAGGCACGGGGACGTCCGTGGGGGACTCGGGAGGCGCGGGGACGTCCGGGGGGACTTTGGGGAGGCACGAGGTCTTGTAGCTGAGAACCAGAGGATGAGGAGGAGTTGAGCCAGTCTGTCCTTTAAGGAGTTCTTCTTTCTGTTCCTTCCTCCTCTGACCACTCCTTTGTTGGTGGCCACTGGGCTCCTCCTCATTCCATCCTCTCCCTGCAGATACCTGCTCTGCCCTGTCTGTACCTCCAGGCCAGACTGCTCTTCTGAGCCAAGGCCTTTGAAAATCTCTTTTGGGGTCCTCTGTGGGTATCTCACATTCCATAAGTGTACATCCCAGTCATCACTCCCCTCTCCCCACGACTTCTGTTAACCAGGATTCCAAAGTCAGGCACCTGTAAGTCCCTCTAGACCCCCTGGCTGGTTGTGGGATAGACTGTGTCTGTCCAGTCCCCTAAGTCACCCTGGAACTTGCCGTCTCGCCCCCGCTCTGGTGTCAGAGCACCCCCAGCTTGCCTGGGTTCTTAGAACCGCTCCCTAGCTGTTCTCCCTTCCCGCTTTCTGTCCGTCTTTCCCAGGCTTTCCTAACGTGATCACATTGGTCTCTGGCTTAACACCCTTGGCAGGGTGAAGGCAGAGGGTCTTCTAAATATATTTAAGAAGAAATACTTGTTTTCCGTGCTTTACTATGTCTTCCATGTAAGGCCTTTCAGGGTCTGATACTTCCTGGTCCGTCCAGCCTCTCTGACTGTCCTCACCTTTTTTCTTCTTCTTTTTAATGTTTATTTATTTATTTAGAGAGAGAGAGAGAGAGAGAGAGAGAGAGAAAACAAGTGGGAGAGAGGGAGAGAGAGAACCCGAAGCAGGCTCCACACTGTCAGCACAGAGCCCGACACGGGGCTCGAACTCACAACCATGAGACCATGACCTGGTCATGGGCCGAAACCAAGAGTCGGACTCTTAACTGACTGCGCAGCCCAGGCGTCTCTGTGCTCACCGCCTCTCATTTATCCCTTTGTGTTCCGTTGAGACCAGATGGAACTGCCGGTGTTCTCACCGAAGGGCCATGCTTCCTCTCATCTCACCGGGTGTGCTGACCTTGCCCCTTCCTTGCCCGGGCAGGTTTGGTGCCAAGCGCTCCTTCGTCTGGAAGGGCCAGCTACTCCCCCAGTCCTGTGGGGTGGGTGCTGTTAGGTGTTAGTCTGGGTGCTTGCCCCGTTCCGTGTGCACACCCCTCCCCTAGCCCCACGCAGCACTCTGCAAACTCTTTCCTTGTGCCTCTTGCCCTGTTACCTTGTGTGTCCTTCCAGGACAGAGGTGGAGAGTTCCACCCATTTACCTCCAGGCCCTAGGATCGTTTCCATAAAGCAGTTTCCTGAGTGCCTCATGTGTGCTCGGCGCTATTTTTAATGCCATGGCCCAGCAGGGAACGAAGCAAACAGCAGTCCTGAACATCACAGAGCACGCGTTCCAGCCATCACAGCTGGCAGACTGCTGACGCTTCATGAGGGATGAATGGGCGGACAGATGGACAGATGTTAGAGAAGTAGAAATGACGTCCCAACAGGGGGAGAAATACAGAAGCAAAGACTGAGACAGGAGTACATGGCACACAGCGTCAGGGGGATGAGGAGGCCATCATGACGGGCTGAGGAGTGCGGAATATGTGTTTAAGGATAAAAGTGAATGACTTGGCCAGACTCGGAGGGATTTGAAGGAGCACATTAGGAAGCAGAGCCAGGAAGGAGGCTGAGAAGACGCACCTGCCCCACTATTGTAACACAAGGCTGTGCCATCGGGATGGGACCGTGGTCCCTGTCGTTTTGGGTGCTCTTAAGCAGGTTTAGGACAAGAAAAGAAATAACAGGCCTGCATATCGGGAAAGAAGAGATGAATTCTTCATTCACAGACCGTGTGACGGTTGGTTTGCCCAGGAAATTCAAACAAATCCACAAAAAAGCTACCAGAACCAGGAAGTGGGTACAACCAGGGCACAGATAGAAGGTCAGCACACACAATCCCGCTGCAGGAGGCGAGGCGAGGAATTCTTACAGAACAAGAGCAACAAAGCAAAAATGTGCAAAAAGCACAAACTGTAAATGAAGTCCTAGGTGAGTTAGACTTCACCAAAATAAAAACTTCTGCTCTCCCAGAAACACTTCTATAAACGACCAGCCAAAGAGTGGGAGAAAATATTCGCAGAGCATGGAGTTCCTAAAGGACTTGTGTCCAGAGTACATACAGAATCCCTAAAGCCCAATAACAAGAAAATAACTCAACTAAAAAATGGACAAAACATTTAAACAGACATTTCACTAAAGAAGGAATATGCATGTCAAATAAACACCCGAAAAGGTTTTCAGTATCACTAGTCATTAGGGGAAATGCATAAAACCACAGTGCGACACCACTGCACACCTATTAAAACAGTTAACGTTTCTAAAACAATAAATACCAAGTGCTGGCAAGGATGTGGAATGACCTGAATTCTATTTGGCTGGCCTGAATACAAGGGTTGCTGTTGCTTTTGCGAAAACAGTTTGGCAGATTCCTATGAATTCAAATAAGATTTACCATATAACCCCAGTCCTCTGTGTCCACACATACGTCCACACAAAGATCTGTACGTGAATATTTATAAGTGTAATTCATTATTACTGAAAACAGCCTAAATGTCCTTCAGCTGGTGCCTATATACACTTAAAATGACATGGATACATTTCAAAAGCATTGTGAGAGCATACAGATACGAAAGGTTGCACACTGTGCAATCCCATGTGTGCGACATTTTGGAAAGCCAGAAATCAGGTCAATGGCTACCAGGAATTGGGGGTGAGGGAAGGGGATGGGGTACAGAGGAGCATGAAGGAGCTCTGAGAGGTGGCAGAAATATTCTGTATCTTTTTTATTTATGTATGTACGTATATATGTATGTATTTAGAGAGCAAAGGAGTAAGTCGGGAAGGGAGGCAGAGGGAGGCGGGGAGAGAGAGGATCATAAGCAGGCTCCACACTCACCTGAGAGCCCGACTCGGGGCTTGATCTCACCACTGTCCGATCATGACCTGAGCTGAAATCGAGAGTCAGACACTTAACCAAGGGAGCCACCCAGGCGCCCCAGAAATAGTCTATATCTCGATTATGGTGGTGCTTACACCACTGTATGCCTTTTCCAGAACTCAGAACTAGCTGTGCACCCGAAACGTGTGCATTTACTATGTGCAACACTAGTGAGTGTTCAGGGCACTTGGTTTTCCCCGGGGGCCATATGGACGTAGACTACAGAGCCTGCGAGTCTGGGGTCCGTGTGCCTGGACTCCGAATCCAGCTTCTCTGTCTGCTCCACTCAGTGGGGGCCATGTTAGTAGACAGCTGTGTTCTCTCCTGTAGAATGGGGACGATGCTTTTCCATCTTAGGGGGTAGGTGAGAACGCAACCCTTCTTCTGCAGCAGTTGAGTGACCGTGTGGCCCTCAGTGTGGTGGCTCCTGCCTTGTCCACAACCATGGGCTGAACACCTGTGGGTGTGGAGCTCCAGCTAAGAATGTGGCCAACATGACCCGGCCCCGGCCCTCCTTACTGTCCTGTCAGGGAGGTACAAAGTAAACCAGCGAACCAAATTTTTCAAAGATCATTCTAGATGGCCATCAGTTGTCCAGAGAAAACAGACGGATAATATAGAGCAGTTGGGGGCGACCGCTTGAGAAAGTGGTACAGAGACGCTGCCCTTGAGGGAGTGGCCTATGCACTGAAACCCGAAGGGTGAGGATGCCGGCGAGGGGGAAGCGTGAGCAGAGGGAACAGCAGGTGCAAAGCCCGGACGGGCAGGCTGTGCCTGACCCAGTGGAGAGCGCGGGGGCCACAGTGGCCAGAAGGGGTAGAGAGGGAGGAGTGGAGGTCACAAGTGACGTAGAGGCTGTGTGCAGCGGAAAGCCAGAAGTGAGTCGTAAGTATGGGATTGCTGTGATCACATTGGTGTTTTTAAGGGACGCCTTCAGAAGGTACAGGAGCGTCTCAGGAGCCAGCGGAGCCTGGTACCAGTCCAGGGTGAGCTGACGATGGCTTAGACTGGGGCGATCACTGTGGGGGGCAATCCAGAACGCAGGCTGGCCACCACTGCCCGCAAGTTCACTTACAGTGTGTCCGATTTTCAAAGCCATTTCCCCTTCCTGGGGATCACGGGTCTCCCACAGAAAAACCCCGCCGATTCCCGCCCCGCTGCCTGTGCGCCTCCCGTTCCTTCTTCTCGAGTTTCTCAAGACTTCCCTTAAGGAAGGTCTCCACTGTCTACACGTGTGTCCACCTTTCTCACACGCCACACTCTTTGTACAGGTAGCACGTAACTCGTCGGGAGGAGGTAGTGTAGCAAAGCAGACATTAGCCCCGAACCCCCAAAGCAGCAGCCCCGCTGTCCAGTTGGCGCTCACAGCCACCACAGCAAAGATAGGTGACCGTGCAGTCCGGTTGCTGGACATTTAGACAGAGCGGAGTGGACCCTGCAGGCAGACAGACCCCTTGAGGACTCCCCGTCTCTCCTCCACTGAGAGTCATAAAGGCGGAATGTTACGAGCGCCCAGCCATCTACATACAGACTTTCCCCTCGTTCCCTCTTTCGATTTAACGCAGGGATTCTCGAACTTCAGCCGACGGGGTCATCATTTCCCAGAACTGTACATGCCTAAGCTTGCATGCACTTTATGGGTCACTGCAGGGGATTTCGAAGGATGGTTTTGTGTCTGCTGTATTTCCACCTTACGGCTGATCTACAGAAAGTAAATAAGCTCCCAACTCCACTGTGTTTCAAGACAGTGAAAATGCTCCTTGATTTCCAGCCTCAGTGCCGCTCACCCGCCCAGTGGCCCCTGTGGCTCTGTCTGTATTGTTTCCAGTGATGGAGAAAGTTCATTGAATGTATTCGATCAACAAGGAATAGTAAGATAACTGTTTTCGAAATAGCCAGTTATAGTATAAACATCCCCTTTACATTTTAGGCAACAGAAATTTTGTGCAATTTTGTTGAGAATCAAAGGCAAAAATCCTTACAACTGAAATGCCACTTAATGAGAATAAAAATCTACAAAATTACATCATTAGTTATCACATTTTCCCAAGGAGAATACAGATGACAGTACTTCTATCTGTTGCCTACATTAAATGACAATTCTGTGGATCTAAGGAATCACTTACCATTAATGAAAAGCAAGATTGTCTTCCTTATCCACTGTTGGAAAAAGACTGCTTTTCCTGTTTTCCTCACCAGTGGAAAGAAAGATGACTGTTTTTTTTTTTTTTTTAATACTAAGGTGACGTGTTTAAGTCCGTCCTCACTCTCGTAGGCACATGGGAAGCGATTTCTCTGATTGTTCAAGAGGGAACGCCGTGGCCATACATGAATTGCAGGTGGTTCGTAGAGACATCCTATTGTGGCTTCTGTTTACCAAATGTAATTCCTGTGGCAACATTTGACCCCGTGGCTTTCTGCTTTTTACTTTAGCCCTGGGGCCTTCGTGGTAGAATTATTTATCAGCGTTTTAATGGCTTGGGGGCGGGGGCCTTGATGAATTTGAGCACGTCTTGCCTCACATCACTTAGGGAGCATCCCAGATGCACACGGGCTGAACTCGAGAGTCCTGGTGCATTTGGCTGAAGAGCTCTAGCATCTACATTTGCCTCCGAAGACGTCTGGACAGAATGGCTCCAGGGGGTCGGAACGGCGCTGTTTTAACCTCCAGTACTGGCGCCTCACCACAGAGTTTGTCCCTATTAACTTGGAGCCACACCCAGTGCATCTGTCCCCCTGAGGCTGAGTGTCAGCACAGCCATGTCACAGCCTGAGGGACCCACAGCTCTGGGGCTCCGGCTCCACTCGTCGGCAGGGAACTTGTCACAGGCAGAAGGAAGGAGTGCGACACCTCTGAGCCGTGTTTCCATCCTCACTGGTCACTCCCTTGCTTCCACCTCCTACAGATCACAGGTATTCAGTGCCCTTGAATGCCTTCCATTCCCTAGAGACCCCTGGCGACCTGCAGCATTGGTTCTCATTGGATTGAATGGATTTGGGGTCGCCTGGGTGGCTCAGTTGGTTAAGCGCTCTACTTCAGGTCATGATCTCACAGTTCGTGGGTTCAGGCCCCGCATCGGGCTCTGTGCTGACAGCTCAGAGCCTGGAGCTGCTTCAGATTCTGTCTCTCCCTCTCTGCCCTTCCCCTTCTCATGCTCGGTCTCTCACGCTCTCTGTCTCTCTCCCAAAAATAAACATTAAAGAAACTGGATTTGCTGGGACACCTGGGTGGCTCAATCAGTTGAGCATCTGACTTCAGCTCAGGTCATGATCTTGGCAGCTTATGAGTTCGAGCCCCGCAATAGGCTCTGTGCTGACAGCTCAGAGCCTGGAGGCTGCTTCAGATTCTGTGTCTCCCTCTCTCTCTGCCCCTCCCCTGCTTGCATTCTGTCCCTGTCTCTCAAAAATTAATAACTGTTAAAAAAAATTTTTTAATGGATTTGGTAGTTTTAGGATGAGCCAAGGTGAGGGGTCAGA
Organism: Cryptoprocta ferox; assembly: GCA_028646485.1. Lineage (NCBI taxonomy): Eukaryota > Metazoa > Chordata > Mammalia > Carnivora > Eupleridae > Cryptoprocta > Cryptoprocta ferox. The sequence continues at coordinate 7,267,915 of CM053565.1, forward strand.
AGGACGGGTGAATATCCCCAGTAGTTCTTCCTCAGGGACACCTCAGTTCGGTTTCAGATGACCAAATATAAGAGCGCTGGAATCTGGCACCTGGTTTTGGCATTGTTGGGGGCCCATGGGGCCCTTGGGACCCATTTCTACCTGTGCTCCCCAAGCTGAAAGACCCACAGACCGGCCAGCCTGAGAGCAGGTGCTGGGCTCAGACTCTCTCTGGGGTGTCTTTCATACCTCTTCCAACCCCACCACTCCACTGGGACCCTTTCTTCCGACTTAGCATTTGGACAAGTGGTCCTTCTGTCCTAGAGAAGATTTGTTGAATCAGCACTGCATCTCGTTTTTCTCTTGCTCTCCTTAACCACCAGACTTCTGGAAAGGGGGGGCCCTCTCAGCGCTTTGGTCACGGTTTAGCGTCCACCTCCCCGCTGTCCACCTCTGTTTTTCTCTGTACGTGAGCTTCATTTTTCTCTCCTGGAGCAGTGGCCCTTCCTATCCCACGTTGGCTTAAATGGACTCATCCTCAAAATGGTAGCCGCAGCCGCAGCCGCAGCCCCCTGGTCTCCCAGCTGAGTCCTCTGTCCCTGTTCCGAAGCCCTGTGAAGAGGAAACGGGATTGCCCATGCTTGGACCCCAGATTTCATCCCTGGTCCAGTCAAGGGAGAGGGGTGCGGGGTGGGGGTGGGGTCGCACAAAGGACCCAAGGCTGCTCCTCCCAGGGTTCCTTCTGCTGCACTTGACCTTCCTCTTGCCAAATGTGTATCTTGAGCCCTCATTCTAATTTGTAACTTTCTAGCTTTGACCCACCTCCCCCACCCCCAATGCACACACTGACTGTCAAATTCTTGCGGCAAAGATCTTAAATTTAACACCGACTGCGTCTTGTATTTTGCCTCACGTGTGGAGTGCATCCTCCCTCACTGTCCTGCTCTTGACCACTCTTTTGCAGGAGTGTCCCTGCTCCCGTCCAAGTCAGAGTTTTCTGTTGTAGGTTCTCTTTGTTCGCGGACAAGAGAAGGATACAGACACCTTTAGTCTGCCATCTTTACCTATTTTGAGGTCCTGCAGACTTAATGTATCTTAAACATTTTTTTTTTTTTTTTTTTTTTAAGTAACGAGCTTTTCCCTGGTCCGCCCTGACTAAAAGGAACTGTTCTTAAGAACGTCAAGGTCTACTCTTTCTTCCGGATTATTTTAAAATTAAATAATTCCTTTGTCCAATTCAGTTCATTGAGAATGTGTTGATTACCCATAATGCTCCCAGTACCTCCAGTCCTGTGTTCACAAGGCTCAAAAGGCTCATAATCTGGGTGAAAAATTAGCCAGACACACAAAAGGCCACGCAGATGGACGGGACAGCCCATCAGTACGCACTGGGTGGAACGAGGGAATCGGGATCAAGAAGTTCACTGGGGGTTCAAGGAAAGGGGGCGGCGGATAAGGGCCGCTTGGCCGGCAAAGTGAAGAAGAGGGCCTGGTTATTTTGAAACGCATGTGTATTTTGATGACCCTCTCCTTGAAATCTCCCTCCTCCAGCTTGGTGATGCTGACAGGGAAATAATACCTGTCAGCATTCCCTTCCCAAGTTGACGGATCAGACCAGAGTGATCCGCAGCTGGTGAGCTGTAGGTGTGGGCTGCACTCGGGAGAGATGGAAAGAGCGGAGCAGAGAGAAAGGTTACTGAGAGAAGACGAATTAACACACACTTGGGGTCGGGGGCGGGGGGGGGGCCAATGCCTGGTTTTGAAATAAATGACGAAGATTGAGTTTTCGAAGCAAAATGAATGGATTGTGTAGTTGGCACGATTCACTTAAAGAACAGGGTTTAGCTTAAGCATTATATAGGGATTTGCAGGAGCCATTTTTCAAATTTACTGAAGGTTTTACCAGTAAGCACTTAAGCAAACATAAACAGTTTGCAGGCTGTAGGGGAGCTGTGAATGCCATTCATCACCCCTTCTCCTGGTCCAGCAGACAAGTACCCAGACCAGACTGTCGCTCCGCAGACTTTCCAAGGATTGTTATGATGAGTCTCGTGCTGTGTATATATTGCAAATGTAATAAGAACATAAACATTTTATAAGTCTAGGAGTTTTTTTTTTTCTTAGTGCTAACCAGTCAGTTGAAGTGGCAGGAATGACAAATTCAGTCTCAGTAACTGGTGCCAACGTAGAGAATTTCGATCTTAAAATCATTCAACATGATTTTATTTTATTTTTTAATTTTTTTTACATTTATTTATTTTTGAGAGACAGAGTGTGAACAGGGGAGGAGCAGAGAGAGAAAGAGACACAGAATCTGAAGCAGGCTCCAGGCTCTGAGCTGTCAGCACAGAGCCCGACGCGGGGCTCAAACCCACGAACCGTGAAATCATGACCTGAGCCGAAGTCGAATGCTCAACCGACTGAGCCACCCAGGTGCCTCCAACATGATTTTAAAATAACCGTACAGTATAAATCGTCCGCAAAGAATTTGGGCGCGTATCATCATGCTCAGTCACGACAGTGGGTGAGAGGGGGCTGGGCTTGTCTGGAAGTGAACATTTTTTTCTCTCATGGTTATACCAAAATGAAAGCACTTACAGTTATTCTTTTTTTAAAAAAATGTTTATTTATTTATTTTGAGAGAGAGAATTGCAAGTCCCAAGCTGGCTCCGCGCTGTCGGCACAGAGCCCAACGTGGGGCTTGAACTCATGAACTATGAGGTCATGACCTGAGCCGAAATCCAGAGTTGGACGCTCAACCGACTGAGCCACCCAGGCTCCCCTACAATTGTTCTGCAGCATCGTGAGTTGTGAACATTTCTTGTCAGCAGTGCTGCGGATGGGGGATTCTTCAGCTCCCATGTCCCATATTATAGCCGAAAAAGTACTCAGATATTCTCGTAAATATTAGTATGAAGAGTTAACGGTCACAGCGCAGGAACCCATCCAATCACTGGTAGCCCCTTGAGCGGTAAGTCCCAGGAGCAGACACCTGACCCCTTCTATTAATGACCCGGAGTCCGTGAGTCGAACCCCCTACTACATTCTCTCTCTCTCTTCTCAAATAAGATGAGGTGACAGGACTTGGCACAATGAAACGCCCTTCCCATCGACTGGTGGTGTGTGGGCGACGGTCCGAAGCTAGTGTCCTGTATTTCGCGTGGTTTGTAAAGGCCTGTTTGAGCCAGCGCTGGGGGCACCAGCCTTGGATACAGGGAACCGAGTAGGATGTGGTGGGACGGCCAGGAACGGCGGACAGAGTCACATCAGGACTGAGAAGTGCTGTTCTCACAAGGGCACTCGGACCACCTGTGGGGGGTGCGGGGGGCAGGAAGGAGAGGAGGCTGGGGGAGACTGGTTTGGGAGGACTTGTTTTGATGTCCAGGCCGAATCTTAGAGGATGGGAAAGAGATAGCCACACGGAAGACTGAAGAGAGTATGGGGCAGAGTGAAGGGGGTTCATGAGTTCGAGCCCTGCTTCAGGCTCCACTGACAGCGTGGTTCTCTCTCTCTCCCTTTCTCTGCACCTCCCCCCCACCAAGAAAAATAAATACGTTAAAAAATAATAAAATAAATTAAAATACATCTTGCATCCACATTTACATTACCTGTTCCTTAAATTCTGCCTTTTCGTCGGTCCTGTCCTACCTTGCAGTATCTGTAACTTGAATCTTGTTCAGAAATAGAAAACTCCTGAATAAGATTTTAGGGACACATTCTCAAAGCAGTTATCTGGAGGGGCTTACCCCCCAAAAACTCAGGTCAGAGCTCAAATGTGGGATTCATCCAGGAAATGAAAGCTAAATTGGCTTGGTTTGACTAAGGTTTGGGGTTTTCTTTTGTTGTTAACAAAAGGAAATTTTATTTTGTAACTTAAAAATCATTTATTCTGGAAGAAAAGCCAAGAGGTTTGAGATTAACTTTTGTATAAACCAATTACCTACAGAGCTGCTTACAGTATAAAGCTTTCTGGATTTATGTCACATTTCGCAGACCTCTCTGACACATTACTTAGCCAGAAAGACCACATTTCTCCCATAAGTTATTTCAGTCGCATAATGTAGATTATGTTTATTAAGTGCAATAAATGTCAGCAAATTAAAGCTTGCATATTTTTTTTTTGCTTCCTTTGTTCCTAATTCGCTGGAGTTTACTAAGGATTGGTGTTTAGTAAATGAAGGACTACAGTATTTTCAAGGAAGAATAAATAATTCATAGGCATGTGTTGACAAACCCCCCAGTCCTCTGGTCTGTCCTTTTCTGAAGTAGCCCTGGGCAGGAGAAGGCTGCCTCTGGGCTGACCGCTCCGAAGAGAGATCTCTCCATTTGAAATGCAATTCCGTTTTGGACAGGACTTTGGAAATAAATCATCATTCAGCCCTGAGCGTGAGCCGTGAACCTATCTGCCTGTGTGAGTGAATGGACGTGAAAAAAAAAATCATTTTCGTTCAATGGCTAGATTCTTCTCTTCTGCCACCATCCTTCCTTCCCCTCCCCAGAGTGCTGTTTGCCTTTATTCATCCCTTTATTCCATTTTATTGAAAGTTAGAAATTGTTCACAATGCCATCACACCCCATTCTTCTGCTTTTCTGATCTTTCGTATGGAAGTTCACTCCGGCGAGAACCATTCGCTGTCCCTGCACTCTTCCCACCTGGAATATGTTGAGACTTCTCTCTAGAGCGGAGGTGGGTGAGCCACCTAGCCCAGCGGCACGCAGCATCGGAGGCAGCGTGGAGATGGAGGCCTTGTGTGGGCTCAGCCTCCTTTAGGACCCGGCCCACGCTGGTAATGGTGTAGTGGCGGGTCGCAGACGTTGGCAAGCCTCCAGATCACCTGGATTCCCGACAAGTCCCCAGGTGACACTGACGCTGTGTGTCCAGGGACCACACACCTTGGTACACCCTGGGCTCCCCTGGGGCGTGCCAGCTTGGCCCTCGCCCATCGGGTACTGCTCAGCCCAGGAAATCCCAGGAAACCTGCTTAGCCTTTTCTTCTAGTTTTGCTTCTAGAAATCAGGCCTCAGAGCGGCACTTGAAGTGGAAGCAACCTGCTGAGGAATTCAGATGTAAAAGGAGCAAAAGGAATATTAGGGGGAAAATGTTTAAGGAAACTTTAAATACAGAATAAATGATAAAAGGGAAAGTAACTCTGGGTGGGTGTGTGTGTGCATGCACATCCAGGTTTGGAATACTTTCCAAAACCCATCCAGGAATGAGAGGAGCAGATGGGGGTTTTGATCAAGGGCTGAGCGGTAGGATTAGGAGGAGAAGTGTACTGAGTAATTGACCTAAAATGACAAGACGTCAGTCTTTGACAAAATTGCCCTTCCAGTCTTTGAGATTTCACACGGACTTTTATGTGCACCAAGGCAGAAAATCATAGTTGTGTTTAACCAAGATGAGAAATGAACGCACTTGACTAGTATTTTTCTGCGTCAGAAATAAATATCTTTATTAAAATGGCTAAATTTTTTAAAATTTTATTTAATGTTTATTTTTGAGAGAGAGACAGAGACAGAGCACAAGCGGGGGAGAGGCAGAGAGAGAGGGAGACACAGAATCCAAAGCAGGCTCCAGGCTCTGAGCGGTCAGCACAGAGCCCTGCTGGCGGGCTCCAGCCCACGAACTGCAAGATCATGACCTGAGCCGAAGTCAGATGCTTAACCAACTGAGCCACTCAGGTGCCGCTAAACAGCTAAATTGAAGGAGCTTTTTTATCACCATGATGTTTAAAGATTTCGTGGTTAAATCAAACTTTAAAAAATAGCCCAGAGGTCACTTGGTACATATATGTGGATTTTTTCCCCATAAATATATTAGAAAAACTGTTGGAAATTGGCAACAATTTAAAAAAACTCACAAACCACGTAGCTTAGAAATTTCAAAAAAATTAAAAAGTTAGGTATGTCCTAGGTGCTAGTCTATCATGTACTACGATAAATATATACAAATCTATTATATACAGTTAAAATTTATCAAAACTTACCCACACAAACAATTGCAGACTGCACAGGGTGCCGTTTGAGTGGAGAGAAAAGTGAACCTGTGTAAAGATGCAGTATTAAATCATAACTGAGTAAAATTAGTTACTGTCATAATTTCATAACAACCTCGTGTTGCAAGCATCCATTTAAAATGCCACGCGGGTGGGGGGCACCGGGGCGGCTCAGTCGGTTGAGCGTCTGACTCCTGATCTCAGCTCAGGTCATCATCTCACAGTTCATGAGTTTGAACCCCATGTCAGGCTCTGTGATTCTGTGTCTCCCTCTCTCTCTGCCCTTTCCCCTCTTGTGTGCACACGCGCTCTCTCTCTCTTTCTCTCTCTCTCTCAAAATAAATACATACATACATACATACATAAACTTTAACAAAATAAAATGCCACATGTGGGCACCTGGGTGGCTCAGTGGGTTGAGCATCCAACTCTTGATTTCGGCTCAGGTCGTGATCTTGGAGTTCGTGAGATCGAGCCCCACGTCGAGCTCTGCACTGACAGCGCGGAGCCTGCTTGGGATTCTCTCTTTCCCTCTCTCTGCTCCTCCCCTGATCGTGCTCTGTCTTCTCTCCCCCCCCAAAATAAATAAATAAACATAAAAAAGAATTTAAAAAGAATAAAGTGCCATGTGTGGCACGAATCATCTCTAAAGTTTGTCTCTGCAGTAAGTTACGTGTCTCAGTAAAAAGGGATCTCTCGTGGTTCTATCAGTGGTTTTGGGGGAGTCAGAAGTTACACGTGGGTTTTTCAACTGTACATTGGGGTCGACACTCCATTTCTCTCATTGTTCAAGCGCCATCTGAGCCTCATTTTCTCTTCTGTGAAATGGAGATAATACTATCTCAATAAATGTGTTTTACATTGTTAACTTTTGATTTGTATTTATTGCCATACCCAGTGTTGATACAGGTTCTAGAAATAATAGGCTTTCTCATGTACTGCTGGTGGGGGTATAACTAGCCTAAACCCTCTGGGGCATAGACTGGGGGTACAAGTCAAATCCCTAAAACTGTACATGTCATCTGACCTTGCAGTCGCACGTCTGGGAATTTGTCGTCAGGATTTATCCTAGTCAGAACTATGAGCAACAGTCTGTCTATAAGATACATATGTCCATGTTCTTCCTGATTTAAAAGGAAAAATACAAAGTGTCCAGAAAGGCTCTATTGACTGAATTAATTGTGTTATGCCACTCTGGACTATTAATGATGATGTTACAAAAGAATTCTGAATAGCACAGGGAAATTATTAAGATATATTGAAATACCAGGGCACCTGGGTGGCTCAGTCAGTTAAGCGTCTTGACTCTTGATTTCGGCTCAGATCATGATTCACGGGTCAGGTTCCAGGCTGATAGTGCAGAGCCTGCTTGGGATTCTTTCTGTGTCTCTCTCTGTCTCTGTCTCTCTCTCTCTTTCTCTCAAAGTAAATAAACCTTTAAAAGAAGATATATTGAAAAGTAACAAAACTACCTTTCAGTACGTTCCCTATTATTTTTAAATAGATATATCATTGAAAAAAAGGCTAAAAAGATATAAACCAGGATGTTTCGCTGAATAATTTAGAATTTATTTGCAATTTCTGTAGTTTTAAGTTTTCTGAAAAGAACATACTTTGCTTTCCTAATAGACGTTTTAGGAAAATGAAAGCATCACAGGAAGATAACGTTCACAAGGTTGCAATCGGAGTACCTTTGCCTGTACCATGACAAAACTGTGAAGGTCACCGATTCGGGTCTGCTTCTCGGGGGAGAAGCATGTCCCTTGAGCATCTAGGTGCTCGGGATGGTCCCGGCTACCTGGGTTAATAGTCTCATTTTTGTTTATGTAGCCTGTCAATTTACACAATTTCCATCCGTGCCCCCGAGCACACTGATTTAAACACCAAAATTAAGCCTCGTGATTTTCTGTGATGCCTACCAGGGGCAGAAACTAAACTTCCATGTAAAATTGCCTTTTATCTCCATAAATTAAATTCATGTGTGCTTTTCTAAAAGGGCTTTTCAGAACACTAATACCTTTGAATCCAACTGGCTTCCACAGACCTAGAAGGAGCAAACAACCTTCTTCTTCTTTTTTTTTTTTTTAACACAAGGTCCAATTCAGGAAAAATAAAAATGTTTATGAGCCACATTTTTCTCCCACCCAAAATAAAACTCGCTTTTTACAGTCCCCGTAGGAAAGAAAAAAAAAAACAAAACCTCTGTTCTTATGAGCTATAAACTACCTTATTGCAAGAAGGACAGCAGTCGTAACATTTGCACGGCGTTTTTGGCCGTCTGAATTCTGTCCTCTGGGCACGGGCGCGATGTCACAGCACGGAGGCGTCTTCCCAGTTTCTCATCTGGGAAGTGGGGCCGGTTGGTGTGGCCGGAGGGCTTTCTCCGGTGGAGAGGGACAGTGGTGGGAATGACTGGAAGGAAGGACAGGACAGAGTAAAAGTTCGAGGGGGCCTTGGTGAGTGCCGTGGAAGGGGGACCCCGTGCCCCGTGGTAGCCAGGAGGAAGGGTGGAAATTGACCATCAGGATGGGTAAAACCTCTCTCTGTTCTAGCCCCCGGACTTTGCCATCCCAAAGCCCCCTCCGCTGGGTTCCGTCTCCCGGGAGGGCGGCCACAGGATCTGATCCAGTGGCATCACTGAGCCCTATGCAGGCTCCTCGGAGGCGGAACTTTGGCCTCCACAAGAAGGCAGGCTTGAGGGACTTCCTCGGGTTTCTTAAGAAAGAGTAAATAAACACGCATATAATGAGGAGCTCGGAGGCCCGATTTATGTACACCTGGTAAAAAGTCTCTCATAAGATCGCACATAAAATCCACCATAAAAAGTGGGCTCCGGGGGCGCCTGGGTGGCTCAGTTGGTTAAGCGTCTGACTTCGGCTCTGGTCATGATCTCACAGTTTGTGAGTTTGAGCCCCCGCATCAGGCTCTGCGCTGACAGCACGGAGCCTGCTTGGGATTCTCTCTCTTCTTCCCTCCCTGCCCCTCCCCAACTCATGCTGTCTCTGTCTCTCTCAAAACAAATCAATACACTAAAAAAAAAAAAAAAAAAAAAAAAAAAAAAGTGGGCTCTGGTGACAGTCCGGCGCAGGATCGTCCTGGCTGGTGGAGACTTGTATTTGTCCGTGTTCGCTGCCTACGTAACACGGAGCGGCTCCTCCGGAGACCTGTCGCTCTGAAGCCAGCTGTGGCACTGAAACTGAGCTGTCCGCAGGGAGCAGCCCCCAGTGTGTGGCTGTTGGCACCAGGCCAGTCCCTTGCCAGGCCTGTAATTTATTACAGATAGATACACTCAGACACCCTGTCATTACCTGTTACTGCTAATCGGGTGATGTGTTTAAATACGTGGGCAGAGGTAAGACGCTGGTTTGGCCCAGACGTTACCGGTACTGAGCTCTGGGCTTTGGGTGGCTTATCTGTGGCTGTCACCTACTTCGCGCTAACTGGGGAGCCCCGTGCCCAGCAGGCAGGGTCTGCCTCAGGCCTCGCTGCTGCCTGCGGGCGAGCAGGGAGCCTTCGAAGCTGTACCCGTGGGCAGAGCGGCGCCCTGCATCCCACAGCCAGGAAGGGACAGAACCAGTCCAGGGCGCTCTCCCGGGGACCGTTTACCTTCAGCCCCGGCGGCAGACGTCCGAGGGGGCAGCCGTGAGCCTCTGCAGGCAGGCACTGCCCCTCCTCTTTGGGGCTCCGATGCCCCATAGTCGGGAAAACGCCACGTAGATAGAGGGTTCCATCCTCGGCACCTCGGACTCCGTGCGGCGGGCTCAGCTCAGCTGGAAGGTGATTGTTCCACGTTCGCTGCTCTTTTTCAGCCCGCTGCTAGCTGTGTCCTTCGCCACCTGCTGCGCTGTTCCTGGAGTTGCCCTCCTGACCTGGGGGGTGAACCCCCTCACGGGCGCCCTGGGGATCTTCAACATTTTCCTATATACCTGTTGCTACACCCCGTTGAAGAGGATCAGCATTGCCAACACGTGGGTCGGAGCCGTCGTCGGGGCCATCCCCCCTGTCATGGGCTGGACAGCAGCGACCGGCAGCCTGGACGCTGGTGAGTGTCTCGCGAGCAAGCCTGCGAGGCCTGGGCGTGGGCCGGCCGGGGCACTCGGTGGCCCTTCTGCATTCGCACCTGCCAGTCCGGGCCGTTTCGTCCCCGGGACCGCATGCTCGCGCTTAGCGTCCGTTTCAGCCCGTGCTGCTTCCTGAGCCAAATGTGCTAGTGCGGCAGTCTGTAGTCAAGGGGGTGCAGAGCTGCAGGGGGACCGTGGCCTCTGGCTTTCTGGGGGGACATGTGCTTTCCCGGGCAGGAGGGAATGTCTAGGGGAAAAAGAAAAACAAAGCAGTGCTGTGACAACAGGTGAGTGAAAAGCAAGTACCTAAAACAGATCCCGTTAGGGCTGATCCGTCCTTCGGGACGTCTCGCGTGGCAGAGCAGGTGTCCAGGGCTCGGTCTCCAGGCTCCCCTGTCCAAGGGGCTGCTGCCTTGCCAGCGGCCCCGGGCGTTAGCTCTTCACCCCCAGGGAACCGGGTGATCCTGCCCAACCCCTTATGAAGGGCAGACTCTTTTCATTAGTTTCTAATTGACCTTTATATGATTTGCTTAAATTCTTCGAGGTGTCTACAATAAAACCATTGAAACCCATCTACTTTTTTTTTTTTTGGTGGTATGTCACAACCAAATGTGTGGGGTGAAAATAGCTCCTTTTTACCATCTGTAAGGGAAGTTTCACAGTCTAATTAGCCAGGTAATTAGTGTTCCTGACCAACACTTAGGAAGGAAGTGGTGAGGTTTCCTGCAATAGACGTAAGTACATATTTTTCACATGAGAGATCAAAAGGCAGTTGACCATAAACGTTTGCCCCCTAAGCCACATTTCTGAAACTTTTCATAAAAGCCCTTACACTCTGACTTGGCAAGTTTACAAAGGTGATTACACCTCCAGCGCGATTGTCTCTTAGCCCGGTTTTAACATCCTGTAAAGTGTTGGCATTTCACGAATCTCCAGGTAACATGTTCTAGAACGTATGTGCTCATCTGCTCAGTGACAAACCCCAAACCGGAATCTCATCCGTGTGGGAGCAATGGCAGCACAGTGGTGAGGAGCGAGTGCTCCAGAGCAGGGGTGCCCTTTGGAAGGTTCTAGACTTTTTTTTTATTAATGTTTATTTATTTTTGAGACAGAGACACAGCATGAGCGTGGTAGGGGCAGAGAGAGGGAGACACAGAATCCGAAGCAGGCTCCAGGCTCTGAGCTGTCAGCACAGAGCTCCACATGGGGCTCGAACCCACAAACCGTGAGATCATGACCTGAGCCGAAGTCGAGCGCTTAACTGACTGAGCCACCCAGGTGGCTAGTTCTAGACTTGACAGGAAAGTTCTAGACTTCCTTATGTTACTGTCCCTTCATTTCCCCTGTGGTCCCTTCTCATGGAGTTGTGGTGAGCTTGAAATGAGTTCTTATTAAGTATTCCTCGTCTGTACAGTAGACAGATTCATGCAGATCGAGAAAATAATCTCAAAAACCATGAGATTTTATCAGTCTGGCAGCTCGGAGCAATTCGTCACTGTTACCTGGCCCTTGTTCTGCCCACGGCAAGCTTGCTTCCGGGCGTCGTGGGTAGAGTGCTGGCTCCGTTGTTGGTGATGCCATCTTGGGCGGGGGTGGGGACCGTGGGGAGCGTGGGTCTGATATCTCCAGACTAGATGGTGTCTGAACTTTCCCCCTCATTTGCGATTTATATGTAGAGAGCACACCTGCAGACCACCAAATCCCTGGGCGGAGCCCCCTCCTAATTCTGCCTGGAGCCCCAGTCTGCACCCAGACTTCCGTCTCCCCTCGCCCCTCCCTCCTCTCCCTCCTGTACCCCTCCAGACCTTTCTACTGATTGCCCAGACGTTTGAGTTGGGGTCTATGCAAGGGACCCCCTCCCCTCTGCAGCGATGTGGTGCTCCCAGTCACCTGCCTACCTGAAGGAGACAGCCCCCTACCCTTCCACACCCTTACACGGGTTCCTCAAACCCAGCCTAAAGGAATAGGGCCCCCTGCACTGTTCCGTTGGCTGAGCGTCCCACTCTTGATTTCGGCTCAGGTCACAGTCTCACAGTTCATGAGTTTGAGCCCTGTGTCAGGCTCCACGCTAAGAATGCAGAGCCTGCTTGGAATTCCCTCTCTCCCTTTCTCTCTGCCCCTCCTTGCCTGCCTCTCTCTCTCTCTCTCTCTCTCTCTCTCTCTCTCTCTCTCTCTCTGTCTCAAAATAAATAAACTTAAAATAAATAATAAAAAAGAAGGAACAAGGCCCCCAAAACTACCTTTTCTTTCTGGGGAATCCCAGACAGAGCCATGGTCGGGGTCAAGTATTATAGGTCCAAGGGACAGATATCCCTGGAAATAGGTAGGGGCAGGGCAGTCCAGGGCCGTGCAGAACTTGGTCGCTTCTGTGGTCTGTTGGTCACCCGGATTCTTGCTAGCGGCCTTCGTTGTACTCCCAGGCAGTGTCCTTCAGAGGACTTTGAGCCTCAATGTATGTTCCCTGGAGTTGCATCCCCGGAGGCCAGAGAGAGAAAGCACTTGGCAAGTCTTCCCACTTAGAGCAGCCATTCAGATAGGAGCCCGTGTTTGTTCAGGGACAATGTGGATTTAGCTAAGCTGCTAATAGTCCTATTTAAAATAATTTTTTTTTAAAAAAACTGTGGGCTATAGTCTTTCCGTAACCCACATTTAATCATGTGTATACAGATCCATTAGTGAGAAATAGCTAAGGGCCAGGCTATACTTTGTTTTAGGTTGCAGGGCCAAAGTGCATGCTTATCTCGAAAAAGGAGACCCATCACCTGCCTAAACAGACCCCTGGCATAAAGCGGTGCCGCCCACAACAGATTTGTGTCACCACAAAGAGGAGTTCCTCCAGCACTTGACTTGTTTCATGTCCTTTTTCTTCAGATCCTGAAAACACATTGCGGGGCACACAGCTATGACATGGTTTACTGTCCCCTGAATTCTGATTCACCCTTGGGTCCAATCGTATGCCTAACGTCTTGTCAGATTTACAGAGAGAAGGCTACTTTACGTGATGCCTTCAACTGCTTCCGAAAAAGTTTCAAAACATGAATTTGATAGCAAATCTGACATCAACAGCCAATCTTTGATGACATTGAATGAATTCATGAATCAATCAGTATCTTCCATTTTACATACAAAACTAGGTTAATTCTAGGTCAGTTGCAAAATATGTATTGGGCCTCAGCTCAGTGCAAGGGTCAGAAGTGGTCAAAGAAATAAGGCAGAGTCACAGAGCACCTGGGTGGCTCGGTCGGTTAAGCGCCCAACTTCGGCTTAGGTCGTGATCTCACAGCTCATGAGTTCGAGCCCCGCGTCAGGCACTGTGCTAACAGTCAGAGCCTGGAGCCTGCTTAGGATTCTGTGTCTCCCTCTCTCTCTGCCCCTGCCCTGCTTGTGCGTTCTCTCTCTCTGTCTCAAGAATAAATAAACATTAAAAAAAAAAAAAGAAAGAAAGAAAAAGAAAAGAAATAAGGTAGAGTCTGCGACAATGTAGTTTCAACATCTCTGTTGCTGGTATTTTAGCCACGAGGTTGAATGTGACTATATATATGGTCTTGTCATCTTCTAGAACGGTACCCACTAGCCACATGTGGCTATTTCACTTTGAGTTTAAACTAAATCAACTTAAACATTCAGTTCTTCAGTCCCCATAGCCCTATTTCAGACGCTCACAGCCACACGTGGCCAGTAGCTGATGGCGCCCAGCATTTCCATCCTTGAGTTTAGTCGGTTCTGCCTACAGGGACACATCGACGTCCCTGTGAACCTGTGTTCCGTCTTCCTCGTGAGTTCCTGCTTTGAACACTAGGGCAGCATAGGAGATCCCACCTGTGGTCTCGCCGAAGTCTAAAACAGTGGCCCCCAAATTTGAGTGTGCATCAGAATCACCGGGCGGCTTGCTAAATAAAACCCAGAGCCCTGTCCCTCCCCTCCCCCCCGCCCCCCAGTTTCTGGTTCAGTGGGTCTGGAGTGGGGCCTGAGAATTTGCATTTCTAACAATTTGCTGCTGGGTGATGCCAGTGCCCAGGGTCCAGGGATCACTTGCCGAACCACTAGCCTGAAAAGACCGAACCAGAGGGAGCCCTGGCTGTGAGAATACCTGGGAAATCCCTAGGGATATGGGCACAGGGTGGGGGCAGATGGCGTTATTTGAGCCCCCCCGCTCAGGGTGTCGTCTAGATCGCCCACACAGGTCATGGCTCTCATCCGGGGGCTTAGGGGACACTTTGCTTGAAATAGGCCTGCTGAGAGAAAAGTGGCCCACAGTGTTTCCCTTCCGTGGTATCTCCAAATCATTGTCTTTGAACCTCCAAAGGGTGATGATCCCTTTGGAGAAGCAGATGGATGGAGAAGTCCTTGATGTGCTCCACTGAACCGCAGTGACAGGAAGGAGGAGAAGGCCACCAGCTCAGCTGATCGGCCTTCTTCATGTTGCAGGTGTCTGTGAGGACCTACTGTGTGCTGGGCACCGAGGGGCACAAAAATCCCTCAAAGCCAGGCCTTGTCCTCACGGAAAGCATGTCCAGCATCTTCAGGGAGCAGCAGGCAGGTGTCAAATCATTGAGCTGTAAGAGCTTTAGCAAGAAATTGGTCTTCAGAGGACTGTGCGCTCGCCTAACCTCCCCAGACAGGTCCAAGGTGGCTTTGGATCAGAACAGCTTCTGAACGAGGACGAGACAGCTGTCTCAAAGGGGGGAGTGCTTTTCAAGGAGAGGGAAGAGCGTGCACAGAGATTTGTAGGCACGGAAGGTGCAGCGGTACGGTGTGCAGCAGGGGCTGTGATCCGAGGTGAGCTGCTTGACTGAGAAACTGGGACTTCATTCAAAGGCAGCAGAGGCCCCTTGGAGGTTTAAGTAGGAGAGGAGCGAGGCCCCCGAGGTCTGGATTATTCACCAGTGCCGCGGTGCGCCCTCCCGAAGTGTTGGAAAGCAGCGCGTTGCCGAGCCCTCCTGGGTCCTCCTCCCCAGCCTCTGTGCCGATCCGTCTCCCCCTGCCCCCTCTCCGGTGGGGGCCCCTGCTGTCCGAGGCCTGGCCTCCACCCTTCCCCAGTCCCATTTCACCCTGCAAGTATGTAGTAAAGCATCCAGCCAGTCCTCCTTCTAGTGGGCATCGAACCTGCAGGTGGGTGCAGGGTGCGTCTTTGTAGGGGTGCGAGGTGCATGTTTGTAGGGAGGCAGAGGCCCCTGAATGTATTCCTTTCCTTCGTCCTTTCCCCGGCTCCCCCGCCAGGGCATCCAGTACCCACCACCCACATCTTGGTCCCTCAGCGCCCCCCCCACCATGAACCTCCCTGGAGGCCCGTCCTGGGCCCGGAAGGTGGCAGGCAAGATTGGAGAGGAAAGCTCCAGGCGGAGGCCAGGTGGAAATTCCTACAGCCTCAGGGCCTGTGTAGTTGAGAAGGACAAAACAAGGAGCTGTGGGACACGATTGGCATCCCAGATGGCAACGTCCCAAAGTCCTTCCCCCCCTACTCAGCGTCCACCTCTTTTTGTGGGTTCTGTGGTGGCTACAGGGCCAATTCAGATCTCCAGGGGGCCTGAGCCGGAGAGATAACCTGCCTTCCCTCCTCCAGCAAGGGCCGAAAACCTGAAACAAACACCGGGCCATCCCGTGGGATATTCTGATATTTTTTTCCTTCCCCCACAACCACTTTGCTGCTGTTATTTTTATCAGACAGAGAAAACGGAGTTTTTCTCATTGCTTTGGACGCCCCGGTGGTGTGGGTGCCAAGTATGTGGGGCTGCCCTGCCCCTTGGCGAGCCTGGCACCTGGCCAGGGAGGGGGGACACAGGGGGACAGGGGAATTAAACGGATCGGTGTGTGGAAAGTGGGACGCGTTAGTGCCTGATGTTTGCCATTTCGTGGCTGAGGTGTTTCTTGCTGTAAATGACTCCGAAAGCCCTGTTGATCTCAACAAAGGTCCTTGTCACAACGGGGCTTTACCTGTGTGTCCCTGTCCCTCTGAGATTCGGGAAAGGCTTAGGCCTTTCCTCCCCACCTGCCTAATTATTCTGCCTTTTCTTATTCATTCATTCATTCATTCATTCATTTATCAGCTTAACCGCTATTAGCAGAACGCATTAAAAATGCTTACCAGCAAAACTCAAGAAGACCAAACGAGAGGGTGGGGCAGGACAGCAGTGAGAGAAGTGACCTTCTGGGGACCCCAGCGAAGGGGTGCGCCTGGGGGGGGGGGCGCTGCAGATAAGTGCAGGCAGCAGACGGCCCCTTCCCAGCGGGCCTGGAGCCACACACATTAGGCCTCTCCACAGTGTTTACCTCCAGGGACGACTTAGTTTATCTCCCCGGCTTCGAAAGGACCGTCCCTTCCACCTTGCCAAAGCCACCTCTCCCTCCCCACCTCCCCCTCCTCCATTTCTTAGAAAGGCTCAGATTCTGTTTTGTCGTTTTCCCAAATTTGACTAAATCCCAGGTCTTCGGAGTTTGTGGAATGGGCCAGGGTGACCGGCTTGTAGAGTTGATGCCTAAATTGCCTTCGGTTTGTAATTTAGATATTGTGCGGTAAACATTAATTATGTCAGCCAACATTACGTGACATTATGTGAGCCAACAAATGAGGACTCAGCAGCGGCCTCTTATCAGGAGGTGACATTTGGCAGATGGATGGTTTTAGTAACAAAAAAAGGGATTGGGTTTTTTTAGCCTCAGCTGGTAAACTACAAAACGTTAAATACTGTTTCACCTTATTTACCTCCTTTATTGGAGGACGAGAAAATAGACTAGAAAAGGGGGGAATTTATTCACTCACTCATTCTACAAATATTTACTGAGGGCGTACTAAGTACCTGGCACTGTTGAACCCAAGCACTTCAAGAGATTTTCCCTTTAACATACTGGTTTGAAATCAAACTTGAAAATGAGTGTCTGTGTTCATTTGAGGTGAGAGTTTTCCTTAACTAGTCTCAGAGGTCGTATTAACAAATGATATTTATTTTTAGAGAGAGAAGGGGGGAAGAGAGAGGGAGGGAGGGAGGGAGACAGACAGAGTGGGGAAGGGGCAGAGAGAGAGAGGGAGAGAGAGAATTCCAAGGAGGCTCCACACTGTCAGTGCAGAGCCAGATGAGGGGACTTGAACTCACAAACTGGGAGATTATCATCTGAGTGGGAGTCAGGAGTCAGATGTTCAACTGACTGAGCCACCCAGGTGCCCCAAGACAAATGATATTTTTTAATTTTTTTATTGTTTGTTTATTTTTGAGAGGGAGAGAGAGAGAGAGAGAGAGAGAGACAGAGCGTGAGTTGGGGAGGGGCAGAGAGAGAGGGAGACACAGAATGTGAAGCAGGCTCCAGGCTCTGAGCTGTCAGCACAGAGCCCGACGCGGGGCTTGAACTCACAAACCGCGAGATCATGACCTGAGCTGAATTCGGCGCTTAACCGACTAAGCCACCCAGGCGCCCTGACAAATGATATTTTCAAAGACAGGCTGAACAAGGAATATCTTCATGGGAATATCAGCAAACCAAACATTCTCAGAGCCCTATTCCCTTCAAAGACAAAAACGCAAAAGGCTGAGAAAGAATGTACTAGAAATATGTTGCCAGACCCAAGACGGATGGTATAATTGGAGGCCAGCCGAGGAAGTCGAGTTGGTACAGCGGAGGAAGTCGAGTCTCAAAGTCACTTGTGCTGAGTTGACCCGGTGGTCACGGTCACAGCTTTTAGGGGGGCAAGGCCAGTGCCTGCCTGAGTGAGACGGCACAGAGTGGCTTTGGAAGGGCGGCCTCTGGTTGACACGGTGCCTGGCACCAGGTGCACGTTTAATCCGTAGTGTTCAGTGTACAAATCATTATTCGGATAATAAAGATGGCAACACCCTCAGAGGGGAGCTAGGGGAATAGGAACATTGGAATTTCTTAGAGAACCCGCAGAATCCCGCAACTTCCCCGTAAGGAAATGGCAAGAAAAGGAGAAGAGAGTACATTTTTTTCGGAGTCAGAGCTTTGTGCGTCCTCTGCGGCCCAGCTCCCTTCACCTGAAGCGTCGGGGTGACTGTGTGGACGCGGGCAGCGCCTGCAGTAATGTGGGGAGGGGAGTGAGAGCGTCCCTGCCCTGGTGCCTCTTATCATTCCTGAGTCCCTTCCAGAGAATTCTTCAAGGGCACGCTGACATTGCCCAGTCTGGTCCCTGTTTTTAGAAGACTCAAGCCTCGCTTTTGTCGGCCTGCCGTTGATAAACTAGCCCCACACCCTCTTCCCTTTATCCCGCCGCGCCCTCCGAGTCCATTACACTGTGGAAGCCGACCTGTTTCACAAGCCCCTTTGTGTCCGCCCTCAAAAGCAAGGCTTCAGAAGCTGTGACCGAAGCTTTGGGTTTGGCTCTGCTCCCCCTGCTCGCCCCCAGTGTACATAACCACGTAGCCCTGAAAGCACAAATACAACCAGTCATGGGACAGAGCGGCTGGCGAGGGCCATGCTTCGAGGGAGCCTATTGTACTGAGGAAGGAAAGCCTCCCAAACCCAGCACCAGGGTTTGCTGGAGCTGTTTCTTTGTCTTTTTCAAGGCCATGGCTGGGCAGTGACTGACAATGAATGGGTCTGGGTGGAGGTGGGAAGGGGTCGAATGTGAGCCCACTGGGCAGCCAAGAAAGCACGCTGAAACCATTGATTGAGCTCCATCCCGAAAGGAATTTGTTTCGGAAGAGCAAGTGCAGGGGCTCAGAGCTCCAAGTTGAAGATGTTTGTCTCCAACCTCTTGGGAAACCATTTGGCTGCAAATGCCTTGGCTTTGTCTGCCAACAAAATGATGGACGCGTGCTGGGGACAAGACTGTTTCTTGAGCCCGAGCAGAGAGGACAGTGAGTGAGGGCCCCCTCAGTTGGTATGCTGTAAAAATGATTGGCAGATGTTTCGAGAGGGTTTTAAAATGGATGTGCGATACAAGCTTGGATTGCGAGTAACTTGTTCTGCGAGCCTTCCGCAAGACGAGCAAACGTTTCTTTTTCCTTTTTTAATTTTTTGTTTTTACTATTTATTCACTTTTTGAGACAGAGAGAGACAGAGCATGAATGGGGGAGGGGCAGAGAGAGAGGGAGACCCAGAATTCAAAGCAGGCTCCAGGCTCTGAGCTGTCAGCACAGAATCCGACACGGGACTTGAACTCATGGACTGTGAGATCATGACCTGAGCTGAAGTCAGATGCTTAACCAACCGAGCCACCCAGGTGCCCCAACGAGCAAACATTTTTAATAAATTTTAACTTGATAAAAGAGTGATGCTTTTCAGTGCGTGTGGTTCGTGACACCGAATGTCACGTAATCACAACTGAGCCAGCGGTTCTTGAAATTCGCTTTGACATACAAGTGCTTTGGATGACAAGCATGTTTCTGGAACGAATTAGGCTTGCAGACCAAGGTTTCACTGTATTGGCAAAGCGTCACTAGGAAGACATTGGTTAGCCTTGCCCCGCCTAACATGAATATACTAATATCCCCAGCCCCGTCAGAGCAGGGCACATACACAGCCTGGTCGATGTATGTGCTGGTTGCCTTTGAGCTGGGATTGTGGCATCGTGATCCCAGGAAGTTGCTGCCCTCCAGAGAACCAAACCCACAGATACGCCACCTCCGTCCTAGATTCTCTGTATTTTATGTATTCGGAGGCCAACAAATACTTGCTTCAAAGACAGGAAGCAGACATGTCTTCCAGATACGATTAAACCAAATCTGTACAAAGCCTCTACAGAGTGGGGCAGGAAACTGAGAAAACACATCTCAAAGAAGCAGAAAAGGCGTGGTTTGTGTGAATGGATTGAAACTCAGAGACTGTCTTCTGATCCCAGTGTGCAACCACCCACTTCTTCCGGGAAGCCTTCCCTGATCTCTCCGAGGCGGACTTAGGCCACCCACTTATGTGTCGCCCATGAGCACTCCACCGAAGGTGACCTCGAGAGGCAGGTACCCCGCTTTGTTACCCCCTCCCCAGCCAGACTCCAGAAGCGGGGCCTCGAGAACAGACGACGCCTGTCACACAGTGGGCCTGCTGCAAATACCCGGTGTCCCAGAGGACAGGCCCCGTAGAAACAGACCGCTCTGGGGGTGGGTGACGCCGAGGCGAGGCCTCTGAGTCAGTGAGCGGCGCGCTCTGTGTTTAGCCCACAAGGAAGGTGGGCTCCGCCGCAGCCCCAGAGCTAATCCAAGTCTTCCTGCTCCGGGTCACCTTATCTTGATGAAGAGAGCAATTTGTTTTACATCTTTCCTTCCAGCAGAGGCAGTTGCATAGGGCCCAGGCCCATCGAGGAGAACCGTGTGGGGGTGGTGGTTTTCTGATTACGATCCATTAAGGCTAAGCTGTGATTTCTAAAGCTCTTTCATTTGTGACATGAGCCAAACCCACACCCAATTTCCTCTCGCACAGAAACGCGGCATGCTACTCTTATGAAAATGATTTTTTTAATTGTGTTATTTTAAGCAGAAGCATAACCGAAAATGCGTATTGAGCAAAACAGAATACTCCAGTTGGCACACAAAAAAGACAGGGCTTTTGAGAGAGGCGAGCAAGAGCCCACACTGGGGCCCTGATCATCTTCACCCTTTCCAGTTGGGATTCCGGGCTGCGTCGGCTCTTCCTCGGCCCTTTCGAACGTAGAACACCTAGGGCGCTCCGGCTCCCCCGATTCCCTCCCCCGCGTCTCTGTCATCGCCGCTGTCCTTTCTCCCGCCAGGACACATCCCAGCCCTGTCCACCTCCCCTGGGCCCCGGCTGTCCTCACTGTGGCCCGGAATCTGCTCAGACCCTTTGGGGGTGAGCCCTGTCCTGAGCTGAGCCGGGGCGGGCTGCTCCGCGTCCCGTGATGGTCAGGACATCACAGGGCCCCCAGGTCCCTGAGGACCCACCAGCGCCTCCTCTTTACTGGTCCATTTAAGATCCGCTTTTCCATCAGCGCACAGAGGAGGCGTCCAGCCTTCCCTTCTGTCCTTTCCAGTTTGCCAGGGGTACTCCCTGTCAAGACAAATATTGTCCGTTTGTCTCTAATGGAAACAAACTCTTTTTAAGGTCCCGAGACCCCTAATAAACCAGCAAATGCACTTTTTTCCTTCCCGGAAGCCTGCTGCCTACCCAGCAGTCTCAGTGTTTAAATTGGCACCCAGCAGCCACCCCCTGGCAATCCCTGTACGTCCTCATGCAACAGCTTTCTAAAAGAAGGTGCTGG
The DNA here is from genome assembly GCA_028646485.1 of Cryptoprocta ferox. Taxonomy (NCBI): domain Eukaryota; kingdom Metazoa; phylum Chordata; class Mammalia; order Carnivora; family Eupleridae; genus Cryptoprocta; species Cryptoprocta ferox. The sequence continues at coordinate 7,289,112 of CM053565.1, forward strand.
ATGGGGCACCTGGGCAGCTCAGTCGGTTAAACGGCCAACTCTTGGTTTTGGCTCAGGTTGTGATCCCACGGTTCATGGGTTCGAGTCCCACATCCGGCTTTGCGCTGGCAGCTCAGAGCCTGCTTGGGATTCTCTGTCTCCCTCTCTCTCTGCCCCTCCACCCCCCCAAAATAAATAAATTAAAACTTTAGATAGAGAAAGAGAAAAAAGAAGGTGCCGGTCTCCTGTGCCCGTCGTGCTGAAGATCCCTGGGTGGGCACGTTAATGAATCTTCTCATCTATAAGAGAAGAGTAATGGCATGTGTGAGAAGGTTGTCGTGAGCGTGAAAGTGTTTATATATAGTTCCTCCCCCCACTGCCTGGCGTGTGACAGCTCCAAAGCGTTTAACTGGAATGTCTTGGGGGCACCTCATACGTGAGATGGCCAAAAGTGGAGCTCTTCATGCATCCACCCTGAGCACACTCACCTGTGCGTGTCCCCAGGGTCCCCACCTTGGTCCAAGGATCGGTGTCTGCTGCCCCCCCCCTCCTGTGACACCTGCCCCGGTCCACAGGTGCCCACGTGTCCAGCCCCACGCTGTCCCTCACTGCGGCCTCTGCGCCGTCCCTGAAGCCTACCAAAGCGACCCTTCGCAGGGCCCGATGCAGTGCGCCTCCCGCTCAGCTGGGCCGTGCTGTGCCCGTCGCCTTTGGGAAGGCCCTCCCTGAGCCGTCAGTGTTCCGTCGCCCCCATCATGTCCCCCTGTCCGGACTGGGAATAGTACTCATCACTGTCACATGGGTCTCTGTCTGCCCCTCCCTCCAGACGTGGAGCAGGGCTCCGGCTCACGTCTAGAATGACACCTAGCCTGCGGCAGACCCGCCACCTAGTCACCAAGTGAGTGGCTTCCACGCGTAGTGGCTGCTTCCGTTATTAGCCTGAGAATTGGAGCGTGTTTACCTGAACTGAAATGTCTGTATCGTGTTATTTGTAGATAGGGTTAAAGTGGATCTGAGGGATTTGGCTGCTGAAATGGGGACGCTCCCATCAAGTCTCTGTTACTTTGTTAGACTTGAAGGCCGAAAGGGACCTGACTGCCTCACGGAACCCACCAGGAACTTACTGGATCCGAAAGCAGGTGCCCTTCCTCTCCGGTCTGCACCCAACACAAGCTCTACTCTGCAACTGCCTGACACACTTAATTCAGAAATGGGCGAGTTTCTGCTCAGAACAATAGGAGTAAAACAAAAAACCACCATTCTGTCTTTTAGGGGACAGGAAAGCCCGCCCCCTGTGCCCCTCGGCAGCCCACGCTGTCGTGGAATACAGATAAGAGATTAAAAGAAGGGCTCGTTCCTTCTGATCCGCCTCCGTGTGTGCACACCAGGGCCCCCCCCAGCACCTCCGAGCCCCAGCCTGGTTTTCTGAACGACTCTGACTTATTTAAACTGCCTTCTCTCCTGCTGAGCTGTGTGTTAACAGGAGGGCCCACCCCCTCCTTCTCTGAACATTCCCACAGACGGGTGACTACAACGAGCCTCATTACCTGAAACAGGGCTATGGTGACAGGTTGTCACACTCTCTGTGCAGAACGGTGCCAGCCAGTGACAGAGTGGGTGAGGGAGCCCTCAGCCTGCTGACCTCGGACCCTCCAGGGGACACTTCAGGGTCAGGAGCAAGGCACCAATCTGGTGCTGCAACACACTGATCCTGGGTGAATGACTTGACGCCAGGGCTGACCCAGGGGTAGACGCAGGTGTGAGCAGCTCCCAGAGACGTGTCCTCGCTCAGGCCCCTCTTCACGACTGCCTGGTCGCCATCTGGGTGTCCCAGAGGCGTGTCAGGGTGAACACACCCAAGGTCACGCTCTGGCACGGTTCTCCGCGTCCTCCCTGGTCATCTCATAGGATGGCCGGTGTCTCTGTGGGCCCCCAAACCAAGGGGGTGCCGCTCCTTCCCCTCCTTACTTTACTCTGCACTCACTCCCTGTCACTTGGCCTCCTAAAGCCCTCTCAGGTCCCTCTTTCCTCCCCACTGTCACCACCTTGACCCCAACACCTGTCGCCTCTCATTTCCTCGGCCCCTCATGGAACCTTCCGTATCTGCTCTGGGCCCCGCCAGCGTATTCTTTCTCAAATTGGCCAAGTGACACAGATGCCCTTTCCTTACCCCCCTGCACATGCACAGGCGTGCGCGCGTGCACACACACGCTTAAACATGTTCCCGTGCCTCCACAGTGTTCTGCTGCTTTGGGGGTCAAGCCAGTACTTACAAGGCACAGCCCGCCGGGGTGGGGGTGGTGTGCCAGCCCGTGCCTCCAGCCACACTAGCTTCCCTTTTCCGGTTTGGATATATTTTTTAAAATCATCGTACAGTCCTGCCGACCTGTTTGTCTTCCGACAGACAGCGCTGTGCATCCTAACGCGTGTGCTCCTCTCCTTTGAATACCTCGTCTACACCGCGCACTTCTGGCCCGTTCGCCACCACTTCTCCCTCCGCCAGCCCTCACGGGACCAGGTCACATGTCCCGCGGAGCTCAGCACAGACATCCCTTCCTCTGAGAGGCCTTCTCTGCCGGCCTCCACTGGGTCTTGCTCTGTGCCCTCAGTGCACGGACTTGTGCACGGCAGTTGGGTGGCGACGTGCCCTCACGAGTGTGGCCGCGCCGGCGAACCGCGTCCCGCAGGGGTGGATGTGTGCTTCCCGTGCTTGCCCCAGTGCCCGGCACGGTGCCCGCCACTTCGTGGGCGCTCCGTGAGCACCGTCTGCGGGAGGAAGCGAGCAGTGAATCGGTCTCCTGCGGAGGAGGGGGCTGCCCGACTCGAGGGAGGCCGGCTTCACGTCACACGGGCTCCTTCCGAACCCCCCCTCACCTCCTTGTGCAGAACTTAACATCCTCTGATCTGCGACGGTGCAGGGTCACTTAATGAGCATGACCGTACCTACCATCCTAGTCACGACTGAATGAGGGAAACTGCGGGAAGGGCTCTGGCACCTGATGGGTGCCCCGTGAATGGCGGCCTTCATCCCACCCCTGTGGGGGAGGGGAGGCCCTGTTCCAGACAAAGGGGCTTAATGGTGTTCAAGATGCTAATATGTCCTCGCTGAAAAACCACAGAGCCACACGCAAGCCCTCGTTCTGCTCAGTGTTCCGTTATGCCACGCCACTGATTTGACAGGTGCCGCCTTAGTGCCTCCTGCTTGCCACATGGCACCGGCCGGTGGAATGTGCCAGACACCTGCCCTGGGAGCCCTGGCTGTGCACTGTGACACAGTCAGCACACGGACAAAAGCCAGGATGCTCGGCGGGGGCCTGGGGCTAGTTCAGTACTGCCGCTGCAGGCAGGGAGCCGCCAGCGGCCCTGGGGAGGGACCTTGGGACCCCCCCCCAAGCCCCCTGCAGAGCGGTCCCACCCGGGTAGGGGCCTCTGGTTGTCGCGACGCTGGGACACACGGTGGGCGCTGGGTGGGCGGGAGCCACAGATGCTCACGGCGGGGGTGAGGGTATCTCGGAGAGTGGGCAGTTAGCCCCTCCCCCGGGCTCGTCCCCCGACGCCAGGCCGGCCCGGACTAGCAGAGGCGAGAACAGGGACGGGCAGAGACTCTGGGGTCTGGGTGACATCCGGAGGGGCCTCGGGGCCAGACGGGCTTGCGGGCGAGAGGAAGCGATGCGTTTGTAAACCTCTGGTGACAGCGTGTCTTTGCCTCCTCTTTTCCCCTCAACCCCGCACACAGGAGCGTTTCTCCTGGGAGGAATCCTCTACTCCTGGCAGTTCCCCCACTTCAACGCCCTGAGCTGGGGCCTCCGTGAAGACTACTCCCGCGGCGGCTACTGCATGATGTCGGTCACCCACCCGGCCCTGTGCAGGCGCGTCGCCCTGCGCCACTGCCTGGCCTTGATCGGACTGTCCGCGGCCGCCCCCGTCCTGGACGTCACCACGTGGACCTTCCCCGCCATCTCCCTCCCCATCAACCTGTACATTTCCTACCTCGGCTTCCGGTTCTACACGGACGCGGACCGGAAGAGCTCCCGGAAGCTGTTCTTCTGCAGCCTCTGGCACCTGCCGCTGCTGCTGCTGCTCATGCTCACCTGCAAGCGGCCGCCGGGGGGCGCCTGCGCCAGCGGGGAGCCTCGGGGCTGACGCGCCTGCGCCTGCGCGCGTGGGGGAACCAACGGACGGGGAGACGCACGACTTTTTTTTTTTTTTTTTTTAATCCTTTGTGATGAGACTAGAATGTTTCGGCAATTCTAGAGCCCAGAGAAGGGAAATCTCGGGGTTTCGTACGCGATTGTAAAGTGATTTGGTGCTCCGTGATCGCCCGACGTTTTTTTTAATGGTAACATCCAAATTGCTCCCCAAATAAGATATAGGTTGGCTCAGGTGATTAATAATACAGAGAGTATTTTTCTCTTTAAAGGTCTTTGTATATTTCTTCCTCCAACCCCCCCCC
>CM053565.1:7301371-7369872 GCA_028646485.1 Cryptoprocta ferox
GGAAAGAGAAGACGACGCTGGCTGTGGGGGCACAGCAGGACGTCAGGGTGGCCAGCCCGCTCAGCGGGGCTCCCAAGCCAGCCCAGGGCTCTTAGGGTCTCACGCTGCCCTCTTGCAACCATGTCGCTTGAAAGGCCCCGGTGGCCCCATCCGATAGCCCTTGTGGCAGTGGCTAGCGTGTCCTCTATCACGGTCAGTGCGCGAGCATGGACGTGCTCCCCAGGCGGCCTCTGATCGAGGGCCCCTGTGCATCTTGAACACAGCAGTCCATTCAACTTCAACAGGATGCTTCGAATCAGCTGAGGATGGAGAGCGTCAGGTGGCACGTTGAGCGGGGAATTTGGGAGGGGTGACGCGCCTCAAATCCAGACAGACCCCAAACATCCGGTGGGCGCTGGGGCGGCTGGGCCTCCTGGCTTCAAATGAAGATCTGATGCTCTGGCCTCACATGGCTTACCTCCAGCCAACGGTCTCCCGGGACACCTTGGCCTGCATCCTGGCGCTCCTGCCCTTGCACTTGACCGAGCTCACCTGAGCCCCGGTGAGAGCTGGCTTTCTGCCTGCTCACCCCTGCATCCCACTGGCTGAAGGTGACCGGAGGAGGACGCCCGTCATGCAGGGTGACTTCAGTGCAGCTCATGGTCAAGGGAGTCAGCACGGCCTTGATGCGCCTGGGCCCCCTCACTGCCCCTGAGCTGCACAGTCCCCACATTCTCCTCTGTCCCCCAGCCGCACCCCCCATTCTCTCAACTGATGATTGCTCTCTGGAACAATCCACAGAGAATTTTCTCCGGCGTCTGACTCATCATCCACCTCCCAGCATCTGCTCCCGAGAGTCCGCTCACAGGCGGGTTTCCAGGAGGAGCCATTCGCCCTAAAACCAGACCCTCTGTGCGTGCATTTAATCTGATCTCCTCTCATCTGTTCAAAGACGGTGTTCCAGAAAGCCTGCCCTCTCGCCTTCCTGCAGCCCGGATTCCTTATTCCATGTGGGACCTTTTCCACAAACACACAAACACTCCACTGTCCCCCATTTAAAAGGAAAACAAAACAAAACAGAAACCCCTCCTGACTCCATTCCTCTGCTGGCTGCCCTCCCGTTTCTCTGCTCTCCTTTGCAGCAAAATGCGAGAGAGTTGTCCGTACTTGGCTGTTTTCAATTACCTCCCTCCCGCGACCTCTTACACCGACCGTCCAGGCTTCCACCCCCACCACTCTGCGGTAACCGCTCGTGTCAAGGTCACCCGTGACCTCCGCGCTGCTACACCCGGTGGGCAATTCTCCATCCTCACCGCACTTGACCTCTTAGTGGCAATGGACCCGGCTGTGTGCTTTCTGTTCCTCTTGGCTCCCGGGTTTTCTTCCTCCTTCTCTGGGCGCCCGCTGTCAGCCTGGGCGGCTGGTTCTTCTTCAGTCGCTGACCCTCTTCTCCTTCCTGCCCCACCCTCCACCCCCTCGGGATCCCAGGCAGTTCCCACGGCGGTAAGCACCTGCTGTGCGTTGGTGACTTCCAAAGGTCTCTCTCCAGCTTAGACTTTTCTAGCTAATTCCAGACTTGTCTTTCCAACTGCCTGGTAGGCACCTCCATTTAAGTGTCTAAGAGACATGACAACGTCAATGCACGCCCCCCCACCCCCCAGGCTCCTGATCTTGTCCCCTGCATCTTCCCACCCAGAGCGTCCACATCTCGGGTGAAGCAGTGTTGTTCTCCATCTGCCTCGCCAAGATCTTTCACCCTCCCCTCTTCCTCTCATCCCTGGTGTCCAATTTCTCTGAAAGTCCTGCCGACTGTAGCTTCAGAGTGTAGCCAGAGTCTGGCCACCTCTCACTGTCTGCATGGGTCACGGGCGTCTCTTGCGGGAGGGCTCCGACAGCTGGCTTCCAACCTTGTCCCACTCTGTGGCCTATTTTACCACCTCTGCTGGAGAGATCGCTTTTGTTGTCCCCACAGCACTCAGGGCTTTCGGACGCACTGTGTAATCTGCTCATTCACTGCATTCTGGGTTGTCTGTCTCCCTCACCCACTCCTTCCCTTGGTACGCGGTAAATGTGTTCGGGCACCATCTTTGTCTATTTAGTTCACCCTCAATCCCAAGTTCCTCAGACAACACCAGGCCCATCGCCGGTCCCAATACCGTGTTCTCAAATGAATAATTCTGAATGCGTGGGGAATTTCTGACCAAAAAAAAATGTTCTTGTAGAGTACATTAGTCTTCCATTACTGCCTGACAAGTACCACTAACTTCTGGCTTAAAACAACACACATTTCCTGTCTCCAGTTTCTGTGGCCCACCAGGGTGTATGGACCCCCTGCTCAGGATCTCACCGGGCCACAGTCAGGTGCCAACCAGGGCTGTGGTCCCCTCAGAGGCTCCACTGGAGAAAGGTCCCCCTCCAAGTTCTGTCAGGCTGTAGGCAGAATTCCCCTCCTGTGGTTGTCAGATCGGGGTCCTGTCCATGGGGCAGCTCTCAACTGCTAGAGCCCCCCCCCCACATTTCCTCACGCCACTGGCCTTCTGCACAGACCCGCTCACAATGTGGCAGCTTACTTCTTCCGAGCCAGCAAGGGAGAACCTCTCAAGAACAAGACATCACGCGACCATGGGAGTGATGTCTCGTCACCTTTGCCACATTCTTTTGTACAGAAGCAGGTCAAGATCACACCTGCTCTGATAAAGGGAAGAAAATTACACAGAGTGTGAACATGGGGACCATGTAACTTTTATGTCCCCTCCTCCAACCTTTTCTCTCCCAATACTGCACAAAAAAAACTTTGAGAAGTGTTTCAGTTAGGATGGGCTAGGTTATGCTAGGTAACAAGTAGCCCCAAAAGCTATTGGTTTATTTGTCTTAATGCTCTTTACAAAAATTTTGTTGTTGTTGTTCAAACCACATGTGCACTGCAGGTAAGCTGGGGTCTCTGCCACATGTCCCTGAACTCTGACACTCAGAGAGAGAGGAGCCCTCTTCTTCAATGTTGCAGATAACTGTAGCAAAGGGAAAGAAAGCCCCAGAAGGTCTCCCACTGGCAGTCAAGTGCCCCCACTCACAAATGTGACCCATTCTTTCTATTCAAAATGCCTCACCGAAGAGCCAGCCAGTACAACCTACTGTTGCTAAGAACAAAAGCTGAAAGGTTTGGAGGAAGTAGCCTTGATGCTCATAGGAACACTCTTTACCGAGATGTAGCCAACAGGGAGTGTGTCAGTAAAAGAAGTTTAAAGAAGGAAAGTTACCTGAAGGACATTTCACATCAAGCAGATAAGTATTAACAGAGCTCTCGACAGTCTCCAAGGATCTGACTTCAAGGTAGGGAAGTTCAAAATTAGTACTAGATTATTTAGTGGTTGGTAATCATAAACAATGAATAAAGGACAGCTCATTGCCCGTAAATGTGCTTGCTACTTCTTTAGGGTTATTGATTTTCATTTGTGTTTGCACATTTTTTTAATTAAAAATTTTTTTTAATGTTTATTAATTTTTGAGAGAGAGAGACAGAGTGTGAGTGGGGGAGGGGCAGAGAGGGAGACAGAATCTGAAGCAGGCTCCAGGCTCCGAGCTGTCAGCACAGAACGAACCCGACACGGGGCTTGAACTCACCAACCACAAGATCATGACCTGAGCCGAAGTGCGACACTTAACCGACTGAGGCACCCAGGGGCCCCGCACATTTTTTTTTAATGTACCACCAATGTCAAAACTTTTCCAACGTGTCTTGCCATCATTTTTTCCTTAATAAATTCTCATTGCTTTTGAAGAAGATAATCGGTACCTGGAATGGAATATTACAAACAGCAATCCCTACAATGTCAAAGTGACCCTATGAGTCAAAGTGAACAGGGCTCCTTCAGTCTGTGGTTGGGACATTGGAAGTCTTTGTTACATTATAGTGTAGTGGTCAGTTAAATGTTGGCTTTGATAGCTTGGAACTCAGCCCATAGGGTTATGGAAGCTACGAGTTTGGGGCTACTTTCCAAAGACATGCTGGGCAGATGAAACATACATCTGATACAGAATCTAAACCTTTTCAACTCTGATATTTTTTTTATGTCTATTTTTGAGAGAGAGAGTGTGTGAGCAGGGGAAAGGCAGAGAGAGGGAGACAGAAGATCCAACGTAGGCTCTGCAGTGTCAGGGCGGAGCCTGACATGGGGCTCAAACACATAACTGTGAGACCATGATCTGAGCCAAAGTTGGACCCTTAACCGACTGAGCCACCCAGGAGCCCCTCGACTCTGATAGTCTTAAATTTTTTTTATGTTTATTTATATTTGAGAGAGAGAGAAAGAGAGACAGTGCACAAGTGGGGGGTGGGGGGGCAGGGTGGGCAGAGAGATGGAGACACAGAGTCTGAAGCAGCCTCCAGGCTCTGAGCTGTCAGCACGGAACCTGAACTGGGATTCAAACCAACCAACCATGAGATCATGACCTGAGCTGAAGTCAGACACTTAACCGACTGAGCCACCCCAGGCACCCCTGATATTCTTAAATATTCTAAATACGTATGCCTATCCTTGAAGTGCTCACTAATACGACACCATTAAAGGAAATGCCTGTGTACCCCGACCCTTGTCAATTGCTCTAAGCAAGTCCTTCATTCATAACTGAATATTGCTCCGATTTCATTGTGACTCAAACTTGTACATTGTCTTAGACAAGATTTGACAATAACAACAGATCTGGCGGTTAGAGAAAACCCTGACTCTGCTACTCACATACCAGGGAAGGCAATTTGGTTTGCTGAGGGTCCGCCCATGCCTCCTACTGAATGGGTCTGGTGGTCATTAAGTAGACACCTTGTATCCATTCTGCTCCAAGTGATTAGGCTCTCAACCTAATCACTGCAATCCCATTTGCAATGGACTTGGCTTAGGAATGGGCACATGACTTGGTCCTGGCCAATAAGACATGAAGAGCATGGGCTAAGTGGCTTTTGGAAAAGGTCTCCTTAGTTTGTAACATGTGGGGCCACTCCTCCTCTGAGTGTGTGGTGACTGGATGAGATGCCTGAAAATGTTCCAGGAAGTGCAGGGCCAGGAGACCCGCAGCCAAGTACAAGTAGGACCTCTCGCCATATTGTTATTTGAGATAATGAGTTGCCTATTTACAACAATTTCAGTCAGCAGCAGCCAAAAGCATCCTAATGGACAGCACGAAGGGGATTGCGCAGTCCTTCACTATCTCCCTCCCTTTGCACAGGGGTACTGTTGGAAGCCCCAGGAAGTTGTTCCAGAAGCTCTGACCCTGGTGCCTCCTTTACTAGCCAATATGGATGAGAAGGCGATAAAGGCAGATGGGTAGACAGCCTCCTCCAAACACGGCCTGATACAACCGATAGAACACGTGGAGCCATTTGGCTGATACTCGCTAAGACCACAGGCCTGTGCCCCTCATCTGCTGTTTTAACTACTGCCTGTGATCTTGATTCATAAGATGTCCACTAGGATTTTTCACCTAATTGCTTTGGATCTAATACAGTCACCTCAATGACTGCAATGCCTGATGTATGGATGGATGGGGCTGGGGGTTTAGCTCAGAGTTAAGGAAGCAGAGATGGGTCTGGGCCTCTTTGCCATGTTGGAGTGCCAACCGGTTTTCATAAACTTCAAGGATATGACCTTTCTCAGTAGACATGGACAGACATCTTTTTCTCCTTTCTGATGAGATGGGTCTCAGCATCCATGGCTGCATTCCGAGTCCCAGAACAGGGTTTCTCATCCTCAGCACTACTGGTGTTTGGGGCCAAATAATGCTTTGTTGTAGGGGGCCTGTCCTGTGTAGGTGCCGTTGGGTTTTAGCATAATCCATGGCCTCCACCCACTAGGTGCCGGTCGCACTACCCAGTTGGGAAAACCAAAAACGTTTCCACACATTGCCAAATGTCCCTTGGGGGGATGTAATCACCCTCCAAAGAGAACCACTTAGAATTACTCTCAAATAACAAATTACCGTTATCTTCACCATCAAGCCATCCAGTCACCTTTATTCCATTCACAGCTCCCTGACTTCCCTGCATGGAACTAGCCCGCTGGGTTTGGATGGGGCTGGGTCTCCACCAGGTACCAAAGGTGACATGTTACCTGGGCTTGGTGCATGGGAGTAAAGCATCCTCTTAGCCACAGAGACCTGTTCAGGATGGGTCATGTGGTCCAATTCGTGACCAGGTGAGTCAGGTCTAGGACTTTGAATTGAACTGTTGGACTTGCACTTATGAGTAAAGAAGCCTGGAGTTGTTGGCTGCCATCTTGTCATCTGAAAGAGAGCCTCTCTCAGAAAGTAGCCACAACAAATGAAGGCAGAGCCAAGAGAAGGGGAGAGGCTAGTTCCCGACGACATTACCTGAACCCAGAAGTAACTGGTGCTAAGTGTCACCCCTGGACTTTCCACTTATATGGGCCAATCCATCTCTCTTGGGCTTAGGCCATTTTGTGTTGTTTTCTCTCACTTGCAGAGAATCCTTACTTCCGTGTTTGATGAGGTCTGATCTTCTTACCGTCTAGAATTTTGCTTGACCTTCCCGGTATCCACAACCTTTTTTCTGCAAGAGGGCTATCAATTACCTGGAAGATTTCTCTTTTCTCCTTGCTGGTTTCCCTACTTTTAGGCAGCTCTCGGAGATGCTTAGGGGTTGAAGGACAAGGAGGAAGACAGGAAGAGTAGTTCACTTTAGAGGAATGGGACCCTCTTCCTCTAGGCAGGGTAGGGTAAAGTGATGGGTGAAGAAACAGATCGTGTGATAATTAATTTTACGTGTCAACTTGACTGGGCCACCAGATACCTAGTTAAACATTCTTTTAGGCATATCTAGGAGGGCCTTTGTAGATGAGATTAGCATTTGAATCAGTAGATTGAGTAAAGCAGATTGTCCTCCCCAGTGTGAGTGAGCCTCGCTCAACCTGTGGAAGGCCTGACTAGAACAGAAAGGTGGAGTGGGGATTCACTCTCTCTGCCTGATAGTCTTCACGTGGGGACATTGGTCTTCTCCTCCCTTAGGACTCAGAGCCGTATTAGCACCTACATCATCTGCTCTCCTGCCTCTCGGGCCTCTGGACTCAGACTGGAACCAGTTCATTGACTCTTCTGAGTCTGTAGCTTGCCGATCTGGGACCGCGGGTCTTGGGACTTCTTAGTCTCCACCACTGCATGAACCAATTGCTTATAATCAATCATCCCATCAATCGATGAATCAGTCCTATTGCTTCTGTTTCTCTGGAGAGCCCAGACTAATGTAGATAGGTTTTGGCAGAACAAATGTGTAAGGAGAAAAATCTACTTCTTACTTTGACTCCAGCTTTCTCTCCCTTGCTTGTAATTAACTTTTGCCACTTCGCTGAGATGCGATCCTAGCATCTCAGAAAGTTTCAGCGAAATGAGTAGGGCATGCAGACGCAAGGCTGCAAGGAATTTTACGAAAGCCTTTATGTAATTGGGAATGACTTGGTAACTTCTGGGCTTGCTGTTGGGAGCATCTTTTCTGTCCTTCTATCTTCACCTACACGTGGCCAGACCTGCCTGGACAGAAGGTGCCTAAGCTGAAAAATAAAACAAACATATCTTATATGTAAATGTTATAGACTCTTCCCCAAACACTGTCTTTATTTTTTTCAGTATTTACCTATTTTTGAAAGAGAAAGAGACTCTGAGCAGGGGAGGGGCAGAGAGAGAAGGAGAGAGAGAAAATACCAAGCAGGCTCAACGCTGTCAGTACAGAGCCCGGTGCGGGGCTTGAACCCACCAAACTATGAGATCATGACCTGAGCTGAAACCAAGACTCGGGTGTTTAACCGACTGACCCACCCAGGTAACCTCAAACCCTGTCTTAATTTGTAGATTATGGGCAGCTAGCATAATACTTATAAAGATTGATGGTTATTTATTAAAACCCGGCATGGTTTCCTATGTCTAGAGCAGTAAGATTAACATATTTTGAGACTCCCCTAAGAGATAAGACCCTTGCCACTCAGAAAATGATCATACAAAATTTGGCAAACAATTTCAGAGGTTCTGTGGATTCCCCAGAGAGATCAGGCCGTGGGGAGAAATCAGGCTGTCTCTAATATTGGGCAGGTGGTTTCTTGCTTCTTTTTTTAATTTATTTTATTTTTTTAATTAAAAAAATTTATGTTTATTTTTGAGAGAGAGAGACAGAGCATGAGCTAGGGAGGGGCAGAGAGAGGGAGACACAGAATCCAAGGCAGGTTCCAGGCTCTGAGCTGTCAGCACAGACCCCAGTGCCGGGCTTGAACTCATTAACTGTGAGATCATGACCTGAGCCAAAGTTGGACGCTCAACCAACTGAGCCACCCAGGCGCCCCTTTTCCTTTTTCCTTTTTTTTTTTTAAAGTTTATTTATTTTGAGAGAAAGAGAAAGAGAACATGCAAGGGGGGAGGGGCAGAGAGAGAGAGGGAGGAGAGAGAGAATCCCAAGCATTGCGGAGCCCGGCGTGGGGCTTGAACTCACAGACCATGAGATCAAGACCTGAGCTAAAGTCAAGAGTGGGACGCTTAACCCACTGAGCCACCCAGGTGCCCCTGGGGAGGTGGTTTCTTAATAGATTTTTGTCCTGAACTTTTCAAGGGTCATAGTTCCCCTGACGTATTTTATCTCAGGCAGACAGTTCAAGAGTTTCAGAGAGCACGTATATTTGTTCAGCCTACACGTGATGGGAAAACCATGCATTCAGGAGTCGGGCAGATCCAAATGTGGATTCTGTGGCTGTGTGACCTGGGGGGATATGTCACCAACCTCTGCGAGCCCCAGCCTAGTTCCCAGTCCGTACTACAGAACAATCCCTAGCCATTTCAGAAGTTAGGGTGAGCGATGGGAGTAAATAATTCACGTCCTTGTCTCTGTTCTGCGCTGCCTGAACTGAACTTTTAGTCTGACTGATGATTTTGCTGAATTGCCCAATTGCTTTGGCCTCGCGTAGACACGGTCAGCTGGTACCCAGTAGAACAAGATAGAAAGCAAGATCATAATGCCCTCAAGTGTAGGGTGTAGGCGTGTGTATACGTTTGCATGTTGTCGTCTGGCGGGGTTTCCTTGTTTGCATTACCCACTCATCCGAGGCATCTGCTCTTTTCTGTTTAGACGCCAAATTCACCATCCGACCCTCTGCACACACACACACACACACACACACACGCCACTTCTGCCTTCACATACGGTGCCTCCGAAGGAGCCCCCAGTTCTGCTTACCTCGTTTCCCCCTAAAATCTTTACTGTGGCATTTAATGTGTCACATCTCTGTCCTTGCTTTTCTAGGGTAAGCATTTGCATTTCACCAGCACGAAATAGAACATGTGTGTTGAGTGGAATCCGATCGACCCCCCCTCCTTTCCTTTCTAATACACACACCCCTAAATTCTCTTGGCCCCTCCTTCACGCGGGACCCATGGCTTAGCGTGCCTCATCAGCCCTCATTCCCCTCCACATGGTTCCCTAGCGTTGCTGTAACCAGTTCCCGCAACACTAGGCGCTCAAGACAACAGGAATCTGTCCTCACAGCTCTGAAGGTCGAGATGTGAAGTCGGTATCGCTGGCGTGAAATCAGGATGTTGATAGGAATGTGCTCCCTCGGGAGATCCTGGGGGAGACTCCTTCCTTGCTTCTCCCAGCTTCCAGTGGCTACCAGTTTCCCTTGGTTTATGGTTTATGGCCATATCATTCTGATATCTGCCTCCTTTGTCACGTCATCTTCTGGGGGTGGGGGTGCAAATTCTCCCTCCACCTCTCTCCTATAAGGACATGCATCCTTCATTAGGACTCAGCCTGATCATCCACCACAATCTCCCCATCTCAGGATCCTTGACTTAATCATAACCATTTTTTTTCTTTAAGGTTTATTTATGTTTGAAAGAGAGAGTGTGAGCAGGGGTGGGGCAGAGAGAGAGGGGGACAGAAGATCCAAAGCAGGCTTGGCACCGACAGCAGTGAGCCCAATATGGGGCTTGAACTCACGAACTGTGAGATCATGACTTGAGCCAAAGTCCAGTGCTCAACCGACTGAGCCATCCAGGTGCCCCATGTCTTTTGCTGTGTCATCTAATATCCACAGCTTCTAGGGATTACAGCCTGGGGGCATTTTTCAGCCTGCCACACCCCAGACGGCCCCACCGGAGGGGCGTGCCCAGGTGGCCGTGTTTATTCTATGCGACCCTATTCAGATAGGGCACCAGGGGCTGAGCTCATGCTCCTGGGAGGGATTGTCCGTTCGCAGTTTGGACCCAGGCACGAACATAGGGCACCTGAGGTCAGGACAGAGGTACCTGGTACCTCCCCCTGGGTCAGCATGGGCACCGCAGGGGCTGGTCCTGAATGAAGGAGGGTAATGGGGACGTGCACCAAGTAGCTGGCGCAACAGAGCCCTTCAGCCCCTGGGGAACAAAAAGCTCCTTGGTTCTGGGCATCTGGTTCCAGTTCTGTCTGTGATCAGCCCCCTTTCCTCTTCCTTACCTGAGCCGCCCATGAAATTAGCTCTCTGTCCTTGCAAAACATCCCATCATCTTTATAGTAAAGTGAGCTGCTGTCCTTTACGACCCAAAGACCCCCGTCCCCCCAACTCCTCAACGCAAACTCCCCTCCCCCTTCCCACGGCCTCAGCGGAGTCTCTGTCCAGTTGAGGGCAAACTATCTTGGACCCTAAACCTCTCTGCCCACCCGCCGCCTCTCACCCTTGGCCGCCACATGCCCAGGGATGTCTAGGGTCTCCATCGCTCTCTGCCCTGTCCTTCTCCGGCCTCGCCACCCCTGTCCCCACCACTCAGCCGCTTCCCGATAGTGTCACCTGAAATCCAAGCCATTCATCTGTCTGATTCTCGCCAAATAATCCCCGCCAACAGTCTCTTCTCACCAGCCCTCACCTCCACCTCTCAGATCCTCTCTACCCTGTATTTATCTTTCCATTCCTCCTCACATCCCTGCCAGTAATCCTCATTGACAACAATATCCATTTTTCACGAGCCAGGAGTTGCCTTTGATCTCTTGGCTCCCAGCCTCCCGGCCCCACTTGACTTCCAGCCCCACCTTCCATCTGCCACCCACGAGGGGGCCGCGTCCTGACGCTCTCGCGTTCCCTGCGCACAGGTCCGGAGGTCGGACACAAGTTTGGTTCACCGTGCATTTCCTCAACTGTCCCTTCTCTCTTGTATTCATGTCTTTCTTAAGATGGCCACCATGAAAATCACCATGAACTTAGTCCCTCAAAGCCGTAAAGTTCACTCTCTCACTGTTCCGGAAGGAGGAAGCTTGACATCAAGGTGTGGGCAAAGCCTTCTCCCATCTAGAGCCTCTAGGGGGGGATCCTTCCTACCTTCTCTGGCTTCTGGGGGCTCCGGACATTCCTCGGTTTGTGGCAGCCTCTCTCCCAGCTCTGCCTCCGTTTCCACACTGTCCTCCTCTGTGTCTCTTCCCCTCCCCTCTGAGGACACTCATCACTGGAGTTAGGGCCCCTCCCTAATCCAGAATGATCTCATCTTTAAGTCTGTAAAGACCCTTTTCCCAAATAAAGTTCTCTTCCAGATAGAGGCGCAGGGTGGACAGATCTGTTGGGAGACCACCATTCAAACCACCACATCTCTCCAGTTCCAAACTGGAAAACTCCACTGTCGGGCTTAGGACCTGCCTTCCTACAGTCAGCAAGGGGACAGATGATGGGATCTGCAGGTGTGGGGAAACAGCTCCCAGATGACGAACCTTGACCAGCTAGAAACACGAGGAGGAAAGCAGCCTGTGTGCTGCCCCAGGTCCTGCGACAGGGACCTGTCGTGCAGCCCTGCCTGGCAGGGACAGAGCTCAACGGGAACGCCCAGAATGACTACATGCTCGCTTCACAGAGGGACAGGGACAGGGTGACAGTTTTCCTGGTTGGGCAACCATGCTTAGATCTTGAGAGGCATTGAGTGGCTTTGAAGGGCGCTTCCTGCCCCTCCCTGTCCTCAGGGTCCTTACACCTGAGCCAAGGAGGAATCACTGTCCCCTTGCAGCCTAAGAGAACTCCATTAACAAAACCTGCTTGGCCCTTAACCTCCCCAGAGCACCCCCCCGCCCCATCCATGCTCTTGGCGTCACCATGGGTTTTTCATCATTGTACCATTACGCCCTTCCAAATAAGCCACTGTCATTTGGCCCACTTTGCCATGTTCTGCCACGAACATTGCCTTCCAAGCCTTTTTTGTCTGCTCGACCTTTTTCTGGTCATCCCTGTCATAGATGCATAGATAATCTTCTTCCTTCTGCTTCTCGCTCCTTTATAGTTAAATAGGAGTGACGTAAAATTTATCATGCTTACCATTTTTGAGTGTATAATTAGGAGTACATTCGCAATGTTGTGTAACCATCACCACTTTCTGTTTCCAAAACATTTTCAGAGCATTTCCAAAACAGCAATGCCCACGAAATACGAACTCCCCATTCCTGCCTCCCCTTAGTCCCTGGTAACCTCCATTCTATGTCCTGTCTCTATGACTTTGCCTATTCTCGCCTCCTCAAAGAAGTGAATCATGCAACACTTGTCCTTTGGGGTCTGGTTTATTACACTTGGCATAATGTTTCAGGGTTCGGCCATATTGCAGCATGTGTAAGAATTTCTTTCCCTTTTATGATGGAATAATATTCCATTGGATGTATATACCCCATTTCATTGATCTGTTCATCTGTTGATAGACAGTTGGGTTGTCCCTACCTTTTGGCGATTGTGAATAATGCTGCTATGAGCATGAATGTACAAGTTTCTGTTCAATACCCAGTTTTCCATTTTTGGGGTATTCATCTAAGATCAGAGTTGCTGAATTGCATGGTACTTCTGTGTTTAAGGTTGTGGGGAACTGCCAAAATGTCCTCCCAAGTGGCCGCGCCATTTGACGAGGGTCCCAGTTTCTCCACATCCTCACCAACACTTGTTACTTTCCATTAGCCATCATCATGTGTGTGAAGTGGTATCTCATTGTGGTTTTGGTTGGGATTTTGTCAGTGACTAGTGATTCTGAGCATCTTTTCACGTGCTTATTGGCCATTCATTGGTACATCTTCTTTGGAGGAATGTCTATTCAAGAACGTTGCCCATTTTCAGACCAGATTGTATTTTTTTGTTGTTGAGTTTTAGAAGCTCTTTATATATTCTGGATATAAATTCTCCTCAGATATATGACTTGCAAATATTTTATTCCATTGCGTGAATTGTCTTCTTATTCTCTTGGTAGTGTCCTTTAAAAAAAAATGCTTATTTTTCAGAAAGTGTGAGTGGGGGATGGGGCAGAGAGAGAAGGGGACAGGGGATCTGAAGCAGGCACTGCACTGATAGCAGTGAGCCCAGTGCGGGGCTCAAATTCATGAACCGTGAAATCATGACCCAAGCTAAAGTTGGATGCTTAACCAACTGAGCTACCCAGGCGCCCTCTGATAGTGTCCTTTGATGTGCAAAAAGTTTTCAATTTTGATAAAGTCTAATTTATCTATTTTTCTCCTTTTATTATCTGTGCGTTTCGTGTCACATCCAGGAAATCATTGCCAAAGCCAATGTCATGAAGATATTCCCCCAGTGTTTTCTTCTGATAATTTGATGGTTTTCACTGTTAAGTTTAGCCTCTGAACTATTTTGAGTTAATTTTTGTATATAATGCAAGGTAAGGGTCCAACATCATTCTCTGCATGTTGTTATCCATTTTCCCATAACCAGTTTTTGAAAAGATTGTCCTTTCCCATTGAATGGCGTGGAACCCATGTTGAAAATCAACCTACCATATATTCCATTGGTCTGTATGTCTGTCTTTGTGTCAGTTCCACAATGTTTTGATTACTGCTTCACAGTAAATTTTGAAATCATGAAGTTTGAGCCCTCCGAGTTTATTCTTCCTTTTCAAGATTGTTTTAGCTGTATGGGGTCCTTTGACATTCCACATGAGTTTGAAGGTGGATTTTTCTATTTATGCAAAAAAAAAATGCAAATGGAGCTTTGATAGGGATCCCATTGGATCCTTAGAACACTTTGGGTAATATCATCTAAACAGTATTAAATCTTCCTATTCATGAACACAAAATGTTGTTCTATTGATTTATGTCTTCCTTTAATTACTTTTAGTGATGTTTTATAGCTTTCAGTGTACAAATCTTTCACTTCCTTGGTGAAGTTTGTTCCAAAATGTTTTCTTCTTTTTGATATTGTAAATAGAATTGCCTTCTTAAATTTTTTTGCATTGTTCATCGTGAGTATATAGAAATGCAACCAATTTTTGAGTGTCGATTATCTATCCTGTAACTCTGCTGGATGTGTTTATCAACTAACAATTTTTTTTGTAGAATCTTTAGGATTCTTGCATTTATAAGGTTTTGTCATGTATAAACAGAGATCATTGTACTTTTCCCTCTTCTAATTTGGGTGCCTTTTCTTTGTTTTGTGGTCTAGTTGTTCTGGCTTAGAACTTCCAATATTATGTGAAACAGAAGTGGTGAAAATGGACATTTTATTTTCTAGTTCCTGATTTTAGAAAAAAGGTTTCCGTCGTTCATCATTGAGTATGTTGTTACCTGTGGGCTTTACATGAATGGCCTTTATTATGTTAAGGAAGCTCCCTTCTATTCCTACTTTATTGAGTGTTTTTTTTTTAATATCATGAAAGGGTGTTTAATTTTGTCAAATATTTTTACATCAACTGAGATGATCATGAGTTTTTCCTCCCTTTATTTTATTAATGTGGTATATTACATTGATCCATTTTGATATGTTGAATCAATTCTTGCATTCCAGGGATAAATTCTACTTGGTCTTGTTGTATGGTCTTTTTAATATGCTGCTAAATGTATTTTGCAATTATGTTATTGAGAGTTTTTGCATCCATCTTAATAAGGGATCATTTCATTACATGCTGTAAGTTTTGCTGTTGTTTTTCACTTTCATTTGTCTGAAAGTGTCTTAAATTTCCCTTGTTGACCTATTTGTTGTCTAAGAATGTGTTATTTAATTTCCACATATTCATGAATTTTCCTAATTTCCTGCTGCTATTGACTCCTAATTTCATTCCATTGTAATGGAAAAAATACTCTGCATGATGTTAATCTCTTTAAATGTATTAAAACTTATTTTATGGCTTAATATATGCTCTACTCTAGATAACATTCCACATGCTCTTTAGAAAAACGTGTTTTCTACTGTTGTGTGGATTGTCCTGTATGTCTGTTAGGCCTAATTGGTTTATATTGTTCAGATCTTCTATTTCTTTATTGATCTGTCTAGTTGTTCTATCCATACTGAAAGTGAGGGATTGAAGTCTCCCAACTATCACTAGAATTATCTGGTTCACTGGTCAATTCCGTCAATATTTGCTTTACAGATTTGGGAAGGAGTCTGTGTTTTGGTGCATAAATGTTTATATTTGTTATATTATCTTGATGAACTGACCCTTTTATCAATATGTGATATTTTTTGTTTTGTTTTGTGTACCAGTTTCTGATTTAAAGTTTACTTTGTCAGGGCACCTGGGTGGCTCAGTAGATTGAGCATCCGACTTCGGCTCAGGTCATGATTTCACAGTCTGTGACTTCAAGACCTGCGTCGGGCTCTGTGCTGACAACTCAGAGCCTGGAGCTGCTTAGGATTCTGTGTCTCCCTCTCTCTCTCTCTTCCCCCTCCCCCCCCCCCGCTTGCTCTCTCTCTCTCTCTCAAAAATAAACTTTAAAAAAAAATTTTAATAACATTTACTTTGTCTGATGATAGCGTAGCCACAGCAGCTCTCTTTTGGTTACTAGTTGCACAGAATATCTTTTTAAAAATTTCTTCTAAGTTTATTTATTTTAAGAGAGAGAGAGAATGCCAGTGGGGGAGGAGCAGTAAGGGGGAGAAAGAGATAATCCCAGGCAGGCTCCATGCTGCCAGCACAGAGCCTAACGCAGAGCTCGAATGCACGAAGCCATGAGATGATGATCTGAGCCAAAACCAAGAGTCAGACACTTAACCAACTGAGTCACCCAGGCACCCCTAGAATGTCTTTTTCTATCCTTTAACTTCCAATCTATTTGTGTCTTTAGATCTATTTGGATGATGTTTTCTTTATCCACTCTGCCTTTTGATCACATAGTTTAATCCATTTACATTTAAAGTAAATATGATGAGGAAGGACATCTGCCACTTTGCATTTGTTTTCTGTATCTCTTATAGCTCTTTTGTCCCTCATTTCCTCCATTATTACCTTCTTTTGTGTTTAGTTGATTTCTTTGTACTGACACAGTTTTTAAAAAAATTTTTAAGATTTTTATTTTTTAAGTAATCTCCACACCCAACGTGGGACTCAAACTCACATCCCCGAGGTTAATAGTCATATGCTTTGCTGACTGAGCCAGCAAGGCACCCCACTAGTGACACACTGTGATTTCCTTCTCATTTCTTTCTGTGTATATTTTATAGATACTTTTCTTGTGGTTTTTCTGACATTACATTTAAATCTTCAAGTTATAACAATCTATGTTTAACTGGTATCAACTTAATTTCAACAGCATATAAAAACTTGGCTCCTGGGGCCCTGGGTGGCTCAGTCGGTTAAGCATCCAACTTCAGCTCAGGTCATGATCTCACAGTTGGTGAGTTCAAGCCCTGCGACAGGCTCTGTGCTGACAGCTCAGAACCTGGAGCCTGCTTCAGATTCTGTATCTTCCTCTCTCTATGCCCCTCCCCCATTCATGCTCTGTCTCTCTTTCTCTCTCTCAAAAATAAACATTTAAATTAATTTTTAAAAGAATTTTTAAAAAACTTAGCTCCTTTATAGCTCCTTTTCCACCTCATTCTGTTATTGATGTTGCAAATTACACCTTTATACATTGTGTGTCCAACAACATAAGTAGTTATTTTTATGCATTTGTCTCTTAAATCATGTAGAAAAGTGGAGTTATCAACCAAACTTACAATAATACTGACTTTTATATTTGCCCATGTATTTACCTTTATTGGAGTTCTTTCTTTCTTTCTACAGCTCCAAGCTGCCCTCCAGCATTCTTCCATTTGAACCTGAAAGAGTCCCTTTACTTTTCTTATAGACCGGGCCTAGTGCTAACAAACTCTCTCAGCTTCTGTTTGTCTGGGAGTGCTTTAATTTCTTCCTCATTTCTGAAGGACATTCTTGGCAGATACAGAATTTTTGGTTGACAATTTTTTTGTTTCAGCTCTTTATATATATTACCCCCTAGACTTCTGGTGTCCCAAGTTTCCGTGGAGAAATCAACAAGTGATTTTATTGAAGATTGCTCATGTGTTAAGTCATTTCTCTTGTGGCTTTCAAGATTGTCTCTTTGTCTTTGGCTTTTGACAGTTTGATTATAATGTGGCTTGCTGTAGGTCCCTTTGAGTTTATTCTACTTGGAGTTTATAGGGCTTCTTGGCTTTGTATGCTCAGATCTTTCATCAAATTTGAGCTGGTTTTGGAGATTAATTCTTCAAATAATCTTCCTGCCCTTTTGTCTCTCTCTCTCTCTCTCTCTCTCTCTCTCTCTCTCTCCCCTCATTCTTGAACTCCCATAATGTGATGTTGCTTGATCCACTGGGGATGGTGTCCTGCAGGTCCTTTAGGCCCTGTTCACTTTTCTTCATTCTTTTTTATTTCTTCTTCATACTTGGGAATTTCAATTGCCATGTCTTTAAGTTTGCTGATTCTTTTTCTCTGGCTGCTCAAATCTGTTGTTGAGCCCCTCTAGTGAGTTTTTAATGTTAGTGGTTTTACTTTTCAGCTCTGGAATTTCTGTTCACTCTTATTAATCCTTTCTCTCTGTAATGATATCCTCATTTTGTTCATGCATCATATTGTCTCTGACTTCCTTTAGTTCTTTGCCCTTTAATATTTCACAGAGTTGTTTTAAAGCCTTGTTCTAGGAAGTCTGATGACTGGCATTCCTCGGGGACAGTTTCTGTCAGTTTATTTTGTTCCATCGTGTGTGCTATATTTGACTGTTTGTCAGTATGCCTTGTGACTTTTTGTTGAAAAGTGCATGTTTGGTTATTATAATGTAACTCTGAAGCTCAGATCCTCTGTCTCCCTCAGGGTTTGCTGGGGCCTTTTGTTGCCCTGCCATGTTTGTTCTTATTGATTTTATGTCGCAACCCACAACTCCTTGCCCCGGACAGCCGTGGGTCTCTAGTCCACCTTGCTGCTTTCATGAGCTGTATCCATCGTTCTTCTCACCTGAGTTCCAAGCTACGGGAGAGAGAAGTAAATGTCTTGTTTCTGTCCTTCAAGTATCCCCCAGACAGGTTAGAATAGATACAGACAATAACTTGTGAATGAGGTCTGTTCTGCTCTCTCTGCTTCAAAGGACTGAGGTCCCAAACTGGGAACACAGACTGCTGCTGCCTTAGGACCAAGCCTTCCACTGTGCCAGGTAGGGGTGGGTAAGGCCAAGTAAAAATGCCCCAAAACTTTCCTGCCACTTTGAAGATGGTTTCTTTTCTTTTCCTTTTTTCTTTTTCCTTTCCTTTCCTTTTCTTTTCTTTCTTTTTCTTTCTTTTCTTTCTGTCTCTTTTTTTAAATTTAGTATTCACTTGATTTAAACATTTGACTTTTCCCTCCTGAATTCTGACAAAGTTAAATTGGTCAGTTTCTGATTTGTTTGTTGTTCTATGGTGGAACAAGAGCTTGGAGCTTCCGAATCCGCCATTTTACTCTAGTTTCCCTCTGGCTTTACCACTCCTTCAGGTGAAGAAGACCGACCACATTTTCTGAGTACATTCTCTGTGACATAAATACTAGGGATATTACAACAAATGAGACAGACACAGTCCCTACCTTCATATGGCTTCCCTTCTAGTGGAAGACACCAGAAAACAAGTAACTTAGTTGCCATTTCTAATGTGTGCCTTGAAAAGCGGTAATGGTGACAGGAACTACTGGAGTGCTATTTTTCTAATATCTGTCTTTCTTGCATGCCAGAGAAACCCTCCATGAACTGGGGTATTTGAGTGAGACTAAGACTAGAAAGGAGGCCCCAGTATCAAGAGTGGGGACAAAAAATGCCAAGCTGGTGGGCAGCATTGGCAAAGGCCATGGTATAGAAACATATCTGCAGCACTGAAGGGAGCCATTGAGACTCCTGGACCATGAATAAGGAGAGGAGGGCAGAAGACAAGGCAGGCAAGCTGGAGGGCAGTTGGAGGCCACTTGAAGTTCAATGAGAAACCATATGTTAAGCAGAGAGTTGACACAGTTTGCTTGAACTTCTAACATCATTTGTTGCTGAGTTGAGAACTGACTAGAGAATGGTATTATGGAAGCAGGGAGGCTAACTAGGAGGATGTTTGTAACAGTCCAAGACAGAGTATGGTGGTCTGGACTAAGGCAGTTGATAGGAGGAGGGGTGCAGAGAAGAGGGAGACACGGCTGTGTTGTGGTCGAGGGTGTGGCGGGATTTCCTGATGGATGGATTGGATGGATGAGGTTGAACTCACAGAGAGTTCTCAAGGGAGAACTTGAGGAGAGCTCCCAGTTTTCTATGAGAAAATGAATATGAATAGACAATGGCATCATTACGGTGGAGAGGGAAACCTGAGGGGAGAAAGGGTTATTTCGATGTATCTTGAAATAACTGTAAGACCTCCAAGTGGAAACGTTGAGTAGGGAGCAGAACATGAAACTGTGGCTCAGAGATGAAAAGACTGAGCTGGAATAGACATACATCAATGGAACAGAGTAGAGAGCCCAGAAATAAACCCACAATTACATAGTCCATTAATCTTTGATAAAGGAGGCCAGAATATGGAATGGGGAAAAGACAATCTCTTCAACAAATGGTGCTGGGAAAACTGGACCGCGATGCACAGAAGAATGGAACTGGACTATTTTCTTAACATCATTCACAAAAATAAACTCAAGATGGATGAAAAACCTAAATGTGAGACCCACAACCATAAACGTCCTAAAAGAGACGACAGGCAATCATTTCTCTGACATCAGCCCTGGCAACAAAAAGAAGACCGAGCGACAGATTATAAATTTGGAAGCCTTTACAAGATAGATGGTATTCCAATCCGTGCGTTTTGATGAGGTCACCTAGGGAGACCGTGTCGAGGAAAAAGAGGTAGGGACCTCAAACCTAACATGTAAAGGCCAAGCAGATGAGGTGAACGCCAGATGCTGGCTGGGCTCTGTTAGATCCCTGAGCCTGGATTCACTAAAATAAATGTTCTCTGGAATGACACAACGGGAGCTAACTGCTCGAACCGTTACTCAGTATCTGTGTTGATGCTCTGGAATCATTAAAGCCAAAGGCAGATGGAAGGTCGTCAAATGCTGCTTTAGAAAGTCGGTAAATCTGGGGCGCCTGGGGCGCTTAGCCGGTGAGCAGCCGACTCTTGACTTCTGCTCAAGCCATGATCTCATGGTTCGTGGGTTCCAGCCCCGAATTGGGCTCTGCACTGACAGTTGGGATTCTCTCTTTCCCTCTCTCTCTGCTCCTCCCCTGCTCACATGCACGCATGTGCTCTCTCTCTCTCAACTTGAAAAAAAAAGTCAGTAAATCCTTAGATGGGGCAGAGAGATCCTGAAGGCCCCT
This sequence comes from Cryptoprocta ferox, assembly GCA_028646485.1. Lineage (NCBI taxonomy): Eukaryota > Metazoa > Chordata > Mammalia > Carnivora > Eupleridae > Cryptoprocta > Cryptoprocta ferox. The sequence continues at coordinate 7,321,896 of CM053565.1, forward strand.
CCCAGATCTATGCTCCTATAATGCCAGCTCACCAGGCAGGAATTACTCAGGCTTCCTCAGTTGCTTTAGGAAATATCTGTTTGTCTCTGAGGGATGGGGGGCTGAGCGAGGGGGAGGACTTCCTTGTGTACAGCTGTCTCAGTTCCCACCTGAATTCACTTTTCATATTCATGTTTAAATTAGTGATTTTTTTTCTCTTTTGCAATGAATATATACCTTTATAATATCTACACTTAATGCTGTCAAGATTCTTCTATGGACTGGACTGTGTTTCCATTCCTAACACAGTGCCTAGCCCAAGGGGCAGCTCAAGAAAGGCCAAATGAATGAATGAAGGTTTGGAGCTAGTGAAGGATCTAGAAACTCATTTACTTTAGAATCCGGGGTCCAGAGCAAACGACAAACTGACATTATCCATACATATTAAGTAAGTTGTTACTTTAATGCAATAACCCAGCATGCTTAATTACTTCAATTACTTTGAGCAACAACAATTTGTTGGCCACTTACCAAGGGTCTAAGATTGTGGCAGGCACCAGGGTCAGGGCTAGAGAGGACCAACAAAGAAGGGGCAAGAGGTGGTCCCTGGGTGGTGGGCTGGGAAATGCACAAAAAGAACAAGACGCACAACGCGGGAGTGGTCTGTGCGCCCCGCTACGGGCAGACATAGACTGGGGAGGCCCTTGTGTGGTAGAATGGTGGGGTAATGGCCTGGTTGGCCTCTTTGTTGAAGTCAGGATGACCTTGGGCAAGTCAGTTCACGTCGTTGGAAAGCAGTATTCTCTTCCATAAAAGGGAGTGCTTTGTCTCAGTTGTGACATGAAGTCCCTCGCCTCTAACATTGTCATTTCCTCTTTGTCTTCAGGAACTATCTGGAAGGAACAGGGGTTTGTATAGGCCAGAAGTCAGAAGCTGGAGTTATAGAGGCTTAATATACATGTTTGGGGCTCAACTATTAATGGTTCTTGGGGCTCTCGTCAGATTCCATTTCAAAAACGTAACATTTAAAATCATCTCACATTTAAAATGCAGGCAAAGGGGCGCCTGGGTGGCTCAGTCGGTTGAGCGTCTGGCTTCGGCTCATGTCATGATCTCACGGTTCGTGGATTCGAGCCCTGCGTCGGGTTCTGTGCTGACAGCTAGCTCAGAGCCTGGAGCCTGTTTTTGGATTCTGTGTCTCCCTCTCTCTCCGACCCTCCCCTGCTCATGCTGTCTCTCTCTCTCTAAAAAATAAATAAAACATTAAAAAAATTTTTAATAAAAATAAAATGCAGGCCATTTCACATAAAAATCCTGTTTTCTCAGAAGATCTGACAGCACAAAAAAATGCTAGCCCAGAGGTGGTAGGTGCTGTTTTCCCATTTACTTTGTACCTCTCTCGATCGTTTCTTATCTGTCCTAACAGTCTGGTCTAACTGTTGACCGAGTTTCAGAGCAGGTATTTGGAACAGGAGTTCAAGTTTATCCTGCAAGCAAGTGATTTTCATGGAGGTATGTCCATGGTGGGGGTGGCGGGAGCCTTTCCTAGAAGGTAGATCAGAAGGTCTGTGTGTGTTTTCAATCCCAGAGGTTCTGAAGACACCCTCTTCCCACTTCCTTACCTGAAAATCAGTGGGTATCATGAGCCACTGTACGGATGAGACCACTGGGCGGGGAAGCATGCACAGTGATCACTGACGTAATGCCGAGAAGAGCTCACATCCACTGAATGCTGGCTTAGGTCTGGCACTGCTCTAAGCCGTATGGCATTACCAGCCCCATTTCACAGATGGAAACTGAGGCATCAAGACATTAGTTACCTTCTGTAGAGTCCTGGGTTGGCAGGTGACTGAGCCAGACACTTGTTCTGCAGATGAAATCAAGGTTGGGAGCTACCCCTGTGTACAAATAAAACCCACAGGGGGTGCGGGGGTCTCTGAGTGGGGAGGGGGCCCCACTGAAACTGGTGGCGGTGAACAACACTAATTCCGATGCGCAGAGCGGAGCGTGGGGGCTGTTAGTTGATGCTGTATAATGGCCAGAAAAGCAATCCCAGCAGAATATCTTTACTCCAACATGGAGTGTGTTCCTCTTAACACACTGTTAACCTCCTCCAGACGAATTCTTAAACAAACCAAGTAAAGAGGCAGCTCTGGGTTTTATAAACCAACCTCATTTTTTTTTTTTTGGTAGGTTCACGTTCGTGCGTTTGTGTCTTCCAGACAGAAATGGGGTTGAACGTCTGACAAGGGCTGCTTGCCAGTGTAAAAACTGGGTAGGATGCTGTGGAGACAAAGCCCACCATTCAGTGACATAACTCATTTCCATGGATGGCTTATGAACATTCGCTTCATTACTTGTATTCTCAGTCTTCACAAAAAGCACCGGTGTCCTGATTTCAGGCGGGTTTCCCCTGAAAGTTAAGAAATTCATAAAGGGCTAATGGAAGTCCAAAGGGGAAAAAGAAAAACAACCAAATGATTCCTTCTAGGGCCAATTTTTCCCTAATGCACTTTGCAGAGCCGGGGAGATGGGTGTAGCGTATATGGCGACAGGAAACTCACTTTGTCTATTACTTCGGCTTGTCTGGGGACTGCTGGGAATTGAAAGTGAAGAATAGGTTACAGAGGTGATTTCCAGAGGGAGAAAGAGTGGAACATGGAAAAGAAAGGTCAGAAACGGAAGGGGGGGGGGGGAACACGTCAATAGTAAAGAGAATGTGGTGTGGCATTGCCAGGGAGAAGGCGACGGGCAGCGAGGCATAATATGGAAACCTCTGGAATCAGCAGCCTTCATTCGTTTTTTTTTAAAAAGCAGTTTGGAGAATCTGGAGACGATTCACAAAAAACAGGGTACCAAACCACCTGACTGCAGAGAACATTCCAGGTGAAGATATTTCAACATTTCAGAGGGATCGCTAGTTGTATTTCAATGGGTTTGGTCTGAAAGAAATGGCCATACGACGCCAGAAAGTCTGGTTGTTGGTCAACCAAATGCTACGGCCAATAACTTTCCTGCCACTTTAAGAGGAATCACTTTGAAATATGTGATAAGTGTCTGCAGACACTTGGGATACAGGTTATGAGAACCACCAATGCCCCCAGATACCACTGCAGATTTTCTCTTTGATTAAAACAACAAGATTCCCTTTTAGCCAATAAGTAAGTAAAGTCTGGTTCAAAGGCTCGCAAACTGCCACCTGTTACTTCAAAAGCTCTTTCAATTCCCCGAGCAATTTACTGTAGGGCACTTGCACTCCTGGGTGTGGTTTCCATCCGTTTCTAGCCATGCTTTCTCTGTGTAAAGGAAGTAGCAATCTCTGAAGGCAGATTTTCAGTAGAGCCCCGTCCGTGGAGGCATTTGCCTGCCCTTACAGCTGTGATGGTGGAAATGGAGAAAAGGTCCTATCTGTATAAAATAGGTCAAGATCTTCAGAGCATTGACAGGAAATCTCAATTTTGGTTCCATTTTTAAAATTAAGGGGCGCCTGGGTGGCTCAGTCGGTTAAGCGTCCGACTTCGGCTCAGGTCATGATCTCACGGTTCGGGATTCGGGCCCCGCATCAGGCTCTGTGCTGACAGCTCAGAGCCTGGAGCCGGTCTTCAGATTCTGTGTCTCCCTCTCTCTCTGGCCCTCCCCTGCTCGTGCTGTCTCTCTCTGTCTCTCAAAAATAAATAAAAAACATAAAAATTTTTAAAAAATAAAAAATAAAATAAATAAATAAAATTAAATGTCGAATTGACTGGCAGTCCCTTGTCTGTGTTCTTGTAGATGAGTCTGTGACCCTCTAAACTGAGCCCAAGTATAAGTAAAAATATTCTAAGGCACACTGAATATTAGTGAAAGGCAAATAAAAAGAACCACCATGAGATACCAGCTCACATCCATTAGGATGGCCACTATAAAAATAAAAATAATAACAAGTGTAAGGGGCGCCTGGGTGGCTCACTCAGTTGAGCATCCGACTCTTGATTTCGGTTCAAGTCATGATCTCAGGGTCGTGAGAGTGAGCCCCACATCAGGCTCTGCGCTGGGCGCGAAGTCTTCTTGAGATCCTCTCTCTCCCTCTCTCTCTCTCTCTGCCCCCCCCCAAATAAAATAACAAGTGTTGATGAGGATGTAGAGAAAGTGGAGCCCTGGTGCACTGTTGGTAGGAATGTAAAATGATGGAGCTGCTGTGGGAAGCAGAATAATTAATAATCTGAGGAGCGGCCCCTCAAATAATTAAACATAGAATTTCCCTATGATCTAGCAATTCCGTTTCTGGATCCATCGCTAAAAGAAGTGAAAGGACATGGGGCGCCTAGGTGGCTCAGTTGGTTAAGCCTCCGACTTTGGCTCAGGTCATGATCTCACACTCGTGGGTTCGAGCCCCGCGTCGGGCTCTGTGCTGACAGCTCAGAGCCTGGAGTCTGCTTCAGATTCTGTGTCTCCCTCTCTCTCTGCCCCTCCCCATCTCATGCTCTGTCCCTCTCTGTATCAAAAATAAATAAAACATTAAAAAATAAAAAATAAAAAAGAATTGAAAGGACAGCTTCAAAGAGATATTTCTATACCCTTGCCCATAGCAGCATTATTCATAATAGCCAACAGGCAGAAGTGACTCAGTGGAACGTCCCTCACCCTGAAAAAAGAAGGAAATCCAGACACAGGCTACAACTCGGGTGGACCTTGAGGACATAAGAATGAAATAAATCAGACACAAAAAGACAAATCCTGTATGAGCCTACTTACATGAGGTCCCTAGAGTGGACAAATTCATAGGGACAGAGACGAGGATGTCACTTGCCAGGGGCTGGGGAGGGAGGATGGGAATTACTGAGTAATTAAGTATAGAGTTTCAGTTTTGCGAAATGGAAAGTTCTAGAGATTGGCTGCACAAGGTGAGAGCTTGTGAAAGATACCAGGTGGCATGCTTCACAGAGGGCCATGAGTGTAATAATCTACCACAACCATCAGAAGAAGAATGGTTATATATATATTCAATCTATAATTTACAAGTCAATAAAAGAGTAAGGGGAGGAAATGAAGAAAACACAATCCAAGAGAAGATCCGAAATGAGAAAAAATCAAAAAGCAAAAATGAAGGATGGAAAATAGAATGGAGCATGACTTCTTCCAGCACCCTAGGCTCTGGCCGGAAAGGTGGAAGACAGGATCGACCGCAGAGGATTGCCGGTGGGGTACAATGGAGGGAAAGAGGGGCCCAAGGCATTTGCAGCAGAGCCACACCTTCATAGACAATGTTACTGGGGCTCAGAAGGGCTGTGCAACTTACTCAAAGCCACACAGCCAATAAATGGGTTAGGCCCCAGATTAGGAACAGTAGTGCTTGCTCTGGCATATCCCATTCCGGGGGCCTGGCAGGAAAGACGGGGCACATTCCAAGACTGGGTAATCAAAGGACTACCTACAGAGACGCCGGAGGAGGGGGGACACATGGGAACAGCGCAGTGCCAGGGCACTAGTAAGAGCCAATCCTGGAGAGGAGAAGGGGACGGCAGTGGCAGGGCCTGGCGACAGTGTGGGGAGGACTTCCCCATGGAAGGGAAGGGACGATGGCCCAGCCAAGAAGCAGCCTTGGCAGTGAGTACTTCTCCCTCAGTCTCCCCACCATTCCCTGCCCCTCCCCTACTCCAGTTTGGCAGAGGGCAAGGGGCGATGTGGAATCCACACAACGTTGACTCCTCAGGACGCAAGTCACCGAACCAGTCTGGGCATCAAGCTGCTTTCACCTGTAGGATCAGAGCAATCAAACACCCGCCTCCTGCGCTGACCGAGCAGACCCGCCGCGTATGCAGCACCCCTGCGTGGGCCGGTGGGTCCTACCCAGGCTGGGCCTGGACGCGCTCCCTTGGGCGCAGGGGGACCCTCGGGCCACCTTACCTGGAATTTCGCGCCCCGCCTCCGCCTGGTCGGCGGCGCGCGCGCGGCTGGGCGCAGAGGGGGCGCCCTCCACCCCCGGGGTAGATGGGGATGATGCGGCCATCTAGACAGCCCCGGACACTTGGGAGGCCACGAGGTCTCCGGGGCGCGACGGCAGGGGCCGCAGAAGCCCAAATGGGGGTGGGAAGTCCCCTTCCCTGTCTGCTGGGGTGACCCGCGGGTCGCAGCAGCCCGCGAGCCCCGCCTCCCGCCACCCGGCAGCTGTCGGAGCGCCCCCTGGCGGGCGGGCATCGGAGGCGCGGCCACCGCGGGACCCCGCACGTCCAGCCGCGCGGGGAAGAGGAGGAGGGAGCTTGCAGCTTGCAGCTGCGAACCCCCGGGGAGGCTGCCTAGCTGGGGGGGGCGGGGGGCGGGGATGGGGTGGGAGCTCGAGGGAGCGGAGGAGGGCCCGGGCTCCGCTGGGAGCAGCGTTGGGGCACCGACCCGGGAGGCCGAGCTGGCAGGCGCTCGAGCAGCTGCGGGCGCCTCCCTTCCCGAGGCCAGCATCAGAGAAACTTGGGACGGAAAGTACCGCGGGGATCTTTGGACTCAAGTCCCCTTTTTACAGAGGGGGAATTTTAGGGCCAGGGAATGACCCGCCTGGGTCGCAGGGCAGGTCGTCGGCAGGACCCGGGGGAAGACGAAAAGGGACTGGCCCCCTAAGGCGGCCCTGTCCCCCTGCTGCCAGTTTAGAACAAGCCCCCCCCCCGGAGGTCCCAGGGGAGCACCCCATTAGGTAATCCCAAACCAACCAACCAAAATAAAACATGAACCTCACAGGGGTGCTCAGATTGAACCGGCTCCTTTCTAGAAATTTCCGAACGCAAGCATTGGGAAGCATCTCGCCAAAAGCAAACCTTTCTCCAGTTTTGGGTGGCGGCGCTTAGCTGCTGGCCTGGCTCGGGGGTGGGGGGACCCGGCACTGCTGAGCCGTGGTTAAGGACAGGGTTCAAACTGGGGTCACGGTCAGCTTCGCCGGCAGCTCTGTGCGGGGTGACTGGGGTTCCGCATCTGCAGGAGGGAAGGATGGGAGGGACGGCTTGGCCGAGGGCAGACCCTAGAGCGGCAGCCCAGGCGTGGGGACTTTCGGGGCGCATTCCGAGCCCGGCGGACCCACCAGCCAAGTGGACGGCAGGGCCAAGGCGCCGGGGCACAGCCCAGGCTCTGCTCTGCCGCCGCCTCACAGCCCGCCCCGGCGCTGCACTGGCCGCAGACGACCCGCCGACCTCGGGCGGCAGAAACTCCTGGGCGCCGGGAGCACCGAGAACTCCCCCATTGTTCTGGAGGGGATTGAATGCGCGCCGGGCGGACGCGGGCGGCGACTTGGCTCGGGGTGCTCAGCTCTGCGGAACGCTCCGGGCAATTTCCGATGCCCACGTTTTTTGCTTCCACTCCCTCCCCCTCTTCACTCCCGGGGAAAAAAGAAAAAAAAAAAAGTCCTAAATATATCCGGCGACTTGGATTTGTAACCCTCCACTTCTTTTCTTTTACATTCGACTTCTCTAACCCTCAGGACACAGGCCATTTTGATTAGGAGTATCAAAATCCTTTAAAAACATACACACACTTACCAACTGTAAGATTCACACCCAACCAGGCCTGAAGTTAGCCACACCAGGAGGTACACTTCGCGGAACACACAAATCGTCAACCACTACCACTCTGTCCCCTAAATCTTCAAGAGTCAACAAACTGCTGACCCCCCCCCCAATAATATGAATTTATGAAACACACACCCTTTAGAGATACTGTTTCCTGCTTATATTTCCAAAGTAAAGCGTCGGGCTAATGCTCAGAAATGCATCCTCGTGTTTTAAAAGTTCGAAAGAAATTAATGACTAATTAAAATTAGGCGAAGAAGTCACTTCTGATGAACAAATACAACATCCCAGCCACGTGGGAAAAGACAAACTGGAAAGAAATCCAGCGAACAAAAAAGAGGCAGGAAAATCCTAACTAAATTATACCCCCCCCCCCTCCCGGTCAGCCCCGGCAGTTTTGTGGGAAAACGTCTTGGGCTCCAGGTAGTTACAAAGAGGTGGCCCGGAGCACAGCTGGGGCGCGTGGGTCCCGGGGTGGCCTCTGGGTTATCTGAACACTGTCGGGTCATCACCACCTTCCTCTGGCACAGTTTCGAACCGGAGGTGCTAAAGGCAGGCTGCTGGGGTTTGTTTTTTTTTAGTGTGCTCCCGGAGTGGGGCTGCGGGGACTCGGGGCGCTTGGGGACATTTACTCAGGGAGCGAGAGTGCGCGGGGCAGGCGGCCGGAGTCTAGTGTCAGACAGCGGGCGGTGGGACTAGGACTCAGGTCAGTTGTGCAGTGCAGGCTCGCGCCGACCCTGAAATGCAGCGTGGGCGGCGGCTCCGGGTGAGTCACCCCGGGGGCGACTCTCAGCCCGGGGGCGGGGGGGGGCGCGCTGGGGTCGGAATCGGAAGGAACGTTCTGTCCCGGAAAGGCGCGAAGCCGGGCGTTGGAGGCCCGCTGGCCCCGCCGGAGCCGAGTGTGCAGGCGTTGAAAACTTTCTGAACACCACCGGGATGCACTTGAACCTCCGAGCCTCCGAACTCCAGACACCCGGGCGAGAAGGCGGCAGCGCGGGGGCCCCCCTCGCCCGCGCTTCCGCGGCGAGGGTTTACCGCTCGGCTCGGCGCCCCGAGGGTCCCTTTGCACTGGAGAGCTGGCGAGAGCGGCTTCCACTAGATTTGGACTTAAATAAAGCGCAGCTCAGCCATCGATTTGCTCCAAGTTGAGAAACACCACCTGATAATTAGTGTAACAGGTCAGCAAACCAAACCGCCTCCTACATGAAGGCGCATGGAATGCTGGCTTTAATATTTATTCAGGGAAAGGGGGAGAGAGAGAACATTTTCTTAAACCTAACGTCCCCCAACGAACTCAGATCCGGACGAAACTTTCTGCACGTGACGTTCACACTCCCTTTTTGACCACGGAGCTTCTTACCAGACTCTACCTCACGGTTAATTTTCTTCCTTCGCTCCCCCGACCCTTCCTGCCAGTTAGGGAGCAGAGAGAAGATTTTTCTTGAGGACAGTTTACACCGATCTCAGTTAACTCGCAGCCCGAAAGAGATCAACTCCTGGCAAAGAATAAGAAGGAAAAACTTTAAAAAAAAAAAAAAGTTGACAGCCTTTTACAAACTTTCCACTTAAACTTCCGACACCGGTGCCTGTCTCGCAAGGCACCCCCCCCTTCCGGGTCCCCGGCGTGGGAGGGTCGCGTCTGGGGGGCTGCAGGCATCTCTGGCCTGAGTCTCGCTCCTCCAACCCCCTTCCTCCCGCACAACGTACACACGCACATCTCGGGCCCGCCGGCGAAACATCTGGATCGGGACTCGAGTCCCGGCACAAGGGCAACTACACGCCCAGGCTAACTCCTGGGGAGCCCCTGCGCAAAGGCGAGCGGGAGCGGGAGCGCAGCACCGCAGCGCTTGGCGGGGTCGGACCTCGCCCAACCCTCAGTCAATCCAGCATCCTTCCGACCATCTGCTCCTGTCACCAGCTCCTGGCTCCGCCCCCCTGGGTCCGCCCCTTGTCCCGCAGCCAATAGCCACCTCCGACCTCTCTCCACCGCCCCAAACCCTTTCCACACCCCCACGTTCCGGGAGCCGGTTGGCTGCTGAACGCCCAGCGGAGCGCCTGTATTTGCAGGGCGCTCCGGGTTTCTGGTAGGTGGAGGGAGCCGTCAGTCCGGAAGGCTGGGCCCGCCCACCCCACCTCGGTCTCGGGCTCTCTTCCTGCGCAGTTCTTCGCAGCCTCCGCGGGGAAGTGCCGGGGCTGCTCCCAAGGCTCGGTGGGCAGGACCGCGAGAAGGCAGCCCCGGCGAGCGGCCGTGCGCACCGTCTGGAGTGGCCGGGGGAGAGCGAGCGCCGCGTCCTCTCGCCCGAGCAGGAGCAGCCCTTCGGCCAGCAGTTGTCGCCTCCCCGACTTTCGTTCCAGTTGAGGCTCCTCCCGGGCAACATGTCAAAAGCCGCCACCGCTCCAGCTGCCGCCGCCACCTGGGGAAGAGCGGCGGCGGCGGCCGCGGCCGCGGCCACGGGCGCGCGGGAGCAATAAACCGACCCGGCCGGGCGTCAAGCGGGCCAGGGAACCCCCTCCGCGCTCACAGCTCCGGCGGGCCCCTCGCCATGTGCTGAGCCATGTCCCTCGCCGCGCCCCCGGGCTGCGCATGGGGCAGCGCCTGAGCGGCGGCCGATCCTGCCTCGATGTCCCCGGCCGGCTCCTGCCGCAGCCGCCGCCGTCCCCGCCACCGGTGAGGAGGAAGCTCGCGCTGCTCTTCGCCATGCTCTGCATCTGGCTCTACATGTTCCTGTACTCGTGCGCCGGCTCGTGCGCCGCCGCGCCCGGGCTGCTGCTGCTGGGCTCGGGGTCCCGCGCCGCCCACGCCCCGCCGGCCCCGGCTCCGGGTCCCGACGCGACTACCCCCAGGCTGCCGTTCCAGGCGGTGCCGGCCACCCCGCTGGCTGCGGGCAGGGAGCCGGCCGAGGGCGCCGCGAGCCAAGAGGAGCAGAGTCCCGAGGCGCCGGACTCCCCCAGCCCCATCTCCAGCTTCTTCAGTGGGTCCGGGAGCAAGCAGCTGCCGCAGGCCATCATCATCGGCGTGAAGAAGGGCGGCACGCGGGCGCTGCTCGAGTTCCTGCGCGTGCACCCCGACGTGCGCGCCGTGGGCGCCGAGCCCCACTTCTTCGACCGCAGCTACGACAAGGGCCTCGCCTGGTACCGGTGAGTTTCCCCAGCAGGGCCGAGGGCAGGGGCGGCAGCCGCGATCGGGACCCGCAGAGGACGGAGACGTGGCGTGCGCCGGGGGAGTGACAGGGGTACAGCCTCCGACCACCGGGGGCCGGGAGGGGCAGACGGAGGAAAAACCGGCGGCGCCCGGAATCCCGCCCCAACGTGGTACGGAGTGCGCGGGGGCTCCGCTCTCGCCACAACCCACAGAAATTTCTCGAGGAGGTCTGGCGGCCCACGGCGCCCCTAGATTCAGTCAAAGAGAGGGGGTGGTCAGCGACGGGGCCCTCCTAACGGTGGCCGTTTCCCAAAGCAACCAATCCCGCGTCGCTCGTTTTCTATTTTTCCTCCCGGAGCGCCGGGACGGTCTGCGCCCAGCCGGTCACAGTCTCCACCCAAGACCAACTTACAGAGCAGCTTCTGCTCCCCAGATGGGGATGGGGGTGGGAGACACAGACGGCGTCTGTAAACTTTTTTTTGTTACTGTCGTCCTCCTTGCTGGCAGCCGAAGACGGCCAGACCCGCTTGGCTGGCGGGCAGCTTGGGCTCGGGAGGGTGAGCTGGGCGGGTGGCCCGGCGCCCCCGCCGCGCAGCCGGGGCCGCGGGCGGCGCGGCGCGGAGCGTGGAGCGGTGCTGGTCCCTGTCGGGCAAAGGCGCGCACTGCAGCGGGCGGGAGCGGCGCGCGGCTTTGAAGGCTCGGGGGCGCCTCCGGCGCTGCTCGCTCGTTTCCGCCTCCCGGGCCTGGATGCTGGGAGAGCGCGGGCAGGGACGCGTGTCTCCGCGGGCCCTGCACAACGTCGGGGCGCAAAGGATGTTAGGGGTTCATTGATTGAGCAATGTGCTTTTCCCGAAGGTCGGGCCTTCAGGAAATTTCGCTCTTCGGGTCGGGTTGTCAGGGGGCAGCGGCCCTTGGGGTCACAATCACGACCTCTGCCCCAGCTTTCCAAAGCGATTGGTCTTTGGAGTGAGCTTTTGGGTTGACGGGGCTTCCGGTGAGGCGCGGGGCGGGCAGGGGGTCCGGACTCTGGCCTTTGGAAAAGTTGGTCGCCAACCAGGGGCTCGGCCAACGGCCCCCACCCCTTTCCCTCTGGTCCTGAACCCCAACCCTCGCAAGTGTGACTCTGGAGTCCCCGGCAGGCACCCCTCCAGGCCCAAGATGCTCAGGACTGCGGGGAAACAAAAGGGGAAAGTCGAACCGAACCCGCGTTCCCTGCTCCCATCCCCCCCCCCCCCATTGGCCCCAGGAGAGATAAAAGGGGGCTGACCCGGCGGATTAAAATCGCTCTCTTCCCAGCCTCGCCCTCCCCCTCCCCTTTGTCCTTAATGTTTTTATTATTGCCAGGAGTTGCCCGAGTCTCGAGGTTTAGCCAGCCGTGACAGTCACGCTTCCCACCGTTGCCGGGCTCTGGTGGCCGACGTCTGGATTCGCGTCCAGGCTCTGGCAGCTCGCTGGTGGCGCCGAGCCTCAGTGCTCCCATCCGTGCAGTGGGTGGGGATCCTGTGGTTACCCCCCGGGCGGGGAGCAGCGCCCTGGTGCGCTCGGGTGCCCGGCTGGCACGTGGGGGCCTCTCCGATTGTTAGTGCCGTCGGGTGCCTTGTTCCTGCTTCTGCCACCACCTGCCCTCCTCCTCCTCCTCCTCCTCCTCCTCCTTCTCCTCCAGGGATGAGAAATCCGGGGGCTGAGAGGGCAGGCCATCGCGAGCGCCTTTCCAGGGGGAACCCGCCAGAGGCCGGAGGCAGCCCGGGATTTTCTCCGATGCGAAAGCTAGGGGCCGGGTCGGGAGGAACTGTCTGGAAAGTCGCCGAATCGGTGAAGTCAGGCGGTTTTAGAAGCACCTGGGGCAGGCGATGGAAATCCCCACCGGAAGATTCGCGCCGTGTCTCAGGCGGCCCGCGCTCCACCTGCCGCGTTCCTTTTGATGGACCCCGAACCGCGGAATACGGAGCGCAGTCGCGCTGGAAACCGTCGCCGCGCGCCTGCAGCGGGGAGCGCGACAGCCGGGGGGGCCTCGGCGGGACCCGCGCCCGGGGGGCCGCGCTGCGAGCGGCTGCGCGGGGCGACCGGACTTGGGGGCGGGGGGGGGGAGGACTTCGTCGTCTTCCCTAGCCGTCTCCCTGAACCGAGGGGCGGACTGACGGGGGACCCGGAGGCCCTGGGCCCGCCGCGGCCACCCCGCGGACCCGGCGGCGGGAGGAGCAAACTGCAGACCCCGCGGCTCGCCCCACGCGCCGCGACCCGGGGCTGCGCCAGCAGCGCCCGGCGGGGCCGCGGGCTTAGTCTTTAGGACCAAAAAAAAAAAAAAGAAAGAAAGAAAGAAAAGAGAAAAAAAACGAAAAATCCAGGTCTTTTAAGTGCCATCTGCTTAATTTTTTAATTGATGAAGGATATTCTGGACGTCTGGGCAAATGGTGTGGACTTAATTATTTTGAAGGCAGCCGTTTTAACTTTAAACAGACCACACCGGGAGGAAAGGCCTGGCCCACAACGTTTTTCCCAAAATCCGGTGCCCTGCCTGGAGTTTGTTCTCTGGGCTCAGCCCAGCCTAGCTGCTCGCCAGAGGTGTGCCCCATTGTATCTCCCGCTGTGTCCGGTCGGTCAGGCCGCAGACTGCAGAAGAGTGTAAATAATAATTAACCGGAGAGTTGCAGTTCGGATGGGTGGTTAAAATATGTTCTCAAAGGCAGAAAAGAGGAGAGAGGGGAAGACATTTTGAAGGCATTTAGACATTTTGAAGGCATTAAGAAAAGAGGGGCACGCATGGTTGAATGGTCAGCGTGGCAGTCAGCGTGTAGGGGAAGGAGGTCTTGGCTGTGTCTGAGCAAGGCGTTAATGGGTTTAATCGGTTGATAACACACCGCTGCTAGTGGCCTCACCAGCAGCCCGGAGCCTTGGGCAGATTTGCGTGAAGTCTTAGGATTTGATCGTAGGTCTTTTCCACTTGGCAGAATGAGACAGGAGCAGCCTGAGCTGCAGGGCTCACGGTGGGAAGGAGCCTACCAGGGTGGCTACAGGGAGCTGACCTTGCCACCCCCCGGAAATCAGGAATTTCCCCCCGCTTTACCTGCAGGGGGGAGAAAAAGGTTAGTAGGTGCGGTTCATCTGCTCCGGACCTTGAGTTTGTTTTGGGATGAAGACTTTTGTGGGTTTACTTTTCCAGGCCATTATTCAACTCGCTCGCTCTCTCTCTTTCTCTCTCTCTCTCTGGGCTCAGGCCTCCAAAACCTAACAGGTGCTTAGAGGACCCCATGCATTGGTTAATCAAGACTCGGGGTGAAATCGGCCTTTACCTTCTGTTCCACATTTGCAAAGGTGTTGGAGAAATATGGGGCCACCTTACATACCCCGAGGTGGAGAAATCCCCCACCCCCTACATTTAGGCTCTGAATATTGATTTCAACTTTGAATTTAAAATTAAATATGGACATTCTGTAATAAGTTTTTCTTTTAGATTTGGCTTAAGCTTGGTAGATTTTCAAGAATTTCAATGACCCCAGTTTGGGAATTAAGTTAGCTAAATATTGTGTGATTCTTATTTTATTTATTTATTTATTTATTTACTGAGAGAGAGAGAAATATGCCTTAGATATTATAGCGGCAGAACTCCTTCCCTGCCTTGACTCTTCCTTCCATTTTTGGTTGTACAAAAATTAGCTGACACTTTAATGCTGTGGCCACGTTAAAAAACAAAAAAAGTATAGTGTGTGGGTGGTTTAATAATGTTGATAGCTAACACTTACCCAATGTTTTCCCTGTGTGCCAGGCACAGTTTCAAGTTTTACAGGATTAGCAAATTTAATCCTCATTACAGTCCTGTGAAGTAGGTACTTTTATAGGCCAAGAAACACAGGCACAGAGAGGTTAAGCAACTGGCCCAAGGTCTCACAGCCAGGAAGTGACAAAGCTAGTATAGCAACCTACGCAGTTCTGATCCAGGGGTCACTCTGGGCTGTGCCCCCCTTGGCCCCGGCTTAAGTGACCGGAACACGAGGTTGGTCAGACATGATGAGTTCAGAACTGGGTTAGCTTTGGAAGAGTTTGAGTTTTCTGTTGTACTTCCTGTGACCTCAGGGTAGACTGCTCACTTTTGTGAATCAATGTAAAAGAGTATCAGCCCCAGAATTAGGCCAGTTTCTACCTCCCAAGTTGGCTCATAAACTAGAGTAAGGATAATTCCATCACTGTAGAAGTTTCATTTCTATGCCTGCACAGGACAGAGCCAGAGGAGTCATTAAAATTACAAAAATATCCTCAAATATACAGGCTGCGAAAACATAGTGGGTGTCCCTACAGAGAGTAGATTTATTCTCCTCCATTTGCTCTTTTTTAAGGCTGGGGGGGGGTGCGGGGTGGAGGGGAGGACATAGAGTTAAATAAGATGTTCCAGAACTTTTGGGGGGGGGGTGAATTTATTCATATGAAAAACAAAAAAACAGTGCCCCAAATCAAAACTGGAAACTTGGACTTCTGTAACCAGAAGACGGTTATAATTAACACTTGGGAGCAGATTTCTTGAGAATTCGATTCTAAAACCCAGTAGCTTCAGAAATCTCTGTCTTGAAAGCCAGTAGCTGAGAACAACAACTTTTCCTACATTTCAGTTTAACAAACGCTGAGAAAACTAATGTCTCCCATTTTCCTAGACTAGCTCTGAAAACATGGCAAGGACGGCTTCTGTCTTTGCTGAGGGAAATTTAAGATACGATCTGATTGGAGATAATCCTTTTTGAAGTAATTGCACTTTCTCAGTCCTGGAGTTTAAACCAAATATGCAAACTCACTTCAAGCTGCTGGGTGAAGATCAAAAATCTACATTTATATGCAACAATTTGAAATACAAACCATCCTGTTACAAAGCTGTCAAGATTTATTAGCAAGACAGTGTAGCATGTGTTGAACTCTGTTTTTAATTAGGCACCTAAATTAGACCATAAAATGGTTGATTAATCTTTTACAAGTTGAGGGGAAAATATAACATAAATTAACCTAATCATAAGTGTTTTCCCAGATGCTCTGAGTTAATAAAATAGTCAATATTTAATAGCAACCTATTTGTTTTAGATAAATAAAATGCTGAAATGTTATGAATTAAAATCACACTTATCTTTCAAGTGATAGGGCATTATTGACCAGGTCTTTAGAAAATTAGCCTGTGCCTTAAAAAATACTTACCGAAACAAGATGCTATAATTAGGAACCAAGTGCAGAGCAAACTAGATTTTGCCTTTTTAATGGAGCCATGAGTATTAAAAACGTATCGTTTAATAGAGACTAATATTTATAAAGACCTTTACCCAGCTAAAGTTGTGTTGTTGGAGATTTTTTAAGTGATCTGTCACAGCTGGTTTTCTAGTTTTGGTGTATTATTTTTGTTTGAAGCAAAACTTGTCGAGATTAAAAAAAAAAAAAATCAATAGGTCACAGAACCTCATTCCAAATGCGTATGCTGGTTTTACCTTTCTGTTTAAAACATGTTGTAGCATATAAGGTTTTCTGGACCTTTTTTAATCACTAAAATTACTTAGAATTAAAAGTGCTCCAGGAATTAAAAAAAAAAAAAAAGGGAAAACAAACCCACCAAGTCCGCTGGTTTTCTGAATCAGGGAAGTGGCATTTATTTAGAACTTCAGAGCTGAAATACATGACTAGGATTGCTTGCAGACTGTTTTCTGTGTCAGTAGGTTTTCAATACTTGATGTCCTCACTCTATGAACATGGAAATTCAGTTGATTGACAGAAACACAAAATGTCTACTCGAAAGGCAGAGCATAATGAGCATTTCTTTTGCTGTGAATAGAGTTAGTTTCCAAATAGGGAGCTACCTCTCTCATTTAACAGTGGGTGATTTCAGACAGTAAGGGAAATTTCAGTGCCAGGCTGCTGGGACAGTCCGGAATCCCAGCAAAATGAATTCCCGAAGTATGTGGCATATTTTCAAGGGTAATGAATACAATATGGTACCTATCTCAAAAGAAAACACTTACCATGACCGAGAAGAAATGAGATACTGGTATCTTTGAAAGCTACTTGTATGTAGAGCATGAAGCTTTCTCTAATATTTAAAACATTACCTTGTTAGAAATCTCCGATTGCTCTCAAACTATATCAAAATAAAACTAACACCCAATAAAACTGATGTTCGTGTATATCGAGATATATATATATATATATTTATTTATTTTTTCTGAGTTTAGATTTGGGGAAAAGTTGAGGAGAGAGGAGCAATTAATTACCACTTGGAATAACATGATGATAAGTAATTTTCATTGCAGCCAAGAGGCTATGTGTGAAAATACTGTTCGTGCTAATAAAACCCATTCATTTTCTTTGCAGATAGAGACGAGTTCTTCATTTCCTCTATATCTAGATCGTAAATTCTTTAAACACACACTTTTGTGACTTGAAACATTAAAAATAGCTTAAGGTCCTGGGTCATTCAAAAAATGTTTCCTCCTTGCAGTCGTGGGTGAAACAGGTTTAAATAGCAAAGCTGTTACTGAACAGAGTTTGTTGGGCTCCCGGGGAGGGTTGCTTTTAAGAAACTAGAACGGTGGCCGGTTAGACAGGCACCACCAGAGGCGAACTGGTATTTTCTACGTGCATTATAATACAAGTATGTATGTTCATACATCTATTCACTGGGACTTTAATTTGATAACGTTTGTTACGGAGCAGATAAGCCCTTGGGATAAAATATGTTTCTCCTAAATAACAGCAAATGTGTGAAAAGACTCTGGTTTAACATCAGGTTGGGTTGTTCTTTAAGTCCACGCTGGACTCGGTCTTGCCAAGGGATCGGTACTTTTAAAACACTTTGGACAAGGGTGTGAATGATTGCATGTGCGTTCTTGGAGCCGCTTGGGAACATCGGATTGAGACCCCCTGCCCTCCCCCCCCCCCCATCTCTGTCCCACGCAGTGCACAGGGTTACGCTTGCCCAGAAACCCATACACGGCTGGAAGATTGTTCTGGGCAACGTGACGCTTGGGGCAACAAATGGGAGAGTGAAAGAAATACACATATATGGGGAAGAGAAGTGAGAAGCAGCGGACTTCTCACGCACCCCCTCGACTGAAGGGTGGAGGGGCAGGAGGGAAGGTCTGGTGACAGAAGCGTCCAACATGGCCCCACAAAGGCCCCGGGCGCGACCACGTGTCTGTCCCCATCGGGGAGCTAGATGAGCGCTCGCCTGGACCTGGCGTCCTGGAAGGTGGCGCAGAAAATGGCTCCGCGGCCGGGATCCGTCAGCGCGGTCCCTGTGTCGCGTGGGATCACTACATCTGGTCCAGGACCGCTGAGCCCCGGAGACAGATGGCGGAGCTTCCCTTGTCGGGGGCGTGGCCGGCGGCCCGGGCGGGGGCGGCGCCTCCGCCCCGCGGGTCGCCCGTGCAGCCACGTGACCAGCCCGAGCGCTGCGGGGCAGCCTCACCTGTTGGGTCGAGCCGGGCGGCGGCGGGGAGGGTGGTGGCGAGCCGCGAGCGCGCGCTGATTGGTCCGAGCGGTTTCCAGGTGGCCAATGGCGTTCCGCCTGCGCGACAGCCCCGCCCAGAGTGGGCGGGCGGAGCCGGGGCGGGCGGGATTTCCCCGCTGCCAGGCATCCCCGGGGTGGAGCAAAGCGGGTCCTGAACCTTGGTCGCCCTCCCAGCCCTGCGCTTAGGCGGGTCCGTTTGCTCGCTTCCTTTCTCTCCCTGTGTCTGTTCAGAACCCTCTGGCTCAGTTTCCCCTGCCTCTGGAGGGAAGGTGTGTGTTCTCGGAGTGTATGCCTCGGTCGGGTAGAGCTGGGGGTGCAGATCGGCCAGGCCCTCCCTGGATCACTGGCTGTTGGGGCGCGGCCCGGAATGAGTGAGTTCTTGAGTTGGGCCAGGAAACTGCCTTTTTGAGGGGAAGAGGATGAGATGGCTCGGAAGGAAGTGAATCAGCGGAGTCCGTTTTCAAGCAGCACGTGTTTACTCTTTCTCTCCGGCCCGCCCCCACCCCCCATCCTTTTCTCTCTGGGGGGAGGAATGTGTAATCCCGGGTTCACCCGCTTCTGCAAATGGGTGCCTGGAATGCGAGTCCGCAGGGTCCAGTGGGCACCCCAAACTAGCCGTATTTCCGTAAGTGGGGCTCCTTAAAGGACAGGATGAAGAGGAAAAGGGGAAAAGGCCCCGGGTGGGAAGGAGGGGAGGGGAGGCAAAGGAAAAGGCAAATAACTCTCTGGCCCCCTTCTGATTCCCCAATCTCTGCTGGATAGAGACCAGGTGGCTGGGCATGCCCCCTCCCCCCGGCCGTGCCCTGAATCCAGTCCAGCAGCTGCCCCCTGCCCACAGGGGGTTGGAATGGCTCGGCTAGTGCAACCCCGGAGCGCCCTTCTGCCCCCCCCCCCCGCCCCGGCCTGCAGGTGGGTACTCACAAGATTACCCTTCTCTAGTGCAGCAAGGTAGAATGACAACCTTAAAAAGCCTCCTAGAAAGATGGGATTTACACCGTGCCTTGGGATCACCGTGGTGCATTTCGAGGAGACCCTGTTTTGGGGGGAGGACTTTTTGCAGACATGCAGGAGACGACCTGTACTAAAAGAACAGAACGCTGACCTAGGACAATGCTCTTTGCTGCAGGAGATGTTGAACAAATGCAGGATTTGGACCTCAGGTCCATTAAAGTGGTCTCCCCAGGGGAGAGGACACACTAGGCAGACAATTAGAGAACAGTCTTTCACCCCCAGATCACTCCCAGTTCCTTCCCTGAGCTGAAAGTCCTCTCTCCCTCCCCCGCTGCTTGTTTCTAGGGCTGGAAACTAGTCCTGGCTCAGCCCAGCCATTCCTCTTGATGTGCTGTTCCTGGGGTCCCTCGTGCCCTCCAGGCTGATTGTTCCAGAAGTCTCCAGACACTTAGCATATGCTAGTGCTGCCAGTTAACACAGATACACAAAGAAGTAAACATCCTGTTCCCAGCCCAGAGCTTTTTACAGAAGCCCCAAGTGGGTGAGTGGGTGTGGGGGGGAGGGGTGGGCACAGAGAATAGGGTAGGAGAGCTGATCTCTACTTTGTCACGGACTTGAAACACTCAAATGGAAGAAGTCAAAGGTGACCATTTTGAGTCTTTTTCTGCATTCCGTGAATAATGCATTCTCCTAAATCATGCTGACCTATTTTTTCCACTCATTTAACAAGGATTTATTGAGCGTTTACTTAAAAAGAAATGTTTATTTTTGAGAGAGCACAAGCAGGGGACAGGCAGAGAGAGGGGGACCGAGGATCCGAAGCGCACTCCGTGCTGTCTGCAGCAAACCCAACGTGGGGCTCGAACTCACGAACCGTGAGATCATGACCTGAACCGAAGCTGGACAGACTCTCAACCAACTGAGCCACCCAGGTGCCCCTAGCACTTGCTTTTTAAAAAACATAGAGACTTTATCTTTCAAAGCATTTTTAGGATCACAGCAAAATGGAGTGAAAAGTCAAAAGAGTTCCCAGGTACGCCCTGTCCTCACAAATGCACAGCCTTCCCCACTGTCCCCACGCATCACCAGAGTGGTACTTTGTTACCATTGATGACACATCATTATCATCCAAAGTCCTTAGCTTACATTGGGACTTAAAGAGTTTACAACATTGCTCGTGATGTTGCTAAGTTACAGCTTTTGACAAATGTATAATGACAGGCACCCATCGTTTTAATATCCTCCAGAATTAAGAATACTACTACTGCCCTGAAAATGCCGTTTGAACACTCGCTTTTGTCAAGTGCTATTCTAGGCAGCCGTGGAATTACAAAGGACGTGAACTTGTCCTTGAGGGGCCTGTTTGAACCGGTGAACTAAAAAAAATCTGCAGGCTCCAAGATGCCGCAAAGCAACGTAAGCTCTGGTTAAAAAAATCGTGAGTCCTGCCGAATCACCGGTAATTCCGAAAACCATTTTGAGGAGAACAGGAAGCATCTGATGAAATTGTGAAATCAAACTGTGATCGTGTATAGTTTACTTTCCAGGAGCTTCCCAGAGACAGCTAAGGAGATAGGAAGGAGAGGGAATGTCCATTACTACGTGATACGATAGGAAAAAAAAAATGGCTCGCCTTAGTGAACCTAGTGCCGTGTGCAGGGCGTGATGGTTCTGTGTGATTTCCCCCACGTTGTGGAGAAGGAAAGGGAAGCTCTCGCAGACTGCCCAGTGTCCTACAGTTGGATCTGCAGGTGGCTCAGCCTCTTGAACCGAAAGTGCTCCCAGATGGCCCTTGGAACGCCCCATCTTGGAGCTCCCGCGCATGGCTGAAATTCGACATGGCGTTCTGATGGACCGGGTCAAGCTTGCTTCTTTCCCCCCCAAAGACACACAGACTTTTTCTCATTAAAATATCCCCAGGGTTATATTTCCCCCCTCTTTTTCCGTCCCCTACTTTTCCTTCTGCCTCAGCTCTGTTGGAATGACATGGGCGTTGATAGATGGCAGTTTTTCATGCATGTCACCCATGCGCCCATCACTTTCACATCATCCCCGTAGCCCGTACTTTAGCGGTAAGACCTGTGTATTTGATGCTCCTTTTCTGACCGCAACCTCCCTCCATTTCTTCACTCACCAACCTGTTCTCTTTCACCTGTTCCTTGAGGCTGCCGGCCACCACCACACCGCCCCAGTTCTTGGTTCTCAGGATCACACTGAAGCTCTCTCACTCCCTCCCTGTGCCCTGTTGGTTCCCTTCTGCGTTTTCTGACACCCTAACCACCTTTGTCCCTACCAGTGGAGACATCTTGCTTTGTACTGTCCCCGGACACTCTGCAGGAGGAGGTCTTAACCGTACAACAGACCTTGGCCCATGCCGAGTCTATGCCCTTGTCCAAGAACTTGGCTCTTATTCTGCAGCTTGCTGGCCGTTCAGCTCGCTACGGCATCCCATGCTGTGCACTCGGGAACTTCTGGGTGACATCGTCTTTCTTCAAGCACCTGTCCAGAGAACTCCTACACAGGCGGAAACTCCAGAGAGATCATGGTCTCTGTTACAACACGACGCACTTAAATCTTCTCCACGTGGATTTATTTTCTACTTATTTTCTACTTTTCCAAGACTTCCCTTCATCGTTCTAAGAAGTGTTGCATTCTTTCTTTTCTGTGCTCTTTGAAGAAATTCCAAGATGTCACATTATTTAATCTAGAAGTCCGGCCTTTTTTAAGTCAAATTCTTATTTCATGTACCTGTAAGAAAGTGTGCAAAGCTGAAGTGTGCAGCCTGATGAATGTTCACAAAGTCAAATCCCGAGGTAATGAGGGTTTAAGAACCCCCAAAGCCACCCCTGTGCCCCCTTCCGGTCACCGTCCCTGTCCCAAGGACAGACCGACTGTCCGTCCTCCTGCCTTTCACCATCACACATTAGTTTTGCCTGTTGTTGAACTTAATATATGTGAAATCCTGGAGCGAATTCTTGCAACGTTTTAAAAACATGTAAATTCATTGCTGACACTGACAGACGCCGAGGTTTCACAAGCAAATCCGGGTTTTCTGCTGCTTTTACAAAGGGAGTGACAGTCCTCATGGCAACAGCTGGCTGGAGCTGGAAGGCGGCTGCAGCTGTGAATGGGGACATGCTCTTCCCGTTTGACACAGTCCCCACCGCTCCTTATTGTCTCCCACTGGGCCGGCTTCACTCCTCTGTTACCTGCCTGGTTCTGGGTCAGATCATTTGAAATCAGAATCCTCGTCATCGTCAAATTTGTTCGAATGACCCACTTCTTCTGTTTAAAAGACGAGTTTGGTTCTGTAACCGGCTCTTCCATGGGCCCCCCCCCCCATTTGGGGTCAGCCTTTGTCTACAGACTTTGTGACCTTCAGGAAGTCACTCTGTCTTTGGTGTCAACATCCCCATCTGTACAATGGGGGTGAGCCCATCCGTGTTTCCAAACTCTGGTGCAGGACCATATATTTTCCCAGTCCGCTGTGGACTGATGTGTGGTCCTACTTCGCGTGACTATTACCCAGCTTGTGCTGTATGCAACACCCATGCTGGTCCGTACCCATCAGTGGGTTCATTGATCGGGACCTTTGGTGTTGTGGAAATGTCAAGTCACTTGTGATAGTTTTATTTTCTTTTTAAATGTTTATTTTTGGGTGGGGGGGCGGAGAGGCAGAGAGAGAGGGAGACACAGAATCCGAAGCAGGCTCCAGGCTCTGTGCTGTCAGCACGGAGCCCGACTCGGGGCTTGAACCCACCAACAGCGAGATCATGACCTGAGTTGAAGTCGGTCGCTCAACTGACTGGCCCACCCAGGCGCCCGACTTAATGATAACTTTAAATGCTTACTGTCCAGTTTTGCATTTATCTTCTTGGGGACAGTTGGCAGGTGGCCTGCGGGCCACACTTTGAGAAGTACTGTGTCCAGTTCCTTCTTCGAACAGAAAGTTCTGGAAAGATGAATAGGCAACGTGTTGAAGAAATGGTTCTGTGTTAACGCATTAAAGGCCCTGGGAAGTACTACGGGCCAAAACAAAAACAAAAGCAAAAAAAAAAAAAAACCAAGAAAACAAAAACAAAAAAACCCAGGACAAACAAAAATCTGTTTACTTTCCTTGCAGCTGGCATTTCCCCCTCTGCGCACAGGATTCTCTTTTCATTCAGTCTCACCTGCGAGCCCATGAAGCCGACCCCATCCTGGTGCCACTTTGGGGGACGTTAGCAGACCAGGCCTCCAGGGTTTGTTACATTTTGAAGAGTTTGACCCCGGACCCTGTGCTCTCTCTGTCCACCTTTAGCCACTTGGCAGCGGTGGCCCTTCTGATTTGAAGTTAGGCTCCATGCTTCTCCCACTTGTGAAGTTCTCGAAAACCCCCTGTGTCTGGGGGGCACCTGGGTGGCTCAGTCGGTTGAGCGTCGGCTCAGGCCATGATTTCGAGGTTCGGGAGTTCGAGCCCCACGTCTTTGCCACTTCGGATCCTGTCTCCTCTCTGCCCCTTCCCTACTTGCATCCTCTCCCTCTCTCTCTCAAATAAATAAAACATTAAAAAAAAAACACCAAACCTGATGTGCCGCCATCCCCTTAACCCCTCCTCCCCAGGGGTGATTGTGCAGAAAAAGTCAAGAAAGAGAAGAGAGCGGGGAATCTCAGTAAAATCAGGGGAGCCTGGGCGGAAAGTCGCTGAGGCTGAGGCCTGGGGAAGCCGGCTCGCTCATGAGGATTTCAAGTCGGGTCTTGCTACAGGCTTCTGTAGAAGGCTTCGCCTGGCTGGTGTGCCCTGAGCAGGCTAATTGCTGGTTGAGCATTCCTTCAAGAAGCTTCTGTCTGCTTTCAAAGGTAAGCACGCCTTCTCTGCGGTGTTTGATGGTGCCGCCGGGGAAGGGGCGAAGCGTGTCGTCCTGTATCAGAGCCTCCAGAATGACTGCTCTCCCCCGGACAGAATGCTGAGGTCTCTAGGAAATCCCATGCACTTGCTGCCTATAAGCGCGGGCAGCCTTGAGCTTCGGACGGAGCCGATCACTTTAAAAAAAAATTTTTTTTTAAAAACCCTTGAATTTTCCCTTTTGTTGTCTGGGGCCAAGGGGGAACACTTGAAAGTGTTCTTATTACGCACAGCACCGGAAAACGAAGGAAACTTTTCAGATTAGGTGTCCCTGGGAAAGGAGGCGCGTGAAACCTTTTACGGAGAGCGAGAGGGGGATTCGTTTACCTGTTTGTACAGAACTTAAGTTACAGGGGTATCTGGGTTTCCCCCCAAAGCACTCTAAACTTGCTAGAATGACCTTATCTTCTGATACGCTTCCCATCGACTCCTTGTATTTGGTGAAACTCTAACACCTGTTTGCATCGCCCCCCTCACCTCTGCCCTGGGCTCTCGCTTATAGGGGAGAGGTCTCTCATGGGCTTTTCACATGGTCTGGACACCAGAGTGGGGTCCCCCACTGCATGTACTTGGCTAGTTTTTCATTCTTATCTCCCTTCCCTTCCTATAAAGTTACGTATCTTTTTAGCGAGATATTTAATACCCATCTTCTCTTTCTGTGGGGCCTTCTGAAAATCAGGCAATAAGGCAGCCTTCTCGCCAAGCCATGGCCAGGGCATCTAGATGGTACTACTGATGGAATATGGTGTCTACCATTCATTTGTTCACGATCTGATTTTATGCACCAGACAGATTTTGAACACTGAGAATGGGTCAAGCAGTTCAAAAGCATTTGGGAAAATAAGGTATTAAGCCACGTCGTCAGAAGCCTTAAGGTGCTCACACGACCTTGGTCAAAAGGCCAGGGTGAAACAAGAGAACAAAGGGAGACATTTCTGTGGGAGCAGAGCGAAAGGGTGCCCAAGAGAGGCCACCATTGCCCTGGGCTTTGAAGCATGGATAGGAGTTTGCTGGCCAGTTGTCCCAGAAAGCAGATAAAAGCATTCAGGGTGGAACAGCACTGCGGGAAAAGACCCAGAAAGAGGTGTCCCCGAGCACGGCAGGGGGGGTGGGGGGGTGGAGCAGAGGAAGTGTCAGGATTGGGAGAGGAAAACCTGGAGAGAAAAGCGGCTCAGAAGTTGAATGTTCTGTTGGGAGTGAAGCCTTTATCTTACTGCCCGGAAGGATTGGGGGGGGGGGGGTGCAGCTGAGCCTCCCCTACTAAAGAAATTTTCAGAGGTTACATGAGCTTTGCATTTGAATTCTTTACATGTGTTTTTGAGGAAAATGAAATAATTCTGTGTTTCAAGGAGGAAAAAGCAAGAAAATGAAAATGTATATATAGGTGGTTTGCTAATATGAACACCAGCCAGCCTTGCTGGGTTATTTGCACGTGGCTCTTGGAAATCTTCGAACAAGCGTCTGCTCCCCGTGGTACTCAGGAGAAGGAATGGGGCTCTCTTCCTCACTTACAACAGACCCCACCTCTCCCTCTTGCCTCCCTGGGTCATTTGGATGACTGTCCCCAAAGGCCTTTGCTTGTGGTTTGAAGTGTTGGAGGAGCCCTGTCCTTGTCCGTGTGAGCGTGTAAAAGGGACTGCAGTTACCCATCCCGTGTGGCTTGGGGCTCTGTTTCCCTGGAGGGCGGGGAGGGGGGCTCAGGAGAGCGTAGCCAGGGGGCTCCTGATTGGGGGTCTGCCCAGGTGAGCAGGGCGGGCCCCCCTTGCACCGGGCCTTTCTCCTCTGGTTCAGTCATTCACTCCCAGTTACTCTCAGCCTTGTCCCAGCTGGAAACAGAAATACAGAGTATGGCTCGCGGCTTTCTGTGTGTTCTATAAAAAGAGCACTTACCAGGGAGCACATGTGCCGGCTTCCTCAGGACTTAAGCGTTTGTGCATTTTAAGGTCTTTGATCAAAGAAGCCACCACATCTTACCCAGATGGTGGCTTTTGGGGATGTCAGTCGTGGGCGGGAGGGGGGATGGGCACCCATGTCTGTCCCCTGGGGATGCTGGGCCGCCAGGTGTGGCACGGGGATCCTCCGTAGGTGCCCGGAGCTCGAGGCGCGCCCCCAGCACTAGCAGACAGCAGAGGTCTGCCCACGGGGAGAGGTACGTTCACACGGTTCAGGTTCAGCCGTGGGCTCGGGTCCTACACGTCGGCCCCACTCACGTTTAACACGTGGGCTCCGTGTATTGAGGGGACCATCGGGAGGAAGCCAGCGTCAGGGACACACCGCAGTGTTTTTTTGTAGAAAAACCCTGACCACTTTGTAGAGGCTGGCCAGGGAGAGTGTGGGTGAAGGCAAGGGTTGAGACGGCTTCCGTACAGTAGACCTTGATACATGCAAAAAGAAGGGGCCTGGCTAAGGCAGAAAAATGTCGCAGAGGGAGACGTGTTCTTAAGTGGGGGAGGATCTCCACTGGGAAGGCTTCAGAGAGGAGGGGACACCCTAGTTAAGGTTTTGACGGGTGGAGAGGAGTTCGTGTGCAGACCGTGTGGCGAAGGTTCTTCTTGGCCAAAGGAATACAGGTTTTGAAAGGCAAGGAGGTCTACGTGAAAAGGTGTGGTGGATGCGGGGGAGGCTGAGCAGAGGAGAAACGTAACAAGCAGGGTAGGACAGCGTCAGAGGGATTGAGGTCTTTGGCGAGTGAGCCTTTACATCATGACTTCCAAGCGTCACTGGGATAGCCCTGTTTATCCTGCACTTTTTTTTTTCCTGTCTCTCTCTCTCAAGTATTTCAACTTGAAAGTGGGATTTACAAGATGCCGTTGAGGAGCGTTAACCGGGGGTGGCTCTCGCGAGCGATCAGAGGAGAAGCCACCCAGAAAACAAGGCAGTCGCTGGAGGTGCTCTCAGGATGGGTTCCGGGACCCACGTCCCCTAAGCCGGGTGCTCTTTGCTCGTCTGGATGGAGCCTTTCATTAGGGGAGAGCCTAAAGCCGTGTAATTAGAAATTCCACTGCTCGCCCCTTCGGACCTGCGAGAGAACGGCTCCGTGGACGCTCGGCTCCAGCATTCTCAGAAGCCGAGCGGGGCCGGGCGGCTGGTGCCAAAATGCCAAAGCTGGTAATTAAGAGGTGGCTTTGCAGGCACACACCTGTTCTGAATGTGCAATTAGTGCCTGCCGCCCTTGTTACTGGAGGTTGCACCTCTGCACCGGCCCCTGGGGTGGGGGGGGTTTGGAGGGGAGGCGGACCTGTGTTTCTTTCCCCCCCAGTCCCCCTTCACTCTCTCCTCCTCCCACCCCTTCCCATTCTTCTTTACTAATCTGAAGCCATCTTTCTTCCTTTTTTTTTTTTTTTCTTTCTGGATGCCCAATTTCTGATCGTTTAGTCCCAAGCTCCCCCTTTGTGGGTGTTTCACCAGGAGCAACCCCCCGGTTTTCTCCGAAAACCAAAGTAAGAGAGTCTCGCCCCTCTTGCCTTGCCGTCTTTCTTCTCGTTCAGGAGGGCGGTTGCAAAGACGGGGACCAGCTTGGAAGACCTCTTGGGAGGAGAGCATTTGGTGGTGTGGGGTTCCCCCCCCCCCCAGGAATCGCTCATCGGATGCTTTTCCAGTCTGCATTCCTGGTTTATAGCCAGGCTAATTTAATTTCCAGCTGACAGGCTACTCCCCATATGATGGTAATCTCAAATAGTTAATGAGCTAGAAGAGGCAGCCTATTGAATTGATCCTCGGGGCTCAGCTCAGTGGCTTGGCAGGACTCATCTATCAGCCTGTTTGTTTCTGGGTTCGGGAAGCCCGTTCAGCCTGGCACGGCCGCCTGCGTCTCCCCGCTCCCAGAGGCGGGTTGAGCTGTGCCTTCTGGCCTCTGGACATTTCGGAACCGGAACCAGCTTTCCTTTTCACGCCTGGTTTCGTTAAAGGGAAGGAGAGCAGAGGAGGTAAACTTGGGTCGGTGCATCTGTCTAAGACACCTGTAAGGCAGACCGAGAAAAATCGCGAGTCTTTTGGGCACGCTGCCTTGAGCCACGCTGCCCTGTCACACGGGTCCTCGGATTTGGGGCGAGGGCTTGCCTCCTGCAGAACGCCAACACCGCTGAAAAAATTAAGGGCTCGAGCGCGCACCGGGAGCAGTGGCAGAGGAGTCAGGGCTATGCTTGGGAGAAACTAATCTGATTATCTGCGTGTGTGTGATCATTTGTTTCAGTAGGGTTGAGTGAGAAATGAACTCCAAGAAAGCAGAAGAGCAGGAGTGCAGGGAACCAGTAAGAGGTTTAGCTTCTACTTTCTCAGTTAATCTCTCTGTGCGTGTGCGCACACGCACGCACACTTACTGAACGCAAGTAGGTTTATTTCATTACAATTTATGCTCTATATAATTCCCCCAAGTTAACTTAAGACCAAGCCTTTTTATCTCTCATCCGAAAAGGAGAGACGGTGGGAACCTTGTAGGAAGAGGATGGGTGATACCAGATGGGTCAGGTGGGTAGCTGCTGTATGCTGTATTGTAGGGTTTTTTTTTTATCTTGGAGTCCCTTAGAAAAGTCGAGAACTGGGATGGACGATGAGGTTCGGAGCTGAACATTCTGAAGTCCGAGTCCAGGCTCCGCCATTGCCCGGTGTTTGATTTGGGGGGCGGCCCCATTCAAAGGCCCCCAGCCTCACCTGCCCATTTCAAAGATGGCCCCTGAGAAGTTTGGTATTGGAGAGGCAACGGATCCTAAAGAAGCAGCCCTTTTTGGTGAGTCAGATGAGGGGCGGATCTCAGAATTGACCTCCTCGTGCTCAACAACGAGAGAACCGTCTTCCGACAAAAAGGAAGCCTGCCTATTCTTTACCAGAGGGAGAGTCATTTTTCTTTTTCTTTTTTTAAATGTTTGTTTATTTTTGAGACAGACCCTGAGCTTGAGTGGGGGAGGGGCAGAGAGAGAGGGAGACACAGAATCCGAAGCAGGCTCCAGGCTCCGAGCTGTCAGAACTCGAGTCCGTGAGATCATGACCTGAGCCAAAGTCGGACACTTAACCGACTGAGCCACCCAAGCACCCCCAGAATAATTTTCCTGCTGCCTGAATTTCGGGTATTACAGTGATCAGTGTCTCTGTGGCTTCCCAAGGCCACGTGGACACCCATTCTTAAGCCAGCCCATCATGGGGATGCTTATCAAAATATGGAGGTGTGTCCCATTTGTAGGCAATACCTTAGGGGGGGGTGAGCAAAGCTCGCGGGGCCTAAGTGCGATGCTGATGATACTACGTGGACGGAGAATGCGTGTCCGCTGGGCTCTGGCCACCGACCTCCTAACACCATCCCAGTTAGCCTTCTGATGGTAATGCAGGTGCCTCGTGGCTGGGACATTGCTGTTGGGCTGTGGCAGGCCCTCCGAGGAGCCCCGAAGCTCATTCCCAAGGTCTGTGTACATGTCACAGATGTGCCGTTGCCTCACAGATGACTCATCCCTTCTCGGGTTCTCTGCGGTCCCTACAGGGGGAATAGCCCTTTTCCCAGGGCCTCAGTCTGTGGAATCTGCGTGTGTGTCCTTTGGCAGTCGGGGAGGGTCACCATTCTTTTGTGCTCTGAGTGATTGCTGAAGGGTCTCCCATCACCGGAAAGGGAGCCCTTCCTCTGACAGTTACCATATTTGTGTCCCAAAGAACTCTCCCGGAATTCCGGACTCGTGGAGACATCTGAGGAAGATGGGTGAGGCACCCACCGGCTTTCTGGGGCATCTTTCTACACTCAGATGATCCCACTTCTCAACCTGTTACTGGTAGTGGCACTGCCTTGAGTGACAAATGAATCATTGCACATTGAGCGAGCTCGGCGGGGCGGGGCACTGCCTTTCCAGGGGCTTGAATGAGATGAATTTCCCCAACGTGCTAATGGGGCAGCAGAGAGCCGCACATCACATCTCTCGTTCTCTCCTTTAGGTGGTTATTTGCTCAGGGGCTTAAGCCTGTGTGTTCCCACCCCCCCCCCCCCGGGATTTGCAAGTGGACTCATTTGGAAAAGTAGCGGCTTAAAGGCCTTTATTTGGTTTTGTCCTCGAATGGGGAACACCACTGAGCCTCTCAGGGAGAGGCGGCCCCCTCTCGACACCCTGCCTCTGGCGTGTGCCTCCCAGACTGGCCGTCCACCCACCCCAGGCTGTCCCACCTGCTCAGAATTGGCCTTCCCTGACCAGAATTTGGGGTGCCTTCTGCCTTCTTTCAATTTCTGGTGTTTTTTTTTTTTTTTTAATATACATATGGACACAAAAACCAAAATCCTTGTCTGTTTAAAAACACTTCCTGGGTGAGCACCTGCATTTTGCTGCTGACTCCGCCCTGAACGCTCTGGGAAGCTACAACTTAATGCGGGTGAATTCAGAACACATTGGTGCCACACCCCCCACCCACCTTGCTTTAAAAACTGCAGGTGATCCTTGGGGCGCCTGGGTGGCTCAGTCAGCTCAGGTCCTGATCTCGCAGTCCGTGAGTTCGAGCCCCGCGTCGGGCTCTGTGCTCAGAGCCTGGAGCCTGCTTCCAATCCTGTGTCTCCCTCTCTCTCTGCCCCTCCCCTGCTCACACTCTGTCTCTCTCTCTCAAAAATAAATAAAACATTTTTATTAAAAAAAAAAAAACACAGGTGATCCTTGCTGCTACATCTTTTCCCGTCTCTGCCCTGTGTTGCCAGCTTTTCTCTTTTCCTTCCTACAAAATGGCTTAGAATTAGTTGCCTTTTTCAGTCCCACTGCCCCTTCCCATTCAGACGCACAGAACACCATTTATTTTGCATCCCCCTTATTGAAAGCATACGTAAGGTGATTTTTTTTAAGTTTATTTCTTTTGAGAAAGAGAGAGTACAAGCGGGGGAGGGCCAGAGAGAGAGAGAGGGAGAGAGATGATCTCGAACAGGCTCCGCACTGCCAGCACAGAGCCCGATGCAGGTCTCCCAACTCATGAGCCATGAGAGAGACCATGACCTGAGCTGAAACCGAGAGTCGGATGCTTAACCGACTGAGCCACCCAAGCGCCCTGTATTTCCCTCTTGATTAATGAGAGACCCAAGCACGTGTTATCTGTGGTTCCAAGGAGACGTCAAAAGAACATAAATTCACTTGGGGACGCTTGGGTGGCTCAGTCGGTTAAGCATCCGACTTCGGCTCAGGTCATGATCTCACGGTTCGTGGGTTCGAGCCCCATGTCAGGCTCTGTGCTGACAGCTAGTTCAGAGCCTGGAGCCTGTCTTCGGATTCTGTGTCTCCCTCTCTCTCTGACCCTCCCCTGTTCACACTGTCTCTCTCTCTCTCTCTCTCTCAAAAAGAAATAAAACATTAAAATAAAAAAAAAAAAGACCATAAATTCACTTGGAAGAAAGAAATGCTGCTGTGAATTTACAAAGAGGGTGGGAAATGGAGTTTTTTCCCCAAGTGGTGGGAAGTGGAGAAGGAAATGCTGAGCCTCCCCCAGAAAGCATTTCTCCGCATGCCTGTGGTCAAGAGCTATCTTGCATCGCTAGGTTGTTAATTTAGGATTCCCAGAGTTGCAGAATATTTCAAAGGCAGTAAAAGCCTAGAGTCAGCTAACTGGAAGGAAGACACTCCGGTTGGCGGTCTTTTTTTGTTCACTCTAAATTTCTTTACTTTTTTTTTTTTTAATGTTTGTTTATTTTTGAGAGAGAGAGAGAGAGAGAGAGAGAGAGAAAATCCCAAGCAGGATCCGAGCTCTCAGCACAGAACCTGACGTGGGGCTCAAACTCATGAACCATGAGATCACGACCTGAGCAGAAATCAGGAGTCAGGTGCAAACTGACTGAGCCACCCAGGCGCCCCTCTTGATGTTTCCTTATATCGGTGTCCAGTAGGACTCACGAGCCCAGATCTGTTTACTGCCACTCGCCTCCTCCGTCTGATGTGGCTTCGCCTCGCCTCCAATCATTTCGACTTCTGTCTAGCATTTAACCATTTACCCACTTACTACTTCATTCATCAAACAGCCCACTGCGGCGTCTGGGTGGGGGACTCAGTCGGTTGAGCCATCCGACTTTTGCTCAGGTCACGATCTCACGGTTCATGAGTTCGAGCCCCGCGTCGGGCTCCGTGCTGGAGCCTGCTTCGGATTCTGTGTCTCCCTCTCCCTCTCTCTTTACCCCTCCCCCTCTCATGCTCTGTCTGTCTCTCAAAAATAAATAAACATTAAATTTTTTTTTTATAAAAAACGGCACACTTATTGTTGCCACAGTGAAAATAAGGCACAGTCCAGTTCTTTGGGCGTCGGGATACTGAGATCATCAGTATTTTCTCTTTTTTTTTATGTTTATTTATTCTTGAGAGAGAGAAAGAGAGCACAAGCTGGAGAGGACAGAGAGGGAGGGAGACACAGAATCTGAAGCAGCTCTAGGCTCTGAGCTGTCAGCACAGAGCCCGATACGGGGCTTGAACCCACGAACCATGAGATCGTGACCCGAGACAAAGTCATGTGTTTAAACCCCTTGAGGACCTAAGACCGGACAGACAGAGGTTATGCTAACTGTGTGTGCATGTGTGTGCACGCATGCGTGTATTTGCAGGAGGATATGGGGAGGGTGGTGGTCAGGAGAAGGTAGCAAGGATTGCTAACCTCTTAGAATGGGGAAAGGGATGAGTGTCCTAGAAGTTTTGTAGAAGGATGAGGTCTGGGAAGAATAATCCAGAAGGAGGGAAGTTGATGGTTATGTGTTGGGAGTTGGCAAGAAACCATGACCCATTAGAGGAAGCGCGGGTGCCTGCCCACAGCTGGGTGAAGCCAGTTAGGAGAGTGGGGCGAAAGGGAGGAGGAAACATGGGGGACAGTCCATGCGTGCCTTGCCAGGGACTTGGTGAATCATGCTCTGCAGGAGAGACTCCGTGAAGTTTGCTGGCTTAGGCGTTTGGAACGAATATCTCGGGGAGCACTGGGTGGAGGGCTGGGCAGGGTGGAGAGGGGGCAGCCAGCCCATTTTCCAATCTTCTAACCTTATTTTTCACTATTCCTCAAAACAAGACAAAATAAAACAAAAATAACAAATAACAAGTCTTCAGTCCCGGCTAAATGACCCAACCGCTGTCTTAGGTTCCTAAACTTCAGTATCTTGACTTCTTGACCTCCACCTGGTCACGGGTGTAGCCCAAGGAAGCTTCTTCTGTCCCAAAGGACACAACTTCTGGATTCTTCTTCTCCACATTTCTTATTTTGAGCCAAGCCTACAGTATCTGTTGGGTAGCTTTGCTCTCCAAATGTACAGTAAGGCCCTGGAGGGCACAAATGATACGTACCCGCCTCTCACTGACTCCTTCATCGTCATCCGTGAAAAATACTCCGTTTACCTTCCTCCTTTGCTTTCCTTCTTGCTACCTAAGAGCCAGCCGTTCAGGGTGTCTCAACCCAGCATCAGTGGATGGCTTCCCAGGAATGCAAGGGAATTTTAATAATAATTAAAGCAAAATAATAAGTAAAGTAATTCAACCAATGACAGTACATGCAGATCATTATAATAATAAATATAAATCACACTATGACAATAAAGAACATGAGGAACAATTCATATAAATCGGTGAATGAGTGTCATTTGTATCATTGTTAACTGTGACCACTTGCAAGTTTGAAGGGAGAAGGTGGCCACGGGACGCGAGGGCATCCAGTCGGCTAGTGAGACGTGGCCACAGCTTGCCTCTGTCCCACAGGTGGGATGAAGCACACTGATCTTAGGCCACATGTTCTTCGCTTGAGCTTGGCATCCAAGTTCAAGACCTTCCTTACGTTCATGACCTTTTAGTGTAATTGTGTCCATTAATGTCACGGGTGAGATGACACGTACATGTGGGTCTAGAATTAACTTCTTTGGGCGTCGGGATACTGAGGTCATCACCAATTCCTTTTTTTCTTTTTTTTTTAATGTTTATTTATTCTTGAGAGAGAGTACAAGCTGGGGAGGGGCAGAGAGAGGGCGACACAGAATCGGAAGCAGGCTCCAGGCTCCGAGCTGTCAGCACAGAGCCCGACGCGGGGCTGGAACTCGTGAACCGCGAGATCATGACCTGAGCCGAAGTCAGATGCTTAACCGACTGAGCCACCCAGGCGCCCCTGAGATCATCACCATTTTCCAACGTGGCTCAAACAGTAACTTGTTCCAGGTTGTGCCCTGTTCTCTTTGCATATCTGCACGGTGGCCTTCAGTCATTTAGCATCAAGCATTGTGCTTGCTCATTTACTTTCATTCATTCATTTGCGTGTTCATCAAGCTTATTATTTTTGTTCCAGTGTTTTGCTGTTTTGTGTTTCTTTTGAAGATTAAAGTCCTTGGGGCGCCTAGGTGGCTCAGTCGATTAAGCATCCGACTTGGACTCAGGTCGTGGTTTCAGAATTCATGGGTTTGGGCCCCGTGTTGGGCTTTGTGCTGACAGCATGGACCCTACGTGGGATTTGCTCTCTCTTAGTCTCTCCCTTTCTCTCTGCCCCTGCCCACTTCTCTCTCGCAAAATAAATAAAAAAAGATCCTCAACATTCACAATCCAAACAAATACAAACAAAACATGGAAGGCAGTAAGATCGCACCAAACGTTTTGTTCTTAGAAATAGTCATTAGGCTTAAAACTAGTTACAGGGTTGGTGTTCCGCTCAGGCTAATGCAGGGTAAAAGGCTAATCTCACTTGTAATTCTTAGCAGTCTCTCGCACTCACCATTTAGTTATTTGATCTCCTCGGTGCTTATAGTTTTGTTCCCTTGGGGGACTTGCAGGGTTGGCGGGGAGAGAATGGTGTGTCTAAAGCACAGAATTGCTGGAAATTTTAAGACTCACCAGGCAGGCAGAATCAGCCACCAGAAACCTCTCATTGAATGTAAGAAATCACCATGTGACACACACTCCCTGGGGTGTCGCGACAGCTCCCCCCCCAACACGTTCCCATCTCTCCTGTCCTTGGACGTGAAATCCACAGTCAGGCTGGACTCTGTAATCGGTTCCAAGTGTATTGCCTTTCTATATATATATTTAAAAAATGGTTGACCATGACAAAGAATGGATGGGAATTTGGGGAGGTTGGACTTTTCTCGTGCTGAAAATGGACTCTGGTGAACGTCCATACTTTTCAAGCTGAGAATTCCAAAAGGGCTGGGGGGAGTTGGGGGACTTTGGTGACTGTCTTTGGAGTTTCCACTGGCAATGTGATGCCACTCATTTTCTTGAGACCCCTTTGAGTCCGCTTCAAGCCCTCGGTCAAACCAATCCGGAAGAAGTAGGTCCTGATGACGTTAAGAAGTGTAAGATAAGAATCAGCAACTTTTTCTTTTGTCAGCAGTTTTCTCTGAAGTTTATCCTCTCCCTTGGATGTTCTCTCTGGGTAGAAAGTACTTCTTTTCTTCTCTAAAACGTTTTTTTGAGCTATTTAAAGCCTGTGATAAGGGAAGTTTATTTGTACTCATTTCCGTTTAGTTTAGCTTGACTTTAAACTTACGTCTCGGGGTTTTTATTGACCTAATTTACTTTATACTGTTTTCGGTTGATAACCATAAAATGGGGTTCTGTTTGTTCAGTGGAAGGGAAGCAGAGAGCAGGATGGAGCCGTTATCTTGGGCTGTAGTCAAGAGTTGACTGCGATTTCTCTGGTCCCTAACTCCTACTGGCCGCACAGCTGGGAGGCAGGAAGGTAACTGATGGTATCAAGTATTCACTAGGTGGATCTGGTTTCAGCCAGTTGGGTTCTTTCTTTCCCTCAGCCTCAGATGGACCCCCGCCCCCAAACTGTGGCTGGTTCGCTCCTTGTAAACCTCATTCTCTGCCATGTTAAAAAAAAAATAAAAAAAGGAAAGAAAGAATCTTCCCAAGTAGGTTATGTTTCTGTTCTATTAAAGATTGCCTCATTTTCCATTCTTCTGTGGCTTGGATCACCACACTCATTCATTGAAGTCAACCCAAGAATGGGCACTCCGTTTTCCTTTGTCCCTAATGTCCTACAAGGGGACTAGGAAAGACAGTCCAAACATGAGCTCCTTCGTAGTACAAGTGGAGAATTAAGGGGAGCTAAGACTTTTTTTTTTCATGAGCCTTTGAATTTGAGAACCAGTTTGGGGTTTCTTTTTCCTTAGCGGTATTTCCGTAGAAATAGGATAGAATAGAATAGAATAGGATGTAGAGCCATTTGCCAAAGGAGATAATAAAGAAGAGATGGGACTGGGGTTCATTCCTCTTTACCTTTGGGTAGGGTCTTGCTGCTTTAAGAGCAGATTCACCTGCAAATTACATCTAATTTTTTTTTTTTTCATGTAAACTAGGCAGGACAAATCTTTCCATTTTAAAGGGGAGGAAAGGCAACTCTGAGATGTTAGGTACTTTGCCTGAGGCCACACAGCCTGACCTTGAACCCTGACTTTTCTTTCCACCCCACCAGGCACCGGCTCTTTGACAAGTGGGTGCATAGATTCAGGGCCCATTGAACATTGGCCTCTGGTCTCTGAACCGAAGAGGAGGTGGAGGAGGGGTGGGGTGGGAGAGGTGGAGATGGTCAGGCTCATCTTTTAGATGTGCGAGAGCCCAAGAGCATCCTTCTATGGATTTTTGAGAGACACAGAGAGCAAGCAGGGGAGGGGCAGACACAGAATCCAAAGCAGGCTCCAGGCTCTGAGCTGTCAGCACAGAGCACCATGCCGGGCTCGAACTTTCGAGCATTGAGATCATGACCTGAGCCGAAGTTGGACACTTAACCGACTGAGCCACCCAGGCTCCTCGCCCAAGAGCACCCTTTTAAACCAACCCATTAACTTTACTGTGCAGGGAAACCGAGCCCAAGGCCAGAGCCAGATCACAGCTTGGAGCCCATATCCCCTGTGCTGAAAGCCCCCTCCCCTTGCCCTGTTCTCTCCCCCAGCTTCCCCAGCAAGGGCTAGTGATTTCCCTCCTCTAGGTGTTGATTGGTGGTGCTGAGTGCTTCTGGGCTCTTGGGCGGAGGCCTGTTGACAAACATTGGCACCGAGTTTCCGAGGGTGCGAGAAACGCAGAACCTCCAGGCGGTGAGTGATTCGCAGGAGCCTGTGAAACCCACCAGGCTGGCCCTGTGCTGCCGGCCCTGGGGCTTCCCCCCTCCCAGGTCTGCCCCGAAGCCAGCGCCAATCTGAGACCACACCCCTGCCCTGTCTCCGCAGAGGGAGCCCTCTAGGGCAGGGGCAGAGCCCTGTCACATACTCCTGGGGTCAGGTGTCCCCCCTCCTGCACGGCAGGTCCTCTGCGCCCTCCCGCTCCGCCCCACGGCAGGGCTGAATTAACTTTCTTAAAAAGTCCGCTTCCCAGAAAACTCTTTCTCTTTCTAATGATCCAAAATAATAATAATAATAATTTTTTTTTTTTGCGTATGTTTTTGTTTGTTTCCGGGAAATGGGACACAGATTCCTCTGGTTTCACAAGATTGGTCCCAGCACACAGTGAGGTTCCCCCCACCCCAGAGAGCTCATCACAAAAGCCTATTAGCTTTTAATTGAAACCCTCTCTCCCTCTCTCCCTCCACCCCCTCCTACCCCCCCCAGCCCCTTCCAGGAAAGGGAAGCCTTTGTGAAACCGCGTCTATAACAGAGGATTCTGCCAAAAAAGAAAGGCATCTTGAGTTGACCCAGAGGAGCGAGATGCTCTTTTGCGCCCCACC
Organism: Cryptoprocta ferox; assembly: GCA_028646485.1. Classification (NCBI taxonomy): domain Eukaryota; kingdom Metazoa; phylum Chordata; class Mammalia; order Carnivora; family Eupleridae; genus Cryptoprocta; species Cryptoprocta ferox. The sequence goes on from CM053565.1 coordinate 7,359,464, forward strand.
CCCTTATGGCATTCAGGGGCTTTTCATTTTCTGAGCAGTATTGAAATTCTTGGACAATGGAGGCCAAATCCTTGCAGTGGGGGTTGGGGGCTGGGGGTGGAGAAAGGAGAGGGGAGGGCTGGAGGAGGAGGAGGCCTGGGGGAGTCCAGCCCTTTTGTTATTTCTCTTCTTTTCTACCCATTACCTTAAAAAATAAAATAAAAGGAAAGGAAAGGGGAAAAGGCCCAGTAAAGTTTATAATGAATCATGACATCACTTCCGGCAGCCCTAGCGGTCCAGCCTGGGGACCCAGGAGACCCTGAGAACAACAGACTATTTACAATTTCATTTTAAATTATTTTTAAAGCCTTCCCAAAGGAGTTCTTTGATATGCAAACATCTCCCCCAAATGGAGATAATTATTTATGGAGATGTGGCTCTTTGAACGGGTGGACTTTGAGGCTCCCTAGGAAAGGAAGAAGGTTCCAGATAAGGAGGGGCCCCTGAACTGATACACATCTCTCTCGACCACCCCTCCTCCAGCCTCCCCCAGGGCGGGGGGAGGGGAGAAAGAGGCTTTAAAGAAGAAACTTCCCAGAGTTACAACCCACAGTTGGGATTGGAGGCTTCTCCAGCGTTGCCCATAGTCAGGGTTTCTAGAAGTTTCTTCCCGGTCCACGGGTGCGGGTGCCTGGGCTTTCAGTGGGATAGGAAAGGGGAGGCTGATAGGCTATAGCGTGTGTGTGTTTGACCCTGGAGGTGCGCTGTAACTTACAAGGTCATGAGGTAGAAAGACACGGGGGAGGATTGGGGGGGGGGGTGCCAGATAACTAGGGTTGATAAGAGAGGCCTTGGAGAAGGTAAGAGCTTAGCCCACACTTGTTGCCACACTAAGTCCAGTGACCAGGACGGACCTCCTTTTCCCTTCCGTCGGAAAGTGCTTTAACACTTCGGCCTGGGGTACCAAGCACCCACAGAAACCTGGGAGAGACACCCTCTCCCCACAACGTGCCAGAGACTTTCCCCTCCACGACGTGTCTCAGCTTTGAAGCTTCCTCCCCTCCCTCCCCACTGCCTGTCAAGTTGGCCTCCCTGCAATGGGGAGACTGAGGCACTCAACTGTCACTGAGCTGACCCTGCCAGAAAGCCCCCCAGCCGGCTCTGACTCCCTCGCTTCCTCCCCTGGGGAGCAGAGGGGCTTGGGCAGTCCCAACTCTGCAAGATGAGGGGACAGAGCAGTCCCATCCCTAGGGACTCAGGATGTCCTTTCATAAAATAAGACTTTTTTTTTTTTTGGCCTATATTTTCAAGGCAGAAAGCTTGACATTTTCTTTCTTATTTTTTTTTTAAATTTTTTAACGTTTATTTATTCTTTGAGGGAGGGAGAGAGACACAGAGTGTGAGTGGGGGAGTGTCAGAGAGACAGGGAGACACATAATCAGAGGCAGGCTCCAGGCTCTGAGCTGTCAGCACAGAGCCTGACACGGGGCTCGAACCCACGAACTGTGAGATCATGACCTGAGCTGAAGTCCGCTGCTTAACCGACTGAGCCGCCCAGGCACCCCAGAAACTTGACATTTTCATCCCTTGTCTTGTATGTCATAAGAATCTCGGTTTCACATAGGACTTAGGGTTTTCTTTTATGCTGGGAGGTGGGGGGGGTGGCGGGGGCCAGAGTGGACCGGGCCAGGCTGCTTGGCTCCCTGCATCCCAGGAAGAGCCTTCTCAGAGGGAGAGTGAGTGTAGGTGGACTGGACTATGGTGGGAAGGGCATATGGTGGTGGCCTAGGCTTAGGGGTGTGAGGCCATGAGACCCCTTAAATTCCCCAAGGAGGAAACCACAGCTCACAGAGAATAAGCCAAAGGGGCGCCTGAGGGGGCTCAGTCAGTTAAGTGCCCGATTTCCGCTCAAGTCATGCTCTCACAGTTGTGAGTTCGAGCCCCGTATGGGGCTCTGTGCTGACAGCTCAGAGCCTGGAGTCCACTTCAGATTCTGTGTCTCCCTCTCTCTCTCTGCCCCTCCCCTACGCGTGCACTATCTCTCTCTCTCTCTCTCTCTCTCTCTCTCTCTCTCTCTCTCTCTCGCAAAAATAAACATACGTTTAAAAAAAAGAAAAGAAAAGAAGCCAAAGACCAATGATATCTCAGTGTAGTTTGGGGTTCGAGTTGTGGCTTAAAGTAAATTTCATTTTTGATTTTGAGACCGGTTTTGGGTTCATGGCAAAATTGAGGGGAAGGTGCTGAGATTTCCCTTGGACACCCCCCCCCCTCCCCCCGCCGCCGAGATGCAAGCATCCTCCACCCTCCGCGTCGCCCCACCGGAGAGGGACATTTGTCACAACTGATGAACCTGCCTGGACGCATCATAGTCTCCCAAGTTCCAGACTTGTCATAGTGTCCCAAATTCTAGACACATCACAGTCTCCCAAATTCCAGTCTCCATTAGGGCTCACTCCGGTGTGCCCATCGATGGGCTTGGGCAGACAGTTTCCACTGCCTTAAAAATCCCATGTGCCCCTCACCATCTGTTCATCTCACCTCTCCCCCTAATCTCTGCGGACCCCACTGTCTGCGTTGAGGTGCTGATATGTGTGACCATATCCGGTGGCATTCTACTACTTGACTTAGCCTTTTTTTTTTTTTTAATGTTTATCTTAACTTATTTTCGATAGAAAGAGAGAGACAGAGCAGGGGAGGAGCAGAGAGCGCTAGGGAGACACAGAATCCGAAGCAGACTCCAGGCTCCGAGCTGTCAGCCCAGAGCCTAATGCGGGGCTCGAACTCACCACCTACGAGATCATGACCCGAGTTGAAGTTCGACGCTTAACTGACTGAACCACCCAGTCGCCCCTACTTGCCTTACCTTTTGAAGAGGACATCCTTAGGTCCTAGCCAGATTTGGGATTGTGCAGGCATTAGGAAGGAGGTAGTCTATTTCGTTTCATTTCATCCTATTTTATTATTCTATTCTATTCTATTCTATTTATTCTATTTTATTTTCGGCGTGGGGGATATAACCTTTCTAGAGATCTCGATCCTTCTGTTTCGTGAAGATTGTTCTGTTTTCGCTTCTGTGTTCCGAATTCTCAGAGGCTGGGCTCTAAGTAGATGTCACAGAACAGGTTCCTGGCTTGTGCCCCAGGGACCATCACCAGAGCACTTTGTCGGAGCGCGTGGCAGCCTCCGGGGCCGTGTTGACTTTACAGACCAGAAGCCGAGGCCCAACGTGTCTGGGATGTGGCCTGGGGGACATGCCAGTTAGGAGCGAAACCAGAACGGAGGCCGTCAGAAACAAGATGGTTTTTTTGGTTTGTTTTCTAAATCACCAGTATACCTGTGATGTCAAAATATCTAAGTCCTGATTGACCATTTTCCGATGCACAGAGCCGGACATCAAGGGTGACTGGTTATTACATGTAATTTTAAAAAGAAATTTTTAATTTTTAAAAAAATTTCAATGTTTGTTTATTTTTGAGAGAGAGAGAGAGAGACAGAGAGAGAGACACAAAATCCGAAGCAGGCTCCAGGCTCTGAGCTGTCAGCACAGACCCAGGCGGGGCTCGAACCCACGAACCGCAAGATCATGACCTGAGCCGAAGTCAGACGCTCAACCCACTGAGGCCCCCAGGCGCCCCTGAAAGAAATTTTTAAAAAGAAGAAAAAAAAAATCTCTGGGAGTTCAGAAAACGTGGGGGTATTTGTGCAACCAAGCAAGGCCCTCATTCTCCCAGCAGGGGGAGGAGAGAGGGGCCGGCCGAATGTTCCGGCTCTTCCCAGATTTCTTCAGTCTGAGTGGGAGAGGACTGGGCCCTCCCCGACCCACTGGGACTCACAGCTTTGTCCCCCCCCCCCCTCGGGGCATTCACTTCCTTCTGCTTTGCATAAATGTCTCCGGCATCTGCTTGGGTTTGCCGAGAAGGTTACACCCATTTGAATAATCTTCCTCTTTATTGTTGTGTAATTTGCCAGTTCAAACAGTGAGTTCAGTTGCTGGACCACGAGAGCCCGGAGCCGGGGTGTCACCCGAGGAGAGAGAGACACACAGGGCAGGAAAATCAGGGCCACATTTGCTGCCGAGAACATCACAGTTGTCGGGCTCTTTAGAACTCCTCTGGTTCATTCGAATTAACTACGCCTTTGGGCCTGAAGGTTTGTTTTTAATTGTCTGCGTTTAGAGGAACATATTAGAGCCAGGTCAGACCTGGGGATGCTCTTTTGTGAACCCCGAGTGTCTGTCTCCGAAGCCCTGTGGCAGCGAACCCCCCCATGGGAAGGTGACTCGGCAGGCAGCTGGCTCCTGTCTAGTTGCACGGGTTAGCTCCGTGTCCTGGGGCTGAGGGTTCTGCCTCGGCTCCCTACCCACCTCACCTCAAGGGGCAACAGACATCCTTTTCTTGGGGCGCCTGGGGGGCTCAGTCGGTTAAGCTTCCGACTTCGGCTCAGGGCATGATCTCACGGTTGGGGAGTTCGAGCCCCGAGTGGGCTCTGTGCTGACAGCTCGGAGCCTGGAGCCTGCTTCCGATTCTGTGTCTCCCTCTCTCTCTCTCTGCCCCTCCCCTGCTTGCTCCCTGGCTCTCTCTTCCAAAAAATAAACTGTTAAGAAAATCGTTTAAAACCCCATCCTTTTCTTCTCCTTGCATTGCACCTGACTGTATTTTATTTGCTGCGATTGTTGCGTTCTCTGCCGTTTGTAAGCCTTCGAGTGTGACCGTCACTTGCTCTGGGACACGTGGTCTGCTTTCAGCTGAGTCTTCACTCTAAGCCTGTGACTCAACTAATAAGACTTGGATTCACTGAACAACTTCCATTTGGTTCACAGTATTGTTCTGTTGATATTTTTTTAATGATTATTTATTTATTTTGAGATGGAGAGAGAGAGAGCATGCATGAGCAGGGGAAGGGCAGAGACAGAGAGAGAGAGACCTGCCTCGGGACTTGAACCCACGAACCGCAAGATCCTGACCTGAACTGAAACCAAGAATCAGACGGTTAACCGACTGAGCCACCCAGGCGCCCCTTGTTACTTTTTTGCTTTTTTTTTTTTTTTTTTTACCGCGTGGCCCTGTTTACCCACCCAGCATCTCCACTTAGGTTCGCATGAATATCAGCAGAGTAAATGACAAGCGTGTGGCATGTTCCAGACCCAGGGACACCACTGAACAGTGATTTCCAATCCTGGCCGAGCATTAAACCTTCTGAACAGTGGCCATGTGGGGGCCCTGGCATTCCGTTCAGAGCCCCGTGGGTGAGCCTCACATCGCTTTCTTGTGAATTTCTGCAGACACGTTGAAAGCCCGCGATGCCCCTTCCACACCCACCTGGGCCCCGGGTATCCTGCTGTGTGGCCCAGCTCTTTGGGGTCCCTGATATTCCCAGAAGATCATTGGGCTGGTCATTGCTGGGTTTTGACGGCGGTGACGCGGCTGCCTTGGCATCTGAGGGTTCATGAGAGAAGTGGGGTCCTTTCTGCTTTCTGTCCTGGGTGGTCTGTCCGGTCCGGATCCCTTAGGCTCGTGCTAAGGGCAGTAAGCGTGTCATCCTCAGACTTCCAGTAAAGACCGTCCGGCCCTGTCGGCTTCACAAGTGCCCGATGGCAATCACGTGCCAGGTGTGGAAGAGGGGGCAGGGGCGGGCACTGGCGGGGGAGAGCTGTCCCCACAATCGCTGACATTCCGGGCTCCCCGTGCAACGCAGCTGACTGCCGGGGACGGTGAGCCTAAGAGCGCTGTTGTTTTGAAATCTGACTCATATTTGAACAATTATGATCACAGTCCTCTGATTCCAGCACTGAAATACCTATTATTAAGATCCTAATCTAGGAGGGGGGGGGAGAAAGAAAGGCAGGGATCTATTTAAAAGAGGGGACAGGTGTGTGTCTGTGTGTGCTTATCATCAGATTAAGAAGAAACAGGAGGTTGGGAAGGGGAAGGGGCCTCGGAGGGGGTGACCTGGTCCCCACTGCCCGCCTGCAGGCCGGTGAGCTGCGTCCAAACGAGCCACCCTCTCCACTTCGGCTTGTTTCTTCGTGGGTAACCTGGGGATCGCGGGACCCACCTCCAAGGCGCGTTGTGGGGATTCCATCAGATAATGCACGTGACAGTCTCTCCGCAAGCTCGCAAGCACTGTGTAATTATTAGCTGTGATGATCAGTTTGAGAAACTGGCTTTCATAATGAGCCGCTCAATGAAGCTGCACCCTCACTGCTGGCCTGAGGCCGGCTCGTGTGCCGGGGGGGGGGGGGGCACCGGGAGGGGCACTCGGGGCCCACTCGCGGGGGCCTGCCCTTGGCCGTGTCCTCCTCTCGTCGTCGTTTCTTCTGGGAACCACTTGTGCCCAGAGAGGGAAGGGAGACCCAGCTGGGGAAGGGAGGGGAGGGAGGGGGCCCAGGAAGAGAATGGAAAAAGCCTTTGCTCCGGGACCTGGGGCTGGGGGTGAGGGGGAGCCCCCCTGGAAGCCCGTGGAAGGGGTTTAGGAGGCATGTGCCAAAATGAGGGGGAACCCACTTGTGCATTTCAGCCGTCAGCCACGAAGGGGAGAGCAGCCGGTGGGCCCCCGTGGGCAGGGGCAAGAGTCCCCTGGCTGTCATTTGCAGGATCAAAGAGAATCCCCGGGGGCCCCTGTGTGCTCTTTGCCATATGTGTGCAGACTCCCGACCGTTCTGGGGAGAGAGGGAGCCCTGGGAGCTGGTAGCAGCCAGAATGGCTTGGGTGACCCGCGGGGCCGTCATGCTCCGGAAATCTGTCCGCAGCTCAAGGGATCTTTCTTTGTGGTCAGGGAGGCTTTGCCTTTGAACTTGGGGGTAGTGAAGCTCGCCCAGTTTCTTTTTTACTAGCTCTGTCCTGTGGTGTCTTATTCCCAGTGGCCCGGTGAGCCATTCCGGTTACTGCCAGACCCTTTCTTTAAGGACACTGAGGAGGGGTGCCTGGGGGGCTCAGTCCGTTAAGCATCCAACTTCGACTCAGAGCATGATCTCACGTGCATGGGTTCGAGCCCCGTGTCAGGCTCTGTGTTGACAGTTCGTAGCCAGATTCTGGGTCTCCCTCTCTCTCTCTCTACCCCTCCCCTGCTTGTGTTCTGTTTTTCTCTCTCTCTGTCTCTCAAAAATAAACAAACCCTGAAGGGCCTGGGGGGCTCAGTCGGTTAAGCATCCAACTTTGATTTCAGTTCAGGTCATGATCTCACGGTTCATGAGTTCAAGCCCCACATCGGGCTCTGTGCTGACAGCACAAAGCCTGCTTTGGATCCTCTGTCCCCCTCCCCCCTCTCAAAAATAAACTGTAAAAAAATTTTTTTAAATAAAAATTAATAACAAAAAGGACGCTGAGGAAATGCAGGCAGCATAGGTTCAGAGGTGGTTCCGGCCTGCCCCTTTCCTTCTTTAAGGAGCTGAGCCGTTTCCATTGCTTCTTTGTGGGGGAGGACCAAGTAGGTGACCGGTCCCCTGTGTGTGAATCTTGGCTTCCTTACGCCCTTACCCACATGCTGTGAAACCGAAGGTAACTGATAACACTTTCTTGACACCAACTAGCTACCACGCTCAAAACGGACGTTAGCATCAGAGCCCTATCAAAACCCTAGGGATGATGGAAGCATCATCTTTTTTTTTTTCATGGTTCAGATGAGAAAATGGGGACACGGACAGGTTGAGGTGACCTATCTGGGGTCACACACGGTCCATGGATGCCGGGAGTCCAACCCAGCTGCCTGAGTTGGGAGCCTGTGCTAGGTCGGAAGGACTCTGAGGACAGGCCCCACCCCTGTCCCCCTACACTGGCCCCGAAGAGCTGTGGTGGTTGGCTTTCTTTCCCTCACCATGGCAGCACTTGTATTCTGAATGGTAAACTCTTAATGAACGTCCAGTTGCCAGTGGCTTAACATAGGGAAACAACCTTGGACTTGATCAGACTCCATCTACTTTTTTTTTTATATTTATTTTTTAGAGAGAGAGAGTGAGCATGAGCAGGGAAGGGGCAGACAGAGGATCGGAAGCAGGCTCTGTACTGACAGCAACGAGCCCCATGCAGGGCTCGAACTCACGAACCACGAGATCATGACCTGAGCCGATCTCAAGTCAGTTGGACACTCAACCGACTGAGCCACCCAGGCGCCCCTAGACACCACCTGCTTTTGGGTGAAGTGCAGAACAGGTTGAGAGCCAGGACTGTTCTTTAATCCTCCAGCACATTAGCCCCATGACACCGCCACGGGTCATCTAAGCGCTTAATGGGCAAAGTGGGTCAATCCAGACTTAGCGCAAGCCAGGGATGGTTCCAGCACTGTGAAACCCTCTTCCTTAGGGAAGACCTCCTTCCCCCGAACTTGCTTTGGAAGGAGGAGATCTCCCCGCATGTGTGGCCCCTTCTGGCTCATGCGATAGAACTTTCTATCATCATTTCCATAAATGTGCTGGGGAAAAGGAGCTGTGGTCTCTCAGTAGATTAGGGGTGGCTGGAGGCTGGAGGCTCAGGATGTCCTACTGAGACGTAAATATTTGGTCAGAAATGATGTGGAAATGGTCTTTTTTAAAATTCCTGGGCCCACGTAGAAATCAGGCAGAAACCTCTATCCCAGAGCTAATGGAAGATTGCGCGTCCGTGACCAAAACTCGGTCTCCAATTAGTTAACACATCTCCTTTCCTTTTGATGTGCACACATGGGCTCGATTTTGTCCCACCATGTGCTGTAAACTGCGGACTGCGCCCTGTAATACTGGAAATAATCATCTCGTAGGAGCAGTCGCTGGTATGTATTAATTACACATTCAGGCGTGTTCAGAGCATATTACGATCATTAATGGTCTTCCTCCTCCTTGAACTTCCACAAAGTAGGTACGTTCCCCTTCTTCATGTTTACGGATGAGGAACAGAAGCCCAGAGAAGTGAAGAAAGTTACTCCAGGTGACACAGCTTACACCAGAAAGTTGGGATTTGAACCCAGGCGGTCTGATGTACTAAACTCTCTGCCCCTACAAACCTCTTACAGACAACTGAATGAAGTTAGGTGGACATTACTCCCATTTCACAGGGTGGAATGCTCCAGTCCAGAGAGCATTTAAGTCACAACCTTCCATCATTGATCAGTGTTACTTTCAATGCTAACTGCCATGACAAAACAGCTTTTTTTTCTTTTTTAATGTTTATTTTTGAGAGACAGAGAGAGACAGTGTAAGCAGGAGAGGGGCAGAGAGAGAGGGAGACACAGAATCCAAAGCAGGCTCCAGGCTCCGAGCTGTCAGCACAGAGCCTGAGGCGGGGCTCAAACCCACGAACCGTGAGATCATGACCTGAGCCGAAGCCAGACGCTCAACCGACTAAGCCACCCCGGCGCCCCCAAAACAGCTTTTCGGCACCCGTATCATGGCCTGAATCTCTTCCAGGTTAAGAGTTTTTTCTGCATACTTTTGTTTAAATTAATGCTGTGATAGAGATCGTACAAGTCTTTTTTTTTTTTTTTTCTTTTAATGGAATCTAAAGTATTTTTTAGAAGCTTCTAGAGCTCGGTCTTGGGAATTTCCTCTTGGTAAGTTTGCATCTGTTTTTACTTCCTTCTGATTTCACCTGGGTTTTGGGCTGCTGTGTGCTTTTTGCAGTAAAGGTATTTTGTCCCTGGTCACTGTGTTGAAGCGGGTACGGCCTGGGTGGGTCAGGGGGACATGGGGACGTGGGTCAGGGTCCTCCGGGTTCCCACCGCACAAGTGCCCAGGCTTGGTGAGCACACGGAGACAGGCTAGTGAGGACTCACAGACCGTGTGGTCTCTGGGAGCTCCTGGAGCTGTTACTAGGAAGGGTACGTATCCAGAGGCCAAGGGCCTTTGTTGTGTTGTGACATCTGATGTTAGGGACACTCTGAGAGTGGATTCCCTGCACAGTGGCGCCCGCGACAGGACGTGGAGAAACTGCTATCCCACTCTTTTTGTCTTGGAGGAAGGTGCTTTCATATTTCACACAGTATTTGGCCTCCAAACTCGAGATGGTAATGTTAACATACCTTTCAGGTACAAAGAAAGCTCTGTTTGCACTTTTTCACGTTCTGCAACTGTTCCCGGTAATAGAGGGAAGCTGGGATTCCAAGTGTATCCACGGGTGGGTCGCCTGGGTGGCTCAGTCGGTTAAGCGTCCGACTTCGACTCAGATCATGATCTCACGGTTCTGGGAGTTCGAGCCCCATGTCGGGCTCTGTGCTGACAGCTCAGAGCCTGGAGCCTGCTTCGGATTCTGTGTCTCCCTCTCTCTCTGCCCCTCCCCTGCTCGTGCTCTGTCTCTCTCTCTCAAAAAATAAATATTAAAAAAAAAAAAAAGTGTCTCCACGGAGATGTGCGGCCAAAGAGGTGTCCCCTTCTGAGCCCGACTCTGCTCTGCTTGCTTTTTCCCCAGGGACCTGATGCCGCGGACCCTGGACGGGCAGATCACCATGGAGAAGACGCCCAGCTA
>CM053565.1:7370372-7390379 GCA_028646485.1 Cryptoprocta ferox
GGCGGGAGACAGAATCCCCAGCAGGCTCCGAGCTGTCAGCACAGAGCCGGGCGCAGAAGGCTTGATCTCAGGAACCACGACATCATGACCTGAGCTGAAACCAAGAGTCAGACGCCGAACCGACTGAGCCACCCGGGCGCCCCTCTTGCAGTGCCTCATTGAGTGGAATGTTGAATTTTCTTAATTACTGATCTCAGGCCACTTAAGCCCACGTTCCCGGAGCTCTGCCCACGTCCCTTAGCATCCACCATGGCCATGAGCACTGACTAGAATGGCTTCCTCTGTCACACCCTGACTTTTCCCCTTTGGCTTCTGTTCGGCCACTGGGAGCTCAGTTGGCCAGAGTGAGGACAAGCCAGGGATCTATTGCCTCCTGGAAAAATCCTCCACCAATGACCGGCAGGAGTTGATGGATAAACGGCTTAGTCCTCGCTCTTCTCAGACGGGATAACTCTGGAGTGTACCCTACGCTCTTCTCAAAGTCCCCCAGAGATGCTGACCCCAGTTACCCGCCCTGGTAATCTGCTCAGTAACAGACTGGTTATTGGACACTGGTTTCCTTGGACATCTCAGTGGCCCACTTCCCTCCTGGCGTCTCCTAGGATCACTTCCCAAATAAACTCCTGGCCCAAAAATCTTTGTCTCCCGCACTGCTTCCGGGAAACCCAAGCTAGGACTTAATTCAAAGAAGTGCATGTCAAAAGCTGAGTCTCAGTCGGTTAAGCGACAGATTCTTGATCTTTGCTCAGGTCATGATCTTGGGGTTTGAGTTTGAGCCCCACATCGGGCTCTGGGCTGATGGTGCGGAGCCCGCTTGGGATTCTCTCTCTCTCCCTCTTTCTCTGTCCCTCCCCTGCTCACACACACACTCTCTCTCGGAATAAATAAATAGACTTAAAAAAAAGTTGAGTCTTCAGCTGACTTGTTTGTTTTTTCTTTTGCTGCCTCCTCTTCGATTTGGTCCAACACGGATGACTTTCGATTTGGTCCAACACAGTTCACAGACTGAGAACCCTACTGTGGGCACCTGCGCCTTCTCGTAGGGGGACTCAGAATGTTCCTGAAACAGACAAGAACAAGAAAGCATATTCTTCTGCAAAGCAGTGTCAGGGCTCGGCCTCGGCTGAAGGTCCGCCTTTCTGCATTCCCACTACCCCCCTCCACTACCTGTCAGCTGCTTTCAGTTTTCAGCAACTCCTGGGTCTCCAGGAAGAATTCCAAGAGGGCCGGTTCTCACTAGGGTGAGAGGGGAGGCAGTGCAGCTGGGCTGGGTCAACAGCTGTCCCCATGGCATCACCTTCTCCGTTCTGTCCCGCCTGTCCTGCTGCTCCCGCCAGCCACCCTCCCAGCGACTGTTTGCACGGGCTTTGCCCCCCGTTATCTGTGCCCCTTGATCTCCCTGTGCTTTTCTGACCTCTCACCCTCTGTCGGCCCAAACTTCCAGTGTTATCATGCTCTCTCTCGTCCTTGTCACCACTCTGTCCTGCCCGCCGCCACCGACCGTCAACACCGGACAAACACAGAATGAAGAGGGAAACAGGGAGAGGATTGCATCTGGTCAATGGAGCAGTTCAAGAGAATTTTTTTTAAAAAGTGACTTTTTTTTTCTTTTTTAGAGCGAGTAACTTGTTTAACTTGCCTTGGTCAACCATTACACCTAATCGACTCATCGGTTCCAATGGTCAACCTGATAGAATTGGTAAATAAATAGAAGAGTAGACGAGTTCAAGGCCTCCCACCCTTCCCTCCTACTCTGATCTGAGAGAGGGAGAAATCCGCTACGTGAAAAACCACACATCCAAGCTCAAGGCAGCTTTGAGCTCATGAAAGAGAGCCGTTGTTGCCTGAACACAAATTATCATGTTAGGGTCATCTCATCTGGAGCCTTTAAAACATTCCGGAAACTTCTTTTAGAAAACACAACAAATTCCTCCCTAAGGCATATACCTCCCGTGCTCTGGGTGGTATATCAGGTCTTCAAAAGTGATCTCAGTGAGGGGCGCCTGGGTGGCCCCTTCGGTTAAGCATCCAACTCTGGCTTAGGTCATGATCTCACGGTTTGTGGGTTCGAGTCCCGTGTCGGGCTCTGTGCTGACAGCCTGGAGCCTAGAGCCTGCTTCGGATTCTGTGTCTCTGTCGCTTTCGGCCCCTCCCCGACTTGTGCTCTCTCTCTCTCTCTCTCTCTCTCTCTCTCTCTCTCAAAAATAAACATTTAAAAAAAATTTTTTTAACTTATCTCGGTGAGGATATGAAACCATCTCAAACTCCCAGTTTAAAGTTTCAGAAACCATCTCAAAACTCCCAGTTTAAAAATATTAATCAAAGAAAAATATACCAATAAGGGAAGGCAAAAGGGGAAAAAAAGGAAACGTCTAGTATTACATTAGCCACACAGAGGTATGTGCGTATATGTATATACTTTCCCATGCAGAAGCACAAACAAGGCTTGCATGTTGGTGATATATTAAAAAAAAGGACGGACTTATAAAAAAACAAAAGAGACAGAAACAAAATACTTTAAAATTATAATATATTGGGGCACTTGGGTGGCTCAGTCAGTTAAGCATCCATCTCTCAGTCTCAGCTCAGGTCTTGATCTCAGGGTCGTGAGTTCAAGCCCCATGTTGGGCTCCAGCCTACTTTTTTAAAAAAAGTAAAATTATAATATATTTTATTTAAATTTATAGAAAAACCAACTTTGGTGTTATGTCTGGCAAGTTAGAGCTAGAGATGATATTTTTCTTTCTCTCTTTTCCCAATATCATTTAATGATTTTCTATTACTTTTAAAATGAAAATAAAATCATCTAAAAACTCTGAATACATAATCAGATTGATTATTTTGACAAAACTGATTAATCACTGTATTTCCAGGGTTTGAGTGATTTTCTAAAAATTTACATGCACACTTCAACTTTTCTGGAGACCAATTTGACAGCATTTATTAAAAGCCCTAAAATTTTCATTTTTGGGGGGTGCCTGGGTGGCTCAGTTGGTTGAGCATCCAACTTCACTCAGGTCATGATCTCACGGTTCGTGAGTTCAAGCCCCGCGTCAGGCTCTGTGCTGACAGTGTGGGGCATGGAATCTGCTCTGGATTCTGTGTCTTCTTCTCTTTCTGCCCCTCCCCTGCTCACTATCTGTCTCTCTCTCTTTCAGAAATAAACATTAATTTTTTTTTCATTTTTTTTTTACTCAGAAATTAAAATGTTAAAAAATCTATACCAGGAAATTTTCAAAAATTCAGACACAGGTTAAGGCTCAAGGTATCCACTGCAGTATCGATTATAGGCCCACAAACCTGGAAGCAATTTATATCCCACTAATAGAAAAGCAAATTATGATATACCCATGCTACAAAATACCATTCAGCCATCAAATGATCATATGAAAAAAATTTAGCATTATGCTAAGCAAAATTAGTCAGTCAGAGAAAGACAAATATCATATGACTTCACTCATATGAGGACTTTAAGACCCAGAACAGATGAGCATAAGGGAAGGGTAGCAAATATAATATAAAAACAGGAAGGTGGACAAAACATTAGAGACTCTTGAATACGGGGAACAAACAGCGTTACTGGAGGGGTGGTGGGAGGGGGGATGGGCTAAATGGGTGAGGGGCGCTAAGGAATCTCCTCCTGAAATACTGTGGATATGCTAACCAACTCGGATGTAAATTAAAAAAATAAATTTTAAAAAATGAAGAGTATTTTCTTTTTTTTTTTAATAATTTTTTTTTTGAGAGAGAGGGTGAACCGGGGAGGGGCAGAGAGAGAGAATCCCAAGCAGGCTCCATGCTCAGTGGGGAGCCCGACACATGGCTCAAGCTCAGGACCATGAGATCATGACCTGAGCCAAAATCAAGAGTCAGACACTTAACTGACTGAGCCCCCCAGGCGCCCCTAGACTTGGAAACAATCTTAATCCCTAGGGTTAGGGTCCCTAGTGTATACTTACCATGGATTTCTCCTGCAGGAATTTATCACAATTACAGTCGACGTGTGTGTGTTTCTTTGCTTAAAATCTGTGTTGCTTCATAAGTGAGAGGAGAGAGGTACCTATGCATTATTATATTCCTAGCACTAATCCGAGGGGGGATAGCAAACACTCAATGGCTGACTTCATATCATCTGGGTCCACCTTTGTGTATACAGGTGTCTGCAGGCTGACAGCTTGTGCCTGCTTTTTCCTATTCAGGAGTTTGCTAGGGGTACATAAATTTATGCCCTCAGTGGTAACTCTCAACCACTGAGTGATAGGAATAAATGCTCCCCAACCCCATCCTATAGATGGGCAATCCCGAGATGCCCCACCTGAATTCTCAGGGGTCCGCAGCATGACTGAACCCCACTCCTTAACATGCCCTTCATTGGTTCTCCTTCTCCCTGCCACACCCCGTTTCTCACCACCCCCCCCCCCACCACACACACACACTCCTGCTTCCCAGGGTTATCTGACAAATAAACTGCTGGTACTCAATCCTTGCCTCAGGCTCTGTTTCAGAGCAAGCCCAGCTGAGATACTTGGTTCACAGTAGTTTTTCAATAAATATTTGTTGAGTGGATAGACACGTGAATACACGCTCACTAGTTTGGGGTTAACAGTGTGTAGCAAGCCCTTTTCTTTCCTTTTTTTAAAAAGTCTACTTATTTATCTTGAGAGAGAGAGAGAGTGGGACAGGGGTAGAGAGAGAAGGAGACACAGAATCCCAAGCAGGATCCGAGCTGTCAGCCCAGAGCCTGATGCAGGGGTCTTGAACTCACAAATCGCGAGAACATGACCTGACTGAAGTCAGACGCTTAACCGACTGAGCCACCCAGGCGCCCCCTCCTCTCACTGCGTGTGAAATCATTAGCATAAACAAGCTCGTGAGAGGAACAGGTAAAAACAAAATCGAGTCTCATCTCCATAAAACAATCTGATGCCGTTTACAAGTTATCCACGTGCCCAAATACAACAGACCCTGCAAAATCCAGGCCTTGTATTGTGATCACACGCTTTTCAGGTGAGGGGGATACTTCATCCGGGAAAACAAGTCCCCATTTCCAGAGGGGTTGCTTAGCCAGGGCGCGTTTTCCAACGCCCTCCACTGGGAGGAGTGTTACAGGTCATGGATTGAATTAATTTTGGGGTAGAAACCGAACGGTTCCTTTCTGACTAGTTACACATCATTAGGAAAATATCCTCAGCTCCACTCTTCATGCGCCTGCTGGGTTTTCCTGATGGCCCCTTTCAACATCTGTGAACAGCTGGAGGGGCTGGCGAGGCCGCGATCGGCCCTTGCATGGCCTAATGTAAGCAATCCCTGGGACACTGATTAATTTCTCAAGCCTCAAAAATAATTAAGGGAACAATAATCCCTCACCCACGCACTCCCCCGCTTTTACAACTTAACCATTTAAGGGGGAGGTGGCAGAGGTCGGCCAAAATATTCAGCCTGAAGTTCCCATAATCGTCCCACAGCTCAGAGCCATGTACGCCCCGGAGAGCCATGAGAAGGTCCCAAGTGCGGGGAGCGAAACACCCCTAGAAGCCCCAGGGAGCTGTCGACCCCCGTGTGAGCCCCGTCCACCTCTTCGCTTGTGAATCAGGAGGGGGACCAGTATGCCTGTGAGCTTCCCCTGGGGAGGTGGAGAGAATTGGAAGCCAGAAAGAATTGAAAGCAGGGACGCAAACAGATGTTTGCACACCCGTGTTCAGAGCGGCTTAATTCGCAACGGCGAGAAGGTGGAAGGAGCCTGAGTGCCCGTGGACAGGTGAATGGATAGAATATGCCATGTCCGTGCAGTGGAATATCATTCTGCCATAAAAGGGAAGGCATTTCTGGGGCGCCTGGGTGACTCAGTCGGTTGAGCGTCCAACTTCAGCTCAGGTTATGATCTCAGAGTTTGTGAGTTCGAGCCCCGCGTTGGGCTTGTTGCTGTCCGTGAGGAGCCCGCTTCGGATCCTCTGTCCCCCCCTACTTCTGCTTTTCCCCCACTCACAAGATCTCTTTCAAAAATGAATAAATATTTTTAAAAAGGTCAGGGGAAGGACTTCCTGACTATATGAATGAATTTTGAAGACACCACGCTAGTTGAAGTAAACCCGTCACCAAAGGACAGAGACTGTAAGAGGTTCCTAGAGTCGCCAAATTCACAGAGACAGAAAAAAGAATGACAGCTACAGGAGTTTTCATAAGGAACAAAACATCTGAATAGAAAAGTCCCAAGAGACAAACTAGAAATGGCTGATAAAGATATTAAATGATGTCCCATCCCACTACTTATCCACAAGAGGTTGGCATGGTGAATATATACTATTTTGTGTGAACAGGACAGTAACCAAATTCTACTGGATAATGTTCCACTCAACCATGTATTGCTAGTTGATATATTACTCACCTTTCTTGGGGCACGTGACCCAAGCTGGATGCATTGAATTCTTCTCAAGAATTTTTATCTCAAGGGGAACTAGCAGGGAAAAGCCCGTGGATGTCTGTTCATGCCATGAAGGTCTTATGTCTGGAACATTCCTGAGTCACATCTCCAAACCGTCTCCGCCTGGCTGATCCACACACACGCACGTTCATACCCTCATTCCCTGGTCAACAGCGGGAAGGCCTGAAGCCAATGCAGTTCCATGACACATCGGGAAACCGGAAGTGGATGGCCTTAGTATCCTGATTCCCGTTGGCTACCCATCCAGGTCCATCTCCATCGCTCCTTTGTTTTTCATGCTTGAGCCCGTAAACATTCCTGCTTTTCCCTAAGCTGAAGCCACGCCAGGGTTCTGTCCCTTGCAGCTAGAGTCCTGATTAAAACAGCAAAGAAGCGTATTGTCTGTTTTTTTTTTTTGGCTTGGCCCATTTATATTTGCTAAATGAAAAGAGGTGGATAATAATGAGCACTTAGTAGGTCAGATAATAGTTGTGTAAGGTCATCTGAAGGGGATCGGGTGGCCAGCAAAACCGTACAGCAGCCCACTTCATGAACCAACATAGAAACAAACAAACAAACAAGAATATGTGCATCAGAAGGGGTTCTCGGGAATGGAAGAACAGAACAAGGCTGCAGAAGTAAATGTCAGCTCCATCTGAAGGCCACCTAGCCTCTCGCAAACGTTGCGCATCTCGATGGCACAGCTGTCCTTAGGAGTGAAAGCAAGATGACAGCCAATGGAGTTTGAACACTATTCTTTCCGGCAAACCCACCCGCATCCTTGATGCCATTGAATTGTCTTCTTGTCCGTGTTCATCAAACAACTTTTTTAAAAAATGTTTATTTATTTTTGAAAGAGAGAGCAAGCAAGAGGGAGTGGGGGAGAGAGAGAGGGAGACAGAGAATCCCAAGCAGGCTCCACACTGTCAGCACAGAGCCCAATGAGAGACTTGAGATTCTCTTCTCTCTCCCTCTGCCCCTACCTGGCTCACATGCACTCTCTCTCTCTAAAAAAAATTTAAAAAAAAATTAAAAGAAATGGTTCTATTGAAAAAAATGTTCTATTGATACAAAATGATATTTTACTGAGTAGAAAGTAAATTTTTATAGAGCAATCTTGAAGGCATGATGACCATTTTACGGAAGTGTGTACATACCTCACATATATATGTATGCACAAAAAAGGATCAGTCAGGAAAGAGGGAGAGTAAGTGATTTTTACTGTTTGTTTACAAGTAGGTAGCAACTTTTCGTTTCTTTCTACATTCTGCTGATGTTTGTAAATAGATGTTCTGGAAAAAGCCTACAACTCTAAAAACACGATGTATCTATATATTTATAAATGTACGCTCTGGGAAAAGTCTCTCTTCTCAAACAAAGCTAAAGTATGGACAACACGTTAACACTTGTGGCTTTTCCAAATGACCCGGGTTTACTTCCCAGATTAGGCGCCTTTCAAGGGCAAAGGTCAGATGGGAACTCCCACCCATTGGCCAAGAACCATTTCAGGACTGGAGCAGGCTTCCGACAAGGTGCCAAAACAGGACTTTCTCTCAACTGCTTCGTCCCTGAGGCAGAAAAGAAAGTAATCAAGGTTAATTGGTAAAGCTAAGTATATAGTTATTTTTATAAACAACATTATGTTAGTAGAGATAAATCATGTCATTTGTAGATTTCATAAACATACGCTATTGTTAAAATACAATAGGGGAAAAGATCAATAATATGCATTCTCAGTTAACCTGTTTGCTACCTTGTTGAACACAGGCACATAAAGGTGGGCCATGGCCCAGGCACGAGAGACAGGGCAGCATAGTAATGACCGTGGGTTCTAGAATCAGATGACGGTGTTCAAGCCTTGGCTATTCCATCTCTGAGGGAGGTAGGGTTCTTTGGATAAGTTGCTTCAACCCTCTAAGCCACTATTTCCTGGTCTCTAAAACAAGCATAATAACATTTGCAGCAATGTGGATGGAACTGGAGGGTATTATGCTGAGTGAAATAAGTCAGTCAGAGAAAGACAGATATCATATATTTTCACTCATGTGTGGAACTTGAGGAACTTAACAGAAAACCATGGGGGAAGGGAAGGGGAAAAAAATAGCTACATAGAGAGGGAGGGAAGCAAAGCGTCAGAAACTCTTAAATACAGAGAACAAAACTGAGGGTTGATGGGGGGAATGGTGTTGGAGAGGGAAAAGTGGGGGACGGGCATGGAGGAGGGCACCTGTTGGGATGAGCACTGGGTGTTGTATGTAAGTGATGAATCATGGGAATCCACTCCAAAACCAAGACCACACCGTATACACTGTATGTTAGCCAACTTGACGATAAATTATAAAAAACAAAAACAAAATAAAACAAGCATAGTAATAAAAGTATAGAGTCCATAAAGTCAATTTTGGATAAGAAACAAGGCCGTATGCAATGTGCAGGCATTAAAAACAAGACAACAAGGCCAAAATGTGATTGCCTTTGCTAAGCCCCACATCCCCAAATTGAGACTTAATTACAGTTTCAGTGGTCTCAGAAATAGAATCTTGAACCAGTCAGGTATCACCTGATCATTCCTACTTGGGTCACCTGTCAGGTCGACCCCTGTCATCCCCTAAAAGAAAGTGACCTTGTAATGACCAACCTGCTTTTTTGATGGTATAGCTTTCTTGTTCCCGTCCCCTTCTGCCAGGAAAATTCTTTCACTTTGTACAGCTCGTCAGAGCTCCTCTCTGCCTGCTAGATGGGATGCTGCCTGATTCATGAACTGTCGAAGAAAGCCAATAAGATCTTTCACATTTACTCAGTTGAATTTTATTTTTTAATACATTCCATAACAGTATAGCTACTATTATGAAAAGTGTTCCAAAATCGTTCATCTATGGGACCGCCAACCAAGGTCGCTCATCTACACAAAATGACAGTCTTCAAGCAATGGTAACTTTATTTTTTAATAATAAAAAAAATTATTTATTTATTTATTTTGAGAGAGAGAGAAAGCAAGCATGTGGGGGGGAGGGGCAGAGAAAGAGGGAGAGAGAGAATCCCAAGCAGGCACCATCAGCACAGAGCTGGTCACAGGGCTCGATCTCACGAACCGTGAGGTCACGACCTGGGCTGAAATCAAGAGTTGGATGCTCAACCGACTGAGCCACCCAGGCGGTACCCCCAAGCCATGGTAGGTTTATATCATGAGTTGTACAGTATTATTTGGAAATAAAGGCCTTTGCATATAGTTTACTCATCTGTGATATTCTTTTCTCTCTTTCCTTCCTTCATCACATCTGTTTATTTGTTCAGGTCTTAGCTCACAATCCTCTCTTGACTTCCTCAGATGAAATCATGCTCCTCTTTGTATAAAGCCCTGAATACTTACCACACTTTGTAATTGCATATTGATTTGTAATTACTTGTGGTTATCTCTTGAATGTTCATCTCCTGCGATACTGAGATTCATAATAAGAAATATATGTATTTGGTCTTCAACCTCATTTCCGGCACAGGACTCCCTAAAACCCTTGGAATTTCCTGTGAAGAGAGCGTTCAAGGTGTCTTTGGTTATGTCAATGAGGGGACTCTAGGAAAGCACCTGAGGAGGTTGGCTGGTTGCCAGGAGACACCAACCAGGTGTTTGAAGGTTGGAATATTCCACTTCACTTAAACTTCCTTGCAAAGGAAAGGAGCTGGAGGTTGAATCACCAGTGGCCAAAGATTTCATCAAGTGGGGCTATGTAATGAAGGCTCCATCAAATTTGGAGAGCTTTCTGGGTTAGCGAACATGTGGAACACCGGGAGAATGGCGTGCCCAGAGAGCATGGAAACTTCATGCCCTTTCTCCACACCTCATGCTGTGCATCTCTTCCAACGGGCTGTTTCTGAGTTATTACCTTTTTATCACCAACTGGTCGTCTAGTAAGTAAAATACTTCTCCGAGTTCTGTGAGCCATCCTAGTAAATTCATCAAACCTAAGGAGAGGATGGTTGGAATCTCCAATCCAGAGCTTGTCAGAAGCTCGGGTGACAAGCTGGACTTGTGATTGGCATCAGAAGTTGAGGATGGGGAGCAGCCTCTGGGGCTCAACCCTGAAGCTGTGCGATCCAATCTCTCTCGGGTAGACAGTGTCACAGGTGAGTCGATTGCTTGATGGTGCTAGAAAACCCACCATGTTGAAATTGATACTAGAATCATGTTACCTCTCAGTAAGAATGTCACCTGGATTGGGCGCGTGGGTGGCTCAATTGGTCAAGGGTCTGACTCTTGGTTTTGGCTCAGGTCATGATCTCACAACCTGTGAGTTCAAGCCCTGCATCGGGCTCTGCGGTGGTAGCACGGAGCCTGCTTGGGATTCTCTGTCTCCCTCTCTCTCTGCTTCTCTCTCACTTATGCTCTCTTTCTGCCTCTCTTTCTCTCGAAAATAAATAAGCAAACAAAAAATCTTTTTTTAATTTTTTGTAATGTTTCTTTATTTTTGAGAGAGAGAGACAGAGTATGAGTAAGGGAGGGGCAGAGAGAGAGAGGGAGACACAGAATCTGAAGCAGGCTCCAGGCTCCGAGCTATCAGCACAGAGCCTGACATGGGGCTCGAACCCATGGCCCGTGAGATCATGACCTGAGCTGAAGTAGGACGCCTTACCCAACTGAGCCACCCAGGTGCCCCGACAAACAAAAAAATCTTAAAAAAAAAAAAAAAAAAAAAGGTCGCCTGCCTGAGGTCAAAGGCCATACCCTATATGGTTGGTCTTCAATAAATATATTCTGAATAAATTGATTCATTAAAACATTTTAAAAGGCAGTATGCTTTAAAACAATTTAGTACTTATATACAATTGTAATTGTAATTGGACCTGCATATAATTTAGTACTTTTCTCTACAGAATTAAATGCTCTTTAATCACGCATTGATCTAATCCTGGTTGTGAGCCCAACCTGAGAAAAACTCATTTTCACTTACCTTGAACCTTTATTCTTGACATGAGTAATGTCCAGAAACTTTTGAGACTTCAGCACTAATTGTGTGTCCACTAATGAAATAGGATCTTAGAGGAATCTGGAAACTCAGAGGAAAATCTGAAAACTTTGGAGGGAATGAAGTGTAAACCAGTCCACAAAATGAGTTGAAGCTGAGTGTCTTCTGAGAAGCAGGACGTGGGGCGGGTAGAGAGGCAGATGTCATTAGGGTTAGAAACCTTGAAGAATTAATTGACAGGTATCACTTTCTTTAAAGAAACAAACATTTCAAAAAAGGTAGAAAAAAGTAAATGTAAGTCAAAAATAAGAGAGGGGCACCTGGGTGGTTCAGTCGGTTAAGCATCCAACTTCGGCTCAGGTCATGATCTCAGGGTTCATGAGTTTGAGCCCCATGTCGGGCTCTGAGCTGACAGCTTGGAGCCTGGAGCCTGCTTCGGATTCTGTGTCTTCCTCTCTCTCTGCCCCTCCCCCGCTTGCACTCTGTCTCTCTCTCTCAAAAATAAATTTTAAAAAAACACTGAAAAATTTGAAAGAAACAAAAGTAAGAGAAATTAGTGCATGGACAAAGATAAGCACAGAGTGCTGTGGTGGCCCATAACTGTGTCCTGGGGACAGAAACACTCCACAGGAATCCTTGTATAAAAGTTTAAGCCTCTAAAGAATTAAAACAAAACAAAACAAAAAAAAAGAACAACAACAACAAAACAATTCATTGCCCACAGGCAATCATTTGAATAGATCTTTCTAGAACACATATTTTAATGTGTTTCAAATACCTGGCTAATGAAGTTATAATTCCATATCCTAATTTTTCCACCCAATATTACAAAAGAACCCCTTTCCCCATGTAACTTGCTGAGAAAGAGAGCAATTCCTTGAAGTCTTTATAAAGATCATAATCTCTGATTCTATGTTCATCCTATGAATTCTGTGTATATCTAGACTAACAAAGTAATCAAAAATAGGGAAGACTATGTACAAGGTTGTCATGAAAGCATTGTTTATAATAGCAAGAAATTGGGAACAGGCGGAATTTCCAAAACTAGGGAAAAGGCCAGCAAATTATGGCAAATCCATAAAAAGTTATGAAAAATTGTGTTTTCTAACAATGTTTATAGTTTATAATCTGTTTAATGAGCACAAACATGATGGGAAATAAATAAAGCAAGATACATAATTTTTTTACCTAATTTTTATACTCTATGTATATACATTTATATACAAGTATGTACAGAAAAAAAAAATGGAAGGTATTATTCTACAAGGGTCCACCATGATTCTCTCCAGGTAGTAAGACTCCAATAATTTTTATGGTTTCATTATATCTTTCTATAGTTTCTAAAGTTTATATGATAAGTAGGCATTAATTTCTTTATCCAGAAGAGGAAAGATAATATTTTTAGAAAGCCCTTTGATTGAGGTAATGCATAAAAGTCATTAGAAATTTTTTTTTAAAAGACTTGGATAGCTCTATGCTCTACATGAATGATAGCTGCAAATAAATCATATTTGTAGGACAGTCCTTAATTAGGTGGAAATAGTAGTACTTAAAAAAACTTTCTTGGGTTAAGTTTTAAAGCTTTTGATTCATAAATTCCAAGCTAAGCATTAGAGCTGTCAGGGCCTTCAGATCCATCATTGTGTGTGTCGGCCTCTCTCTCTCTCTCTCTCTCTTTTTTTTTAATGACATTTCAAAATGTTATTTCACCAACTCAGGGACTGGAGATGATCCAGAAGATAATGACTTGAATTATACAAACTCTCTAGGTCAGAATTTATTTTTTCAGGGACATATTTATGTTTCTTTCCTCTAAAGCAGCCCAGTCCATTCACAGAACGCCATGCCAAAGGAAAAAGATGGGGGCGACCCCTGGAGGGCTCAGCCGGTTGAGGGTTCGACTTCGGCTCAGGTCGTGATCTCGCAGTCTGTGAGTTGGAGCCCCTTGTCAGTCTCTGTGCTGACAGCTCGGAGCCTGGAGCCTGCTTCAGAGTCTGCCCCTCCCTGCTCACGCTCTGTGTCTCTCTCTCTAAAAAAATAAACATTTTTAACAAATAATCAAATAATAAGAAAGGAAAAGAGGTGAATGGCTGTGAAGAGTTTGAATAGATTTTCTAACTTGCAGGACTGCTTCAGGTAGCAACCCAGACAACAGGCCATGAGACAGAGGAGAGCAGGGGGTCAGGGTCAGGATCCAGGGCCCCAGGGATGCACTGTTCTTTTTCTTTCTTTTTTTTAAAGTTTTATTTATTTTTGAGACAGAGAAAGACAGAGCATGAGTGGAGAGGGGCAGAGAGAGAGGTAGACACAGAATCCTAAGCGGGCTCTAGGCTCTGAGCTGTCAGCACAGAGCCCGACACGGGGCTTGAACCCACGGACATGATATCATGACCTGAGCTGAAGTCGTAAGCTTAACCAACTGAGCCACCCAGGAACCCCATGGGATGCATGGTTCTTTAGGTCCACATTTGCTTAAAAGTTGGGGCAGATGGGGAGCCTCGGTGGCTCAGTCGGTTAAGCGTCTGACTTCGGCTCAGGCCATGATCTCACAGTTTGTGGGTTCAAGCGCCGCGTCGGGCTCTGTGCTGACCGCTCAGAGGCTGGAGCCTGCTTCGGATTCTGTGTCTCCTTCTCTCTCTGCCCCTCCCCTGCCCACACTCTGTCTCACTCTGTCTCTCAAAAATAAATAAATGTAAAAACATGTTTTAAAAGTTGGGGCAGAATGTTCTACTGGAAAGAACACACACTTGAGAATCAGACTGAGTCTAAGGCCTGGCCCAGCTACCTGCAAACTATCTGTAATACAATGATAAGGGCTCTCACCATAGCCCTGTAAAAAGTCTCCGATTTTTTTTAATATTAACAACCAATTTTTGTGTTTTTAAAAATTGTTTTTTCAATGTTTATTTATTTTTGAGAGACAGAGACAGAGCGGGAGCAGGGAAGGGGCAGAGAGAGAGGGAGACACAGAACCTGAAGTAGGCTCCAGGCTCCAAGCTGTCAGCATAGAGCCCACAGCGGGGCTTGAACCCAGAAACTGTGAAATCATGACCTGAGCCGAAGTCGGACGCTTAACTGACTGAGCCAACCAGGCGCCCCTCAATTTTTATTTTTAATGTTAACACTCTGGTGGGCCAAATCGACCTCATCTATGGACAGGACTAGTCTAGGGGGAGTTACTATGTTGTTGGCAATAAGAACCTGGCCTCAGAAGTCAACCACTGGTTTGACCCCTGCCTTCCCAACCGTGTGACCTTGGGCCTGCGTGACCGTGGGCAGATGACTGAGTCTTGCAAAGCTGCAGAGTCTGCATCTTTAGAACGGGGATAATAAGACAACTTCGAAACAGTTTGGATTAAGTGAGATGGACGTGTGTGTTCAGCACAGGACCTCACATAGAGTAAGCTTAACAAGGGGAGTTATTATTATTGTCATTGTTGTTGTTGAAAGTTGGCCTAGAGGGGCGCCTGGGTGGTCATGATCTCGTGGCTTGTGGGTTTGAGCTGCGCATCAGGCTTTGTGCTGATAGTTACAGCCTGGAACCTGCTTTGGATTCTGTGTTTCCCTCTCTCTCTGACCCTCCCCTGCTCACGCTGTCTCTCTCTATCTCAAAAATAAATAAAACAGTAAAAAAAAAAAATTAAAAATAAATAAAAATAAATAAATAAACATAAAAAAAAAAAGAGGTCGGTCTAGAGAAGTGGATGAGGGTCCAGAGGAGGAGGGAATGTTTGAGGAGCACCTTAAGTAATCGGGAGGAGGTTGGTAAACATTCCTGCAGTCAACGCATCGTTTGAGTGCCTACTGTGTTCCGGCATTTTGTAGGTTCTAAGAATCCAGCGCAAAATAGTCTGCACTCTCATGCAGCGTGTATTCAGCTATGGAAGAAGTCTGAGTAATATGCTAAGGGGTAGTTAGACACCGTGAAGAAGAAATCAAGGGAAAAAACCCAAATGCCCATTGATAATGATGTGGATCCATCAAGTGTGATATATTCACGGAGTGGAATACTATACAGGAGAGACTAAGAAAAGACCACAGCAGAGACACCTGGGTGGCTCAGTCGGTTGAGCGTCCGAAACTTGATTTCAGCTCCAGTCATGATCCCAGGGGTGTGGGATTGAGCCCTGAGTCAGGCTCTGTGCTGAATGTGGAGCCTGTCAAAAATTCTCTCTCTCTCTCTCTCTCCTGCTCTCTCTCTAAGAAAGAAAGAAAGAAAGAAAGAAAGAAAGAAAGAAAAGAAAGAAAAAAGGAAGGAAAGAAAGAAAGAGAGAGAGGAAGGAAAGAAGGAAGGAAGGAAGGAAGGAAGGAAGACAGGAAGGAACGAAGGACAAACCACAGCTAAGCACACAACATGCAGGACACTCCCCAGCACCACCATGCTAAGTGAAGGAAGCAGGTAGAAAAGAATAGGATTCCAGCTATATAAAGTCGAAAAACAGGCAAAACTATCCTAAGTGCTCATGGGGTAGGACTCAAAGTCGTGAAATGATTATTGAAGTTGTTAGGATATCGGTACCTTCTAGCGGGGACAGGAGGGGACGCCTTCAGAGCGGGACACGCAGGGGCCTCTGGGGTGCACACCATGGTCTATTTCCTCATCTGAGTAGATACAAATGGGACAGTTGTTAAACCTGTTATAGATGTTTCAGGTATTTGCGAGTATCTTTCACAAAAATTTTTTTTAATGTAGAGAAAGGAAAGAGCAGAAGTGAACGGAGAACGGAAGCGTCTAGAAGGATGAGTTCCAGACGGATCTAACTGCTCTCCCACAAGGCAAGGAGACACATGCTGTATTTTGAGAAGAAGCAGAATCAGTGTAGCTGGGGCATAAATTATGTGCAGCGTGGGAGGGAAAAGAGGCAGCGGGGGGCCAGATTGGGACTAACTGGTCCCATCACGTGATGAAGGACGGACCGCCATCGGCAGGAACCACCAAAGAATATTTCTGACATCAAATCAGGTGCTCTGTGGAGGGCGGATTGTGGGCAGGGATGTGGAAGGAGGTTTCCTCTTGTAATCAAGGTGAGATGAGGTGGGTCATGGGGGACAGAGGTCGGATGGGGGCTCCAAGCACTCTTAGAAGCTGGAGGCATCTGAGACAATCAACTGATGGAGATGTTTGGAGAACAGGCAGTGGACTGACCAGAGTGTGTTATAGGGAAAACGCCCAGCAGATGGCTGGAGGAGGGACATGGCCGTGTGTGCCTGGGGCTCAAACTCATGACCCTGAGATCAACCATCACATGCTCTCCTGACTGAGCCAGACAGGCACCCTGGGTCTTCCAAACTGGCTTCAGAAAAGATGGAATTTGCGCCGGGCTGCAAAGGAGGAAGGGACAGAGAGAAGGGGGACACGGTCGGGGCTCCAGGCCGCCGGGTGAGGAAGGGAACTTGCACGTTAGGGAGAAGCTGAACCAGAAGTGTTCCCTTGCAGGGAGAAGGGGTCAGTAGCCTTTTGTTCACGACCTCGGTTTTTTTTTTAATATATATTTATTTATTTATTTTGAGAGAGTGAGAACAGAGGAGAAGCAGAGACAGAAGGAGAAAAAGAGAATGCCAAGCAGGCTTTGCACTGCCAGCGCAGAGCCTGATGCCGGGCTCGAACTCACAAACTGTGAGATCATGACCTGAGCTGAAATCAAGAGTTAGATGCTTAACCGACTGAGCCACCCAGACACCCCCGTGACCTCAGGTTTAATATCTATGTTCCTCCTTCCACGAGCACAGATGGAGTCAACACTTGATCTACTTCTTCACGCCTGGGTGTCTGGGCAGCCTTCTTGCCCACAGTGTCCCCTTGGGCTGTCAGTGATGGGAGGCAAGAATAGGAGTGGGAGGTGCCCAGGGGCACACAGGGTGGGGGGTGGGGGCCACTGGGACCAAGCTGGTCCCAGGTGCCTGAGTCAGGAAATCACCCACTCACATGGGGGTTTAATCCCCAAGAGGGGCACTGCATGGGGAACAGGTGCCCAAAGACACACATCTGCCCAGGCAGTGGGATGAGGATTTCGGAGCACCACAAACTGGCCCATTCAGTGCTGGGCTCAAGCCTCTGGGTTGAGAGGAACAGGGATCAGAGCTGAGGGTAAGAGTTACTGGGGCCATTAGGGACCCAAACAGACAGCAGTCCAGGACAGACTCTAATTCCGGAGATACTATGAAATCCTAAGGCATTCACACCGACTAGACAGTAGGGAAAGGGCAAGAGGGTCTCCTACAGCTCTGAGGCCACTGGCGTTGGAAGGATTCACCGTGGAGCACCCAACAGTGGTTTTATACAAACGGGGATTGTTTTTAGGTACTAAAACTGAAACCTGAGGCTTTAGATGTTTGTTCTGTCCTGATCACAATTAACTCAGGAGAGGGGAGTGAAGAAAAGTAAAGTTCATCGACTATTACAATCACCAGACTGTATGGTAAGTGCTTCATGATGAATTATCCTCTAATCCTTTTAAACTACAACCTGCTGTTAAGGAATCTCAGGTTCAGGGAAGTCTAGTAGTTTTCCCAAGGCAGCAGAGCTAGTAACTGTTAGTTCAGAGCTCCCAATCTGGAGTGGAATGGGTGAGGCTATAGGTAGAGAAGGTGTGAGATACTCAAGTTGGAGAAACTGAAGCAAGAGGGGCTTGAGTGTTGAGAGTATACATCGTCCTCTTCCTCATAAGCCTTAGGGTTCCTCTTCTCTTGTCTCCCCAAGGAGCCGATGATCAGACAGACCCCCAATAAGACATAAATAAATGGTCATTTGGACAGGAGACAAAGACCCAGATGGACATTCACCTTCAGAATCATCAAAATCAAAATGGCCATGTAGGCTGAATAGAACGCACTACTCATGATCTATATACATAACATCTATTATATAAAAAGAAACATATATATACACAGAACATATCATCCATTCCATTGAAAGAGCTTAGCAGATTATAATGATTGCCAACTAGATCCTTCAGAATCACCACATTCTCATGAAAGTTGATTTCGTGATGTATGGCACTAACCCGAGTCATCAACTGCCAATTCCAAACACTCACCGCCGGACACCCCCATGTAATACCCCCTTAGACCCCTAGGATCTCAAGAAGCCTTCAAGAACACCTAAGGGGGAAAAAAAAAAGAACACCTAAGATGAGAACATTCTACTGTAGCTACTGAGGAAGCTACCAACGGACGTGTGTTTCTATGCACAGATAGTTAAGGGGAGAAAAAGAATTAAATGGACATACTGTCAGAATAAAATCCTACAAAAAATAAACAATTATTGTTTATTTATTATTATTTAACATTACTTTTCAGTAGCTGTTAGCCTCTCTTATCTCATCGTCTCTTACCCAGACTAAAGGCTGAAGTCTTCTCTTTTTAAAACCCAAAGTCTTTACTGTTTCTTAAACTGTAAGAAAGCTCTCTAAGAAGTATTCTGTCCTCATGAAAACCTAGCTTCAAAGATACCACTTTTCCTCCGCGTAAAACTATGTCGTTACTCACCTGATTAAAGTTCTTATTGTTTCGCCCTCAGGATATAATCCCAATGCTTTCTTCCTTCACCCAACAGACAGTTAAGCAGCTCTTAGGTACCTTGAAGACCCTTTACTGGTGAACAAGAAGCCTTAGTCTCCGCTGCCATGGAAATGGCAGACTAGTGCTGGGGAAAGACAACAAAGGAACACAAACACAAGCATTGCTATACATTGCAGCAAGTGCGGAGGGAGGAGGCAAGATGGCGGAAATAGCATGGAAGTTTCTTTTGTGTCTCACATCCATGATATACAACCAGATCAATACATTGCAGCAAGTGCTATGAAGGAAAGGGATTGGATTCTCTGGGCTACAATAAGAGCGTAAGTTCATTTCGATTGGGGATTGTCCCAATTCCCCATTATCCAAAGCACTCCCAAACTTAGTGGCTTAAGACCAAAAGCAGTTATGATCTCACTCGATTTTGTTGGTTGACTGGGATCAGCTGGGTGGTTCTTCTGATCCATGTGAGGTCGACCGTAGCTGCAGTCAGCAGAGGGGCTCAAATAGCTGGAACCCCCAAGGTGGCTGGCTAATATGGCTGGCGGTTGAGTCTGGCCGTCTTCTGGGAGCTCAGCTGGGACCATTCACCAAAATATGCACACATGATGTCTCCATGTGTTTTCAGCTACTTACAGCATGGCGGCTGGCTTCCACGAGGGAGCATCCCCAGAGCAAGTGTTCTCTCTCTTTCTCTCTCTCTCTCTCTCTTTAATGTTTATTTATTTCTGAGAGAGAGAGCATGAGCAGAGGAGAGACAGAGAGAGGAGGGGACGGAGGATCCAAAGCGGGCTCTGTGCGGAGAGCAGAGAACACACCACAGGGCTCAAATCCACGAACCTCGAGATTGTGAGCTGAAGCAAAGTTGGATGCTCAACTAACTGAGCCACCCAGGCTCCCCAAAGAGTGAGTGTTCTAAGAGAGGGGAAGCAGAGGTGGCCAGGCCAGTGAAATGCCATGGAACATCCCTGTTTCCATTGTCTCCTGATGGTTAAAGCACTCGGAGACACCCCCCCCCCCGCCCAGTGAGTGTGGGAAAAGGCTACCCAAGGGTGTGAATGCCAGCACGTGTGGTTCACTGGGGTAACCACAGTTAGAGAAGACCTC
>CM053565.1:7390879-7679471 GCA_028646485.1 Cryptoprocta ferox
TGTTTATTAAGCATTTACCATGTGCTCACCCAGCGATTCTTTCGGTCCCAATGCTTTCACACGCTTGAAAATGATGAAAGACCACAAAGTGCTTTACGTATGTGGTTGCCTCTATGGATATTTATCCCATTTGAAATTAAAAGAGAAAATATTAAAATGTTATCATTAATTCATCCAAAAGATAGCCCTAATAAGACCACCACATATTAATGTAAATAACATATGTTTATGGAAAAATCACTGTATTTTCCAAAACCGAAGAATACATAGCAGGAAGAGTGGCATTGCTTTATATTTTGGCAAATCTCTCTTTTTTAAGTTTTTTAATGTTTATTTATTTTTGAGAGAGAGAGAGACAGAGACAGAATGGGAGCAGGGGAGGTGCAGAAAGAGAGAGAGACAGACAGAATCCGAAGCAGGCTCCAGGCTCTGAGCTGTCAGCATAGAGCCTGATGCGGGGTTTGAACTCACAGACGGCAAGATCGTGACCTGAGCCGAAGCCGGATGCTCAATCGACCGAGCCACCCAGGCGCCCCAACAAATCTCTTCTATGTCTGGTTTGATGGAAAACAGTTGGATTTCTATATCTGCTTCTGCATTCAATTTGTTGTAATATGTAGTTTTGCTTGAAGTATATAAAGAAAATCTGGCCTCACCCAGATACACGGTTGGAAAAAGGAGGCTTCTTTGAACAGTCTTTTAGGTAATTGTGGATGCTTTCCTTTAATGCGATACCCAAACTGGACTAGTCTTTCCTTCCTCCCTTCTTCCCTCCCTCCCTCCTCCCTTCCTTCCTTCCTTGTGTATCACGTTTATCGTTTTAAGTGTACAGTTCAATAGCATTAAGCGCATTCACACGGTGCAACCGTCACCACCGTCTACCTTCAGGACCCT
Source organism: Cryptoprocta ferox (assembly GCA_028646485.1). Taxonomy (NCBI): domain Eukaryota; kingdom Metazoa; phylum Chordata; class Mammalia; order Carnivora; family Eupleridae; genus Cryptoprocta; species Cryptoprocta ferox. The sequence continues at coordinate 7,391,774 of CM053565.1, forward strand.
TTTCATCTTGCAAAACGAAACTTTGTCCCCATTAAACACTAACTCCTCGTTCCCCTTCCCTGCATCCTGAGGCAAACACCCTTCTACTTTCTGTCGCCAGGAATTTGACTGCGTTGAGTACCTCCTAGGAGTGGAATCACACAGCATTTGTCCCTTTCACTTAGCACAGCGTCCTCAAGGTTCATCCATGTCGTAGCCCGTGTCAGAATGGCCTTTCTTTTTTGGCTGAAAAATATTCCACTGTATCCTACATTTTTAAAGTATATGTTTATTCATTTTTGACAGAGAGAGAGTGTGAGCGGGGGAGAGGCAGCGAGAGAGGGGGACAGAGGATCCGAAGTGGGCTCTGAGCTGTCAGCACAGAGCCCGACACGGGGCTAGAACTCACGAACCGGGGAGATCATGACCTGAGCGGAAGTCAGAGGCTCAACCGACTGAGCCACCCAGGCACCCCCCCACATTTCGTTTATTCATTCATTAATCAATGGACACTTCGGTTGTTTCTACCATTGTGACTAATGATGCGGTAAACATGGGTGTGCAAAAATGTGTTTGAGTCCCTGCTCTTGGTTTTTCAGGCTATCTCCCCAGAAGCAAAATTGCTGCATTGTGCGGTTATTATATTGGTAATGTTTTCAGAAACAGCCATATTGTTAAGTGGGAGTTTCTTAAAAGTTAGTTACAACCTGGAATCTGACCCCACATCAATGAATCTTTTGTGATCTGTTCCAATAAAGTTTATTAGTCTGTCTTGCACTTTTTTTTAAATGTTTATTTATTTTTTGAGGGAGAGACAGAGAGAGACAGAGCACGAGCAGGGGAGGAGCAGAGAGAGATGGAGTCACAGAATCTGAAGAGCTGTCAGCACAGAGCCCGACGCCAGGCTCAAACCCATGAACTGCGAGATCACAACCTGAGCTGATGTCAACCGACTGAGTCCCCCAGTCCCCCCTCTTGCACGCTCTTTGAACGGATCTTTAACTCATGCATGATTGTGAAAACAGTAGGCCTGGGTCATTTGGAATACATCGGCACAGTGAGTTTTGAAGATCTCCAACTAATGATTCATTTTCACTGCAATATAAAACAATCACATTCATTGATATCACCGCAGATACTAAAGCCTTTAAAGTATTTCAAAGTCAAAGTTCATGGTGATAGATATACATTTTCTAAAATTCGAATTTTCTCTTGAAAGCTTTGTGTTTTATCATTGGCAACCGACACGGTCAGTTGTTTTCCTTGAAGGGCTCACTTTTGTTCATTTTTGAGAATATGGCTGCCAAGTGTCCAGCGTGCGTCACCAGAGCTTGCCATTTTTCAAGTAATAATGATATTCCAGAGAGGGAAATGCTCTAGTTCAGCGTGTAACTCAAGCAACTGCCCAAGCACTGTTCTGTGAGAAGAACCGTCGTCCTTTGCTACACAACGTTGCTGGTGGGAGAGTCCACCTTGTGTGAATGGAAGTCTCCGCTCTTGGATTTCCCACAGAAGATTTACGCGAGGATCCACGCTCATATAGATTCAGTATGAAAGAAAGTAACAAGCACAAAGGAGTTTATTAAGGACAGTGCGCTGTCAAGAAGGGAGAGGAGGCAGGACCAGGGCTGACAAATACACCAGGGTTAACAGTGTCTTTTCTTTGTATGTTTGCAGAAGTTGTGGGTCGTAGCTAAGTGGGGGGTGTCTCTCACTGAGGTTGTTTCCAATCATCTCAGGGGCCCCTCCTACTGGTTGGGAGGGAGAGTTTTGGGCCCTACAAGATTCTTGTCATAACTGTCATGGCTATCTTCCCCGGTGGGGGATGGGTGGGTGGGTGGAGTTGAAACCACAACGTAAATATATAATAATGAAACTCTAGGTTACCCTGGGGCAGAGGTTGAAGAGGAGAGCCCATGCTCTGCACCTGTGACTCCTGGTCCATCAGCCCCGGGCTGTTGGGAGCCAAAAGGCCAGGATGTTGAAAGTCCCAGAATCAAGATGCTGTGCCCTCTCAGGCTTCTAACACATCTCCTATTTATTTACCGCCTTTGCCTCCAGCTCACGGCCAACGAACTGCCTACTCTCTCAACAACAGAGGTGTTTTGTGCATACTTTCCATTTCGTTTCACAGAATGTTAACAACGCAGGTGTTCAAGGGTCCATCAGGATTGAATGAAGTTCCTCAATGTGACGTTGTGACACAATGCGACACAAGTTCCTCAATGTGAAGTTCCGCTTTAGTGACACTGCGTTCTTTTACTGTCCGGACGTCGGCAGGGAAAAAAAGATTGCCTACTAGTCTGCTTTGGTAACTGTCTCTACTGTGCTAAGGCTATAGCAGATCCCCCCCAACCCCTGCCTTGGCGCCATCGGCGCAAAGATCAACGCACTGAAGAAGGCAAATAACAACTTGGTATTTTTTTAGTGGATGACGTTTGACACGGAATGTTACGTTAGTTTCAGGTGTATCACTCAGTGATCCCACAACTCTGTGCCCCTAGTGGCTATTACAGTACCATTGACTATATTCCTTGTGCACCTTCTGTCCCCATGACTCCCTCATTCCACAACTGGAAGCCTGTATCTCCCTCTCCCCTTCAGCCATTTCACCCAGCCCTCCTCCCCTCTCCCCTCTGGCGACCACCAATTTGTTCTCTGTATTTACGCGCCTGTTTCTGCTTTGTTGGATTGTTTTGTTTTGCAGATTCCACACAGATGTGAAATCATATGGTGTTTGTCTTTCTCTGTCTGATTTCTCTGACTTAGCACAGGGCCCTCAAGATCCATCCATGCTGTCGCAGATAGCTTTTTTATGGCTGAGTTATATTCCATTGTATACATACACCACATGTTCTTTACTCATTCATCTATCGGTGGACACTTAGGGTTGCTTCCATATCTTGCTCATGGTGAATTTTTTTTTTAACATTTATTCATTTTTGAGAGAGATAGAGTGCGAGCGGGGGAGGGGCAGAGAGAGAGGGAGACACAGAATCTGAAGCAGGCTCCAGGCTCTGAGCTGTCAGCACAGAGCCTGACCCGGGGCTCGAACCCACACTATGAGATCATGACCTGAACCGAGGTCGGACGCCAAACCAACTGAGCCACCCAGGTGCCCCCATATCTTGCTTATTGTAAATAACAACACCTACTATTTTTTGTGTGTGTGAATAGTTGAGATTTCACGGTCTTCCTGAAAATTGTCTCTGGGATGCTCTGGTCTGCAGGCTGTCTTTTGAGAACCATGGTGCTAAATATGATACTGCTAGACTAAAAAGTCAAATACATACTAAACATATGTGTAGAATGTACCTTCTTTATTTGTTTAAATGTTTATTTTTGCTCTTCGAAAATATCACAGATCTGTAATAGAAAATGACTATTAAGGGGTGCCTGGGTGGCTCAGTTGTTTACGTGTCTGATTTGGCTCAGGTCATGATCTCACAGTTCATGGGTTCGAGCCCCGTGTTGGGCTCTGTGCTGACAGCTCAGAGCCTAGAACCTGCTTCAGATTCTGTGTCTGCCTCTCTCTCTGTCCCTCCCCTGCTCGAACTCTGTCTCTCTGTCTGTCTCTCTCTCAAAAATAAATAAACAAAAAAATTTTAATAAAATAAAAAAAATGGATTTTGTTTAATTGTCCTCCATAAAATTGCATCAATCTACCCTCTCATAAGACAAGAAGGCTGTCCAGGCATTAGCTGCTGTTCTTTGAGCTCCGATCTGCATTATATTCTTGCTCTTGTGTCCGAACGTTTATCTCTGCCCATCCTTTAAGGAGGGAGGATCTGTTTAGACTGTGTTTGCCCTTAGCCCATTCTCTGTGCAGTTGTTTAATACTCATTCCGACTATTCGACACACACACACGCACACATGCACGCATGTGCACACATATATGCACACAGGTGCCCTTGACCTGGAGAGGGAGAGCAATATTGATGCACACACGGCCATGGTCAGCTTCACTCAAATTTCCACTTACTCTTCTGTGTTGTTGAAATGCCATCTTCTACTCCCAAAGCCTGGGTTTCCGCTACTCCAGCCTCACAAAAGACCTAGAAAACTACAATGTCCAGAAAGCAAGCATCAAATTCTCTTCCTCTCTCTGCTCCATGAATGCACTCTGTGTACCTGGGTGCCACTTTCCAGCTCACGTTGGGTCTGGCGGTGCGATAACTTGGTGCGTAGGAGAACTGAACTCATCCTACTTGAAAAGGCTTAAATCCAAACCGACTTGCTCTGCCATTTCCACACTTGAACATTTGATAGTATTCCACATTTTCAGAGAGAAAAGAGAGCTCATTATGGTCCACTGCTTTTTTAAAAATTATTTTTAGTTGTGGAAAAATGCATATAACAAATGAACTATTTTTTGATGTTTATTTTATTTAATTTTGAGAGAGAGCGCACGTGCACGAGCGGGAGAGGGGCACAGAGAGAAGGAGAGAGAATCCCAAGCAGGCTCCGCCCTGTCAGTGTGGAGCCTGACTTGGGGCTCGATCCCATGAACTGTGAGATCCTGACCTGACCTGAAATCAAGAGTCAGACGCCTAACGAGCTGAGCCACTCAGGTGCCCCATTAATGTACTATTTGTAAAATTTGCCGTTTTAACCATTTTTATGCATATAGTTCAATGGCATTAAGTACATCTACATTGTTGTGAACCACTGTCCGTCTCCAGAATTTTTCATCGTGCTCAACTCAACTCTGTCTCTAGTCCACACTCACTCTTAATTTCCCTCCCCTGGCCCCTGGCAGCCACGCTTCTACCTTCTATCTCTATAAATTTGATGATGTCAGGCACCCCGTTGAAGTGGAGTCTTACCGTATTTGTCTTTTCTGTGACCGGGTTTATTTCACCCCGCGTAATTGCCCACTGATATTGACAGCCTGCTTTTATGCGCTCCTAACTGGCGATACCAGGATAGTTTGATCCCACTGTGTTTGCAGGTGGCTAACCTCAGGATTTCCATATTCCTAAGCAGATGTGGTCAGACAAGGGGACATGTAAACAGAGATCTTGCTCTTCAGAGGAACAATTTGTCTAGCTGCATGGTCGGAAGAAATGGCATCATAACCAACCAGCATCACTAGTAAGAGGCTTCCATTGAATTGCTTACCGATTTGAACAACTGAAATTCCAGGTGTGTATTTTCTCGCAGTCTCTGTGGCGAGGGGCATGGCATCCTGGACCAGGAGGTTTCCTGCCTTCATTGTCTTACCCCTCCTCTTAAACGGAAGGACCCCCTCCTTCCAAAGGCTGGTTTTGGCTTGGATGCTCTTGTCCCGACGGAACGTTGGGATGTTGGCTTTGTCTGTGGAGGGTCGAGTGTAGTATACAGCATTCACACCCCAAAAGTGCTGGGTCTCTGACATTCCAGTTCTTTATTAAAATTAATTTAAGCTCTCGGCAGCGTCCGAAGAATGCAAACACTCACAGGACTGCAGAATATGCTGTGTAGAGAAGCTGAAGCCTGTGGTCAGAGGATAATAGCTATAGTATCTGACTTCTCCCAAGGGCTTGCTCTGTGCCAGACACATGATTATTAACTGTATTAGCTCATTTCGTTATACAAAAATACTATAAAGTGCTTCTTCTTTTTTTAACGTTTATTTTTGAGAGAGAGAGAGAAAGAGAGAGAACGAGCACAAGCGGGGGAGGAGCAGAGAGAGAGGGAGACACAGAATCTGAAGCAGGCTCCAGGCTCTGAGCTAGCTGTCAGCACAGAGCTCGACGTGGGGCTCGAACCCATGAACCTTGAGATCATGACCTGAGCCAAAGTCGGACACTGAACTGACTGAGCCACCCAGGTGCCCCCAAGTGCTTATTCTTAATGACATTTTTTTTGCAAACGAAGAGGAGAGAAGGAGAAAAATAACTTCCTAAAATCCCAATATGGGATGAGCAGGAGTTGAATTCAGACAATCCGGTTCTGGACCCTTGGTTCTTCATCAACAGACCTAAGATTCCTTATCTCTCAACAGATGGCTGGATATTAATTAGACTGAGCCATGGAAGAAAAAAAACCTTTTAAGAGCAACAGCTTTATTTACAAATATTAATAAATATTATATTAAAGTTATAGTCCATGCAATTATGGAAATACAGGATAAATTTTTTTTTAAACCAGTGGTTTTTGGAAGCACTTTGTGGGGTTCTGCAAACAAAAACATTTGAAAACCCTGTCTAGCTTGCAGATGATTCCATAAGAAAATAATAATCTAATTTGACTGGAAAGAAGTGATGCAAAAGTATTTAAATCTAATCGATGAAAAACAATGCTTTGATCATCCCTTCAATTACTTTAATTATATCAATTACTTTAATTAACATCACTGTAATATTACAGACAAAGTAAGAGACCGTTTTCAATATAGTACATGCAAATTACTTTCTTTAAGAAAAACAGAATCAGGACCAACTCCATTCTGAGAACAATGTTTTACCAAACTGAACAAATGTTTAGTAAAGCCCCCAAATATCCATAAACCCAGCAAGTGGAAATAAAATCGTAACAGCCCCTCTTCCTCGTTAACGGTGATATATGAAGCTATGCTCTATGTTTACACTAGCAGATTAAGCCTCTGCATTTCATCCAGCATTATGACAGCGGATTAGGCCGGGCCCCGAGGGAGGGGACAGCTGGCAATATATGACTCCCAACTACCTATTGAAAATTTAAAGAAGTTTTCTGCTTTCTGATCCCTATCACGGCCTCGACTTCACTGCAAGAGGCAGATTATTACAATCCCCCAGGAGCCCCTCAGAGGGACCTCAGGCCAAAGAGGTCACATGATTCAATTACAAGAAAATTTGGTGAGTATCCGTCTAGAAGGAGCTCTGAGCTGTGGTCTTTGAGGACAGTTTTGGGGATGCAGAAGAGGGGAGTAAGATAAGGTGCTCGTTCTTAAGGAGTTTATGGTCTTCTGAGGAGACGAGGCAAAATATGAAGGAAGGAGAATGCAAGGAGAGGGGAAATCAGAAAGTGGGTGCTGTAGTCTGTAAGTGCCTGATAGGTCTGGCAGAGAGAGAGAGGGAGAAAGAGTAGGGATTATGTTATGAGGTGTGAGACCAAGATGGCGCACAGACCACATCTCACATGAGCATCGAAGTGGTCCCCAGAGCGCAAGGCAAAGCAGTAGAACAGAACTAAGAGCAAGAGAAATTTCCTAAAATACAAAAGGATTGGAAACTACAGACTGATAGGTACCACGTCCCTGAGAATATCAGCCCAGAACGACCAAACACCAAGACATATTCTAATGAAAGTCTGGGACTTAAAAAAAAAAAAGAAGAAGAAGAAGAAGAAGAGAAGAAATCTTCTGGAGAAAGCCAAAACCAGCCAGTGATTCAGAAAGGGAATTAGATTATCCTGAGTGTCCTTTTCACAACGCTGCTTTATGCTGGGTGAACGTGGAGTGACGTCAAGACCATCCCTTCCAGAGGAATGCTCTAGAAGATGAGTTTCAGACATCTGAAATGGAAAGATGCGGGTCCATGAGGGCCAGTGTGGAGCTTTCTGTGTGAGAACTGAGATCAAGCAAGGGTTAACAAGGACACAGGGCTGTGTATATGACAGTCATATGGTGTGACAAGGCAGGAGCGGAATAGCCATACAAACAGGGGGGAAATGGGGAAGACATATTTGAAAATATGTTTCAGCAACTCCCAGAAATTAAATTGGGGGGTAGAATATGCTTCTGTTGTTCTGAGACCATTGTTACGTGTAAAGGATCAAGCAAACGCCTTTCCACGTATTTTTACCTGCCTGTGGACCAGGTCCCCCAGACATGACATTGACCTTTCATAATCTCTCTTATACCATTTTTTTCTTTCCTTTCTTCCTTTTTTTTTTTTTCTTTCTGTCAGTAGCCACCCTGGGGGTGGGGGGTGCTTATTTTATACTTTTCCTTCCTGACTTTCCAGATTTCTCGTTCTGGGCAGAGGGCCCCTGCTCATTCCCATCGGCATTCTTGCAGTATTGCTGACTGTCTGGCTTAGCGTGTTTTTAAATCTCAAAGGATATTTCTGTTCAGACTGATAAGGACTTCTGGTGTATTTTGTTAATCTCTATATGTCTATCCCGGGCCACTGATAGCCACCGTCCACCTCCAACCAGATTATAAGCAATTAATCCGTCATTTTCACTGGAATTCTGTTCTGTTGAAAATACAGACTTTTCCCCCATGAATTTATTGGTCGTAAATGCTCGGCGTGGTTTATTTTAGTGTCATCGAATGGCCAGTTCCATTCTCTCCTTTTTTGTGTGTTTTCTGTGGCAGGAAGGAGAAAATGTTGCGTGCCCATTACTCAGAATGCATATTTTATTTTTCTTCTCAGCGCTGACCACCGTGTGGCTATTGTTCATGTGTCCATAGACCCTCTTCCCATGGCAGCGGGGACCTTGTGTGTTTGTTTTCTAGTCACCAGCCTCTGGCAGCGACGGTATCTTAATAAATGTTTGTTGAATGAATAAACGAAATGCTTTTAGGGATTATGCATTTATGATAAAGCAAATATATGTGTTCTTAAACGTAAGCTCTATTAAGTGCACCAGGCTTTATCACGGACATTCAGAATAGAAGAGGAAGAAGTTCAGGGGAGTTTGTCAAACATTCCCAAAGTTACCTCTGGAAACTATTAGTCTTTTTTTTTTTTAATTTTTAAAAATATTTTTTAGAGAGACAGAAGGAGTGCAAGAGAGGGAGGGGGTAGAGGGAGAGAGAGAGAATCTTAAGCAGGCTCCATGCTCAGTGCCGGACCTGACTCAGGGCTCGATCCCACGACGCTGGGATCATGACCTGAGCTGAAATCAAGATTCGGATGCTCAACCGACTGAGCCACCCAGCCGTCCCTGGAACCTATTATTCTTAAGATTATCTATGCACCTTCCAGACATGAGGACATTTTCCTACCAAATAACTTGCTGTTGCATGATGTTTCACTTAAATAGATGAGTGAATAAAACAAATGTTAATATTTTAATACACTGAGATGAGATTATCATTCCACAATATTATATGTATTATATACCATTGCAAAATATATCTTTAGTAAGAAAGCAAATTAACTTTTCAGCCAAAAGGGAGCTACATTATGTATCCAAAAGCGTTGAAAACCCCAAATGCATAGATACATGTTTTCCTTAAAAAATACATGAATGCTGGGACACCTGGGTGTCTCAGTTGGTTTAAGCGTCTGACTTTGGCTCAGGTCATGATCTCGCGGTTCATGGGTTCAAGCCTTGCATAGGGCTCTGTGCTGACAGCTCAGAGCCTGGAGACTGCTTTGGATTCTGTGTCTCCCTCTCTCTCTGCCCTTCCCCCGCTCATGCTCTGTCTCTCTCGCTCTCAAATAAATAAATACTAAAAAAAATTTTTTAAATAAAAAATACATGAGTGGAAGCATGCTATATTTATTGTTTTCACCTTGATTTTTTTAAGTGTCATTTTCTTTAGGAGATTATTCCATATCGGGGCATACAAAGTTTCCTTATTTCTACATTATTCCCTTGTATACATTTATAATAATGTCTTTTCCCAGTCTCCTATTGATGGACATTTAAATGTGCTGCTGTCACCGACAAGGCTGCAATGATGAACGATGTGTTCAAGGTTATTCCCGAAATCTGGGAGTATGTGTGTCTGTGGGACAAATTCTGCGAAGCGGACTCTCCAGACAAAGGATACATGTGCTTGTGATCTTGAGAGATTTCGCCCAGTTGACACCACTGTGGAAGATACAAATGCACTTAATGAAAGGGCCCCATAACCACTCTTAAATGGGCACTTGGGACCTTATATGTGCCCGGGAAGGTGTGTGAAAGGCACCATTGACTTGGATCCTTTCTGTACAAAGGTCACCATTTTCTTGGGATAAAACATGAGGACTTAGGTGGGCAGAGTATTTCTAGTTCAGAGGGCTGTGAATTTTCTGGAACGCGTGTTCACATTGCCAAGCTCAGGTAGGCACGTAAGCACAGGCAGGGAGCCGTACTTTATAGAATAGGTAGGTGTCCGTTGTCTGAGGTACATCTTGGCCGACTCTGTGCCAAGATATTTCAGAGGCTGGATCTGCTGTCCTCAGAGCCTCAGGCCAAGGCATTCGTTGGCCTCTGGACCAACTGATTCTTAGCTGTTTTATTTTATTTTTTTCCTTTTTGAAGGAGGGTGGGAGGGACCACTTATCAGGGAGCGATTTCTATACAATCGATGAGCTCCGCAGGGGCCTGAGTCCGATTTTGTCATTAAGGCCGTGTGTACATGATGTGAAAACAACCTGTGAATTCCATGGGTTCAGATATTTGGTCTGTTGTTGGTCGGGGGGGATGGAGGGTGGGAGGGTGAAGGCTGGGGGTGGGGAGAATGTGGCGGCGGGGAGTCAGTTAAACTGATTTTTAGATTTAATTGACTGGCTGCTTGAATTGATGAGACAGTTCCATTAAAATGGTCGATCCAATTAGGCATGTAAGATGATTGAAAATACAGGATCAATCGTTTCTGGTGTAGTGCTTTCATGGAGTGCAGGCTGAGAGGCGGGAGTTTCTGCATAGTCTTCCTGCCACGACACTCATTGTAGGGTGGGGGTGGGGGGGCTTGCAGAGTGTGCCATTTACTCCTGGAAAAGCCCAGGCACTGCCAACAATCTGCCTCGGTGATAATAGCAGTAAGCGCACCTTCCTGTTGTTTTACTTGTATTTTGAATCATAAAAGGAAAGGGGTAGCATAACGTTTTTGAGTTTAGACCTCTAAAGGACCTAAACCAGTCCTGTGAAAACAATGGCATATATGCCTGTTGTCATTATTTTAGCTAACTTGTATTTTTTTCAAGTTTTTATTTATTTATTTTTTTAAAACTGATCTCTACACCCAACGTGGGGCTCGAACTCACGACCTTGAGATCAAGATCAGGACGCTCCACCAACTGAACTAGCCAGGCGCCCCTGTTGTCATTCTTTCGTGGGTGTGTTCTCGGAAGCTCGTTGCCCAAGAAACTCTTCTTTTTATTTTAAAATTTTTTTAATGTTTATTGATTTTTGAAGGTGAGAGAGACAGAACATGAGCAGGGGAGGGGCAGAGGGAGAGGGAGACACAAAATCTGAAGCAGGTTCCAGGCTCCGAGCTGTCAGCACAGAGCCTGATGCAGGGCTCGAACTCACCAACTGTGAGATCATGACCTGAGCCGAAGTTAGATGCTTAACTGACTGAGCCACCCAGGCACCCCGCCTAAGAAATCGTGATTGATTTCCTTAAACTTTAGCCACAAGCTACGATCAAGCATCACAGCCACACTCTTTGCCAGTGGTTAAATCATAAGCCTAGTGCTTTTTCACACAAAGTCTACTATTGGGAATAGAGCCTTTTATTTTATTTTTTAAATTTTATTTTTTAAGTAATCTCTACGCCCAACATGGAGCTCGAACTCACAACCCTGGGATCATGAATTGCATGTTCTACCGGCTGAGCCAGCTGGAATAGAGCCTTTTATAAAAACGGTTAAGTTTAGCAACGTTAAATAACATATCAGACATCATAGTAATGCTTTTCCATTGTGCTGCCAAAATGTGGAGACGAAAAAGAAAAAAAAATTCTAGAGTCTTTCCTTCCAGCCAAATTATGTTATTATCCACTTAAATTTTTTGGTGAGAAGAGGTGAGTAAAAATAAGTCAAATTAAACCTGTATTTTAGGATTATTTCCTCCCTGTATTGTAAGAAAAGTGGACATATACTATCAGAGAATCACCTAAGCATGAACAGTGTGGGGTTTTTTTTTTGATCCTGATTGAATTCACAAAATTTACTGGAATTTTTTTTTTCTTTTTTAATTTGGGAGATAAAGGTTTTCCCACAGCCCTGAATCTTCAAATCAAAATCCTTCAATTATCTGGGTCTTTATTCTCTCTCTCAGGAGTGAGAGTTTATCTGATGCTTCTTTTTGCGAACGTAAGGGAAAACCTGCGTTTCCCTTACAACTGTTCATATTAACTCCTCAGGTTTAAGAGATTCGGAAACTTGTCTCGGGGTGACAGGTGTCTATGAGACAGTGAGATTAACTGCCAGGGGGACGTGACCTGCCTTTGGAATTGGGGGTGAAACGAGTTGATTCTTCTTTTTGGTTTTCTGCTGCTGTTTTTATGGACCGAATTATAAATAAAATCATTCTGTTAACCAGTGGCTATTTAAAAAGGCTCCTTCCAACATTGAGCGTGTAGTTGAGATATCTCCATGTGGGCCAACGAATGTGTTCTGAAAGAGCAAGATTGTCCTTCAGCAAAAATAATATGAAACTCTTTAAAAAATAATTTTTTTGAAGTTTGTTTACTTGGAGAGACAGAGCAAACGGGGAAGGGGCGGAGAGAGAGAGGGAGAGAGAGAATCCCAAGCAGGCTCTGCACTGTCAGCGCGGAGCCCAATACCGGGCTCGAATTCACCAACTGTGAGATCGTGACCTGAGCCGAAATCAAGAGTCTGACACTTAACTGACTGAGCCACCCAGGGTCCCACCCTGCCCACCCTCCCCGCCTCACCTTATTTAACAACGGTAGGGGAAACTGAGGCAGGCAAACCTGAGTGGTACATATGGGGGAGGTGAGAAGCAGGTTAGGGACAGAAAGGAATGAGGGAAAAGACGTAGAAAGATTCCTAAGTCCGGTTTCCCTTGATGTTTCTAGAATTTTTTTTTATTGCGTAAAATATATAACGTAACATATAACATTTGCCATTTTAAGCGTTTTAAGAGCATAACTCAGTGGTATTAATTGTACTCACAATATTGTACAACCGTCACCACTATCTACTTCCAAAATGGCTTCATTACCACAAGCAGAAACCTTGTAACCAAAGGAATAACCCCCCAGCCCCTGTCCCTCCAGGGCTGGCCAACCGCCATTCTACTTTCTGTCTGCGTGAATGTGCGCTTCCAGGGTCTCTGTGTAAGTGGAATCATCTAAGATCTGTCTCTTTGGGTCTGGTTCGTTTCACGTAGCATGAGGTCCTCACGGTCCATTCGTGGAGCAGGTGTCGGAACTCCCTTCCTTTTCATGGCTGAATAATATTTCGCTACATGGGTGCACCACCTTTTGTTCATCCATTCATGTGTTGGTGGATACTTGAGTTGCGTCTCCCTCTTGTGTTGTTTGTTACTGCTGCCATGGCCATCGGCAGGCATAGAGGTACGTCTGCTCTTTTGGGTAAAGATACCTAGGAGATGCAGTTTCCCTCTTACACCTTACCTTCTTGGGCATCTGGGACAGACTGGGTCCACACTGTAGAAGTGCGAGGGCCGCCTGGGTGGCTCAGTCATTAAGCTTCTGACTCTTGGTTTCGGCTCACGTCATGATCTCATGGTTCTTGTGTTCGAGTCCCGTGTTGCGTTCCACACTGTCAGTGTGAACCTGCTTGGGGTTCTCTCTCTTCCTCTCTCTCTGCCTCTCTCCCACTCATCTGTCTCTTTCTCAAAAATAAATAAATAAACTTAAAAAAAAAAGAAGTGGGAACAGATTTTAGTATCAGGAAAGCAAACCGAGAGTTAGTAACAAAAGGATTTTATTTTGTGTTTTAGACTGGAGACAGATGTGAAGGGGGGAAAATATAAATAAAGGTAAAGGCTCCCATGTCCCCTTCTGTCTTTTTGTTCCTCCCCCCACCCCAGCCCCCAGTGCACTGCAGACACCCCCTTCTCTCCTCGCAAGAATGTGACTGGTCTCCTGTGTTTATAAGTCCACTCTGTAATGTGATTGCTCCCCCAGGACTTTATTAATGACATTTACGATGCCCATAATAACTAAACCATGCTGTTCTAGTACCAGGCCTTGGAGAAGTCATTACCCTGGTGATCGCAGCAAAACTGAATTCTAACGGGCTGCCTGCTGGTGCAATACCCTTTGAGTAACTCCCTGAGTTCTGGTAGTAAAAACAAATTAAATTAAAGATCCCTGTTCACCAAAGGCCTAATTCTAATTTTTGCAAAGTTTCCATGAAACAATATTGTCTACAGAAAGTACACACGGACATGCTCCCCCACCCCCACCCCGGGAACTAACTGGAAAGGAAACTCCAATAGAAGAATTATTACATTTCCCCCATTAATGTTGTGTTACACCCTCTTAGCATTTATTAATAATATTAGGAAGATTCAAAGATCCATCCTCTCTGAATTCTGCAAAGCATTTATGGAAATTGCATTTCATCAGGGAGATGTGAATTGCTGAAAATCAGAGATGAACAAAGCAATAGATTCAAAGGAGTTTGCTTTGGTAATAAATATGGTAATGGAGTTTCTTCCTTTTATTAATGGCATGGAAACACTTCAGGGGATATTTTAATATTGTGTTCCCCTGAAGAATCTCAGCCCAAGTAGTTTTTCTTCCACCATTTAATGACAGTGGTTTTCACCTTGCCTTTGATTTAGCAGTCCTTGGAAACAGTGCATGATATCTGGGAAAAACAGGTGTGGTTTCCCCACTGCTGGGGGCTGGATAAAATGGCGCCTCTAGGAGAAGGTGCGTGGGTGGGCTTCCCACCCGATCTGCTGCTTGGTAGACGTTTACTGCAAGGCTACCATGAATGATTCCATTTCTTCCATTACCCTTTATTTGAGATGGATTCAGGGATTCCTGGACAGTATTTCCCAGCTCTATGTGAGCACCAGTGTACTTAAACCTGAGAGTGGAAAAAGTTGGCAGAATGGGAGACCGAGGCTTATAGAACATCTGTCAGGTACCAGGGACTCTCTACTGGCTCCTGTTATAGGTCTCACGCAGACGCCCCAAGGCCATGCCTTTTATAATGCATTGTGCTGCATAGGAAAATAGTTGCCAGAGAGTGGAGTTCACAGCGAAAGGTGGAGATAAGCACAGACCCCTAAGCACAGACTTGGGAGGGGTTGCCATCTTGCCTGGGGCTCTGGCTAGGATCCCCACAAATGCATGTGGACTGCAGCAGAGAGCGAGTAGTCAAGTCCAGTGGAGGAGCAGAAGGTGGGGGGGAGTGTGAATCAACATCACAGTGAACGTGAGCTGAGAATCTCTTTCTCTCAAATATTCTGGAGAAAGTTGAGCCTGAAAGGGAGTAGAGGGAATGCTCTGTTATTGTGACAATAGGGGGTGTCCAAATAGCAGATATTTGGCTTTGTGATAATACAAATGATAGTCATTAATCATGTGCTAGTGATGGTGGTGGTGGTGGTGATGGTGATGGTTGTGGTGGTGGTGGTGGTGGTGATGATGGTGGAGGTGGTGTTAGTGGTGGAGGTGGTGGTGATGATGGTGGTGGTGATGATGGTGGAGGTGGTGTTAGTGGTGGAGGTGGTGGTGATGGTGGTGGTGGTGGTGATGGTGGAGGTGGTGGTGATGGTGATGGTGATGGTGGTGGTGATGATGGTGGTGGTGGTGATGGTAAAGGTGATGGTGGTGGTGGTATTGATGGTGGAGGTGGTGATGGTGGTGATGGTGTTGTGGTGATGGTGATGGTGGTATTGATGGTGGAGGTGGTGATGGTGGTGATGATGGTGGTGGTGGTGATGGTAAAGGTGATGGTGGAGGTGGTGATGGTGTTGTGGTGATGGTGATGGTGGTATTGATGGTGGAGGTGGTGATGGTGGTGGTGATGATGGTGGTGGTGCTGATGGTGTTGTGGTGATGGTGATGGTGGTATTGATGGTGGAGGTGGGGATGATGGTGGTGATGGTAGAGGTGATGGTGGTGATGATGGTGGTGGTGGTGATGGTGAAGGTGATGGTGGAGGTGGTGATGGTGTTGTGGTGATGGTGATGGTGGTATTGATGGTGGAGGTGGGGATGATGGTGGTGATAATGGTGGAGGTGATGGTGGAGGTGATGGTAAAGGTGATGGTGGTGATGGTGATGGTGTTGTGGTGATGGTGATGGTGGTATTGATGGTGGAGGTGGTGGTGATTGTGGTGTTAGTGGAGATGGCGCTGTGGTGTTTGTAATGATTAGAGCAGCTGCCACTCACCAGGTATTATCTTTTAATACACTTTACATATATTGTCTAATGTAGAGTCTCACTTTAATCTTTATAACAACCCATGAGGTCGGGGATCGAGAGCACTATCACCACCATTTTCCAGATGAAGAAACAGATGCTTTTGAAAGGTGCACACTTTCCCAGGTTACAGTGCAGAAGCTAAACTGGGGATGATATATGCACTGATCATAAGTTAATTGCTTAGTTAATCCTCGCAAGATCATTATTAGGCAGTTATCATTGCCTAATAAAGATAAAGAAACAGAAGCATAAGAGATAAGTATTGCACTGTTCACAGATTCACAGAGCCAGGAATTGGCCCCAAGTCCACATTTGACCCCCAAACTGTACTGTCTCTTAGCAGATGTTTAGTGGGGAATTAAAGCTTCAGGATACGCTTGCTTCTTTGCAAGGTTTCGTGATGACTTGCTGGAATTTTCTGCTGCTTCCATAGGGAAATTGTTGTCATTCTCAACTTTGCAGGCCCCTGGGAGCTCCAGTTCCCAAGGTTTAGTTGCATCAGAGAGTTGCATGTGTTTGTAGTTCTTTATCTTTGCACATTTGGCGCTCGAAATTACACTTCTCCCAGTGCAAATTCCATACGAATTGACTGATTGAAACAGGATTCTATTTCAAGTGTGCTTTGTAATTGAGCACTTTTCTCTGGCCATAGCTTCAGGTCACCCATATAAAAGCAAAGACAAATCTCAAAGTGTTATCTCTTTCTGAGAGAGTAACCATAATTTGGCTTCTTTTGCATCCTACTAGAGTGGGTTCAAAGCTAAGCAACATTACAAAAGGCTCCTGCTGTCATTCTGGAAGTTGCCTTTTTGTACATCGGTCTGGAAAGGATTTGTTCCCATGGAAGCTTCCAGACCTTCCATTTATCAAAGGCTGCTTGGGATAGGTGGGCTGGGACTTGGAGATCCTTCCATCTCTTTAAGATTTTCTTTGTAGTTGGGGTACCCTTTGATAGTGTTTGACCTGGGCTGACTTCTTCGAACACCTCTGGCTAACAATCCCAGTCTTCCAGAAGACCCGTGGATGCGGGGTCTTATGTGAGAAGCAGTGTGTCTTCAATGAGAGGTGGTTGGAGAGGCAGCCTGGCAGAGTGGACCATCAGATCGCCCAGTCAGCGTGTGATCTGCCAACTCTCGTGGGTCTAGAACTATGTGCTCCTGGTTCCGAAGGAGATCTGGAGCTGGCACGAGAATGAAAGCCAGCGAGGAAACCAAGCGCCCTGTTAACTCAGCTATGTTTTCCCAGGAAGACTTTCTCAATGAAGGAAACACTGCATAGATTTGTAACCTGGTATGAACTTCTTACCTTCTTGCAAGGCCAGTATGAAAAAGTTTGAAGTCCAGCCACTTTGTGTCACTCTGGTTTAGAGCAGAAATTCTAGAACCAAGCTGAGTGGGGTCAAATCCTTGCCCTGCCACTTATTAGCGGGATGATTTGAGGTAGGTTACCTCACCTCTTTGTGACTCCATTTCCTCAGGTATTAACTGAGAATAATATTAGTGTCTGCTACTATTTTTAAAACTTTTTAAAATGTTTGTTTATTTTTGAGAGAAACAGAGACAGAGCATGAGTGGGGGAGGGGCAGAGAGAGGGAGACCCAGAGTCCAAAGCAGGTTCCAGGCTCTGAGCTGTCAGCACAGAGCCCGACACGGGGCTCAAACCTATGAACCGTGAGATCATGACCTGTGCCGAAGTCGGAGGCCCAATTGACTGAGCCACCCAGGCGCCCCAATGTCTACTACTATTAAATATGTGTGTATAGATGTATACATATGTATGAAGATGTATATATATTTATACCACACGGTAAGCACTGTGCAAGTGTCAATCATAACATCAGTAAAAGCATAACAACAATTATATGAATGAAACCAGTATGGTCTTGCAGGGGCAGCGAAAGGTGTGTCTCCCTCCTTTGAATGCAGACGATTGGGGAATGGTTGAGCTGGTTAGTTAAGGAAAGGAAAAGCCCGGGCTGGGGCTGGGTTTTGTAATTGGTAAGGATTTGATCTCCAGAGTTTTATTTGCTGACTTCCCAAATGGCCATCCCTGCTCTCATCTATTTCTTTTCTTTCTTTTTTTAAAAATAATTTTAAAAATGTTTATTTATTTTGAGAGAGAGAGAGCACGTGCAAGTGAGAGAGGGGCAGAAAGAGAGGGAGAGGGAGAATCCTAAGCAGGCCCAGTACAGAGCTTGACTCAGGGCTTGATCCCATGACCATGAGATCATGACCTGAGCTGATATCAAGAGTCAGACGCTTATAGGAGCCACCCAGGCACCCCCGCCCTCATTTATTTCTGGAAAAAGGTAGGAGGCTCCCAATTAAGAAGTGACCAGGGATGGGGGGAGGAGGAAAACGGCTCTCGCACGTTCCAATGGACTTTTTTCAGTTGATGGCAAGCGCCAGATTGTAAGCTCCATGAACAGTGTACTTGTTCTAAATATTTGTTGGATGAATACAGGAAAGACTACTGGCATCGCCAGGAATGCAGAACGGTTCATTCTGTGGCTGATTTCAGGTCTGTAAATGAGCATGTTCTAAGATACAGAACTAGGAATTTGTCACCACTGCTTCAGCACAGCCTTGCCGAATGATCTGTAGCTTTTTGTCCCTTTGTTTAAAAGACCAGGTGAAAACTGAGATCCAGTCAACTCATCTTTTATTCATCGCGGTAACATTCTCATTGCACCGTGAACAGAATTTGAAGTCTGCCTCACAAGTTTTGCTTAGCGTTCTAGAATTAAGACTTTGAGCCTTCCTCCACGCTATCAAATACTGTGTTAGCTATGATGTTGGAAAGTCACGGCCTACAGAGCCCACGGGAGAAAAATTCTAAAGGCTCTTAAAACCAAGAACTCCGGGGACACTGTGTTTAATAAAGAAAGGCAGGAAGGGGATCAGGAAAGTTGTTTTTATTTAATTTTTTTATTCCCTCTGATTTCCCCAAGGGAGAAATGAAATGGTAGAAAATGCGGGCCTGAACGGGAGGCTGGATCCAGATAGCTTAGGTTAAGGCATCACGCTACTTTTTTCCGAAGCTGATTTTGATTGAACTTATTTTTAAAAATTCTTTTTCAAGTGTGACCAAATATATTAACACTTAACATTTACGTTTTTAAGTGTACAGTTCATCGGCATTAAACACAGCGATGCTGTTGTACAATCATTACCACCACCCGCCTCTAGACCTCTTTTCATGCTTGTAAAACTGAAACTCGGTCCCCATTGGACACTTTCACCCCAGGCCCCTCCCCTCCCCTCCCCCCAGCCTTTGGCAACCAGTATTTTCCTCTCTGTCTCTATGACTTTAACTGTTCTCGCTAGCTACCTCACATCAACGGAATCATACAGTATTGATCTATTTGTGACTGGCTGATTTCATTCAGCATCATATCCTCCAAGTTTATCCATGTTGGAGAAGGTGTCAGAATTTCCTTCCTTTTTAAGGCTGAAGAATATCCCATTGCATGGATAGAGCACATTCTGTTTATCCATTGATTTGCAGATAGACAGTTGGGTTCCTTCCATCTTCTGGCTGTTGTGAAAATGATATTATGAACATGGGCATACAAATACCTCTCAGAACTCTGATTTTAGTAATTTTAATAATGAGTCCTGATATTTTCTGAACATTAGAGCACCAGTAGCCTAAGGCAGTGACCTTCAGTAGCTGTCCCGGTGGTTTTATTTTATTTTTTAAAGTGTATTTATTTATTTAGAGAGAGAGAGTGTGTGAGTGAGGGAGAGGGGCAGAGGGAAAGAGAATCTCAAACAGGCTCCATGCTCAGCGTGGAGCCAGACACTGGGCTCTATCTCGTGAACCGTGAAATCTTGACTTGAGCCTAAATCAAGAGTCAGATGCTCAATTGACTGAGCCACCCAAGTGCCCCCCCACACACTGCAGCCCACCCTAGGTGCTTTGAATAGATAAAATTTTGTCTTCTTTCTCTTTTTTCTCCCTCCTTTTTTTTTCCTGTCTCTTTCTGTCAATCTCTGGAACATTCTCTCTCTCTCTCTCTTGCCCCCCCCACCCCCGCTTGCTTGCTTTTGTTGGAAGGGCCCATGTAGGCAGAGACAACCCCTTCTACCCTTGTGACACCTTGCAAAGTGTTTAGATTTTATCAGAGAACATATAGGAGAATCACTAAACATAACCCCGGAGAAACTGACCAAATGGACATAATGGATTAAGCTTCGGTTTCAGGCACAACTACTGTAAAAGTCAGTGTCTTGACATGAGCAAACTGTATGAAGATAGATCCCCTGGATTTCGTGGTTATTCTTATGAAATAAACTTACTATCAGATGACACAAGCCTCCACGTGCAAGGTACATAATCTGAACCAACCTGACTGTTGTCCAGGCAAAAGAGAGAGAAGTTTAGATTTGGGGCATGGCACGTAACACGGTCAGGGCGTCCTCCTGGGCAGGTTGGGCTTCTGGAGGTGGTGAAATCCTGTGTCTTGGGCGGAGTTCAGAGGTGATGCTGGCAGATTTCCAGAGCCCGGAGAAAGCTCCCAGCACTTGGAACTATACTCTCTTTCCTCCCACTGTGAACTTCCTTGATCTGAGCAAGTCATGCAGGCCCGGGACTAGTGGGCAGAGCTGTTGAAATGGAAATGGATGGGGTTATAATTACGAAGAAATATTCAGAAAGGCAGTTCATGAAAATGTTCAATTTTGGTTTGGGTTGGTGATTCTTTTATGCTTTTTCCTTTTTCTAGTAAAACCTTTGTTTGGTTTGGTTTGGCTTGGTCATGGGAAGCACTCTGTATGGTAAATTAGAAAAAAATAAAACCAGAGATGTCCATTTGACTTGTTATTTTCTCCTTCCTGCTGCTGTCACTAGTAAGAAGTCAAGGCCCATGCCCCTGGATCTTGACCTTCCTTAATGTCCCTTCTGTGGCAGTGCCCCCTTTCTCCTGCTCTGCCTGTTGGGGGCTTTTGTCAGGATGGGACCCTGACATTGATTCACTTCTCCTAAAAGCACCCAGATTTCCTTTTGGGGAATCACTTGTCCACCATTGGATGTTCCCTGGGTGCTGAGTAGCACCTGCCTTCTTGTTATGGAAGCAAAAGGGGCCCTTGGAATCCCCAATTCCCTCTTCTCTTTGTCCCACCTGCTTCATAAAAGAGGTAGATCCTGGACGTAAGCCCAACCATTCGGATTTGTCTCCTTCAATTCTGAATGTTGGGTGAAGTGTCAGGGGGCCAGTGTCCCAGCACCCTAGGAATACTACTGAGTAGTGCTTTATGGAGCTGCCTGAGTTAGCTCATTCCAAGCCTTCCCTTGGAACTCCTGATTTTCCCCTTATTTTTCCAATCACTTCCCCTTTTGCTTCAGATAAAGAGAATCAGTGTCTATGGCTTGCAGCCAGAGTCCTCATTGAGATCCTGAGCACTGTGATCCGGAATGTAGTCATTTCAAGGGTCCTACCCAATTTCATTGCTTTGTAGGTGTTCACGCCCCAGCAAGCTTGGGTGGTAGAGCGGATGATGGTGCAAGAGGCAGCCATGACCAGGCACTCAAGGTCCAGCAGGCGGCAGAATCCTACTCACAAGAGTTTAGATGAAGAGAATCCAGGCAGAGGGACAATTTCATGGGTATAGACAGAGTTAAGCAAACCTACAAAGAAGGTTGATCACACAGGGACTAACAAGGAGTGGGAAGCCACTACCACCTTTGGGATGGAAGAGGAAAAAGGGTGTTACTGGAGCTGGAGCCATGGAGCTGTGGAGGAAGGGCTGCCCCACAGGGGCTTCCTCCAAGGCAGGGGGCTTTTTCTCTTTTGTCCTTTTTTGTTCGTACAAATTTATGGAGATACAATTCACATTTTATACAAATCTCCTGTTTAAAGTATACAATTCAATGGCTCGTAATGGAGTCACAGAGCTGCACATGGAGTCAGATCACCCCCAAAAGGAACACTGTACCCATCAACCAACAGTCACTCCCCGCTTCTTCCCAATCCCCCCTCCCCTCTTCTCCTAACTCTTAGCAACCACTAATCTACTTTCTGTCCCTGTCATTTTGCCTGTACTGGACATCCATGTACATAATGTCGATTCTCATTGTTCACAGTAGGTATGTTCTGTAAGCTTGCAGGAAACCTTGAATTAGTGAATACAACTCAATCATTGCTCTCCTGCAGATAAGAGAGGTGTCTCTGGTCATGACATTTTCATCAACAGATCAAATACATGATCTTGTTCTACGTGTGTCACTGTTTAAGGACACCTTATGTAATATCGATTGTTGATTTATTACCATTTAACTCAAGGTCAACAGCACCGCAACTCAGTGGATCTGACACACGCTGTTTCACTATAAAGCACGTCACAGCCTTCTTGCACTCAGGAAAACTGGACATCACTTGTGCACTATCATTGGGGGACATTTGAAGCAGCAAAATCAACAAAAAGAAGCACAAAAATGTGGAAATGTGGCACTCACCAGGGTGCGGAAGGGACACTTGTTTGCGGAATGTGCACTGAAACAAGATGGTAGACCTCGCCTGGAAATATGCCCATCAGACAATCAGACAACCCTAGGATTTTGTCACTCTGTGCATGTCTGTGAATGACTGCAAATGCACTGCAAGTACAGATTTTGGGGTTACAAATAAGTAAATTCACAAATACGGAGCCTCTAATGAGGACCCACTGTAAGTATTATCATGCAATATGTGGTGACTGGCTTCTTTCACTTAGTAATATGCTTTCAAGTTTGATCCATGTTGTAATGTGTGTCAGAGCCTTATGCCTTTTTATTGCCAAATAATATTCCATTGGCCATTATGGATAATACTGTTACACATGTTTCCGTATAAGTCTGTGTGACGTATGTTTTCACTTCTCTTGAGTGGGTAACTAAGAACGGAATTTTTGGATCACATCATCATGTGACGTTTAACCTTTTGAGCAACTGCTGAACCGGATTCTAAAACAGCTGCCCTATTTTACATTCCCACTGGCAGTGTACGAGATTCTAATTTCTTCACATCCCTGCTAATACTTCTTATTAATTGACTTTTTGACTATAGTCCTCCCACTGAGAATTAAGTTTCTCACTGTGGTTTTAATTTGCTTTTCCCTAATAACTAATGATGTTAAGGTGTGTGTATATGTGTGTATGTGTGTGTGTGTGTATGTGTGTGTGTGCACGCACATGCTTATTGGACATTTGGAGAAATGCCTATTCCGATCCTTTAGGCAGGGGTTTCTAAACCTTTTTTTTTTGTGTGTGTGCCAACTCAGCCTGGTGAAACTCATGAGTTCCTTCTTGGAATAAAGCTAATAGAATTATGAAGAAAACCAATTCTAGTAAAATAAAGTTATCAAAATATTTTAACAACCAGATTTGTCATAGAGTCATTTTAAACCTCCTTACTAACGTGTTAAATAAATTAAGAGGCAGACTTAATAATGCCTTAAAGTGAAGGTAGTGTTGAGTATTAACAATATTTGAAGACATTTGAAACAACTGTAATAAACTCCAGAAATATATTTAATTTGGATTGGGTGGCAAAATCATCACACTAATATTCCTGAGCAATATTACTTGCTAATATTGCTAACGTTTGCTTCCCACACTCATAACAGAAAGAGATGCTGAATTTCCATTAGAAGTTAATGAAACAAATGGTGTAATTTTTTCCCCCTTCTGAGATCACAGACCCTTGGAATTTTATTTATGTCTCCCTAGGTGGGGGACCCATGGATCCTAGGTTGAGCAGCTGTCACAGAAGGACAGAGCCCTTTCCAGAACCATGACACCCACAGAGGGAAGGACTGGGGAAGAAATACTCCAACCTTTCTCTCGTTTTAGTCCCTAATCTCGTGCAGTATTTTCCATAGGCTGGAAGCCAGAGGCAAGGGAGTCTGGATGATGCGGTGCATAGGAGTCAGACCCATGTGGTATAGACAGGGCTAGGAAGGTGGAGAATGGACTGGTTGGCGTGGTAGGAGGAGCAGGTGTGAAGGAGCAAGGGTGAGGTGCAGTGGTGGTGGTGACACACTGGAAATTACCAACATGGTGACCATAAGACTTGCAACATTTGCCTCTCTGTTGAGCTTTCATACCAGGAAATGGGGAGACTAGGGTCTTGGCTTCCATATGCAATTTGGTTGGGAACAATGCTTCCTAAACTGACCTTCTTTGGAACGTACTGGGAAACATTGCAACATCTAGCCCTCATTTTGGTTTGGGGAGTCACCGTGCGTATCAGCCTATGAAAGACTCTGGGAAGATCTGTAGTGTTGAGACTTTTTAAAAAAATTCTGATTTCTCTGACTCACGTGGCACAGACAATTTCCTTGCAGCCCTCATCTAGCAGAGCTGTGCGGAACACCAGTTTGGGACATGCCAGTATAGAGTACAGTAATTTCTACTCACAGGCAGCTAGCTACCAAAGCTCTTTCATATTCCTTATCTTGTTTAATTACGTAGCATCCCAGTGACTTTGAATCCTGAGATTCAGAGAGGGTGTGTGACTTCCCCGAATCACACAGCCAGTTCAGTGATGGCACAGGAAATAGAAAAGTCAGTTCTACTGGTACCCTATAACATGATATTTGTTTATGTATTTATTTATTGTCTTATTTTATTGTTTTATTTATTTTTTGTTTGTTGGTTTTATGAATGCTTCATGGTTTCTCCAGATATTCCCTAATGAACCCAGTTGTCAGCTTTGACCCCTTATGGAACAGCTTTGAAAATAATTAAGCCAACTGCCTCCTCGATCTGTGGCCTTTTTATGTCTTCTGACTTAACTGCATTAAGACCCTTTCAGTTCTGAGCTGAGAAAGTGATTTTAGGAAGAAAAGAAAAAAAATATTCTGCAGTTTTTCTTAATTTGAAAGGATAGAGGAAGAGGTAGGAAAGAGGTTCCATCCCCTTGACCCCTAGGTGCTCTAGCACCTTCCTACTTTTGGAAAGTGACTATTCCAGTAAAGGAAAAAAAAAAAAGGATCAATGTAAGGACTCAGATTAGAGGCTAACCCGTTTCTGCCCTCTGTAATAATGGGATTTTCCTTAAGGGCGTAAATTCACAATAAAGATTATGTCCTGAAACGTATGGAACATTTTCATATATTTGATCTGTTAACAGGTAAAGCGGTGGAGTCTTAGCAAGGTCACATGGTCGCTCGGCCAGCAAGAATGAAAGCTGGTCGTGTAATTGGAATGCCTTCTAATTCAGGCTGCGGGCACTTTCCATTTGTATGACACTGCTTTGAACTTTGAACACCCAGAGCACAATAATGACGTGTAATATATGTGAGGAAAGTGGGTGGGGAGCTGGGACATTTCAGGCCACGTTTTGAAGTGACAGAAAGGCATGGATAAACAGAACAAGGAAGACAGGAACAAGTCCCAACGTCCACCTCGTACCCATGTTAGTGATGGGGGATAAAGATCTTGTGCTTGGATTATTTAATTTTTTAAAGTTTATTTTGAGAAAGAGAGAGAGAGAAATGGGGGAGGGGCAGAGAGAGCGGGAGAGAGAATCCCAAGCAGGCTCTGCACTGTCAGCGCAGAGCCAGATGCGGGGCTCCAACCCATGAACCTGACCTGAGCTGAAATCAAGAGTCGGATGCTTCACCGACTGAGCCACCCAGGTGCCCTGGGCTTGGATTATTTAAAGAATAATCTGGTAACTAAAGTCACGCAGGGGAAAGAGGAGAACGCTGTACCAAGAGATGAAGGTCTTTAGTTCATGATCTGCCACGAAACAGTTGGAAGAACTTAGGTTGAGTGTATGGCCCTCTTTGCTTATGTCTTCATCTATAATGTTACTAGAGTGTACACAGTATGAGGCACTCAGGACCAGGGGCACCTGGGTGGCTCAACTCGTTGAGCATCCAACTTTGGCTGAGGTCATGATCTCCTGGTTTGTGTGTTTGAGCCCCACATCGGGCTGGCTGCTGTCAGTGCAGAGACTGCTTCAAATCCAATGTCTCCCCTCTCTCTCTGCCCCTCTCTTGCTCTCTCTCTCTCTCTAAAAAAAGGTACTCAGGACCAGGTACAGAGTCAGGAAAACTTCCCATCCTCAGGAACCTTAGAGTCCAGTTGGGAGCAGCAGTGAAAGGAATAAAGGAAGCATTGTGGTGGGTAAATGTGTGTTTAGAGACCTGTAACCTCATTGACCAGAGATTAAGAAGGATTCCAAAAAAATCTGACATAAAATCTAATAGCTGAAGGAGGATCAGGAGGTAGCTAGGTGCAGGAATGATGGTGAGGGTGGGGAGAACAGGGTTCCAGGGACAAGGAACAGAATGTGCAAAGGCACGGACACATAAGCCATTTGAAGAATTAAAAGGAATTGGCTGGAGACCAGGTGGGGCAGGATCGGCGGAAGGTTTTGTTTACGGCTCCCTCTCCCAGATTCACGTATTATTTTATTGAATTTTATAGACCATATATGCACATAAAATATCCCAAAGCATAAAAAAAAAACACAAAATGGAAAGTATGTCTTTCTTCTTTGCCCCGTAGCCATGTATTTCTGCTTCGGAGAGACAGTTGTGAGCATCATTTTCCCATCGATGTTTTCGGAAATATTTCACGACTTTACGAGCATATAAATGTGCGTTTCCCTAGAAATGGTAACGTTTTATATACCATTATTACTTTTATTACTTAACTATATATCCTTGATTTTATTACTTTACCACGTTTCTTCAAAGTCTTCCTTTCTTTTTAATGGCCAGTTTGAGAGGTGACAGAATTTTAGATCTCCTATTAGAAGCAAGGTTAAGCCTCTTCTGGTATGCTTCAGCGCATCTATGCTTTGGTTTTTTTTTAAGTTTTAATTTTAATTCCAGTGTAGTTAGCCTATGGTGCTGTATTAGTTTCAGGTGTACAAGATAGTGATTCAACACTTCCGTACGTCACCCGGACAAGTGCGCTCCTTAATCCCCATCACCTCTTTCACCCAGCCCACTGCCCACCTCCCCTCGGGTGGCCATCCGTGTGTTCTCCGTAGTTGAGTCTATTTCTTGATTTCTCTCTCTCTCTCATTTCCCCCCCTTGATTGTTTTATTTCTTAAGTTCCACCTTTGAATGAAATCATATGGTATTTGTCTTTCTCTGACTGACTTATTTCATTTAGCCTAATACACTGTAGCTCCACCCATATCATTGCAAATGGCGGGATTTCATTCTTTCATATGGCTGAATAATATTCCATTATAGATTCCATTATATAATATTCCAGTATTCCATTATATACATATACATCTTCTTTATCCATTCGTTAGTCGGTGGACACGTGGGCTGCTTCCAGATCTTGGCGATTGTAAATAAAGCTGCTATCAACCTAGGGGTGCATGTAGCCCTTTGAATCGGCGTTCTTGTATTCTTTGCGTAAATACTCAGTAGTGCACTTGCTGGATCATAAGGCAGTTCTATTTTTAGCTTTTTGAGGAACCTCCATACTGTTTTCCACAGGGGCTGCACCAGTTTGCGTTCCTACCAACAGTGCATGAGGGTTCCTTTCTCTCCACATCCTCGACAACACTTGTTATTTCTTGTCTTTCTTCTTTTAGCCAGTCTGATAGGTGTAAGGTGATATCTCATTGTCATTTTGATTTGCATTTCCCTGACGATATGATGAGGAGCATCTTTTCATGTGTCTGTTGGTGATCTGGAGGACTTCTTTGGAGAAATGTCTGGATTGGATTATTTGGGGTTTTTTTGGGGGGGGTGTTGAGTTGTATATGTTCTTTATATATTTTAGATACTAACCCTTTATTTGATATGTTATATGCAAATAATCTTCTCCCATTTCATAGGTTGCCTTTTAGTTCGTTGAGTATTTCCTTCACTCTACAGAAGGTTTTATTTTGATGCAGTCCCAATAGTTTATTTTTGCTTTTTTTCCCCTTGCCTTAGGAGACATATCTAGAAAGAAGTTACTAGAGCATCACTATTTTGAATTCTGTGAAAAATCTGTTTATATATTTACCAAGTTTTTTTATTGATTCACCAAAACTTTTTATATATTGGGGAAAGCTAGCTTTTTGTGATATGACCTGCAGATATGTTTTTTCTAGTTTGATATTTTTCTTTTGGCTTTCTATGTTTTTTGTTTTGTTTTGTTTTCATAGTCACACAAACTTTTCTAATTTTTTTGTAGTTAAGTTTATGAATAAATTTTAATGGCTTCTGCGGTTGAAATAATATATATTTTTAATGTTTATTTATGTTTTAGAGAGAGAGAGAGACAGAGACAGAGAGAGCCTGGGGGAGGGGCAGAGAGAGAGAGAGGACAGAGAATCCAAAGTGGGCTCTGTGCTGACAGCAGAGAGCCTGATGCAGGGCTTGAACTCATGAATCATGAGATCATGACCTGAGCTGAAGTTGGACACTTAATTGACTGAGCCACTTAATTGACTGATATTACCCCTTACATAATATTTTTAAGAAGGCCTTGTTCATTGTAAGAAAATATCTTGTATGTAAAAAAAATATATAAAATACATAATAAACTATGCATGAAATAAAATATTTTAATACTTTTATGGATTCATTTCACATATTTCAAATATTTACTCACCTGCAAGTTACTTTTCCTATAAAGTATGAGTTGGAGACCTAAGTTTATTTCTTTTTTCCAGGTGACTATCCATTTTTTCCAGTATGACTTATCTTATAATCAGTCTTTCTTCCTTCATTGAGCTACAGCGCCACTTTTAACATATACTGAATTTCCAAATGTGTTTGGATTTATTTCTAGATTTTCCATTTGATTTCATTCCTCTGCCTGTCTATGTCTGTCCACTTACCATGTAACTTCAGTGTCAGGCTCTGTAACATACATATACTTAATATCTGGAAACCTAACACCTTCTCTTTCAGAACTTCCCTGCCTATTCCCGTTCTGAGGGAAACTTTGGAAGGGACCCATAACTAGACAGTTTGACTATCTTTTGCTCCGTTGTCAGGTCTTGAGATCTGAGATCTTTCCCTTAGTTTCTGCTCACCTCTGGCCACTTCAAGGAATTACTGAATTTGTAGTAATTGCTAGTAATTCTCTACTTTTTTGTGTGATCTCCTTTTCCAGTGTTCTTATTGATCCTTCCTGGGCTCTGGGAAGAGGGACTGGACAGATTATTTGTGGCAGAGCTATGACTGGGACCTAGATTTTCTTGACGCCAGTTCAGGATTTACCATTATCATTACTGCTATGATAATGACTTGTATTATTTCATCGTCCCCCAACCCTCTCTGCGCCTATTAAAATACAGTGCACCAGGCACTGTACTAAATGTTGTTAATATATTACCTATTTTGTCCTTACACAGCACCCAGAGGACATGGAATGTGCTGCTCTATCCACACCTAGCTGTTGGTGGTCACTTCTGTGTGCATTTTACCCTCAAACACGTTCCCTTTATTGGCCACTTTCCAGATTTGACCAGGAGCCCAGGCATTTAGACTTCCTAGTGCTACAGCGGACAAATTGCTGCACAACTGTGTTTTTATTTCCAAAGTTGTAAATTTCACCAAAATAGTTTTTATACAATTTACAACGTGTCTGACAAGAAAACAAGTTGTTGCTGCCAACTCCCGATTTTTAATTGAATCTCTGGTTGAGCGTGGAGCACAATAAATAACTCTGCCCATGGGGGGCATAAGGCAACACTAGAGGCATTCGAGAATGTCTCCGGGGAAGGCCAGAGGGCAAAGAGCCTGCAGGTTTCTGGATGCCCTGCTTACTTTGGTTATTTTTGGAAAAGTTTCTTAAAGGGCCATTGCAGGGAAGTCAATGAATTCATGACCGCCATTTTGAGAACAGTCAAGGAAAAAAGCTGTTCTGTTGAGCCACCAGGGCGGAGTTTGGGCTTGATATAACATTAATTAGACTTGGTAAACCCCAGATCACACCTAGGTTTGTTCTCCCTATACTTGCCAAGCCATTCTGCACACAGAGAGGACTTTCTTGTCTTGTTGGGCCTAGTGCTCAGTGATGGCTTATTGGAGAAAGAGGATGCTCACATTTCCCAGATCGGGTGAGAGCCAGTATGGGCAGCTGTGTTCTGAGCTTTGGGTCACTCTGTCAGTGACATGGCCTCATAAATGGATGACGTTTGGTCCATAGCGTTTCTAGGCTAGCAGGGGCTGAGGCTGCCAAGAGTTTCCAGCAGGGATGAGTGTGCTGGTGTGTCTTTGGCAAAAACATTGTGGCTGGTGCAACATGTTGTTTGTTGTGAGAAGTGAGAAGAACTAGCAGAAACCAGGAGCCCACAGTCTGAGTCATGAACACTAGAGGCGATTGCAATTTGGATGTGGCAGTGATTCCTGAAGGCTGGTATCCACACAGCTGCTGGGTCTGTGTTGTGGAGGCCATGAAATGTTCACCATTTCTTACATTTACCCATGATCTCATCTGAAATGTTAACAATCCTACAATCTGGGTGTTATTGTTCTTACTTTCAGATAGAGAAATTGAGACTCGGAAATGTTAACTGACTCAGAGACGCATGGACAAGCAGGTGAGGCAGCCTGCTGAGACATTTTTACTGACCTTCAATTTTAGCATGTTGAGGTTAATCGTTTAAATAGGAACTAAAGGAATGGATATTTTTCTTAAAAACACCTCAGTGTTCTGCCTTAAAAATAAATCTGTTCCTCTAACCCAATGTCGCTCACAGATTCCATACATGCCTTCTGAAAATGCAGAACTCTCTAGACTCACCAGGAGGGAATATTTCTCCTGCTTTATTTTCCCACAATTAATGCAATGACTCTGTTTCACACACATTTATTGATCACTTCCAGGGCTCTGGCACTAAACTGTAAGATGTGATGACACAAAATGTGACATATTTTTAAGATGTTTCTATGTGGAGACTTAAAAACCAATGTATTAAAATATCAGGGACACCTGGGTGGCTCAGTCAGTTAAGCATCTGACTTTGGTTTTGGCTCCGGTCATGATCTCAGAGTTGTGTGCAGAGCCTGCTTAGGATTCAGTCTCTCCCCCTCTCTCTGCCTGTCCCCTGCTCGTGTTCTCTCTCTCTTTCTCTCTGTGTCTCTCTCAATAAATAAATAAATAAATAAAATAATTAAAATATCAGTCACAGCTATTCTCCACTTATTGTTCACATATTTAAAAAAACAATTGTTCCTCCCCTGAAAATTACAGAACCTCTTCTTCAAGAAATTCTGTCTGTCCTTCAAAATAGCCTCATTAATAGCAGATTTAATCTTTTGAGAATAGATTTGAGTTTTTGGATTGCACTTTGGAAGCTGGAAAATCATTTAGAGCTGTCTGGTAAACAGAGTGGATAATATAATTTTGTTTTTTAAAAGACGTGCTGTTATAGAAGAGAATGGCTTTCTGGTGTGTTTTGTGGATATTTATGAAGGTGATTTTTCATACTTCACCAATGGGGAAAGGCTACCAAGTAGTATAAACCCGTGAGCACATTCATTTCTAAAATAAATTGTACTGTGTTTGTCATAAAAAGTCAGTAGTATCAATGTTATATCTACACTTCGAATTCAGAAGATACTTCTCAGCTAGCATGTTATCATGCATGTTCATTATAAGATAGAAAATGTTCTCCATTTTCAATTTTGCTCATGTCACCAGCTAATTTGAATTTTTCATAATTCTTAGATTATCACCAAGGACTTTGAAAATGCTGCCTGAGACTCACACATGTGGTGAGTCAGCCACATGACCCTACTGAACCACCCAGGTCTTAGTTATTGTGAAGAAGCCACAGAGTCACGGGGTTCAACTAGTCCACTCTGTTCAAAATATGTTATAAAATATTCAGAAAAAGGGAAAACTTAAATTCCCTTTAAGCTGACATCCAAATAATTTATAAAATACAAAATGAGTCAAAAAACATTCATTGAAGGCCAAAGATTCATTCAGTTTAAAGGGGAATAAAAAATGCTGGTGGCCTCAGTGAGGACTGACGGCCTTGTTGTTATGGTAACCACAGCAGCACTTATTCTTAAAAGAAGGGCGGTGAGGTCAAGAAGATTATCTTTTTTAAAAAAATTTTATTTATTTATTTTGAGAGAGAGAGAGAGAGAAAGAGAGTCCCAGGTAGGCTCCATACCATCAGCGCAGCACCAGTGTGGGGCTGGAACTCATGAACCGTGAGATCATGACCTAGCCAAAATCAAGAGTAGTACGCTTAACTGTCTGAGCCACCAAATCTCCCCAAGATTATCTTTTTTGGGGGAGGAAGCAGGAAAAGAGAGAAATCATGACCAGTCTAATGAGAGTCCTTGGGAACTTAGCCTTTTGATAGTGACATTTATATTTCTTGTATTTAACAAACATTCATTGGGTATGTGTCCATATATCCCTTGCTTATTGGAGTGAACAAAGTTGGGTAACTCCAATGATGACCAAACCAACAAAATATCTGAAGAACTTATTGCCCCTTTATGACAGGATCGACTTCACATTTCTTTCATCTGTTTTCATTTGTAAACTCTCAGTTATTTCCTTTCTCACTTGAAAGATGCTAAATTAATTATCCTGTTACTATGTCTAGTGCCTGGATGCTTTGGGTCTGACCACTTTGTCTTTTTCTTTTTATTCTTATAATTTGAAGGACCACCATTTAGCAAACAGACTAAGGAACTTGAAATATCTTAAGACAGGCAAGGTTTTAGCTCTATTGGAATTTCTACCCTGAGGTGGAAGGGAAAATAGAAAATCAAAAGGAAACCAATAACTGAATGTGAAAATATAAAGTACTGAAAAGGACTCAGAAGACAGATGTTGAAATGAGCAACTGGTATGTGGAGACTAGTCTAGATCACTGAAGATCTTTCCAAAGAGGTGATGTTTGAACTGAGACCCAGTGTGACTGCCAACAGAAAGAACAGCAAGTGCAAAGGCTAAGGGGGTCATAGAGGCACCTGGATGGCTCAGTCAGTTGGGCACACATCTCTTGTTTTCTGCTCAGGTCATGATTCCAGAGTTGTGGGATTGAGCCTGGCATCAGGCTTCATGCTGAGTGTGGAACCTGCTCAAGATTCTCTCTCTCTCTCTCTCTCTCTTTTTCTCTCTCTCTCACTCCCTCTGCCCTCTCCCCCACATGCACTATCTCTCTTTCTCTAAGATAAAGATATAATAATAATGATAAATAAATAAAAAACTGAGGGGCTTATGAGGATAAGGTTGGGTGTATGAAGGTCAATGTGGCTAGAACAGGGATGGGGCAAAATAATAATAATAATAATAATAATAATAATAATAATAATAAAGACATAAAGGCTAGAAGTAGGCAGGGACCAGGATGTAGTACCAAATATTCTATGAAATATTAGATACTTAGATATTATTCTGAGAATGATGGAAACCCTTTGGAGCTTGGGTTTGTGTTTAAAAAGATTGTTTTGGCTGCTGCATGGAGATTGAGATTGATGACTCCCCTGTCCTTGTCTTTGTTCCTCTGTATATAACATGCTTTAGAAAAAAAAAAGTGCTTTTAAGATTTTTTTCTTTATCACTGGTATTGAGGAATTTGGTTATGATGTGTTTGGTGTTGTTTTTCTTCTTTTTCCTTGTGCTTGGGTTTTGTTGAGCTTCTAGGAGTGTGAATCATCTTGGTAGAAAAATGGATGGTATCTACAAGAGAAGAGGGCTCCTTCAAGTTCAAGCCCTTCAATATTTAGAAGTTGGGCAATGAGGGAATCAGGAAAAGATTCTGAGGAGAAACAATAGTCACTGACGTAAGAGGAAAATGAAAAGAGTTTAATATCACTGAAGCCAGGAGAGAAGAGAGTTTTCAAGATCTGACTGTGTAAGAAATACTTATTGTTATTTATTTATTTATTATTTTTTTAATGTTTATTTATTCTTGAGAGAAAGAGAGAGACCGAGCATGAGTGGGGCAGGGGCAGAGAGAGAGAGAGAGGGAGACACAGAATCTGAAGCCGGCTCCAGGCTCTGAGCTGTCAGTACAGAGCCTGATGCGGGGCTTGAAATCATGAGCCGTGAGATCATGACCTGAGCCGAAGTCAGATGCTCAACTGATTGAGCCACCCAGGTGCCTCTGTAAGAAATATTTATTGAAGGAAGTTTCAGTGGCCAGATCTGAAGTATGTTTAAGTATAAATTACTCTTCCAAAAAACTGGCCGATATGAGAAAGAGAGGGTTAAGATGGCATCTCAAGGCAGACTTGGTTTCAAGAACCCGATTGTGTAAGTGTGGGAGAAAACTGAGTGTATTTATAGCAATGGAGGAAAGAGAAGGAGGTTGGAGATATGGAGGGACGGAAATAATGAATGAAGGAGATCAGACAAGACAGAGGAGACACAATCAAGAGTAGGTGGAGGGGTGTGGCTTTGAGGAGGAGGGGGAGGGGCTTGCCATTGTCAACTATGGAGGTAGAATGTGTAGAGGGGCTTTGTCAATGGGGGACAGGCAGTTGAGGTTGATGCCCTCAGTCATCTTGATGAAGTTGGAGGCATGTTTCTCTTCTTCAAGTGGAAAGTTAAGGTTTAGTAGACGACCTGAGACAAGTACAAACATTTTTTTTTTAGATTGTTAATAGAGAGAGAAGATGGAGTTGCTCAAGGATAAAGAAATGGCATACTGGGCCATGCCGAATGCCCACTGGAACCTGAAGTCCAGGATGAGAGTGTTTGACTGATGTTCTCAACCATCATCCAGTCAATAACAGAGCTGAGGAGGTTGACTCTGAGGTGGCAGCTCTGTTGTGTGCATTTGGTAGAAGAACAGGGGCACAAGGAGCTATAGGTGATAACGAAGAGTATTTCAGGTGGTCATGAGGATCATCTAGGCAGGGTTGGGAAGCAAAAAAAAACTTCTGGGAGACTGAGGAGGTCCTAGTATTTGGGGGGTGGGAGGGGGAAGATGACAAATCAAGCAAGTTAGCATAAAGGCAACTTGAAAAAAACATTTTTCTTTACCTGCCTCATAATGTTACTGTAAGCTATAAATGAGTTAATTCACGCACGGTGATTTGACTACCGCCTTGCACATAGGAAGAGCCCGGGCAAGGTGGTAATGGATGCTATCAGTGTCCTGCACAGTTCCCTGGCTTTAAGTGTGACCCTAGTGCACAGTTTCCGGGCACGCCCATGGCTTTCCTCCCATGCAAGGACTGCCATGTTTTTGTTCACCTTGTGCCTAGGTGCAGCTAGGAAATGCAGTGTGTACTGGAGTTGCATGTACATGGCCCAGCCTCTTGTCTTTCTTTAGCTGGAGGTGTGTTTTAGATGCTTCCTTAGATGGTCTCTGGCGGGATTGATATGAGTGGCTCCCAGGAGCCCAATATCACACGCTGTATCGGCTGTTTCCTTTATGTCTGTCTCTTTCTCTGTTCCTTCACTTCTGCTTTCTGGGATTATATTCCAACTAAACTATTTACCCTCAAGCTCGTGCCTCATGCTCTGTTTTTAGGGTGGTGTGGGGGCAGGGGAAAGCCAGGAACACAACCATTATTCATGTTAATATTTTATTAATGTTATTTTTGACAGTTTTTTTAAAGTTTATTTATTTATTTTGAGAGAGAGAGAGAGACAGAGAGAGAGCAAACAGGGGAGGGGCAGAGAGAAAGAGAGAGAGAGAGAGTGAGTCCCAGGCAGGCTCTGTGCTATTAGTTCAGAGTCCGATACAGGTCTCGAACTTACGAACCTTGAAATTATGACCTGAGCTGAAACCAAGAGTTGGACACTCAGCCGACTGAGCCACCCAGGCCCCCGATATTATTTTTAAAATAACTATTAATCTATTATTATTATTATTTATTCTAGACACCCAGAAATTAGTACAAAATTTCTAATTTTCTTTCTGGGCAGGAAGGAACACTCACAGACTCACAAAATATCAAGGAAAATTATTGAATGGGACCCAAACATACACGTAGCCTAGAGAACGTCTGAAAAATCAAGAAAAAAAAATCCAAACGATGTTGGGGCAGAAAAGCCTGTTGAGCCCATGGGAACAAAATTCAAAGTGCTTTGGAATTCTTCTCCGTAACACCTAATGGCGAGAGAAAGGAAATGACATCAAAAGGAGCTTAAGGTGAGAGGAAAAAGACTGTATTCTAAAAAGCCAGATTCAGGAGCATCGTTCAAGTGAAAGAGCAATGGAAAAAAGCGTTCTTAGACATGCAACCTGCCCTTCCAATCTAAACAGAGTTACTAGACTTGCTTTGATTGATGGTGGAATGAATTAAAAAACAGAACTCGAGAATTCGAAAGACATGACAGTGACCATTGAAAGAAACACACAAAAGATGAATTCTAGGTCATTTTTTTATATATGGTGATACAACAGAATGAAAGGGTAGAAAGCACCTCTTGAAAAGGGATGATGATCGAAGTATAATAATTTAGGTCTAAGGTGTTGTCACATGTAAATAAAAACTAAGAGGCCAAATTATGGAAAAACATACAATTTCCTCATTGTTCCCCAGGGGGATATAATTTCACTGTTAATAAAGATAACTGGAGAAGGATATGTTCCAGGATGTAGTTTTTTAGACCCCAAAATAAGAACCAGTTGAGATAAAAACAGGATGCATATTTTCCAAGTTACTAAAGAGAAAGGCAAAGAAAACAAATTCCACATATCAAACATACTCATCTAGCACGTTGACATCGGGTCTTTAATCTTCGTGTCTCCAGGAACTCCTGTGATTCGTCATCTTTCTTAGATCTTAGCATCACGTCCAATGTCATTAATGCAAATGCTGCCTTCCTTTCTTTTTCCTGAGAGGGAGAAAGAGAGAGAGAGAGATAGAGAGAGAGAGCGCACAAGCAGGGGATGGACAGACAGAGAGGGAGACACAGAATCCGAAGCAGCTCCAGGCTCCGAGCTGTCAGCACAGAGCCTGACATGGGGCTCGAACTCACAAACCATGAGATCATGACCTGAGCTGAAGTCAGATGCTTAACCGAATAAGCCACGCAGGTGCCCCCAAGTGCTGTCTTTCTGACCACAGACTCCTCCCTTGCCAGCTTGGCTTTTTAATTAAAAACACTAAAATAGTTTTTGATCTCACTGTGATCCTCAGCTCCTTTATCCTTTGTTTTCCTGACCCGTGACTATTCTCCTTCCTTCACTTTGCTACCTATCTCGCTTAGATTTCAGGGACCATTATTTCAGTGCCAATACCCTAAACTCCTTTGTCCCTTGGGGGTTCTGGTCATGCCCCATCTGGCTGAAATCTAATCCCAGAGCGACCCACTCTATGCTTTTTCTCTTCCTGTATTGGACCAGCTGGAGAAACACACGAAAGGATAGGCTGCATCATCATAAATTCATGATCATTAATCTTGAAGGGGAACAGTAGTCCCAGACAATCCTTAATACGTCTCTGCCAACTCATGGTCGAACTTTCCACGCTGGCTATTCCAAACCTCTTCCAGCCTCCTCAAATGCCCAACTTCCCCACCTCCCTGCCGTCTCTCAACACATGGCCTTATTTCATGTTTCACAGAGAATAGATGCGATTAGATAAAAATCCCTAAACACCAAACCCACCAGTATAATCCCATTTGTACCCATCTGGTCTTCCTTCTTGTCTGTTACATAGAGGGGCTGTTTCGCTTCCTGATGGAAGCCAGTTCCTTAAGAGCGCTTTGGACCCCACCTGCTTCCTCCTTCTGTGGAACTTTATACTATAGATTGTCTTTCACTTCTCCTCAACTTCGAGTCTCTTCTCAATCTCATTAATTACCTTGTAAACATTAAAAAATTTCATTCTATTAAAAATGTATCTCACCCCCAGCTTCTATGAGGAGTTTTCTAGACTTATTGTCTTGATTTACTTATCTTCTGCTTGCTTCCCAACTCTCTTCAACCCTGCTTCTGTTCCCATCCCTCCACTGTGGCTACTCTGGTAAGACTACTAGTAACTTCCATGATGTTAAATCCCATGGGCAATTTTATTTTTATTTTTTTAAGTTTATTTATTTATTTTGAGAGGAGGGGAGGGACAGAGAGAGAAAGAGAGAGAATCCCAAGCAGGCTCCGAGCTATCGGTGTGGAGCTGGATGGAGGGTTTTGATTTCATGAACCGTGAGATCATGACCTGAGCTGAAATCAACAGTCGAATATTTAAGTGACTGAGCCACCCAGGCGTCCCCATGGACACTTTTATATAGCCATTCTACTCAGCTTCTCAGTGGTGTTTGATGTTATTGACTACTCTTGTCTACTCTGCCATTGGCTCCTCTGACACTGTTCTCTCTTCTTTACACACTCTCCCTCTCTGTGTATCTTCTCTGTCTCTTTTTCCAGGATCTTGTTTTCCTTGCCCTGTCTTGTCTCCATTTTGGAGTGAAATTCCTTGTGTTCAATTTTGGATAAACAACAAAGTCATTGGGGGGTGCCTGGAGTGGCTCAGTCGGTTGAGCGTCCAACTTCAGCTCAGGTCATGATCTCGTGGTTCATGGGTTCAAGACCATTGTCAGGCTCTGTGCTGACAGCGTGGAGTCTGGAGCCTGCTTCAGATTCTGTGTCTCCTTCTCTCTCTGCCCCGTCCCCACTCTCTCTCTCTCTCTCTCTCTCTCTCTCTCAAAAATAAATAAACATTAAAAAAAATTAAAAAAAAACAAATAGCTTTCAAATTAAGAAAGACAAATGACTCACAGAGTCAGAAGGAGCTTTAAGCTTTTTTAAAATAAAGAACAAAGTGCAGTCCCTGAAATCTAAAACAACGGTTTCCATTTGCAATCTGTCTCTCTGGATGGAAACAATGAACCATTGCAAGTTTATACTCTTGAAGACAGCGAAGCCTCAAACATAGATTAAAAAGGGGGGGGCATGGAAAGATCAAACAAGGTGTTGTTGGTTGGTAGAATCAGATAAAATGATTTCTTATAAGGCGTTCTGCTGGGAAGTCTATAAAAGCTGGCATTGTCACTATTTAGTAAGAAAGAGCTTTTGATTTGGAGAACATTCTCCACCGTCTTTAAAAGGGAAGGTAACCATTACAATCTCGTAGGGAGAATTCTGGCATTTGTAAAGCTTTGATTCACTTCAAGTCACATTGCAAAGGAAAGAAAGAAAAGAGAAGGAGAAAAAAAATCCAGCCTTTCAAACTTGACTTCACAAATAAAAAGGCTTCTTATGATGCGCTGGGATTAGACTGGCCACCAGTGTGTGTGTTTCTGTAATTTGTGAAGTATGGGATGTCAGCGAGTCGGAGAATTTTCAGGTTGCAAGAGTCCTTAGGAAACACGAGGTCTTTTTAAAGCAGTGAAACTCTCCCCTCAGTTACAGTCTTACCTGGGAAACCAATATTTAAAAGATGAGGGCAGACGGGAGATGGATGGAGAGAGGAGGGGACATGGAGCCCCATCTTCCTGGAGCTGGAGCCAGTATCCATAACACCTCTGGAGAGAGGCTGGAACCCTTGGGCGTATTATTTTACAACTACTCAGTGGGTCTTTTGCATTTTTTTCTATTTCTCTGTCAATGTTGACTTCATTATATCAAAACTCTGTTATTAGATATATAAATATTAGATGCGTAAATACAATTGTTACATTTGGGGGAATGTTTTGCCATTATGAAGCTTTCGTCTTTATCTCTAGCGATAAACCTTATCTTGAAGTCTATTTTGTTTGCTATAAAATGTGCTCCCACTTTCTCACGCTTATAGTTGGCTTGGCATAATTTTTTTTTCAATCTATTTGCCATTAACCTGGGTGTTCTTATGCCTCAAGAATATCTCTTGGGGTGCCTGGGTGGCTCAGTCGCTTAAAGCATCTGACTCTTGATTTTGACTCTTGATCTCACAGTTTGTGAGCTCGAGACCTGTGTCGGGCCCTGCGCTGACAGTGCAGGGTCTGCTTGGGATTCTCTCTCCCTCTCTCTCTGCCCACCCCCGACTCCCAAAGCACACATGCATTCTCTCTCTCAAAATAAATAAATAAACCTAAAAAAATAAAAAAATATCTCTTATAAACAACATGGAATTGGGATTTGTTTTTTTATTGATTGGAATATTTAATCAATTTAAATTTGGTGCAGCTCTTGAAATAGTTGACTAGGTCTGCCATTTTGCTATGTATTTTCTTGGTCTCACCCATCTGCCTGTTTCTCCTCTTCTGCCTTTTTTGTGTTAATCAAATATTTTTTAATAGTTTGTTTTAATTCCTTAGTTGGCCTTCTAGCGATCAAGCTATTCTTGCATTTTTCATTGAGATATAATTGACACATATAACAGATTCGTTTCAGGAGATACACCCTCATGATTTGATATTTGCATATATTGTAACTTGATCACCATAATGAGTCTGGTTAACATCCATCACCTCATGTAGTTACAATTTTTTTCTTG
The DNA here is from genome assembly GCA_028646485.1 of Cryptoprocta ferox. Taxonomy (NCBI): domain Eukaryota; kingdom Metazoa; phylum Chordata; class Mammalia; order Carnivora; family Eupleridae; genus Cryptoprocta; species Cryptoprocta ferox. The sequence continues at coordinate 7,432,066 of CM053565.1, forward strand.
TGATGAGAACTTTTTATTTTTGAGAGAGAGAAAGAGAGAGAGAGAGAGAGAGAGAGAGAGAGAGAGAGAGAGAGCACAAGTGGGGGAGGGGCAGAGAGAGAGGGAGACACAGAATCTGAAGCAGGCTCCAGGCTCTGAGCTGTCAGCACAGAGCCCCATGCCAGGCTCGAACCCATGAACCCTGAGATCATGACCTGAGCTGAAATCGGACGCTTAACCGACTGAGCCACCCAGGCGCCCTGTGATGAGAATTTTTAAGATCTGCTCCCTTAGCAACTTTCAAATATGCAACGATGTACTATTTAACTCTAGTCACCATGCTGCACTTGACATCCCCAGGAATGATTTATATTAACACTGAAACGTTGTACCTTTTGGCCACCTTCACTCGTTTCCCCTACCCTGCACTCAGGTAGTGTTATTCTTTCTGCTTACACGTGAGGGAATTGAGAACAGAGACTTGAAATGACCAGCCCAAGTGCCAGCGCCTGGATAGAGGCAACTGAGGCTTAAGACTTTCCTTGTCTATGGGCCATGTGGTTGGGTGCACACTCCCAAACTTCTGATTACGATGCCTATCGATACTCAGTTGGTCAAACAAGTCTCTTTTTGGAGGCCAGAGAGTTTTTTAAAAAATTTATTTACTTTGAGAGAGAGAGAGAGAGAGAGAGAGAGAGAGAATGAGTCAGGGAGGGGCAGAGAGAGAGAATCACAAGCAGGCTCTGTGTGTTGGTCCAGAGCCAGACATAGGGCTTGATCTCATGAACCCTGAGATCATGACCTGAGCTGAAACCAGGAATTGGACACTTAAAACCTAGCAAAAGGGCTTATTTTAAGGATCAAGGAAAACTCTTAAAACTAGTTCAAGTGCCTGACATGAAGGAATGTGGCTTTAATACCCAAGGCTGAGCCCCAGAGAGAGGAAGGGGGAAAAATGATGTGCATGTCAAATTTGATGAGTGATTCCATCCTTCTACAGACATGTGCCAAGACACTGGAGGCCTCTGACAATGGGATGTACCAGGGCCGTGGTCAACATTACCAGCATTTCCTATGAGATCCTGGGCTACAAGCAAGAGCAATGCCCATGCTTCAAATAAAGTAACACCACTTCGGTTCCAGACACTTGTCCCCTTCGGAATTTGGGTTTGGAGAATGTGAGGTTGAAAATGTGTCATTTCATCTCCAGGGACTGTGATGACCACCCCCATCTCCCACATAAATGGGCCGTGGGCTCCCCGTGGGTACAAATCTCATGTCTTCACCATTGCCTCCCTTGTGTCTGGCACACTGCTTTGTTGCAGAGAGTGGCGCTTGATGAATGTCACATCTGGAGTTTCAAAGGTGGTCTTGGCTTGGAAAGGGGTTTCTTGATAGTATGCTAGGCTGAGGGCTGGGAAGAAAGCATGCTATTTGTGGGTAGGAAATGGAACTAGTTATGAATATTGGCTCAACCGCTAACTTACTGTCGGGTTTGGGGAAGGTTATTCACACCCCTTAGACTTTGCTTCCCTCTGGTGTAAAGTGAAGAAGACAGACTAGATGGAGTGCAGGGTCTGTTCCAGGCTGATTCTTCATCAAGTCCTCATTTGCATAATGACGACCATTCCTGTTATACTTAGGGAGCACCCACTCTGCCCAGGCTCTACCTGTGCATCACCACACCCTGTAATGTAGGGAGCATCACCCCACTTTACAGACAAGGAGATTAAAGTCAAAGACATTAAGTAACTCGCTCAAGTTCACACACTCAGGAAGGGACAGAATTGGGGTTCAAGTTCAGATTTGCCAAATTCTGAAGTTCCCTCCACAGTGCCCTGATCTTATTTTTTTTTTAATTTCTTTATTTATTTTGAAGGGGGAGGGGCAGAGAGAGAGAGAGAGAGAGAGAGAGAATCCCAAGCAGGCTTCCTGCTGTCAGTGCAGAGCCCAACATGGGGGTCAATCTCCTGAACCGTGTGATCATGACTTGAGCCAAAATCAAGAGTTGGACACTCAACCGACTGAGCTACTCAGGTACCTCAGTTCTGAACTTATGATGAGAATTAAAAGGATGGAGTGGGGGAGGCACTGTAATGAGGGACCTTATAAGTCATTCCTGGCCCCCACTTTCTTGCCTCTATCTTTCTCAGGAGTTTCCCTATGACCTCTAGCCTCTGCTTTGGTCACTTCCAAGGCAGAAAGCTCATCCCTCTTCACACGGCTCAATTTGAGGCCAGTTTGAATTATGGAACTGGATCCCTCCCAGCATCTTTCTCTCTCTTCCCTATCTAGGTCTTGGTTCTCCTCTCTGGGGACTCTGTGAAACGTCCTCCTTGCCAAGGGGTAGGATTTGACGTTCACAGGAAGTCAGAATAGGAGATCATGTTAGTGATGCCTGGCTTTCTAGGCCATTTTAAACCAAGAGGTATTGTTTGAACTAGATCTTTCCAGAAGCAGAATGTTTCCATCCATGTGTCTGCAAGAATTCCTGGTAAGGGGGATGGCCTGATGGCCCTCAGTTTCTGGTTCTCTGAAGAATGGGATTGCTAGTTTTGTAGTAGCATCATGCATCCTACCTGGATATATTGAGACCCATTCTCTGGGGCTCCAGCTTCTCTCTCTGTTTTGTTTGACAGAGAAAAAGAGAGCATGAGTGGAGAAGAAGGGCAGAGAGAGATGGAGAGAGAATTTTAAGCAGGCTTCATGCTCAGTGCAGAACCTGATGCAGGGCTTGATCTCACAACCCTGGGATCATGACCTGAGCTGAAATCAAGAGTTGGACGCTCAACTGACTGAGCCACCCAAGTGTCTCTTCAACTTCTGTTTCAAAGTGGAAGGTGTCCATTGGCCTAGTGGTGTGTCCGCCAGCACTATGCCTTTTTTTTAATGTTTATTTTTTATTTTTGAGAGAGGGCTATTGGGGGAGGTACAGAGAGAAAGGGATATGGAAGATCCAGAGTAGGCTCTGCCCTGACAGCAGAGAGCCTGATGTGAGCTCAAACTCATGAGCGATGAGATTGTGGTGAGATCATGACCTGAGCCGAAGTTGGATGCCCAACTCACTGAGCCACCCAGATGCCTCAATACTATGCCTTTTATTGCTAAGTGACACTGAGGTCGTTAGGTTTTTACCCATGAAAGTCAAGGGCAGCCCATGCCTTCCTGTGCCACATTCATCTGAGGACTGGCTTCCTGGGTTTGCTCCTGTGTGGCTCCTGTGTGCCACTGTCTGGGGACAGAATGCTTCAGGCTGGAGTTGACCTGGGGAAAAGCAGTGGCTCAGACAGCACTGGGGACCGATGCTCAGAAAGAACCGGAAAAAGCCAGTGTGCTCCTCTCCAGACAGACTCAACCTTGCCAGTAAAATGTTTCCCTGCCCAAAGGGTGATGGTGAAGGGCATGACCTTCCTGGTCTTCTCCAGATACAAGTTGGGAGATAGACCCTCATTTACAAAAGTCAGTTACATGTAAAGGGCAGGGGCTTTCCAACATTGGATCCTGTATCCTGCCCATGTTTCCTTCCTCCCTTGGGACTACTTCCTTCTCCTTTATGATCTCATAGAACCCCTCCCCCTTTTAAGGCTTGGGCTCCGTGTATGTATATTTGATAGAGATTTTCTAATTAGAGAAAATAAAAATCATCTTCTCATCATCATCTCATCACCGGAGATCACAAATGAACATTTTACCCCTTTCTGGTCAGTAGATACAAAGATCTGTTTAATATTTATGTCATTGATACTATCTCATATTCTTTTCCCCTTAATGCTATGTTGAAATCTCTTTGACTTTTCTCTTTTCCCACTCTCTAGAACCTCCAAGATAGGCCATATCTTAAGGTGCTATACTATATCTATGATGGATGTAGGTATATGTGTTTCCTTTGTTTAAAAACTGGCATTTTTCTCCTCCTGTGTGATGTTACAGGGAAACAAAAATACATATCATTTAAGAAATGAATCCGTAAGTACAGTGTACTCTGTATGTTAGCTAACTTGACAATAAATTATATTAAAATAAATAAATAAATTGGAAATAAATCTGTAAGTATAAATGTACTCTGACCATCTATATATATATGCGTTAAGCTGTGTAATGAGTTTCCTTTTTTTAAAATTTTTTTAAAGCTTATTTATTTTGAGAGAGAGAGAAAGCAGAGGAGAGGCATAGAGAGAGGGAGAGAGAGAACCTCAGGCAGGTTCTGTGCTGTCAGCACAAAGCCCAATGTGGGGCTTGAACTCACGAACTGTGAGATCGTGACCTGAGCTGAAACAAAGAGTTGGATGCTTAACCGACTGAGCCACCCAGGCACCCCAGCCAATGGAGTTTGGACCTGGATTCTCCCCTAGCCTGAATGCAGCTGTCACTTTCAATCACATCTTCTTCATGACCATTAACATGAATCATGGGCAATGAGCTCGGTTCAGCATGGAACAGCCTTTCTTTCTTTCCAAGTAGCCAGTTGGGATCAGTCGAAGTGACAAGCCACGTCCACATGGGTGTCCACCACTAGACTGTGCCTCGGGGCACAGGTGTATGCCAGGAGGCTGGCATGTGGTTTTAGGGTGGAGATGGGGGGGGGGCTCCAGAAAGCTTTCAAGCAAGCAGAGTCCAAGTTGGTGCTCCCGAAAGACCACAGGTCTGGGTGAATGCAGAACCAGTTCCTTCCTTTCCAAGGAGACTGATGAAACTGTAGCCTGGACAAACTGCTTCCACACTGTAATTCTTTCCCGGGATCACTTGTTACGTGCAGGTGACGTTGGCCAGATGGTTCATGCCAGGTGCACTCCGTGGGTGAAGAACATGACTACAGCCTCGCCACCATCCAGATAAGCGAATGGAAAGGTGCCCAGCGTGAGAGACAACATGCCAGAAACATTGGCATATGGCTTCTGTTTCCCTCGGTGCCATTGAGGCGAGTCTGCCCCTAAGCTGTCCCCAGGTGTGGCGCCATTTGAATGATGGTCGGCACCCGATTGCAGCAGCCCTAGCTGGTTCTTCCCCAATTTTCTTTGCTTAGGTTTTCCACTGAATGGGGAGCAAGAAGGAAGAATGATGGGACAATTTGAGAAGAGTTTGATCATCAGGATGAGACCTGTTATGTTCAGTGCTGCATGTTAAGAGAATCTGATTCCTGGCATACCTTTTCATGTCTTTTTTTAAAGTTTATTTATTTATTTCGAGAGAGAAAGAGTGAGAGACAGCATGAGCTAGTGGGGGAGGGGCAGAGAGAGAGAGAGAGAGGGAAAGAGAGAGAGAATCCCAAGCAGGAGCCTCACTGTCAGTACAGAGCCTGATGCAGGGCTCAATCTCACGAACCCGTGAGATCATGACCTGAAGTCAAGAGTCAGATGCTTAACTGACTGAGCCACCGAGGCGTCCCATCTTTTCATATCTTTTACAATGATTTTTTTCCAATCATAAAAATGATATTTACTCTTTGCAGACAATTTAGAAGACGAGGTAATGAGCAAACAAGAAAACACTTAAGTAAATAAAATGTATCCGGAGTCCCCCTACAGAGAGAAAAATGCAGTTAACACCTTAAGACTATGCCCTTTTTAAAAATTTTTTAATTTTTTTATCTTAATGTTTTTTTAATTTATTTTTGAGAGAGAGAGAGAGAGAGACAGAGTGTGAGTTGGGCAGGGGCAGAGAAAGAGGCAGACACAGAATCCAAAGCAGGCTCCAGGTTCCAAGCTGTCAGCACAGAGCCGGACATGGGGCTCGAACTCCTGAATCATGACCTAAGCCGGTCGGATGCTTAACCAACTGAGCCACCCAGGAGCCCCAAGAGTATTTCTTAATAGACACATAAAAGCGTTTATATGTGTGTGTGTGTGTGCGTGCGTACACATGCATATATATAAACACATTTATGCCTTTTTCCCCCAACTGAAATCGTGTTGTGTATTTTTATACTACGTTTTCCATTTAATATAGTTCTATGAACATTTTCCCATGCCATTAAACATTCCTTGGGATCAATAATTTAAAACGACCGTGATATATTGTATAAATATACTTGGGCGTATTTACCCATTTCCGCGTAGCTGAACATTCAGGACGCCCCGTCTTCCCTTCATTATGAGTAACGAGGCAATGAATATATCCTTGTACATTCTTCTTTGCACACGTATTTGGTTCGCTGAAAGAGCCTCGGAGTCCTGCATGGTGGGAAATATTTTCATCACCGCTTAAACAGAGGTTGGGGTCTGGTTTTAATTGTGGGACCTCCTGCGTATGGAGATGAGAGTGACACTTTATGAGGGAAAACACAAGTCTCTGCTGCCTCACCAGCAGGTAAAACACCTTTTGGGGCTGAGGTTTGGTCCAAGGACTGCGGCTTTACTTAGCTCGTGCAAGAAAATAAGGAGTTTCTTGTCGTTCGAGGCTGGGGTTTGTTCTAATGAAAGGAAACCCTCCCCGCGTCAGGAGATGGGAATGAAGTGGCCAGGTGCCCACGTGAGTCCAGGAGGTAGAAACCTCTGGAATGAGACACGCAATTAAGACTTTTTGCTCCTGAATTCGGGGTGGGGCAAGGCCACAGCTCGGCAGGGTAGGAACTCCTGTACCCCTATGCTGGGCTCTTTTTTCAGCTTTGCGGGACGTGGTGTTCCGGTTTCCTTGATAATTTCCTCATTTCACTTTTCTCTCCTCTTTCTTGTGGATGTGGGGCCCTGAATTAATTCTCTTTGTCCACTTTCCTTCTTTCCTTTTTTTCTCTTTATTTTTGGAGGGTTCTTCAAATATGTGCATATATCCCCTACTGAATTTAAAATTTCTGCTTTCATTCATATTTTGGTCTTTGTAAGACCTCTTTCTTTTCCTTCCTTTCTCTCTCTTTCTTTTCTTTCTTTCTCCTCTCTCCCTCCTTTCTTTCTTTCCTTTCCTTTCCTTTTCCTTCCATTCTTCCTTCCGTTCTTCCTTCCTTCCCTCCTTTTTTCTTTCTTTCTGTCTGTCTGTGTCTGTCTTTTTCTATCTCCTTCCTTCCTTCCTTCCTCTTTCTCTTTCTTTCTTTCTTTCTTTCTTCTTTCTTCTTGCCTCTGTTTTATAATACAGCTCTCTCTTATTCTCGTCTTCATTCTTATTCTTGCTGTGAGAACACAACACCAATCAATGTCTCTAAGCAGACTTAGAAGAAGTGCTTTTGTTTGTTTATTTAAAAAGTTTCCTTCTATTTTTAAAAAAATTATCTTTATTTCTTTTGGAGCCCGCTTTCCATTCGTGTGTCTGTCATTCATCATCGTTGTTGTGCTCTCTGATCGCCTGATAGACCTTAATGCCTGTTTGTATGTAAGAATCAGGGTCCAGGAAGATGGGCCTGAGAATTTCCTTGTAGGGTCAGGCTTCAATTCAGTGGAAACAGGGAAGGGTCTGGAGTTCCGTGGGTGCTGGAGAAAGTCATGTTCTGGACGGCCAGTCCTCACTTTGACCTCATTCTCCTCGGGGACAAGCTTAATATTTTAGAGAAAGACCTTCAACTTTGAAGCTTGGGAGTTAATTCTTGAGTGGATGCTATCTTTCCAGGAAATGGAGAAGTTTGTGATAGACCTTTAATCATTCCTCTTTTATCAGTCAGCCCATTTCTCACTTGTGCCTGCATGTGTCTTCCAGAGCCTTCTGGGCTCTGCCACACACTCGGGCTGACTTCTCCACGGTGGCCCTCCTGCTTATGGTCTTGGGATATGGAATTCTCTGCTCCGGCTTCATCCATCAGTATCCTCCATCTGCTTTCAACTTAATTTTAATTTTTACTATTATAAAATATTTTAAATATGTAAAAAGCATCAGGACACTCAGGGATCTATGGTATCTATTTCCTACACTTAACACGTTAGTATATTGCCAGATGTAGGTCAGATTCTATTGACATTATTCCATAATTTCGACTTCTCCACTTTTTTCCAATTGGTGCAAATCTTTCACTTACTGATCACCCTCATTCTTTGTGCTTCTCTGTTTTGTGCTTGTGATAACTAACAAACAACAAACAACCCAGTCTCTTTAGTACTAGGTTTCGGAGGGTTGAGAAGGAAAGACATGTGATTAGTTTGTTATCTTGAGGACGTGTACTTAGTTTGTTATCTTGAAGGAGTGGTCTGGCCACACTTTTACTGTAATAATTAAAAGGACATTGATCCAAGTTAGGACCTGACAATACTCTTTCAATGCAAATTTGGTGAATATGAAGTAAGCAAGTTTTACTCTAAACACCGATGTTTTGCTCTTCCTTTAAGCCGTTCAATCAATTATGTTAAGTTCCTACTACATGCTCAGCATCATTTTAAATTTTGGAGGAAAATAGAAAAGAAGCAAAAAAAAAAAATATCGTCCTTGTCAAAGGATTAAGGAAACAAAATTGTAGATCTTTAAAGATTAAACTTGTAGTTTCTGCCTGTATGATACTTTACACTTTATACATTGCCTTTCCAGAGGTTTCCTTTTGATTCCTAAGCAACCAAGTCAGGCAGGGATCACATTACGAGTCCTATTTAAGAGGAAAAAGACTAGCGTTGGCCAAGGTGTGGAGAAGGCTTTACAGATGAGCCATGATTTAGGTTGGAATTTGCTGTGTCTCCAGATGATAGAGATGAGAAAGGCTCACCCAGCTCGTTATCTTTTTGATTTGCTCAAAAGGAACATCCTTTCTTAGCAGGAAGAGAGACTAGCCTGAGTTTTTGAGAGCAAGGAGACTTTACAGGGTTTCTAATGGAAAAATATTTGTACTAACATCAAGTAATTACTTCTTTTCTTCCTTTACTAATTAAAGAATCTTTTTACTAAAAGAAATAAGTGAAGTCTTGTTTTTAGGACAAGAGCCCTTCCAATCACCTGCCCACCAGCTAATCCCATTGAGAGCCTGATTGCATGTTTATGAACTAAAAATACAGTATAATAGGTATAGAATAGAGTCCTAGAATTTGAGGGGTCTCTTTGGATTCTCTTTTACTAAAGTATCTTTTTTTTAAATGAAATGAGCCCCCCCCCACATTATAGTGGATTAAAAGAACAATGAATTCTCATTGTAAAAGACTCAGACAATATGAAATACAGTAAAAAAGAAAGTAACTTCATCTCTAATCAAGGACTTCTACTTCCAGTAATAGCAGATGAGGTCATTTGGATCAATTCTCTATCAGTGGGCATCTACAAAAGCCAGACAAATATCATGTCCAGCCATGACATGGTTTCCAGATACTGGGGTCACCAAGAAACACACGACACACAAAATCACCGGCTTGAAGAATGTTTTCTCTCTGTAGAGAAGAGACAGGGCAAGGTCAGCTTCAGTAGTGAGTGCGGGTCCCCCATGGCCGAAAGCTCTTGTCCTGCAGTCGATGAAGGATCATGGTCTGCAGGTGAAAGACTATGTTCCGGGAACAGAGAGAGCAGTGGGGATCGCCGGGTACTGTGCAACACACACACTTAATCAGAACAAAGAAATACACGTCAAACCTGGAACAGGGAAGGATGTTCCCAGTGCCTAGTATATTGTTAAAACTCTTCAACTGTTAGTTTCCATTTCCATACATTCCAGAAGAGAATGTTCTAGAACATGGCGGACTGAGGCCAACTAAAGAGAGAGCAAGAATTCAGAAGCCCAGGTAAGCTCTTATCCCACGACATCTACTGTTACGTGACATTGGGATGGAACTGAGAAGAACAGCTAAGTGCTCTCAGGGTGCTGACTGTGGGATCCCGGCTCCAAACAGTGCACATACACCTGCCCTTCAGATGAACACTGGGTCCACACACATATAAGGGTTCCGGCCAGTTCTCTGAGATGTTACCAGCAGAAGAAAGCAGAAAAAGTCGCTAGCAGAGACATGCGGGTCATTGTTTGGTGGTGCACACTGGCCACACACATGTGCTTGTCTGTCCTCGACACTAATATCTTGCTACCCCTTCCCCCTGCCGTGGGCCAACTTGAGAGTTTTCAGAAGAAGTTCCTTGGCTGTCTCTTGGCAGGTTAAGGAGTCAGAGGACCTTCACGGATGTCACCAGGGGCTGGTTCGCCAGACGTCTTGCTGTAGACACTGGCATTTCTTTGCCTTGAGTAATGGCTCCCCTTCTGGGTCAATGAGCAGCATCCGGTTTTATTGAGAGCTGAGGATTAAAGATTGGGGGAAAACTGGGGCACCTGGGTGGCTCAGTTGGTTGAGCATCCGACTTGCCCTCAGGTCACGGTCTTGATGTTTGTGAGTTTGAGCCCTGCACTGGGCTCACTGATGTCAGCCTGTCAGTGCAGAGTCGGCTTGGGATCCTCTGTCACCCTCCTCTCTCTGCCCCTCCCCTGCTTACACTCTTAAAAATACATAAAAACAGTAATATATATATATATATAGAGAGAAAAAGATTAGGGAAAAATAAATTAGGTTTTAGATTAGAGCAGCCTAGAGCGATTAAATGTGCTTTCCCCACTACCTTCTCCAGCTGAACACACATGCACACACGCACACACTCATGCTCACAATTCACACGCACACGCATACTAACACACACACATACACATTCACACTCACACACCCGAGCTCACATGCATGCTCTTGCACACAAACACATATACCCACACTCACACCCACAAATTCACACATGCATGCTCTCACACACACATGCCCAGGCACACATTCACATGTGTACTCACACATACACACTCACACTCACACACAATCTACTCACACACCCCCATGCATGCACACACGTACACACGTACTCACACCTATACTCCAACACACTCACACACATACTTGCACACTCCCACATGTACACACATCGACTCGCACACCCACTTCCACGCACACACGTACTCACACACACATGCTCGTGCACACACGGGGACAGTGGTCTCCACGCTCCAGCCTGGAGGCCTGTCTGCAGACCGCCAGGTGGCACTAACCGCGCTAGTGGAAGCCAAGAGGAGGGCAGCGATGTGGGTGCCTGCGGGCGCAGCTTGACTTTTTCTCTGGAAGCCTTTGGGGCATCAGCAGTTGGCGCTGGGAAACCTCTGCAGGCGGATAGGCGTGTTGCCAGTGACCTTGACGTCCAGGACGTGAGGACGCACCGATGCGCCCTGGTGCGATCCCCGCGCGGCGGGCGGCACTGCCTCTTCCACGGCAGGCAGGCATCAACTCAGCGCACGTCAGACGGACCTACTGTGGTCAAGTCGTTGAATTGTCCCCAACCCTATCACGTTGGCTGCCTTACCTCCTTCACAGTGCTTTTCAGGCCCTGAAAGTGTCTTACTTGCTGGTGTACGTGTTTTCTGCTTCCGGCCACCAGAATGTGAGCTCCTCCGAGTCAAGGGCCGCCTTCTTCACCTACCCCCCCCCCCCATCACTCTGAGCAGTTGGCGCTCAGCGAAGGAAGTGTTTGTTCGTTGAATTGACCCTCTGCACAGAGTGTTGGGGGATTGGGAAGCCATGAGTTAATGAACTTCACTCTCCCATCTAAGGATCTGAGGTGCCAAAAAACCCCAAACCCTCTTTAATGTGTTTGAGAAATAGAGAGTGCACTCTGCTATGGGTGTGATGGTGAATTTTACGTGTGGACTTGGCAAAGCCGTGGTGGTGGCCAGCTGTTAGGTCAAACACCAACATAGATGATGCCATGAAAGTTTTGTTTTAGGGGGAAGTTTGTGTTCGTTTTTGTTTTTGGTGTGGTTAACATTTAAATCAGTACACTCTGAATGAATAAAACAGATCGCCCTCTGGAATGGCGGTGGGCCTCATCTAATCAGTTGAAGGCCTCTGAACCAAAGACTGAAGTTTCCTAAAAAAAAATAATAATAATAATTCTCCTCAAGACGGCAACATAAACTCTTACCTGAATTTCCAGCTGGCCAGCTGCCCTAACGACTTCAGACTGGCCAGTCCCCACAATTGGATGAGCCAATTCCTTAATTAAATCTCTCCCTTTATGTGTAATACACATAACATATTTACAAATATAAATCAATATACAATATAAATGTAAGTTAATATACTTAAACATTTACAAAAACACAGAGATATGTATCTTTGATTCTTTAGTTCTCTATCTCTGGAAAACCCTACTAACCCAAGGGCTAAGGGCATAATAGTAATTATCACCATTTCCTTTAAAGTTGCTCAGTTCCAAACACCATGTTAAGTGCTTTACCTATATCATTTCATGTAATCCTCACCACACCCTATAAAGTAGGCGTTATTATTGATAAATAAATGTTAAAAATTTTTAAAAAAAAGTAAAAAGAAATAGGGAAAATTAAATGCAATAATATGCTTTGTTTAGCCTCATATATCCAAAATATTATCATCTCCGCATGTAATCTCTATAAAAATTATTAGTGAGGTCTTTTCACATGTTTTTTTTTTTTGTACAAAATCTTGGAAATCTTATAGCACATCTCAGTTCAACATGTAAACAAGATAAAACAATTATAAGAGAACTATTTTGCTTGCGTGCTTTCCTAATGAAGTCTTCGGGATCTGGTGTATTTTTCCCCTTATAGTGCATGTCAGTTCAGACTAGCATGGGGGAGGCTACCATACTGGTCAGAGAGGTCCAGATGGAGAGCAAAGCAGGGCAGAGATACAGGCACAGGAAAGCCTGGTGTGTGTGCAGGGGGCTGAGGACAGTCGTTAGCCCAGAGTTGGCTGTATCCGAAGGGGAATGGTGGGCAGCATGGTGGAAATGTACATGGGACTAGGGTATGGAGAGCCTTGAATGCCAGAATGAAGTGGTCTGGAAGAGCCCCTACTCTCCAGGTTACTTGGGAAAGGAGCAAAGCTCTGCTTAAGGAAGATGCTGGCAAGAAGGATGAGTGGGTAGCAGAAAGGGGGCATGAGGCTGGAATATCAGTCCCAAAGCAATGGCGGGAGTTCCAATGGGAGACTGTGATGCTGAACCCAGGCTGGGACCCTGGGGATGGAGACAGTGGCCCATGGTGGTGTATAAGAGTTTGCAGGCACTGGCAAGGGAGAAAGAGCCACGGGAGAAGGTAAGGGAGGACTCCAAGCTCCCCTCCTGGATGACGGGGAGATAGGAGGGTCGACCAGGCAGCCATGTTCTATCAACACATTAGATCTGGGGACTCAGAATCCATTTCCAGTCCCCGTCCATGGGGAAAGACTCTTCTGGGTAAGAAGGATGTGCTACCGAACCCTTAAGAAATTCTCCGCATTATGTGGAGTTCCCTCCGTCCTGGATGTTGTCTGAGCTGCGTGACTCCAATATCCCACGGATGGTCTGGGGGCTTGGAATCCTTGAAACCGTCCCCACCCCGCCGCCGCGGTGGTTAGATAGCGACTGGGTCCTGCCATCGGATGGGTAGCGGATGATCTGTAGTTACGGGCTTGGTGCATGTCTAATTGCTCTAATGAGCCGGAAGTCTGGAGGAGGAACGACAAAGATTTACAGTTTTCACTTGGGGAACCCACCTCGTATCAAGGGAGGGATTAACTGGACCAGGCCTAACTCGGCCCAGTGGCTGCTGATAGCACGTAACAAAAACCACAAAAGCCTTTGGCGATTAGAACCGAGCACTATCACCGCGCCGTCCTCCCCACTGTTTATTTTAGATTGTGGCCATCCAGGGGGTCCACTTGGTATGTGTCAGACAGCTAACAAGAGAGGTACTTGGGGGGAATAAGAAAGTACCAGATTGTCAACGGGGGAGACGGTGGGCGAGTAGGTCTGGACTAATTCACATGTTTGATTGCTGGATACTTTATCTAGGGAGAGCTCCCGGAGACTTCTCCGTTTCTAGGACACACCTCAGTTTCTAGGACCAATCCCCCCTCCGTCGCCCGCCCCTGGATCCTTCCTTAATTGCTTTCAGGGTCCCTCTGTTGGGTCTCAGGGCTGTCCACTTGAAGGATTCACCTTCAATGTCAAGTTTTGACCCTTTACTTCTCCAAGGTGTTTATCTCCCTCCTTTTTCCTGCTCTCCCCAATCTCTGTTCGGCTCCCCTCTCTTCCCTTTCGCTTTTTAATGCTCCACTAAATCAATTTAAAATTTCCATTCATCTTTATTCACGGAGGCACGTGAGGGGTGAGGCTCTTTTCTCGGGTTCCCTTATCTTTGCTTCCCTTATGTTGCTTCTTATATAACCCCCCCACCTCCAATTTGCTCTGTTTCTGTAACTTTCATTACACCTTCCTTCACCTTTTGCTCTCCAGCTGTCCTTTGATAAAAAAAAATCAATATAAAAAGGTCTCCCTAGTGCAATGGAATTTATACTAGATTATCTCCCCCCCACCCCAAAATGAAAATGTCCTTAACGGAGGTGAAGACCCTTATTAGGATTTGAACTATGATGCTATGGGGGTCACGGCTCACTGGAAATGTGACTTGATGAACCAGTACTTTTGGATTGGTCTTTTTTTTGTTTGTTTTTAATTTGTCAGAAACGAAGCAATTCCAAAGGCTCTAAGCCTCAAAATTAGGAATGGAAGCAAACAAGGTATATGATTGGGATTCTCTTGTTGACATTAGCCCTGTCACAAAGCCAAAGAATTTTCCGTAATTCTCCAGGGATTGTTTTTCCAAACCACAAGCACGGTCCGCCCAGAAAATTCTGCTCCGGACCAGGCTGCGTCAGCCATCAGAGGATTGGACTGGGGCTCCCTCCCTCCCGAGCCTCATCCCCGAACACAAGGGGAAACGCTAATAGCCCCCGCTCCCTTCTCAATAATCCAATTTGGATCAATTGACCATATTATCATTCAAAGGCTTCTTTAACCTCTTTATACTCCACTCACAGAGGCTCCGGGGGTAACGAGTTCCATATGGCACGAAGTGACTGAATCCACCTTCATTTTTCAGAGGAGTTCCAAAATTAGCTGCTCCAGCCACGCAAGTGTCTTCCGGCTTCCAGGCGCGCTCCGGGGACAGCCACCCAGGGGCCCTGTGCAGTGTCCCCCCGTCACGAGGGGGAGCTGCCCCAGCCGCGGGAAGGACCATCCCTTTCTCAGTGGACTGTGTAACCTGATCACAATCCCGGAGCTGAGTTTTCCAGCACTGTCTTCGCAGTGCTCCAAGGCCAGGCTGCGCCCATCTGCCTTTATGGGGACACCGGGGTGCCGTGAAAGGGCACTGGGGTTTGCCGAGGCCTCTTGTTCTCATCCCTGCTCTGCTCTTTACTGGCCATGGGACCTCCCAGCAAGTCATCGGCTCTTTCTAGGCTCAGTCTTTCATCTGGAAAATGGACATAACACCTGCCCAAATGCCCCCTCACGGCATTTGCGAGGGGCAAATGAGATAAGAGAGTGCTTTGAAAATTATAACATGCTGCATACAAGCACGCTTAGTATTGTGCCCACAGTCCTTTGGGAGGGTAGCTGTGGGAACATGACATGTTCCAAGCTTAAGGCTTTCTCTTGCTGTGCACGTGTACACCTTGGGTCTTGGGCATGTGGACTGTCTTGCTTCTCTCTTCTTGGCCACTCACTGGCCTTCCAGCTTCTCCACGCTTGGGAAACTCTTTTTCTCCTCCAGTGAGCTGGACTAGTCTACCAAAGCTGGTATTTCAATCCAGAATGGGGTATTTCTTCATCTTCTCTGAGACACTGTTTGTCTGACCTGCACGCACACCTACATACAGGTCGGGAGGGAAGAAGGGATGGGATCTTTCTGGGGACATCTTCAGAGAAGCTTAGCAAAGAGGCTGGGAAGGACATCTGCTCCAACAGAGATGGGATAATTGTGTGCGAGGGAGAAAACCGGGCACATGGCACCGTTGGCGGGTGTTGAATTCTTGGCAATCGCCTCTCTTCTTTATGAAATGTTGCCTTGTTTTCATTATAATACCTTCCTTAACATTTCATGTGTTTTACACATATGAGTATGTTACGCATATTAGCTCTCTCGGTCCAGCGACCTGCGTGTTCGTGGTATCAGGGCTCCTGTTTTGCAGACAGGGAAACCGAGGTGCAGAGAGGTGAGGTGACTTCCTGAGGTCACCAGGCGGTGATGCTGGGATCCCTAGCATTACTGTCTTTCTCTAAAGCTGAGGCGGCTAACCAAAGAGAAGGGGGAAGTTAGCTGTTGAGACTTCCGGCTTTAAGTAGTGACACCAGCTGGACCGTGCTTCTAAATTGTAAGAGAAATGACCTGAGGAGTATTGCAAACAGGGGGAAGGTCCATATGCATGCTGGCAACTAGAAAACATACAGGAAGCATGCTGAAAACATTGAGGAATGGCTCCAATGTAGGGTTTGAGAGGACTGGAGGGCTTAGGAAGTAGCAGGAAGCTTGGCCACACCCCATTTGTCCCTGGGGGGTGCAGCCAGATGATGCGAGTTTAGCCAACGCAACCAGTAGAAAGCCATCGTGGTAATGGGGTGACTGGGGTGGGGCAAACTCTCATGGTTTCCTTCCCTTGTGGAACAATGGTCTTTCCAATGACAGGGACACGGAAGCCAGGCAATGGAAGGGGCAGACCTCCTTTGCCACTCTGTACTTTGTGCAGCAGAAATTCCTTGAGGTATTGTGTATGGAGACCATCATCCTTCTGAGAAGCCACACTTTTCACCATGTGTGTGTGTGTTGTAGGGGCATTTCCAAGGGCTCCCGGACTCAGAATGGAAGTTCACGATCATGTTGTTGTCTTGCCCAGAAGACTTAGACCTCATTCTTTAGGGCAGACATCTCTCTACAGATTCTTCTTCTCTCTGTCTTCCTCCTTTCTCTCCTCTTCCTCCTTCTTCAAATTAATCTTCATTTTATCAAAGGTGCCTATTTCCATATGCTAAAAAGTCAAGTATTGCTGACTCTCTGGAAACAGAATCTTCCAATTATTTCAACTGTTCCTTTCTCTGTATTTTTAAATATATGCGTCTCGGGGCATTTCTTGATTTCCTAATTCAGCAGGTTATCTTCTGATATTATCTGATGGCAGATGAAGTTGTGGCTTTTTGATACACATCCCCTCTTGCCTTCTACCACGTCTCAAACCTGTAACTGCTACCATTCGCTTTCTCGTTTTTGGTCTCTTGGTTTGTGTCTTTCTCTTGCTGGGTGTTTGGTGGATTTTTTTTTTTTTTTTAATCTGAAGACTCATGTCCTGGTTCTGGAAATTTTTCTGTGTTCTCTTTTCTTTAATATTTTATTTTTGAGAGAGAGAGACACACACAGAGCACAAACAGGGGAAAGGCACAGAGAGTGGGAGACACAGAATCGGAAGCAGGTTCCAGGCTCCAAGCTGTCAGCACAGAGCCCGACGTGGGGTTCAAACCCACAAACCGTGAGATCATGGCCTGAGTCGAAGTCGGACGCTTACCCGACTGAGCCCCCCAAGTGCTCCTGTGTTATCTTTTTTGATAAATATACCCTGACTGCTTTCTAGGATCATCTCTTTTTTTTGAGCTCCTTATCATAGGGCATGGGCTCCTGTATTATACCTTCTGGTGCTTTCATTTAAGTTTTTTTCTCCTGTGGATTGTCCAGCTCTATGTTTTTGTTCTGCTTTATGAGAGGCTGTCTCAACTTGGCCTTTCACCCCTTTTCAGAATTAAAAAAATTTTTTCACTCTTAGATTTGAAATTTTCACATTTTCTTGTTCACTGGCCATTCCTCCTGTTTCCTTCATATATCCTATTATTCTTGTTTCCTTATTTCTATGCGGGTGCAGTAAAACCTTGGTTTGCGAGCATAATCCATTCCAGAAACATGCTTGTAATCTAAAGCACTCGTATATCAAAGTGAATTTCAAGATCCATTGGCTCAGTTGTGATCATGGGACATTCGGTGTCACGTTCTACTCACATTGCAAGACGTTGCTCCTTTATCAAGTTAACATTTATTAGAAATGTTTGCTTGTCTCACAGAACAAGTTACCCGCAATCCAAGGTTTTATTGTATTTATGACAGTTTTTTTTCATAAGTTTTCTTTTGCTTCCTGTGTTGTCCCTGTTTCCTCTCAGATGTTTTTTTTTCCTAAAAATTATTTCTTGTTGAGGCGCCTGGGTGAGAGGGGGACAGAGGATCTGAAGTAGGCTCTGCGCTGACAGCACAGAGCCCGACGTGGGGCTCCAACTCACAAACCGTGAGATCATGACCTGGGCTGAAGTCGGACGCTCAATCGACTGAGCCCCCAGGCACCCCACTACAGGTTTTTTTAATACGGACTATATTGGCATATTTTGCCCATCGTTTCTCCCTTTCTGTGCCTTATATTTCTCTAGAGGCACAGGGCTAGCTTTTGTCGTTGTTTCTATTGTTTGTTTGTCTTTAGATCCAGTGTTTCTTGAACTTTCATGTGCATAAGCATCCTATTTTCAAAATGTAGATTCTGATTTGTAGGCCTGATTTTCAGGCCACCGGCCATGAGGTTCTGCATTTCCAGCAGACTCCCACATGGTGCTGATGCTGCTGATGCTGATGCTTCAAACCTCCCTCTGGAACAAAGAACATTGATTCCCAATGTTCTTTGTTCCAGAGGGAGGTTTGAAGACTTATAACAGCCAAAGCCTGAAGGGTATTGCACCCCAGAGGCACCTGCCAGCTCTCACTCTTCCCCTTGCCCTTCTACAGGCTTGGGCTGGCCTGGGTCCGGCTCTCCTACGGAGCATCATTTGCTGGAGGAGTCTGTGTTAAGATCCGGTCCACAGGAGAGGGGCTCCAGCAGGTCCCATTGTGGTGACCTTGTTGTCCTGGTCCCAGTTTGCTCCCTGGGCATCCCAGGACCTGCTCAGCTTACAGGATAGTCTGCATCATCACTCTCACCTCTCCCGTGACTTCCTCTTTTTCTAGCTGGTCTTACTCCAGCCCCATATCCAGTAGGGATCCAACAAGGCAAATGTATAGAAGGAGTGGTGGACTCACTTTGGCAAGGTTGCTTAAATCCAAATGTCCAAGCCACTTAGGTGGCTCAGTCGGTTAAGTGTCAGACTTTGACTCAGGTCATGATCTCATGATTCATGAGTTTGAGCCCCACTTGGGGCTCTGCGCCGACAGCGTGGAGCCTGCTTCAGATCCTCCTGTCTCCCTCTCTCTCTGCCCCCATCCCATCTTGTGCGCTCTAACTCACTCTCTCTCTCTCTCTCTCTCAAAAATAAACACTAAAAAAACCCCAAACATCCAAAATTTAGGTGGACCATCACCAGGTTTCTTTTGACAAGGCAAACTAACAGCTTTAATCACAGAACAGAGAAAACAAAAAAAGTTTGTTTTACCTAAAGAGGCAGAGAATGAGGCCAAAGTGACCTTATGTGAATTTTGGCATGAGTATTTGCTGTTTTCATTTGCCTAATGGAATTCCACTCTTGCTTATTCAGTGGGGATTTCATTTGCCTGATGTGGTTTTACGAAGCAAGAGAAGTGGCTTAAGGAGCCAAAGAAAAACCGGTTTGTTTTTAATACCTTATCTTGATTTGTTTGTAATGACTGTAATTCTTTCTTCATGCATTTTTGTTTTCTCAAAAGCTGGAAATAAATTTGAAAACTCGGACATTACGTAGCCTAGATCAATTCAGGGTAGATTCATTCTGGATGTTTTAGTCAGTCAGGGTGTATCTAGCTTCTGCTCCCTGGGGACCCGGGGAGGAGGGGGCCTGAGACATCTTAGATCTTTGCCTTAACATTGTCAGTTAGGGTCACAGTGCACAACTTCCAGAATGATGTCTTATTAGTACAAGTGAATCACAGTACTCAGGTCTCAGTTTGGTTTTATATCATGCCCAGCCTCCTGCCAAAACTCAAACAGATACAACTGAAGAGGGATATTCAATTGCATCAACAAAAACAGCATGGACCCATTTTGAAGCGTTCGCCATTGGGGAATCCAAATGAGTCTCTAACATTTGCTCCGGATGAAGGGACTCTAGAGGTTAGGAGAAGGAGACCCCGAATGAGGAAGCCGATGTATAATCATCGGCTTGCAGATTTGCTCACTGTGATTTGGTACAATATTAACATCCCTTTATGTTTCGTGACTGTTTGCCCGACTGTGTTTTCTCAGCAGGGTGGATGGGAACGTTGATGCTTGAAGTGCCTAGCTGGATTTGGGAGTCAGAGCAGCTATAAATGTGGACATTTGCTTGGATCCCTGGCTAATGAGTGAAAGATCGCCAAGAGTAATAAGACTTCAGTGGAACTTCCTTAATGATTGGCACAGTTCATTAAGAGAAGAAACAAAACCACAGATGCCCTTGGGAGAGGCTGGGGGACGGGGTGGTCAGATCATGAAGGTGGGGGCCAGGGCTCAAAGGAATGTGGTTTTCACAGTTAGGTGTTTCGAAGGAAGACAGAGCCTGGACACAGTCGAATAATTCTGGCTAATTGAGAGTTGCATGGGTCAAAGACTAGAGGTCTGGCTGCCCATTAGGACAGGATGACATCCGTTTTGGATCTCTGGATGAATAGTGGCCCGTGCGTGCCTTGGGACAGTGGTGAGGGGGTGCCTGCCTGACAAAGGATGGCTTTCATGGGAGGTGCCCTTCCACTCTTGTTTCAGCTGCTGGCATTCTGTGGTGGGTCTGATGGCCCCCGGTTTACCTGGATGGAGACGCATCCAATAAGGGCCCATTGCCTTTCTTCTCTGGGAGTGAGAACTAATGAGGCATCTGGAGGTGCTCACCATTCCGTGTTTGGGAGGTGAGAAAGGCTGACCGCTGCTTTAAGCGAGTATGAATCTCTGTCTACAATAGATATTCCAATTCTTTGTCCTACATGGGACTCAAGACCTGCCCCCCAACCCACGTCCTGTATGCTCTAGTGATGGCAAATTCATTCACAGTCTTTTGAGATGTTCTTCACCCAGGGCAGCGCTAAGGGACCAGAAGGCCTCTGCCAGGCCATATGGCATCTTTGTGCAGATTGGAAAAAAGGGTACACCTGCCCTGTGGTGTGTGGCTTTGCGGGCTGAGCACAGGCTGGATTTCAGCTACCGCTTGCCCCAGTGGCCAGGCACCCGGGTGCCCTTGTGTGGAACACCCATCCTGTGATAGCACACGGTCACTCTGGATACCTGGTCTGAAGTGGCAGCCAAGTTCAGGGACGTCCTTAGACTCATGGGCCATCAGGGCCACTGAGATACCCCCTGTCTATGCCCCAAAACCCCCGATGGGTCCTATGCCCAGAGACCTTCTGCACCACCCAGGTGTCCCCTCTGAGTTCTGGCCTCCTCGGTGGATGGCCACACAGACTCCAGGCCCTCGAAGGAGCTGCACCCCTCTTCCTCTGCAGGGGAACACCCAATGCTCCTGCCCTCCCACCTGCTGGGCTTTCTTCTTCCCTCCTTTCAGATACAGCATCACCCTGTCAACACGCCTATCGGAGACAGGAAGAACCACGGTGCTAGTTTTCCCACTTTCTAGAAAGTGCATAGTGCAGCACTGGCTACCGATTAGAAATGGAAGGAAAGAAAAATACACAGAAAGCAGTCAAATTAATATTTCAATACACTGCCCTGCTAAATTTACCCCCAATGCTAAATTTTTCTAAAGGAAGGTTGGAGGGCCACCTTGCGCTCCCTTGAGATAAATGAGCAGAGAGTGGCTTTCTAAGTTGTCCCGGTCTCCTTCAGGCCTTGAAGGACATTTTTCAAAAATTTTATTTATTTATTTATTTATTTATTTATTTATTTATTTATAGTTTGTTTATTTTTAGTTTATTTATTTATCTTTTTGAGAGAGAGAGAGAGAGCAAATGGGGGAGGGGAGCGAGAGAGAGAGAGAGAGAGAGAGAGAGAGGAAATCCCAAGCAGGCTCCTCGCTTTCAGTGCAGAGCCTAATGGGGGGCTCGAACTCACGAGCCATGAGATCATGATCTGAGCTGAAACCAAGAGTTGGACGCTTAACAGACTGAGCCACCCAGGCGCCCCTGGAAGGACATTTATAAGTAGTTCACAACTACTTCAGCAGGGTTGGGAAAACACAAGTCCTTGGTGAAATCTCATCTGTATTCCACAAACTTCCTAACATTAACATCATTATTATTATTATTAATTATTAATTTCTCGAGATGGATCAGGACAATTGTGTGATCGTCTGAAAAACCATATCGTAGTCTTCAATAATTCCAAAAGAGATGAGTTTCTGTCAGGTTGAGTGGTTGGAGGTAGGGGACATGTAAAACATGCCTCTGCCACTGCCTCGTGTGCCCTTGGGCAGACCCTTCCGTGAAGGGCAGGTTGGACTAGAACTCGGTGATCCTTGGTATGTCTCACGATTGCTGTCATGAAGATGTCCTCGTGAGAAAGTCATCTTGTCCTCAAGGGAAGAGTGAGAGAAGCTGAAGAGGTAATAGAAGTCAAGGATTGGCTTTTTCCATCTCATTTTTTTTTTGATCCTTCATTGCTCTAATCCATCATTTCTGTTTCTCTCCTTTATTCTCTTGTTCTCGCTCCCTCCTTCTCCCACACATCTTTGTTGGTATTTTTTCCTTCATTTCTCCTTTGTTTGCGCTCCCCTCATGTTTACTATTATCTATATCAGTGGAATTAGATTTTATAAGCTCTGACCTTCACCGTAGCCAAGTTGAGTGTTGCCCATATCCATCTGAAGGCAGAAAGCACAGTCACACCAAAATTTGAAATGGTTTTAAAATTAACCCGTAATCCTCTGGGGCACCTGGGTGGCTCGGTGCTCCGTGCTGACAGTGCAGAGCCTGCCTGGGATTCTCTCTTTCTCCCCCTCTCTCTGCCCCTCCTCCCCTGCGTGCTCTCTGTCTCTCTCAAAATAAATAAATAAACATTAAGGAAATTAATACATAATCCTCAAATGTGGATTTCTCAGGGGATCTCATGAGGGAGTGTTTCTTCCCCCCTTGCACTCAAACTAGCCTGTGGAGGAAATGACCTCGTGGTATCGTTAACCTCTGAAATGGATGTGAAGCAGGAGATGTTTGGCTAACGGAGGACAAGGCTACTCTGTGGGAAATACCTCATTGCCTTCATCTTGGATGTGAGAGGCAACACGATGGACATATTATGAAAATAATATGAGGCTGAAATGTCGCTGTGATTACACATATGTTCGTAGGTAGACTTGAGTCAATTTAGGGTCATTAAAACATTAAGCTGCTCTGGAAAATGAGCTCAGCTACTCAGAATTTCAGGTCCAGCAGGTTAGCCTTCTGTAGGTCAAAGAAAATGCTCAGATTGGCACAGAGCCCCATTGGCTCTCACGCAGAACCTCTGTGACTTTGATACTCAGTGAAAAATGCACATCTGGAATGAAATCAGACCTCACCCTTTTCAAGCTTCTGCTCTTTGGTATTTAATTATTAAGACTTGGAAGTGACTCAGGCTAAAGCCTTTATTTTTAGCAATGATCGCAACTGCTCTTGATGAATAAATCAGGAATGCTGTTTATTTTTTTTAAATCGGAGCATTTGACTAAATTTATTTTTCCAACCTTGAATGAACAAATCTGACACTTACGAAAATACATTAAAAAGCATTTTTGAGCCACGTATCAAAGGTGGTTTTGCAGAGTGCTTTCTGTGAGTTACCCTATCTGTTCTCTGATGTGCTGGCGAATGGTACTAGTATTTATGTCTTTGGTCCGAGCTGGAATTAAGATTACAAGAACTGGAAGGGACCTCCGGCATCAACTGGTTCCATTTTGCTTTGACAGAGGAGGAGATTGAAGGCCATGGGCTGAAGTCACATGCCATGCCACTCCCTAGGGATTGTCAAAACTAGAAACTTCATAGTATGTCCGACCCTGTCATCTGACTTTTCCACCCACCGTCTGTCTCTCCTCAAGTATGAAACTGGTACCATTGCTGCCTCCCAAGACCATTTTAGATGGTGCAAGATGCTGGATTAAGCAACTGAACCACATAGCTTGACAGTCCCCTCCGAATCGCCTTTTCTCTTCCTGCTTGGCCCAACTTTTTTCAAAACTCTGACCCAAACTATGAGAACACAAGGATGAATCAGCTGAAACCCCTCCATTCACACCACCGTCAGCTGAAGAATTTGTTCCTGCAGATAAAATTGATTGTGTGTGTGTGTGTGCGCGCGTGTGTGTGCCTCCATGAGCATGCATACCCGCATGCATTTTGTGCATCTTGTTTAATTGTGAATATTCTCGTAGCATTTTTTTCAGTGCAAACACATTCTAGGGGAAAACATTCTGAGAAACGACAACCCCCAGTATCTTTCCTTAGTCACCTTAGGAAACAATCTCTTTGGGGCACCTGGGTGGCTCACTCGGTTGAGCGTCCAACTTCGGCTCAGGTCATGATCTCACAGTTCGTGGGTTGGAACCCCGCGTCGGGCTCTGTGCTGACAGCTCAGAGCCTGAAGCCTGCTTCGGATTCTGTGTCTCCCTCTCACTCTGCCCCTCCCCTGCTCACATCCTGTCTCTCTCTTCTCAAAAATAAATAAACATTAAAAAAAAGAAAACAGTCTCTTTGAAATCTGCTATTTGTATAAATTAAGAAATGGTCACCACGATAAGTCTAGTTAACTTTCATCATGATACAGAATTACACATTCTGTTTCTTTCCATGAGAACGTCTAAGATTTACTCGCTTAGCATAGGAGATCTTAAGGAGAAAAAGTCTGTGTGTGAGGTTAGTCTTCAACCAGAATACTTGCTAATCTCTCCCTTGGACTAATAGACAACAAATCTTGGGCTCCTAGCCTTCATCAAGAAACAGTCTATAAGTAGAATTTAATAGCATTGGCTTGTTTTCATTCTCTTTTTTACAGGCAGTGTATTGGTTCTTTACAGCTACATAATAAGATATGCCCAAATTTAGTGGTCTGAAGCAACAGTAAACATTTGCTATCTCATGCAGTTCCTGTACGTCAGGAATTTAGGAGTGTCTGAGCTGGATATTTCTGGGTCCATGGCTTCTTGCAGAGGGAGTGACCCAAGGAGAACAAGGCAGAGTTGAAATGTTTTTTTGTGACCTAACCCAAGAAGTCACCATTTGGGGCACCTGGGTGGCTTAGTCGGTTTCAGCATCCAACTCTTGATTTGGGCTCAAGTCATGATCTCCTGGTCATGAGATCGAGCCCTGAGTGGGGCTCTGTGCTGACAGCACAGAGCCTGCTTTAGAATCTCTCTTTCCCTCTCTCTCTGTCCCTCCTCTGCCTGCATGCTCCACCCTCAAAAATAATCAAACAAACGTTAAAAACATAATTCACATTCATCTTTCCTTCAGGATCCTACTGGTTACATAGATCAGCCCTCCTCAGGGTGGGAGGGGACTACATGGAAGCATGGATACTAGGAGTCAAGAATCATTCGGCGCCATTTTGGAGGCTGGTTACCATAGAATGGGATAGTGGTTCTTCCTTTATGGCCATGTCACGAATCGACCCTTTTAAATTAATATAGTTAAGTATTAGTGAGTCTGATCTAAACAAAAATACTAAGTACATTCTAATACAGGTGGTCCCCAGGTATCACAAAAATTGTGTATGTGACATGCATGTGACTGTTAATTGGGAAACACCTCATCACTCCATGTTGTCCCTTGAACCCAGAAGCACAGAGGAAAGATTTCCTGCATCAGTGTTTGTCCAAGACCACTGGTCATACTGGCTGCTCAAAGCAGCTCTCACCGCAGTGGGGAGGCAGTGGGCCAATGTTCAGAGGGCCACGTGGAGAGGTCCTATGCCAAGAGCAATTATCCTTCTGTCCTTACTCTGAAGATGCCCTCTTGCCTCTGGTGCACGTTAGGCTGGCACCTTGGACATGACGAGTGGGACTGGGAGTTATGACCTTGAGATGACCTCAGTCCTTAAGGTTTCTTGTCCCTTCTTTGATTACTGCTCCTGCCTCCCTACTGCAGTGAGTCATCTGTCTAAAATCAGATATGACTTTGTTATGGTATGGCATTCACTAGGGGACAAACTCTAAAAAGGGTCGTTGGAGAGTGTAACCTTGTCCTAGCTTAATAAATAACTTGAACTTATGAATTTTCTTTTCTTAACATCTTTTTAAAAAGATTTTTTTAACATTTATTTATTTTTGAAGAGAGAGAGAAAGAGAGAGAGCAGGGGAGGGGCAGAGAGAGATGGAGACACAATGTGAAGCAGACTCCGGACTCTGAGATGTTAGCACCGAGCCTGACATGGGACTTGAACCCATAAACCATGAGATCATGACCTAACCCCAAGCCGGATGCTTAACCGACTGAGCCAGCCAGGTGGAATTTAGTATTTTGTACGCTGGAAGTTTCTGCACCTGGGGACTTCAGACATTAGACTGATTTTCTAGATATTATGTGCTCAGGATCAGGCCACGCAGTCTTCCCAACAATATTTAAATTCCAGGTACACCCTGCTGGTACACCTCCATCTCTCACATTCGTAATTATTTTTATTTTTAAATCTTTTTAAGTTTTTTTTTTTTGAGAGAAAGAGAGCATGCAAGTGGGGGAGAGGGAGAGAGGACGGGAGAGAGAGAGAGAGAGAAGGAGAGAGAGATGGGGAGAGAGAGAGAGAGAGAGAGAGAGAGAGAATCTTAAGCAGGTTCCACACTCAGCACAGAGCCTGACACGGGGTTCGATCCCATGACTGTGAGATCATGACCTGAACTGAAATCAAGAGTCAGATGCTCAATGGACTGAGCCACCCAGGGATCTCTCATATTTATTTTTAATTGTTTGCTTTTCTTTGTATATATTGCTAAATCTCCTCCATACCCCCAACACACACACTTCTTCCTGAATATTCTCAGCAAAAATTTTTATAAGGTCAATTACTTTGGGAATTTATCCATTTCAATTTTTTTTCTGAGATATATTTCTTCTCCTTTTTTTTTTTTTTTTCCCCTATCTGAACTACACAGCCATCATCCTGGGACTTCTCTTTGCTGTAACGATTGGAATTCTCTTTGTCTTACTTCCGGGTTTAAGTCTCTGTTTCTCGGATCTCATGTTTTAGCTCCTTTGTTCGAGTGACATATATCCTCTACTAATTGTTCAAGTTGAGGTGATAACAGCACAGTATGTGGTCATGATGACTTTCCATGTACCTGTCTCTTAAGTCTGCCCCTTTTGGACCAATTGGCATCTAGATATGGCCCACAGCTATTATACTGAAGTTTTCTTTCAGACAATTCTGGAACTTGCCATCATGCCATTCCCGTGTTATAGTTCCTACTTTCTGTGATCCTGTATCTCCTTACTTTTTTAAAAAAATTTTTTTGGGGGAGTTATTTATTTTTGAGACAGAGAGAGATAGAGCACGAGCAGGGGAGGGGCAGAGAGAGAGAGAGGGAGACACAGAATTTGAAACAGGCTCCAGGCTCTGAGTTGCCAGCACAGAACCCGATGCGGGGTTCAAACCCACGAACCGCGAGATCATGACCTGAGCCGAAGTTGGACACTTAGCCAACTGAGCCACCCAGACGCCCCAAGGTTCTCCTTACTTTTTTTAAAAAATTTCTAATGTTTTATTTATTTTTGAGAGAGAGAGAGAGAAAGAGACAGTGTGAGCAGGGGAGGGTCAGAGAGAGAGGGAGACACAGAATCCGAAGACAGGCTCCAGGCTCCGAGCTGTCAGCACAGAGCCCGACGCGGGTCTGGAACCCAAGAACCCTGAGATCATGACCTGAGCTGAAGCTGGATGTTCAACCGACTGAGCCACCCAGGCGCCCCAGGATCTCCTTACTTTTGTGGAGAAAATCCTCTTAAGGAAATCCATGGGAGGTCAAGTTTTTGAAATATTATGTCTAAAAATATTAATATTAATATTTTTGACATTTATTTATTTTTCATAGACAGAGAGAGACAGATCATGAGCAGGGGAGGGGCAGAGAGAGAGAGGGAAACACAGAATCAGAAGCAGGCTCCAGGCTCCGAGCTGTCAGCACAGAGCCCGATGCGGGGTTCCAACCCACGAACTGTGAGATCATGACCTGAGCCGAAGTTGGATGCTCAACCGAGTGAGCCACCCAGGTGTTCCATAATATTAATATTTTGAAATGAATTTTGAATGACTATTTTGAAGTATTAAGTCTAAAAATTTCTATATCACACCTGTTTTGGATGATCAATTTGCTGTATGTAGAATTCTGAATTGGAACTCATCTCCTTTCAGATACTTGAGAACGTTGCTCTTTTGTGTTCTTTCAGTATGGCTGTTGAGAAGTTCAATGCCATTAAAACCCTGACCCTTGAATGTAGTTTAACTCTTTCTCTCTGGAAGTCTGTAGGGTGTATTATTTATATTCTGAAACTTCACCATAATTGTCTTCAAATTTACCTTTTTCACTTTGAAACTTATATTTTTCAGTTCTGTTCTGCAAGAGTTTATTGATTTTATTGCCGATGATATGGATTCTCGACTGTCTTTTATCTGCTTTCTCTTTCTGAAACACCAATTATTTCGATGTTGGATCCCATGGATGACTCTGCTAATTTTCTTATCTTTTCTTCTTTGTTGTTTCCTCTTGGTCTCTTTTCTAGGTGATATTTACAACTTTACTTCCAAACTTTCTATTGAGATTTGAACTTCTAGTGTCACATTTGTAGTTACCAAGACCTCTCTTTTATTCTTTGAATATTTTTTCATTTAAATATAGGATACTGTTTCCCTGTTCGTTCATAGATCATAGAAGCAGTACATTTCTCACATTCTTCTTTGAGGATGTCCAATTGTATTCCTGAAGCTGTCTTCTTCCTGCACTTTATTTCGTGGATGTTGCTTTTAGTTGTTTGCTCAGTCTTAGATGTTCACCTTGTATCTGCTCAGTACTCAGAATGAAAGACTAAGAAAGCTAATTTGAAGGTCTGGGCGTGTGGGTGTAATCTTGAAAAAGGATGCTTGAGGGAAGCAAGAAGCATATAAAAGACAGTGTGGTCATTGCTTGACTGGGGGAGTCCGGGCTGTCACGGGGAACACATGATGTGAGTGGGTATCTGAGTTGGATGAAGAACCAAGGACCCTGGGCTTCAGGACTGGAAGTTAGACTTAGCCCATCAAAGAGCATCCTGGCCCACAGAACTGCATTTAAATATACACTTATTAAATATCTTTATGTGTCAGGCATTGCACCAGGGGTACAATGATGAATAAGAGAGACAAAATCCCTACTTGTTTGCCTTTGACAGGAGAAGACAGACAAGTCATTGAACGATCTCAGTCTCCACTGAGATCTCAATCACAGTGTGTGAGACAATTAGGAGGCAGCCCCGAGTCACATGCTTTGAATTAGAAGTTTGACTGCAATCCACAGACGCTGTCAGAGAGGTAAATGATATTTCAGGTATCTTGTGCATGATGTTGGATTTTATTGGACTGGCCTGGGAAAGAGCCCCACCATTTACATCATTATAGTCTTCAAAGAAATGCATTCATTTTCAAATGCCCACTCTATATTGAGTGCTTTGTAGGCACTTTATACTTTAAGAAACTCACTTAAAACTGCACTTTTGGAGCACAGCACTTTAAAAATTTTAGCACTGCCTATAATTTTATGAAAGGGAAAATGTAGAGTTAAATTAGTACCAGATTTTGTCTTGTTGGGGATGGTCTCTCCCTTGAAAGCCTTTGATCCTTCGGGCATTGATACTGAGTTCAATATGTTTTTAGCACCATGGCTTTAGGAAAGTCACTTAATTGCTTTGTGTGTATGTATATTTGTGTGTGTGTGTGTGTGTGTGTGTCTTTTTTTATGTGTAAAATGAGTGGAATGGTTCTTTCCTGCTCATCTGGAGTAGCGATGTACCTGCTCCACCTGGAGTATGATCAGAAACACCTTAGCTATACTCACTCCAATAGAACCCAAAAGGGCAATGAATTACTGCAGGGGGAAATTAATGAAGTAAGACTTGAGAAATGGTTTTTCATTCTACTTTTGTGAGCAATTAGGCGAGTGCCCTTTTCACTCCAACTCCTGGTGGTTTTTCTCATTTGCAAAGGGGGTCAATCGTACCTGACCTGCTCACTTCCCCCACTCATGGAGAGGATCAAAGGAAGCAATACATGAAAAGTCAGGAGCCTGACTCAAATTCGAGACATTTTTCTGGCGATGACCACATCATGCATGTGGAGATTTTGTGGGAAGGTGCACACCTCACCATCTGTGTTAGGACAGCAGAGCTAGGCTCTAAGAGCAGACTCGGCGTGAACCCTGGGCGATCAGAGGAGGATGTCCCTGAGTTTGTTCTTACCCTCATTGCTCCTGGCTTCTCAGGGGGATGAGCCCCCAGCATCAGGCCAGCCCATGGCTTACCACAGAGAGACCTAAGGCTGCCTGATTGACAGGGCACCATCCTTCCCTCGGGTGTTGATTGCCAAGAGTGTGCAGTGAAGAAACTTGAAGTTCTCAAAGTGTGGTCCTTAGGTCAGCTGCACCAGCATCACCTGGGAACTGTTGAAAAGGCAGAGTCTCTGATCCCACCCCACGTATTGAATCAGAAACTCTTAGCGAGTGGTGTTTAACAGGTGTTCCTAGGAATTCTGATGTGTGCTAAAGTTTAAGAGCCACGGCCTCAAAGGTGCACTTTTCAAACTGTAACGTGACTCAAAATTTTATTAAAATTCAGATTCTGATTTCGAGACTCTGTGGTGAGGCTTGGAGAAGATTCAGCTTCTCCAACCAGCTTGCAGGGGATGCTGATGCATTTGGGTCACAAGCCACACAGTGAGAAGCAAGGCCATGGAGGAAGCAGCCGGGAACTAGAAGATGTGGGTTCTATGACCTGGTCTGTGCCTCCATGGTGTGACCTTACAGGCAGTCGCTTCCCCGTTCACCTCCATGTTTTCCCCCTCAGATCTACAGATGGGGATCAGACCTTCCCTTGGGTTCTTCCTGGCTCTGATGTTGTCAAGCTCCAATTTTATGAATTTTTCTCAGAGCGTGTCACATCTGGGATTCTCAGAGGTCCTTGGGCAGATCCCCGTGAGTGACAGAACAATGATGTAGGCTAGTTAAAAGGAAACAGCTGAATCCAAAGGAAGTGGCTTCCTAGGCGGGTCTGACAGCGAACAAGGGCATGTCCCACCAAAGGGTATGACTGAGAGGCTGGGAAGCCCATATCACAACCTCTGCCTTCCCTAGCATCCTTACCGACAGCTTTGGAAAGGCTTTATTTTCACGTTCTTTGGCACCCCAAGGGGGTAAGTTCCTTCATGGCAGAGTGATGCCTCTCAGAGTCACCCCAGGCTGGTGGGAAAATGCTTTGGGTGGAAAATCTGACCCTGGTTGTGGAAATAATCCACGTTGAAGATCAAGGGACCCTTTCTCGATCTTCTGCAGTCACTTCATATGTCCTTTTCTCATGTTACAGGACACGCACCCTTCTGGCACCTGGCAGCTCTGGAAGTTTCCCCATTGCATGGGTTGACTTCATTTCCAGAGCTTTTCAAAACTCTTGTGGTAACCCATCAAATTCCCAGGTGTGCAAACCGATTAGGCTGTTGTTATAAACCTTCCCAACCCACAAAGCTAAACTCTGCAGTTTCTGAGGGAATTCTACTGTCCCGAGGAGCTCAGGCTACTGTGAGGTCCTTTCCACTTCCTGGGGAAGGGGTTTCTGAGGCACAGATGTTGAGGCTGCAGTCTGCCCCACAGCTGCTCTCACAGAAACACAATTCATGAGTACGGAACTCCGCCCTCCCTTAGTGTCAATATTTGTTTAGAGGAGAAGGCCAGGAGGGAGAGGCAAGTGGTGGGCCAGAGAAATTTTGTCTGCAAAAGAAATGATAATGGACACATTCCAGCCTGTAGACGGCTGACACGGTGTGTTCCTGGTCTGAGACCAGACGTGGCCTGCTGGGTCCTCAATGGTCGTGGCAGACATGTTGCAGAACCAGAATTAAGGTTGCATTCTAGCCTTTTCTGTTTGCTTTCATTATTATTTTTCATTATTATTTTTATTAGACAAGTCTATGCTTCTTTTTTAATGTTTATGTATTTTTGAGAGAGAGAGGGAGAGAGAGAGTGAGTGTGTAAGCAGGGGAGGGGCAGAGACAGGGGGAGACAGAATCTCAAGCAGGCTCTGTGCTGCCAGCGCAGAGCCTGACATAGGGCTGGATCTCATGAACTGAGCAGAAGCCAAGAGTCAGACACTTGACCAACTGAGCCACCCATGTACCCCAATAAGTCTGTATTCCTTGAGGAAGTATTAGAAGAAAATGATTCATGACCCCTTCATCCACAGATTACTATTAACATTTTAGCATATAGCCTTCTGGGCACTTTTTTTTTTCCCATAAGCCCAATAAGAATGTATGCATATCCATAAACATTTATGTTTTTAGTATAAATGGGATCATAATGCACTTAGTTTTCTATAGCTTCCATTACAAAACTATTGCTATATTACATGCATCTTAGCATATGAATATATAACCGTCAACACCACCACAGAGTTTAACGGCTACATAGTGTATGGTCATATGGATGTACTATATTTTTAGAATCAATGTTTTTTTTTAATTAGTTAATTTATTTTTGAGACAGAGAGAGAGAGTGAGAGAAAAAAAGAGAGAGAGAGGAAGAGGGAGAGAGATGGAGCACAAGGTGGGGGAGGGGCAGAGAGAGTGGGAGACACAGAATTTGAAGCAGGCTCCAGCCTCTGAGCTGTCAGCACAGAGCCTGGTGTGGGGCTTGACTTCACAAACCATGAGATTGTGACCTGAGCCGAAGTCAGACACTTAACCAAATGAGCCACCCAGGCACCCCAGTGTGTGTGTGTGTGTGTGTGTGTGTGTATGTGTGTGTGTGTGTGTTTTAACATTTAGGCCATTTGCAGTTTCACACTGTGTTTGATGAATATCCAGAATATTTTCCTTGGCATAAATCTCTCAATGCAGAATTGGAATAAAGGGTAGGCACACTATTCGAGGCATTTGAAACATCTTACCAAGCAAATCTAGAAAAACTGTAGCAATTTATACTTCCATTAATGGTATATAAACATGTCTAGTTATCAGTATGCCGGCCAAGTAGGGATCCTTAATCTTCTTTTTAAATGTTTTAGAATCTTGCCAATTTAACAGATGAAAATGGTATATTATTTGAACTTTGGTTACAAATAGGTGGAACACTTTTCAATACTCATTGTCCATTTGTATTTTTCCTTCTGTGAATTTCCTGTTCACATTTTTGCTCATTTCTTTTTTAAATCTGGTACCTTCCTTTTTCTTATGATATATAAGGATCCTGTTACCTTTTTACCTATTATGTATGTTGCAAATATCCTTCTCAGTTGGTGTTTGCTTTCTGATATGATTAATGTTGTTTTGCAATGTGGAGATACTTAAAATTTTTATGTAGGCTAATCTATCAGTCTGGTATTAGCCCTCTGTCTTCTGTAGGCTTGCTTCTGAGGTGTCTTAGGCACAGATGCTGGGGCAGGCTCTCATTTTTCAAGGTCTTACAGGGCATTGTTGAAAGTAAGAGTTTAGCACAAGATCTTAACCAGATCACATTGCTCTGGTTCCACAAAACATTGCTCTGAGTGGAAGCAACACATGTTCCTCTAGGAACTGCATTGGATCCTTAGCAGGGTTGTAGACCTTTTTAATTTTTAGTTAGCTTTGCTGTCACATATTTATAAGGTCAAGGTTCCCAAAGTTTTTTTTTTTCCTGGAATATTCTTAGCTTCAGAAGAGATGGGATACTTTAGTGGGTATCCAGATTTATGGACTTTAATGCCAGTAGTTTCGCAGGGCACAAGGAAGCAAAGCCCCATCCTTATTCAGAAAGTCCAATTTGGTATTGTTTGCTCTCTGAGATGCAGCTCAAATTGTTGGTGCCATTGGGAGAATAATCAATAATTTAATAAGTCAACCATTTAATTAATTTACTGAGTTAATTTACCAATTATTTAATAGCATTAAATAGTAAGTAATTTAATAATTTCATGGAAGGGCAGAGTCACTTTGTTGATTAAAAATCACTACATTTATGATGGTAAAATTTGGATTTCAAACTTTCTCACAGTTTTTTTTTAAGTGTATTTATTTATTTTGAGAGAGACAGAGACAGCACATGAGCAGGGGATGGACATAGAGAGAGGAAAAGAGAGAGAATCCAAAGCAGGCTCTACATTGTCAACACAGAGCCCAATGTGGGACTCAAGCTCATGAAACTGTGAAATCATGACCTGAGCTGAAACCAAGAGTCAGATGCTTAACCAACTGAGCCACCCAGGTGCCCCAAACTTTCTCACAGTCTTGCCATATCCCCGTGTTTGAGGCTTGAGACCTTGGACTTGTCCTTTTTCCTCTCCTTCTGACCTCTTCTGATCCATCACCAAGTTTTGCAGATGCTTTATGAGAACTATTTCTCTTTTTGTTATGATTCTGGCTTCCTTTCTGTTCCCATGGTATATCCTCCAGGACTCCTTCGTCACATCATGCCTGGGGTATTGCACTAAAGCTCTCATTTTTCTCTTCTGTTTCATTTTCTTCTAAAACCCCACTGAGCACAAGCTTCTCCTCCTCGCCTCCTTGCCTTTGGTAGCTGCCATTTCATAGTCACTTCCTTAGCTCCTGGGCTCCCCACCCACAGGCTCCAATCTATCTCTCCATTCTGACCCCTCAGGAAGCTCCCCACATCCTCCCAAAGAAAGGAGACTCCTGCCTCCTCAGTTGTGCTTGGGGCCATTGCCCCCAGTGAAACTGGCATTTCTAAGGTCAAAACTCCCAAGGTTGCTTCCCCTGAATGTTTCCTTTGTCTTATAGGAGTTGAGACACTTTAGTGGGTGTCTGGCTCTAGGGTTTTTCTCTTCCTGCAGATCTTTAGAGAAATTATTTCTTTCATGGACACTCAAAATCTCCAGGCTTGTACTGTTAATTCCCATTCTGTTTCCTTGATCTCCCTCTCTGGTGACATCAGTGGCCTCCGAGGACAAGGAAGCATCTCTGACCTCCGTGAATCACCAGTTCCCTTCACTAGCGAGTCTTCCATAAGTCAGGTCATGGCAGTTTCCCTTACCGACTCGTGGAAAGCTTGCCTATTGGTTGCTCAGGAAGTTAAATAGAGAATTATACCATGAGCCAGCAATTCCACTTCTACGTATATACCCCAAAGAATTGAAAACAGATGTTCAAGCAAATACTTGTATACAGATGTTCATGGCAGCCTATTCACAACAGCCAAAAAGTGGAAATGACTCAAGTGTCCATCAACAGATGAATAGATAAACAGCATGTGGCATATCCATCCAGTGGAATATTATTAATAGTAATATAAAAGGAGTGAAGGGTTGATCCATCCTACAGTGGGGATAAACCTCTAAAACATTATGCTCAATGAAAGAAGCTGAACACAAAAGTTGGATGTCATATGATTTCATTTATGAAACACTCAGAATAGTTATCTCCATAGATGCAGAGAACACCTTGGTGGTTGCCAGGGGCTGGGAGTGGGATAGGGGTTATGGGGACTGGGTATGGGGTTTCCTTTAGGGGTGATGAAAATGTTCTTGAACTGAAAGAGGTGATACTTGCACAACATTGTGAATGCCCTAAATGCCATTGAATTGTTCGCTTTTAAATGGTTAATTTTATGTTGTGTGAATTTCACCTCAATAAAAGCAAGAGGCAAGGGGGAAAAGCCTTGTCTGTTGCCACATGAAGTTAGAGCGACAGATGACTTGCCTAGCACTAAAGGCATTTGGGACCTGCACTGGATTCTTCCCAACATCTCATGGGAAAGTGTTGTGGAGAGGAGTCATGGCCATTAACAATGTTTTTGGACGTTTGTTCAATATTAGCATTAGATGCATTCTCATGGCTTATTTCCCCCCAGATAGAATTTGTTGTAAGTTTCAACATTCATCTTTGATGTAAATTATGAAAAAACGGATCTCCCAATGCCGTTCTGCTCAGGGAAGAAGAGCAGGTAAAGCAAGACTTTGTTCCCTGCTACTTACGGGCTTGGTGTCTGGCCAGCCGCCCAGGGCTCCACTTAGGCACCTGCCAGTAGCAACACTTCAGGACATCTGACAGCAACACTGGCTGTGGCTTTCCTTGGAGGTGCTGCTGGGTCCTTATTTTGCTGCGTGCCTCCCTCCATTCCCAACCCTTTCCCACCACTTCCTTCCAGCGCAAGGTACTATCATAAAAGACGCTGAGCTTGAAATGATTAATCAAGCTATTAGAAGGAGCTCCCGAGAGTCTGGGAAAACACAGTGGAGTGATGTTTTCTGCTCTATTGAAATGCAAATATTCAAACCGCAGACCCCTTTGTGATGAAACTTGGAAGACTGAGTTTCTGGGAAGCCCTGCTTCCTCCTCCCCTCCCCTCACCTTTCTGTTACCTTGCCTGGCTGACCATTGATTGGCTTTGGGTTGAGAGCAGCTTTGCTGAATCAGTTTGAAAAGATGGAAGCTAAAGGTAAATTAAGCAGGTATAACACTGATGCTTCCTTTATGTGGAGGCAGGAGAGAGAGGAAGGGGGAATGTATGTTGCTTCACCCTTTGAAATTTTTGCTTCCCAGGGCACCTGGGTGGCTCAGTTGATTAAGTGGCCAGCTCTGGTCAGGATCTTGTGGTTTGTGAGTTCGAGTCCTGCGTCGGGCTCTGTGCTGACAGCTGGGAGCCTGGAGCCTGCTTCAGAATCTGTGTCTCCCTCTCTGTCTGCCCCTCCCTCACTAGCGCTCTGTCTCTCTCTCAAAAATAAATAAACATTAAAAAAATTAAAAATTTTTGCTTTAATAGTTCACTTTGGACTACCCAAGAAACATTTATTGAGCACCTACAGTGTACCCACCACTGTGATAGATGATAGGAGTTTCATGATGCATCGAGAAGATGCAGTTTCTGCTCTCAAGGAGTGTAATTGTTCTTGATTCCAAAAGATGCAGTCATTTTTAAGCTCTGACAGCTGTGAAAATCATGGGGTAAAGTGATGTCAGTTTTCAATAACAAAGGTCCTCCGCCTCTTGGTTCCCTATGTTCAACGCCCACATTTATTTCCCTTTATGGGGTTCCCTTTATGAAATAGTTCTAGGGATGAGACCAGGTGATGGAAAAACCTGGGGGATAGCCCTAACAGGTTGGCCTTCCCAGCTCTGAAATCATCAAAGGTCCCCACCCGTGGGCAGGAGGCATGGCTTTAGGTGGGATGCACACCTCGCGCTACGATGGGCGGTCCTGGAAAGCCTTGGCCTCTGCCAGGGCTCACCATGTGTGGGCTTGCATAGCTCTGACACTGAGGGCTCCTTTTGACATCTGCTGTGGAAACAAGCCCTGGTGCTTGAGAGGGAGCCCTCCTCGAGTTGGGACCAAGGGCTGCTGTGCATATGGCTGGCTGGCTTTGAAAACCTTCCAAGACCACAGTCTGCTTGTTCGCACAGCATGCTGCTGCCATGTTCACTTAAGGACCTCAAAACACCCAGAGCTCGGCAAAAGCACCCGCTTTGCTGGAACTGCCTCTGGAAAGGCCTCAGAGAGACCTGGTGGTGGAGTAAGAAAAGCACTGAGTTGGCAATTGTGGTGTGCCTCTTAGACCATGCCCCTTAATGATCTCTCTGGGCCTTGTGCTGTGTTAAGTGGTGGTCAGGCTGGGTTCCATGGGCTCTCATCACCTTGGATACGAGAAGGGGCCCAAACGGGCTGAGTTCTTCTTCCTGTCCCCCAGTAGAACTCCATTAAAAATAAATCCAACCTTGCCATCCTCATGGGAATATTGTTATTACCATATATGTTGGTTTGCCTGGGGCATGCCCTGTGTACCTCTGTTGTCCTGGAGAAGCAACTATTAGCACGACTTTGCACTCCCCAAAGTGTTCTAGTTTGGACATAAGGTATATAAACACCTTAACTAGTGATGACCTACAACAGAGGGCCTGCAGGTCAACTGCTCCGCATGGGTTTCCTTGGTCAGCTTAGTGTTATAAACCATGGGAATGTTAGGCAGGACATGTACCATGGGTTCTTCCTTGGGTCTCACCATCCCCTAATGTCTTGTTCCTACTACATGTATGTTACATGACAGCCTTCGTTGTCTTCGAAACGTGGCCTCCAGGAATAAGTTCTGCTGCTCTTCTCTTGACCTTGTCTAACTGACACATTTATCTCTTGGGCTGGCTGAATGGAGAAGGGGAACATTCGTGAGGGTCCTCCAAACCAGAGGCATGACTGGAGTGGGGTATGGGAGGAGTAGGTACAAATAGAATGGAAAGTTCGAAGTAGGGTGCGGCCCTTTGGTATAGGTTCAAAGGCCTGCAGCTAATGATCTTATTTCCTAATAATCTTTATGGATCTACTTCAACACCCCTCCCCCAGATTTGGGTAGTCTTGTTTAGTGAAGTGCTCAGCATACTCCTGAATTTCTGATGTGTCAATAATACCTTGAGCTGCAAGTAACAGATCACCTGCCAGTGTGGTGGCTCCATCAGTGAAGATGTGGAATTGTCACATGTGAGAAGAACCAGCAGGCTTGACTTAGCGCAGCATCCTGGGCTAGCCTGTCTGTGGTGCTCCTGTTTTCTTCCTCATGATCACAAGATGGCTGCAGTGATCCCAGTC
The DNA here is from genome assembly GCA_028646485.1 of Cryptoprocta ferox. Taxonomy (NCBI): domain Eukaryota; kingdom Metazoa; phylum Chordata; class Mammalia; order Carnivora; family Eupleridae; genus Cryptoprocta; species Cryptoprocta ferox. The sequence continues at coordinate 7,470,430 of CM053565.1, forward strand.
ATTTGTCCTTAGACTGGCATCCCAAGTCGGAAAGAAGGGGTAGAAGCAAAGATTTGCCTCTCCTAAAGCTTTGTCTTCTTAGTCTTGGTGGGAAATCCTTCCCAGAAACCCACATTCCAGACTTCCCAGGACCTGTTGCTCAGAAATGTGTTTCATGGACTCCCCGTGCCCCCATCCTCTGCTGCGGGAGAAATTGGAAAAAGAGAGGGATTACCATGACTGCTGTGTCCCCAGGTTTGGCAGAGGGGGTGCTTTCCCTGAGAGCAAGGCCCTTTCCCCAGAACCCGAACAAAATTAGGAGTGTGACCATAGGGAAAGAAGGTAGAGATGGCAGTTTGGTGGGCCATGAATAATGTGACCCACATTTGTAACGGGGACAGATCTTTTCTTAAAATGTCTATCTTACCTTCACTAAGGTCCTATCACTAAAATCCATTTTGCATGAAAGTTTTGGTTAACACCTCAAAGAAATCACCGTTTTGATAATTTTCACTAAAATCTCCTGCCTTATAAATATGTTTGCCATAACACCTTTATCAAATATAGATGATAAAGGAGGTTTCCTTCATCTCAGTATGTTCAATGGGCTTTATAGAGTAGGTAAGGCTTAACCTGGCTAAACAAAGTTAGAGAAAGTTGGTGGGATTTGATGAGGATGGATGTGGGGACTCTCAATGAAGCCACTAGGGTCCTGATTGGTAAGGAGAATGTGGGAGATCTGGATTGGGGGTTGATGTGGGTGTCTGATATATCCCTTTTAGTTGCAAGGACTAGAAAACATAAACCGAAGTAGATTATAAAAAACAAAAAAGGGAGTCGCACGTTTGTGGGATACATGATGCATTTTGTGTTTCTAGATCCACAATTTAAAGGATGCAATTAAAATCTATCCTCCCTCCTCCCCCGCCCACTTCCTCTGCAAAGTCTCCATTCCAAGGTGCCTTGTTGTGTCCCCAGCAGATCCAGCTTTGCATATTCACAACGTCTAAGCCAAGGGAAGGGAACATCTGTTTCGCCCATGTCTCAAAGTCCCAGAATGGAGGTTCATTGGTCCTAAGTGGCCTGACTTGAACCAGTCACTGTGGGCCAATGGTACAAAATGTGCTGACTAGCTTAGTCTAGGTCTGGGGTTGGCAAACTATGCCATTTTTGCAAATAAAGTGTTTTTTGGAACGCGGCCGCACTTCCTCCTTTATGTGTAGTCTTTGTCTGTCTTGAGAGACAATGGCAGATTTAAATAGTTCCCTCAGAGACTTTATGGCCTGCAAAGCCTAAAATAGTTACTATTCGGCCTTTTATAGAAAAAAGTGTGCCAACTAGCTTTGGTCTAAGTAATGTATTCTACCCTTGGAGAATAGGGTTGGAGTCAACTTGCCCCAGAGCACATGGACTAAAGGTGATAAATGTTCCCAGAAAGGTCCCCAAAGAACACCAACTTGCCACAGGACTGGGGTGAGGATGTTTGGGTACTTGTTTGAGAAGCGTTACTATGGTAGGTATGCATTAGCGGTGGGGGGTTCAGAGTAGAGGTCTGGTGTGTTGTCCTTGGCTAGGAGGTTGTTGGATTTTCTGGTTTCTCAAGGAGACGGCACAATTCAACCTCCTTGGGAAGATCTGTTTTCTAGATTGGGAAGATTTTACAGTGCTGTCATACGGTTAATTGGGTGTTATTTTGAGTTTTAGAACTAATTTTGAGGAAGTACATTGGTGACCTGAAGTACATCCAAAAGTAGATGGAAGACAGGTCAAGAAGTAAATATAGCTGGATGGGATACGGGTAACTGGCTTATCATCTGTATTGCCAAACTTTACTGTTGAATTAAGCAGCGCTTACCTAGAGGACATTCCTGAGTGGCCTGACGTAGGGACAATAGAAGGCCCGGTCCTTTTGAATATTTTATGCATTTTGGATGGGGGTGGGGAAAGAAAGTTTATGCCTATTAAACCCATTGGACATCCTGAATATATTGGATGGTGACGTGAAATTTCATAAATTTCCTGATCGGTGGAAATAATAGGTTGGAAAAAATAAGAGATTTATCAGGAGTAAATATCGAATTCCCTGTTTAGGTAAAACAAACAAACACACATATTAAACACTTGGCCACATATGTGGGATGGAAGAGACCTGATAATGGAGTCCATATGAGAAGCACCTGTACTGTTTGCTTGACCACAAATTCAACATGAGTCAGCAGTATGAAAATTAAAAAATAATGGTGAGGAAAAGGTGGTCTTTCAAAATATGGTGCTGGGTCAATTGAGTAGCCATATGGAAAAGAAAAGTATCTTGACCCCTAACTCACACCATACACAAAATCAGTTCCAGATGGAGTACAAGATTTAAATGTGAAAGGTAAAACAATAAAGCTTTTAGCGAAAAAAGCATCTCAAGAGAACACCTTCATGACCTTGATGTAGGAAAATATTTTTTTGAACCAGAATACAAAAAGCACTTGCCTTAAAGGAAAACAGGATAAATGGAACTGTTTGAAACATTAAGAACTTTTTTTAAAAAAGCGACCATAAAAATAAAGAAACGTCTACATGTAGAATGAGAAGAAATTCTTTCTCCCCCTTTCTGTCTGTCTCTCGCTTTTTCTCTCTCTCCCCTGTCACTTTCTGTCACCCAACAAAGGACTTTCACCAGAAAAATAAAAAGCCATTCGATGAATCATTAAAAAAAGATGAGAAAGTCCGATAGAAAAATGGGCAAAGGACTTCACCAAACAATTCATGAAAGCAAATATCTAAATGGCCACTAATTATAGAAAAGATGCTCAACTTCATTAATCAAAAGGGAAATGTAAATGAAAACCATCTTGTGTTCTTGTTACACCACCCCCTCCAGTGTTGCTAAAATTAAAAGTCCCTACAATACCAAGTGTTGGTGAGAATATACAACCTGCTGGTTGGAGAGTGACTAGCTACAACTGCTTTGTACGATGTTTCACAGTATCGACTAAAGCTAATCATATGCACATTCTATGGCTCAGCAGTTTGATTCATAGGAATATACCCCACAAGAATGCATACATAGATTCACCAAAAGGCATATGCTAGAATGTTCATAGCAGCCTCATTCGTAATAGTCAAAATGTGGAAACCACCATGTTCACCAACAATGCGATGGATATAGAAATGGTGCAAGATGCATGCAATGGGGTATTGTAGAGCAAAAGGAATGGACCATCTATAACTGCATCTATAACTGTTTGTGGCTAAATTCACAAACATAATGTTAGGGAAATAAACCAGACATAAAGCAGACATGATGTGTGATTCCATCTGTAGGAAGTGCAAAACAGGCAAAAAACTAATCTAGGTGAGAGGAGTCATGATAGAGGTCAGCTCTTGGAGGGGGTACTGGTTGGGAAGGGTCTTGAGGGAGAATACTGAGATTCAGGGGATTTCTGCCTTTTCTAATGTTTTATTCATTTATTTATTTTTGAGAGACAGAGAGAGACAGCATGAGCAGGGGAGGGTCAGAGAGAGAGGGAGACACAGAATCTGAAGACGGGCTCCAGGCTCTGAGCTAGCTGTCAGCACAGAGCCCAACGCGGGGCCTGAACCCACGAACCGCGAGATCAGGACCTGAGCCGAAGTCGGACGCCCAACAGACTGAGCCACCCAGGCGCCCCGTGGGGATTTCTATTTCTTGATCTGGTATTTATTAGGGAGGTGTGCTCAGTTTGTGAAAATAGAGCTGCACATGTATGATATGCATGAAGACTGTCTGTATACAATACTTCAGTAGGAAGTTATGATTATTAAGTAAATATATCCTGCAATAAAAAAGCAAAATCAATTATGTTCATGTGCTAGGGGTGCTAGTCTTTCTCACGGAAGCCCTACAATAACCCCGGGAAGTGGGTACTGTTTAATAGTACCCTCTCAGTAATGTCCATTTAATGATATCCTCTTTTTCTAATATAATTTATTTTTAATAGAATTTATTGTCAACTTGGCTTTCAGTGTATACAGTGTGCTCTTGGTTTGGCGGTTGGATTGCTGTGACTCATCACTTACACACAACAGCCAGTGCTCATCCCAATTAAGTGCCCTCCTCAATGCCCATTTTTACCTCTCCCCCACACTCCCCATCAACCCTCAGTTTGTTCTCTGTATTTAAGAGTCTCTTATGGTTTGCCTACCTCGGTCTCTGTTTGTAACTATTTTTTCCCCTTCCCTTCCACCATGGTCTTCTGTTATGTTTCTCATGTTCCACGTACGATATCCTCTTTAATAGCTAGGTATACTAATTTGAATAAACTCCTAAGCCCACATTAATCCAAGTGATATGTAAACCCAAATGACCCATCTTCAGGCCTGGTTATGTCTTATTTATTCTCATACAGCAGAAATTATGTACTGGTGGCAAATGGACCCGATCCTCTAGAAGAGTTGTCCTGGCTCAGTGCTTTCTTTAAAAAAATTAATTATGCAACTTAACATAAAACTTGGATTTCCATTTGCTCTTGACATAGTGGAATATCTGGCAATGGCAGTTGCTTTCAACATATCAACAAAGGCCTGTTGCTGAGTAGTAGCTACTTGCTTCCTTCTAGTTTGCCACAGTCACCCCCACCTATCCCTACTGTTTCATCTCAGGCTGCTTTGCTCATTTATGTTCCTTGCCTGGACCCCTTTAGGCTCACCACCCCTGATGTGGGGCTCCCCAAGTTGCTTGCAGAATCTCCTTTTCCTTTTTCTCTTTCTCAACTGAATTCTTGATTTATATTATATTGTTTGCTGTCTCCATCTCTTCCAATGTCAAGAGGTCAGCTGTTTTTCATACCCATGCTAGTGTTCATGGGATGGTGTTGTTCCTCTTTATGTTAGCTGATTTTCTACATATATCAGTTTGATATTTATAAAGTACATTATTCACTAGTATACACAGGACTACAGTAAAAGTTGTATTGGCAAGGGGCTGTGAGTTTAATGGGACTTTGATTTGAATACATTGGTGTGCAGCACAATCATGAAATGCTTCCTCTCTCCATTACTGATTTATTCATTAATTTAACAAATATTTGTTGCATGGCAGGCACTTACAGCAGTGAACAATTCAATGGCCTTGCCTGCTTGGGACTATACTCTAAGGACAGCAGACAGGAAATGTAGATAGAGACACATACGTACTTAATGTCCTTATATACATAAAGGTGTGTGGCAAGAAGTTGCTACCAAGAAAAATTAACCATGGTAAGAAGTAGAGTATAATGTAGTGTGAGGGAGTAAGGGAATGGATATCTGGGGAAGAAAAGTGTTCTTGGCAGAGTTCATGGCAAGTGCAAAGGCCCGGAGACAGGAGTAAAGGTGTCATGTTGGAATAGAAAGGAGGGAGGTCACTGTGGCTGGAAAAGGGAGCAATAGGGAGACCAGGAGGAAAAGAGGTCCCAGAGCAGAGGGAGGGTGGGGAGAGGCAGGGTCTCATCATATACAAACCTCCTGACACCAGTCAGGGGCTTTGGAACTTCTGTTAGGTGTGTGTCCATTGGTGGCATTTGAGTAGGAAAATGATGTCTAGTTTTCGGTTCCTTATACTTTCCTGTTTCTTTTCCTTCTCTCCTGTCTGTGCCTTAGGTCCACCAGGAATTATTTTGCCTCACTGAAGGCTCTTAAGGCCTAACGAGTTTGCTGACACCAAGAGGTACTTTAATAGTGGCAAATGACCACTCAGATATCCATCCATCTGAAAGGTGCTAAGTAGTTGAACATGCGACATTTGTAATATAATAATAACAGTAATTATCATTTCTGGGTGTTTTGCTAAACAAGCATTTATTTTTTCATTTAGGCTATTTGTTAAATGAAGAACTCATTGTGAGTTCCTTCAAGGTGTGGGCTCAGAAGGCCCTGTTTTCTGGTGAGATAATAGGAAGGCGGGGAGGAGGGATACTGGGAAAAGAGTGTCTTGTGAATAGAGTTTTCCTGATCTGGGTCCCCTCGCCTCCCCAGTTCGTAGACACCCCTCCTGGAGCATTATACTCTGTGGTGTGTCAATTCTGGTTTACAGCACTGTGAGTTTCTTGCCTTTCTCCTCCTTTGGAAAGTATTTCAATGGGAAACTGGAAACAATTTTAACCTGGAAAGCAGGAGTTTGCTTCTAAAGAAATCTGTCCATGGAATGTTAGTTGAAGGAAGTCCTATTGATGTCCAAGAGGAGGGCAATGGTGGTTAACGGGGCTGCCAGTGAAGCCACTGAGGGAGAAATCTGTGTGAATAAACCTGGGAGACAAAGAGCACGGTTTTAGAGTAAGGACCACTGGGGGCCATGGGTTAACATCAACCGTAATCAGATACCGGTAGCCTAGGTAAGAACGTGAAACTGGAGCTAGGTCAACAAGATCTCCACACATCGGCATGCATACTTTGACTAGGGACCAAAAGAGAGCACTGAGACAAACAACCTCCCCATTAGGGGAGCGTGTGTACACTTCCAAGTATTGTCCCTGAACGCAGGATGCGTTGTGCCCCTGGATGAAGAAATCCCTGTGTAGGTTCAAAGGAACACAGAGGTTCAGAGTTAAGGAACTGTCGGGAACTTGTCAAATCGTGGAATGATGGCTTGGGCAGGGCATCCAAGTGTCAGTGTTCGAGGGCTCCTCACGGACCACGGATGATTTTAAACAGAAAATCCATCTTCAAATAATAGGCTGAAAATAAGGACACATGTAGTGATTAGATAACAGCGCTGTTGCCTGTTTCATTTTTCCAACAAATATTTATGGAGTGTCTCTGATTTGGCCAGTGCTAGGCTGGTCCAGGCAAACAATAATTAAAATAATTGCAGACAAGCATGATAATAGAGGTCTGAACAGAATGCCTTGGGAACACAGACCACTTCCATTTATCGCTTACTTATACTCAGTTCCTTGCGAATGTGTATACAGAAGGTAATCTTTTCATAAACCAAGAAATCTGTTTTCCTCTTACGCTCGTGCATCTGTTTCAAATAAAACAGAAGGGCTTAGCCTGCTTAGTGAAAGTCATCTAAACACCCAGCACCTGCTGGCATCTGGGGTAATGAGGCAGGGGAATGCGACAAGATTTTTGGCCAGAAGTATGCAGGTTTATAAAGGTACAACCTCAACCCCATCACAGCAGTGAAACCAATAGCCATCAGGCATATTGGTGACAAGATAGACCATTATAATCAACTCTAGGATGACTTCGCCTTTGGATTTTAGTGGAGGTAATGGATTGTAGAAAAATCATATACTCACTGACTGGCTTTCTTAAGACTTCCTTAGTTCCTTTTGCCTTTTGCTCATGTCCCTTGTGATCTGGTGCTCTTTCTTTCCTCCCCCCCCCCACCCCAACCCAAATCGTTAGTAACGCTTCACCTCTAAAATGCAGCTCTGAAGTTAAGATGCGCTATCAAATGACTATCGGCATCAGATAATTCCAGACAAATGTTTTGGAGAAGAAGATAAGTAGCAATACACGTTAAAAGTAATACATGAATACATTCTCTTTTTAAAGGATCCAAACAAGATCTAAACAAGTCAACCAAAACAGCAAATCCACATTCTATGAAGTTAATATAGCATACGGTATGTCTCCTACATTGTTCTGTTTCTTCAACCTTTTCCTTGGCTATTTTTGCATGTTTTCTTTGCCTCATGAACTTTCGAGTTAGCTTGTTACAGTCCATAAAGTTCTGCAGTGATTTAGATAAGTGTTATTTGAATTTGTGTATTAATTGGGGCAGAACTCAAATCTTCACAATATAAAACTATCTTGTCCAATAAATGACGTATCTCTCCATTTATTTAGTTCTTTCACATTCGTTGGTGCTATTTTATAGTTTTATTCATATGGGTCTGTTATATTAAATTTTAGGAGTTTTATGTTTCCTATAGTTATGGTAAATGAAATGTGTTTTTCCTAAAATGTCTTCTAGCAAGTTGACATATAAAAAAATGTTGTTGTCTATTGATATCATATATCCATCTGCTCTGCTGAACTCTTACTGGTCTAATAGCTTTTGGCAGATCTTTCTAAATTTGTAAAATAGATAATATTCTCATCTGAAAATACTGAGGTTTTTTTTTTTTTTCTCCTCTCTTCCTCAGTATTTAGATCTCTGCTCTTCCTTCTTTTAATGAACTGACATGATCATACACTAAATTCAGTCTTGAGTGGCGGTGGGAACTGACATTCTAATTTTAATCTAATCTTAATCGGATCTTAATGGAAGCTTAATTAGATTGTTTTGTAGTTTGCTGATGGTTACCGTTTATTCGATTACGATGCTTTCTTCTATTACTGGTTTACTCAGGATTTCTTTCTTCTTTCTTTCTTTCTTTCTTTCTTTCTTTCTTTCTTTCTTTCTTTCTTTCTTTCTTCCTTGTTCTTTTCATTTGATCACAGCTTTATTGGGATCTGATTCATATACCATATAACCATTTAAAATAATCAGTTCAGGGGTGCCTGGTTGGCTCAGTCAGTTAAGCATCCGACTTCAGCTCAGGTCATGATCTCCTGGTCTGTGGGTTTGAGCTCCGCATCGGGCTCTGTGCTGACAGCCCAGAGCCTGGAGCCTGCTTCAGATTCTGTGTCTCCCTCTCTCTCTGACCCTCCCCTGTTCACACTCTCTCTCTCTCAAAAATAAATAAATGTTAAAAAATTAAAAAAAAATCAGTTCAAAGGCTTTTAGAGCTGTGCCACCATACCACCATCAATATCGGAACATTTTCATCACCTGTAGAAGAAACCTCACACTCTTTAGCCATCAACCCCTAACACTGTTGGAAGGGGTGCTTTTCTTCAGGGCATGGGGCTTCCTTGTGTCTTCTGGGGCTACTGCACTTTGTTTTTGTTGCTGTTGTCGTTTTTATGCCCCTGGCACCCTTACCACCGCTACCTTCTCATCAGCACAGAAGAGGAAAGAGGAATGAGGACTCGCTCCAGATGTCGCCATGATAGCAAGCACCTTGTTACACCAGGCGGGTTCTCCGGTTTCTTGTGACTGTTGGCTCTGGCTTCATAGAGCCCCTCTGAACTGCTTCTCCCCCCCGAAAGAAGACCTTGAAAGAAGACTCCTTTTGCATATTTTCTGAGCTGTGATTTCCTCCTTTGGTTGTTTGTTGGTATATGTTAGATCTGAATCTAACTGCTTTGCGTCACTGGGGAGTTCCTAAACATTTCTGGCCCACGGATTCACTGGTGGCACCCTATCTTTCCCGATACTGTTAAAACTGTCTTCTTTGTTCTCCTCTCCTCCTTCATCTCCTCCAAAGTTTCTCCTGAAACAGGACTTGGGATATCATGGAATATATCAATGCCCTGCCACCATCTGACTCCCAGTTGGCTTTCTGCAAAATTGAGTTGTTAATCACAGTCCTCCAGGAAAATCTTCCCATCAGTTGGACTTTCAGTAGCAGCCGAAAGCAAGCATATGTCTTTAGATATTTCTTTACCAACTTCGACTTGATGTTTGAGTTGATATTTGATGTTTGCTGAGGCGTACAATCGAGGACAGTCTCTCGTGACTTCCATTTCTTGTGTAAGGGGTACCCTAAGCCACAGGCAGCGCTGGTGATGAACACATACACGTTGAGAACAACCGTCAGCCCACTGTTCTGGGCTTCCGTGCACAACTACTTGGAGAATCTCAGTGATGAGAGGGATATTCTCAGAAGTATTAAGGGGCTGATGCCAGAGCAGAAAAATCCTGCCTGACAGCCAAGTGGTATTTCCTGAGTCGAGACATCAATCCACATAATGTGGTGACGGGGCCAGATGCTGTGGAATTTCTTGATCTTAAGTTTATTAAACGCTCTTTCCACTTTGCGGAGTAATTAGAGTGCTAGCTCTCGAGCACTTGCCAAGGAAGTTCTACAGGGAGTTTGGTGATTGCTTCCAACTTATTTCCTAGTAATCCCACATGCTCTTAAATTATTCTCTCCCTTAACCATGATCGCTTTCTGGTCTGTTACCATTTGTTAAAAAGCAGACATGTCAGAATGAGCTTCTGGTCTGACGAATGAAGGGCTGCAATTTCAGAACTGGGAATCTCCTTGTGTGAATAAGAGGACGAGCTTCAGCTTCATGGTCCCTGTGTTCTCTAGTTTTCTGGGATTGCTTTTCGTTTAACGGCTACATGCCAATAGACGGTGCCCATCTGGACAGACAGCATCAAGTTCACCGTAACTAGTTTGGGGATTTCCTGAGCAAAGTAGTCATCTCACAAATCCATCCCGACTGTCTCTCTTGCTTCTCACCTCGGCCAGAGGCCCCCCACTCTCTGCTCTTGTCTGCTAATGACTAGTCCTTGGCTGCTTTGCTCATCCCTGATTGGAGGTTTCCCCCTCCCCTAATTCCTCAAGGCACAGTTAAAACCATCAGTCACATTAAAGAAAACTCTGCCCCCGGGGCACCCAGGCAACTCAGTTGGTTAAGCATCGGAGGGTGGCTCAGGTCATGATCTCACGGTCCATGAGTTTGAGCCCTCCATAGGGCTCTATGCTGACAACTTGGAGTCTTAAGCCTGCTTCAGATTCTGTGTCTCCCTCTCTCTCTTTCTCTGCTCTACCCCTGCTCACACTTTCTCTCTCTCTCTCTCCCTTTCTATCTCTCCCTCTCTTAAAAATAAATAAACATTAAAAAAAGAACACTCTGCCAGATTTTATGTGTCAGAGACTGTTTTACCCAATATCCATTCTTTCTTTTTCACTTTAAGAACAAAATCACAAGTTTTAACTGGGTACATGACTGGGAGTCAATCTCTTTTTTCCAGGCTTGTTTTGACTTATGTCTGGCTAGGAAAATCTAAAAAAGAGCAATAAAGTAGTGTCTAGAGCCACCAATCTGTATCCTTAAGAAAAAAGTGATCTCTCTCTCATGTCTTTATCCATTGGCTGGCATGTGGATGTGTTGGCTGGTGCTGGGGCAGCCATCTTGGATGACAAGATGGAAGACACATGAGGTTTCCAGAACAATCTTCAAAATCCTGAAGCTACCATATCAGCCTTGAACTGCTTAAACTTGAATGGGATAAGAGAAAAATAAACTTCAGCTGGGTTTCAGCTACTGGTCTTCTGGCCTTTGTTACAAAACATGAACCATAAACACTGGGATAATGAAAGGAAATAATAGAAGAAAATTTAAATCTGTTTAGTAGATCTTTCCTAAGACAGAAAAGTAAGGAAATGTGGGACCCTAACTAATAATTTTGAAAGTGAAGACTCTCGGAGTGAGGCGTCAGGACTGCTGAATTGCTTAGTTCCTTGTGAGTAACCCCAAAGGGAAGGGTTTCTGCTAGCTTTCCAAATGTTTGCCCTTATTACGGCCACATACAAACTATAATAAGAGGTTAATAAAACATTTTTAAAGTAAACATTGCAGAATTTAAACATTAAATTGCTACAATAGAGGCATTATTAAAAAGGAAGGTTTTGGAATTGCCTTAAGACCATATGTATAAGCCATACAACAAAATCCACCTTACTAATTAAAAGTCACACCTCATTTTGACATATATGGATATCACTCAACTTGATCCCCTTCCTAAATCATCAGATTTAGCCCTGAATGACCCTGGGTCATTTCTAAAAATCAAATCTACCCTCCAAGTATACAGTTGTAAGTGCATTTTAAAAAATTTTAAACATTTATTTATTTTTGAGAGACAGAGAAAGACAGAGCACGAGTAGGGGAGGGGAGAGAGAGAAGAAGATACAGAACCCGAAGCAGGCTGCAGGCTCTGAACTGTCAGCAGAGAGCCCGATGTGGGGCTCGAACCCACAAACCAGGAGATCATGATCTGAGTTGAAGTCGGACGCTCACCGACTGAGTCACCCAGGCTCCCCGTAAGTGTATTTTAATGACTGAGCCACAGTTTCAAAAACAACATCAAGGAGAAGTTGTACAATTGCAACCTCCTTACAGGAATCACCCCTCTTCCCAAGGCAAGACATAAGAAACCTTTGGGGGTCTTAACTTGAGCACAGCTTTGGTAAGTTTTACTATGTTTGCCAACAACCAGTTACACTGACATGCCAACTAGATTTCATTGTAAATTCTACTCGGGTTACCATCTTAGTATCAGTGCTAAAACTCACGGTGATACAATAGAGCTTTAGGTCTGGTTGCACTTGGAATTTTGGTTTCAGCAGGTGGTCAATGGGCAAAGACATTTCACACCAAACCTGAATAGCTCTGTAACACTGCCTTAGAAAGCAGCTTGCCTATAAATATTTCACTTCGAGGCAGACAAAAGCTGGATGGATGTGAGGCCACTTCAGACAAAAAGCAGATAAATTCCTGCTTAACATGTACCTGATGCTTTATGATTCCTGCCCAGGTTCAGATTTCCTGGATCAAATGTTCCCAAGGCCTGTGAGGTCATGTGGCTTTGGAGACATAAGCTAAGCTTGGTGTACATTACAGAGAAGCCATCCCATCCTGGTGTGACCACGGTGAAGGTAAGTGTTAATCCCAATCTGATTCCATGTGTGTGCAACAGCTGTTGGGAACATTAGGTCTACCATCTGTGTCCAATGGAGCGATTTCCTACCACTCAGCCTCGTATGGCCCCAAAGTTAATTTAGTGCATATTGGGAAATTCCTGAAACAACATGAGACTTAACACCATTTTCCATCAAATCCTTGGAGTTTTTGTTGATGTTTGGAGAGCCCACGGAGGTTCTTTCTCCAAGTTTAACTCACGCATTTTTTCCAGGAATAAACCCATTCCCATCCTTGGAGTAAAACTATTCTTGGACATTAGGACCCAAATCTCGTGTTCCCATTGGCGATTATTCTCCATACCCACTTGATAATGCAGGGTACCTCTCAGACTCAAACTGTGCATTTGCATCTGAAAATCTCAATGACTCAGGTTTGCAGCCAATGGTTTTCCTCACGGAAAACAAATCTGAAAAAAAGTTCATGGAAATCATGAATTCGAGTTAGTGTCCCCTGACCTCTCCCAGGTCAGGGCCCATCTCCCCAACAATGTTTTCTTTGTGTTCCTCAGTTCTTCATCCCATTCATCCAGAATAAAGAAAATATCTGCTTAAGCTGATTTCTATTCCAAGTGTGAGTGAAGGAGAGTCGATCTGAGCTGTAAACCACACTGGAGGTATGGATTTGCATTTTTTAAAGTGATATTTGGTACTTAATCTGAATTGAGCTAAATGGCTTGATTCTGTCTTCCAAGGAGCTGCCGAAATACCCAGCCTTGGAGTCTTTTGAGAAAGATTAGGACGGAAGAGGGCTGGCAGCTTCTCACATTTTAGCTTCCCTTCTCGATCAATCCAGTTATCAGCAGTTCTTTCTGTTTGAAATATAACTACTATTGGAGGTGTAACATTTTTTTAAATTAACATTTATTCAGTTTTTGAGAGGCAGACACAGAGCGTGAGTGAGGGAGGGGCAGAGAGAGAGGGAGTTACAGAATCTGAAGCAGGCTCCAGGCTCTGAGCTGTCAGCACAGAGCCCAACGCGGGTCTCAAACTCACAAACCGTGAGATCATGACCTGAGCTGAAGTCTGCCGCTTAACTGACTGAGCCACCCAGGTGCCCCTGGAGGTATAACTTCTTACATCTACAACTGGTAATATTGTCCACTCATGGATGATTTAGTACATTTGTAGCCCTATGAAGGAGTGTCATCATCCAAATGATTATTTGCTTACCTACTCTGCACCAGTGAGGTCTGTGCCTATGTTATTATTTTTTTTTTCTAAGACAGAAAGGGGTGGGGAGGGGAAGAGAAAGAGGGAGAGAGAGAGAATCCCAAGCTGGCTCCGTGCTGTCAGCACAAAGCCTGATGTGAGGATCGAACTCACGAACCGTGAGATCATGACCTGAGCTGAAATCAAGACCCAGACGCTTAACTGACAGAGGCACCCAAGGCATTCCCTGTGCCTGTGCTCTCTGCGCAGGGTTTTTTCATAGTCCAGCATGATATTAGGTACCTATTAAAGGATTTGTGGAGATGGAGAACTCATGGCCTTTGCTTAGCATCTTTCATGTTGTCCTTATTTCTCATTTCCATGGGTATCACTCTGTCAGACCCTCAGCTTTTCATGGATATACATACAGTCACTGTAGCTTCCCCATTGAGGTTCTGACATCCAGATCAGGTAGCTCTGAGTCAAGTTCACCTTGTTGGCATTTTCCCCAAAAGATATTCCCCCAAAGCTATGGACCAACCTCAACCTTTTCAAACAGAAGCAACAGCAGCAAGCCCAAGAGATAAGGATCACGTCTTGTTCACCTCTGTCTTCTCGGAGCCCAGTATCGTGCCTGGCACACACAGCCAACAAGCGTTTCATGGGAATACATTTGTATCTCACCTTGACCATCTCCCAAATTTTTACTTAATGCTTCAGCCCTCTTATAATTCAATGGCACTATCCCTTCATACCATTGAACTGTAAGATTGAACATGATGCTAAAATGGATAAGAATCTAACTGCTTAAAAAAATGGAAGTAAAGTTGTTTCTTCTTGGCTTCAATATTCATAAGCAAAGGGCACCCGCAGATGGGGAAACTCAGCAGGGTGGGCTTCCAAAGTCAGCATGTTGGCATATCCATTGGGATAGGAGGTGCTCATAGATTAATTTCTAAATCAGAACACTTCTCCGTACTTGATGAAAATGATCAAGACCAGATGCAGGCTACCAGAGAAGAAAGATATCTTTAGCTCCTTTCCTAAGCATGTTGTGTCTCAGGACTCAGCATAATGGAGGAAAGCAAAGGAAAGGAGTTGTCTCTGTTTAGTGCCCAGCATATGGGCACAAAGTAGAAAGTTAGGTATGCCAATGCTTACGATCATGAAATCTCCATCTTAGGTCCTAGATTCTGCAATAATACTTGAAAGGCAAAGCCTCTTGCTGCCAAGAGTCTGTGAGGGTATTCATTCATTCATTCAACTTAATGTTTACTGAATGACCACTACAGAACATTCACTGTGCATCTTTGGAATCTTTCATTTGAGCCACAGACATGTGCATTTTCCTGGAAGTTTGGCTGAACATAAATATTGTCGATGTCACATATAACCATTGACATTTATTTAATAAGACCTGAGAAGCAATATGCCTTAGCATTCAGAGCACAGACTCAAGGACAGGAGCCTGGTCCCAGCACTTTATAAATATTTCACCTTGGATAAGTTACATGAACCTACCTCAGCCCGCTTATCTACTCACTAGGTGATTAGTACTTACTTCATAGGGTTGTTGTGCGAATTGATTTTGTTAAGACATGTAATGTGCATAAGAGTGCTTAATATATAGCAAGTGTTCATCACGGTGGGCCATCCTTAGAACAGAATTTAACATGAAAATGGTCTTGGCATCGTGAACTTGAATAAATTGCTTACAATCTCCAAGGCTTCCGTTTGCACATCTGTAAAATGAAGATAGTAACACCTACCTACCTACTTCACAAAAATATGATTCAAATGAGACCATATGCACGGAAGTGTTTTATCCACAGTAGTGTCTTAGGAATCTCAGAATTATTTTTATTATGTGAAACTCTTCAACGATCACTATAGTGAAATATCTTCGTCCAGTCCCCCACGTTGTTATACCTTCTGGGTGAAAGAATAAAAAAGAAAACCATGCTCAAATGTTTAACACAGGAGAGAGAAGTTCTCAGTCACGATCCCACCAAATGGTATCTAGGGGAAGGAGAAAATACTCAGAAAGAGACCGGGGATGGTGTTAGGAAGAGACGATGGTGACCCCACACATACAATATATCCTCACGATGAGGGGTGAGGGAAGGCATTTGACTTGGGCTACTCAGTTGGATGCTCCTTCAATGGCATTTAATTCTTGGGCAAAGGAGTAAGCAGACTGGAAACACGAAGCATCCCTTCCACCAGCAGCAGCCTCTTGCCCAGACTGTCCCCATAGTTGTCATGGTCCCTGAGCTTTGGCCTCCAGGGTTGCCTTCTTCTCTTCTATGTCCTGACCTGGTCGTCTGGCCTCTCCTCAATTCTGTGAACTCCTGTCCCTTTTAAATAAATTGCCTTTAGTCCAAGCCAGATTTAATTTCCATTGCTTGCAACAAAGGAGGGCTAATTAATCCCCGCCCTAACTTGTCTTATAATGGTAGCCCCTGAAATCATATATTTTCCTAGCCTCTCTCATGCACCCTGCATGTGCCCTGGTGAACCTCCTTTGCAACAGCTCCTTTGCAAGATCAGTGCTTTTAAAAGTCACTTACTTGGAGCGCCTGGGTGGCTCAGTCAGTCAAGCATCTGACTCTTGGTTTGACTCTTGGTTTCCGTTCAGGTCATGATCTTGTGGTTTGTGGGTTTGAGCCCTGCATTGGGCTCTGCACTGACAGCATGGAGCCTGCTTGGGATTCTCTCTCTGCACCTACCCTCTCCAGCTCGTGCTATCTCTCTCTCAAAATAAATAAATAAATATTAAAAAAAATAAGTCATTTACTCACTTGTTCACTGGACAAATATTTACTGAGTATCTAGGCATCGTACTAGGTGCTGGGGATGCATCAAATGAGCAAAATAGACAAAATCCTGTCCCCTCATGAGTTTATATTCTAATGCAGGAAAAGAGACAATAAATGAAGTAAAACTATATACAAGGTGTTTGATGATGAAATGCGTTCTGGAAAATGATGAACTTGAGAAAGAAGATAGAAAGAGCCAAAGGTGAGGGGCTGTTGCCATTTTAAAAGGAGTTATTAGGGAAGGGTCACCAACAGGGGGACATTTGAGTCAAAGACAGAATGGCGAGACCAAGACCCTGGGGGTTGCCACTGGGGAGAGCATTTCTGGCAGAGAGAACAGAAAATCCAAAAGTGCCATGGTGGGAAATTGCCTCCAGGGTCGCAGGAATAAGAAAGCTGGTGTTGCTGGAGCTGAGTGAGCAAAGGAGAAAGTAGTAAGTGTTGGCATCAGGGAAATAATGGGCATTGGGGGGTAAACAGTGTAGGACTATCATTAGGACTTGGGTTTTGTTTTTTAATATTTATTTATTATTTTGAGAGAGAGAGAGAGAGAGAGAGAGCATGAGCAGGGGAGGGGCAGAGAGAGAGAGAGAGAGGGAGACACAGAATCTGAAGCAGGCTCCAGGCTCTGAGCTGTCAGCACAGAGCCCACTGTAAACCTCGAACCCACGAACCTCGAGATCGTGCCCTAAGCTGCCACTTAACCAACTGAGCCACCCAGGCGCCCCAGGACTTTGGTTTTCACAGTGAGTGAGTTAAGAAGACCTTGGGGCATATTGAAACAAACAAACACCACCTGGGGACCTATCCGTTCTCTTCTCTTCTGTGCCTGGCATCTGTTGGCTTTCACAGAACTTCCCCAGCTTGGCATGACCCATGCGTCCCAACTCTGGCTTCACTGCAGGGCTCAGAAGCAGTCAGGTCAGTATCTCCTCTCTCACTGGAACACCCCCCACATTTCCATGCCTCGATCCACTCTCTATCCAAACCACAGTGTTCATCAAGGGCCATTTTTACTCCCATCTTGTTCCTGAAGTTTTCTTCCATGTAGCCAGGCCGCAGCAATCTTGCCCACTTCTGAGTCTCTCATGGACCAGCATCCACACACACCAGCCAAGATCGAGCACATACCCTCTTGTATTTTATTGACTTTTT
Source organism: Cryptoprocta ferox (assembly GCA_028646485.1). Classification (NCBI taxonomy): domain Eukaryota; kingdom Metazoa; phylum Chordata; class Mammalia; order Carnivora; family Eupleridae; genus Cryptoprocta; species Cryptoprocta ferox. Next base: position 7,488,035 of record CM053565.1, read on the forward strand.
TCATGCATGCCTGCCTTGTCTACCAAAAAACTACGGACTGTAAACTCTTGGAACAAAAAGCACCATGTCCGGCTGCTCTCGGAGCCCCTTGAGTGCATGATGAAAAGCAGTTCCTCGTTACTTGAAACAATTTCCAAGGCGCTCAGCATGTCTGGGTTCTGTTTCAAAGGTTTACAATGGCCCCTTCTTTCCTGGGGGTCTTGGAAAGTTACAGATGAACGTGTAACTACATGGTTTGCTCAAGTAACAGAACAGAGTTACAGTGTAGGACCAATCATCACAGTCCATTAAGTTGGGCTTGTTCAGGGAAAGGGAAGCTCCAGGCCTTGGTCGAGCAATCAAGGACTGGAGGCCTTGCAAGTCGGGGCCTTGTCGTGGCCCTGAGAACAAGCCGTGATTGTCCATCCCGCCATAGTGCGCCATTGGAAATTGCTGGCTTGGAAATGCATTCTTCAGCTCTGCAGCTGAATGGTGCGCACAGCCCTGGGATCCCAGATCCTGTGCAAGGTTAACTAGCCTTCTATAAACATTAACACCCATGGGAATGGCGTGCTGTAATTACGCAAGAATATACCCTGACCCCTAAAGTACTTGTCAGTTTACAGAACTCAATCTATAGACCAGAGTGTAAATGTAATTTGCGCGGCCATGTTTATAGCAGTCACAGCTCTGTAAACAGGCTGCCTGGGCTGAGGGTGCTGCGTTTGTGGTTTAATGGGAGCGCACCTGCAAAACCAGGGTGCAGAAGCTTCCCGAGACTGACCCAGTCTGTGGACCCCTCCAGATCCCTCGTATTAACTTTCCCTCAATTGCTCACATGAATGCCAAGGGTGCAGATGGAAATGTCCAAAACAAACAAAGGCGTGTTATCCAGTTCTTACTCCCAGGGATTTTCTCTGAAGTGATAGGAAGAATATATGCCTATTTCTTAAATTCTTACGTTAATAGTTACTGGAGCCAGGAGACCTGGGATTAGTTGCATCAATGCCATTGCGTAGTTGTGTGATGTTGGCCATGTGAAATTCCTGGTATCCGAATAGAGGGAGGGGCTGAATGATCTCCAATATCCTTTTCCATTTTCTCCTTTTGTGACTCTGTTCCTTTGAGCCACAGGGTTGTTGCCTGCCTTATAATGGAGAAATGGACATTGTAGCCATAGTCTCTGGAGCAGAAAAAAAACTTTAAAGATAATCTAGTCATTTTTCCTTATTGTAAATGGAAGACTCTGATACCCAGGATCTTGAAGTCCCACTCTATCTATCTATTTATTTTTAAATGTTTATTTATATTTTGAGAGAGAGAAAGAGTGCATGTTAGCGAGTCCTAGCAAAGGAGGGGCAGAGAGAGAGAGAGAGAGAGAGAATCCTGAGCCAGCTCCATGCTGTCAGCACAGAGCCCAGTATGGGGGCTCCATCCCACAAACGCTGAGATCATGACCTGAGCCAAAATCAAGAGACAGATGCTTAACTGACTGAGCCATCCAGATGCCCCCCACTCCCAACAGCTATTTACAGGGCTAAGTTTCAAGCCCTAGACCTCTCGCTCCCAATCCAGGGTCTTCCCATGACCCTCAGGGCTTTGTAAAAGTGACTTTTCTCAAAGATTTAAAGAGACGTTTCACAGAAGAAGACTACAAATGGTCAATAAGAACATAAAAAAATGCTCAACGTTATTAGGCACCAGGGAAATACAACATAAACCCACAAAGACACTGGCTAAAGGGAAAAAAAAGACTGACAGTACCAACTGTTGATGATTAGATAAAGCAACTGGAATGTTCAGACATTACTGGTGGGGATGCAAAATGGTACTGCCACTTTGCAAGCAGATATCAATTCTTTTTAGGATTAAAAACCAGGGCGCCTGGGGGGCTTAGTCAGTTGAGCATCCAGCTTCAGCTCAGGTCATGATCTCGCAGTTTGTGGGTTTGAGCCCCGCGTCAGGCTCTGTGCTGACAGCTCAGAGCCTGGAGCCTGCCTTAAGATTCTGTGTCTCCCTCTCTCTCTGACCCTCCCCTGCTCACGCTGTCTCTCTCTCTCTCAAAAATAAATAAAATCATTAAAAATTTCTTTTAAAAGATTAAAAAAATATTTATTTTTGAGAAAGAGAGAGAGAGAGTGAGCACAAGCAAGGAAGGGGATCATGAAAGTGTGCACCCTAAAACTTCCTCATAAATGTTCATAGCAGCTTTATTCAATAACAGCTCCAAACTGGAAACAACACAACGACCATCAGATAAATACTGTGGTATATCCATGCCGTGAAAAACTACTTAGGATTTAAAAAAGAACCATCTACCATTATAAGCAAGAATAGAGATGAATCAGGGCACCTGGATGGCTCAGTCGGTTAAGCATTAACTCTTGATTTTGGCTCATGATCTCATGGTTCGTGGGTTCTAGCCCCATGCTGGGCTCTGTGCTGACAGCTCAGAGCCTGGAGCCTGCTTTGGATTCTGTGTCTCCCTCTCTTTCTGCCCCTCCCCCGCTCACACTCTGTCTCTCAAAAATAAATAAAGTATTTAAATTAAAAAAAAAAAGAACAGAGATGAATAAAGCTGGACTAAAGAAGCTAGACATACGAGCATACCCACTGTAGAATGTCATTTGCAGAAAGTTCTGGAAAAGGCAGACATGGTGACTGCTCAGGGCTGGAGCTGGGGTGGGGGTGGGCTACAAAGGGACACGAGGAGCCACTCGAGGTCATGGATGTGTTCTCTATCTTGCTTCTGCTGGTAGAAACACAGGCATACATTTGTCAAAACGCAACCCACTGTATACTTAAGATGGGCCTATTTTATTGTATGTAAATTATACCTCAATAAAAGGGGTCAAATCTAATCGCGATTTGCCCCAAATCACTGTGGGTGGTGTGCAATCACAAAGCATGTGTGACTTTGAAGTTTCTGATCAGAAAGCACCTCAGAGGTAGCGGCCCCAGGGTGGGGGGGCTGAGTGGCAGGGCGGCAGGTTCCCCTCCCTTGGGTCCTCTCGCAGACACGCACATCCCTCAGCAGCCGGCCCCAGCCAGGCCTTTCCATGCCCACGGGAGCAGAGCTGGCCCCAAGCCAGGGCAGATGTGGAAAATCCACGTTGCCATTTTTACCTCTGATGGAAAGCCCTTGTTGGGCTCGCCTGAGATGTGTTTATACATCCGTGTTCTGGTGTGGTTTAGATTTGCAACTAGGAGGGGACCATGACTCCTTTGAAAGGAAGCAGGCTCTTTAGGGAACAGACGTCCCCAGAGGAGGCTGGGAGGGGGAGAAGAGCCGGCAGGTAAGGGCCTGACATCCCCCGGAGGCCAGGATTTGAGACGTGGGTGATGGGAAGGGAGAAAGCATTAAATCCAGATTTTGACCCTGCCGATTCTGCCTGGACCTTGAATCTCCCTTGGTTTCTGACTATGGAAGAAAGAGGCTTTTTTAATAAAATGTAACCGATATGCTCTGAGGATCCAAGTTTGTGAGTCAATGTGCCAGATGCTTGGGGATGCGAGATGGGTAAAAAACAAAAAAAGGCTTCTTTGAAGAAGTGTTCGGTCTAAAGAAAACTCTGTACATAAATCATGATCCGGCCCTGTCCCGGGCCTTTTCCGTGAGGCTGGAGTCCTCTCCCTGGAGCTTTGTGAAACCACGGACACCCAGCCCTGCACCTGCTCGCCTAGAATGACCTTGTACTTCGGGCAGCATGTCTCCAGCACGCTTATACTCACGCTCTGGAGCCTCAGACCTGCCTCAGCTCTCCTGGTCCACATGCCCCCTGCACCCGTTTCCTCTGGGCACTGGCCTGCACCTGCCCCCCGCCTAGAGGGTCCCTTACCAAAGGAGCCTGTCCACGAGCTTCCCCGACCCCTTACAAGGAAGAAGAATTGATGAATGCTAGGAGTGTACTAGATTCTTCTACTTTCCAAATTAGAATTCCAGAATCCCATGTATCGTGAACAGGATCCGTTTTCAAACGTACCCCCAGACCCATAAATAATTCGTGCTCAGAAACATGACCAAGGGAGGGGCGACTGGGTGGCTCAGTAGGATGAGGGTCCAACTCTTGATTTCAGCTCAGGTTATGATCCCAGGGTCGTGAGATGGAGCCTCGCATCAGGATCTGTACTGAGCATGGGGCCTGCTTAAGATTCTCCTTCTCTCCCCACTCTCCGCAATCATGCGTGCTCTCTCTCTTTCTCTAAAATAAATAAAATGAAAAACAAAATAACATGACCAAGGGATGGAAATTGGATCAAGCAAACTTAAGCCGTTCCTGAAACTGACATGAGTATCATCTTTATGACAAACTAAAGGTACATGTTGGCAATAGTGGGCAATCGAATTAGTCATGTTTCTATCCGGATCATTTACGCCCCGTCTCAAGAAGCGTCAGTAGCTCCCCATTGCCCGTGGGTGCTAAAAGAAATCCCTGCTCGGTCCCTGTGCAGTGCATAAAAGATTGAGTGTAGCCTGAGCCTCAGGCTTCCTGAGCCTTACACACTTCACCCTGGGCCTTATGTGAACCAGTCCCGTGTAATGGATGCCCCAGTCACATCACACTTTAAGAGCTATCGGTCTCAAGGGAGACTTTTCAGGTCACAGTCATCTGCCATAGCACTTTTTGGAATTCTCCTTTGTTTATATCATGTCCCCCCCCACACATCTGGGCAGATTTGCTGGACTTGATCTACATCAATGCAGCTCTTTTTCTCTGGGAGGCTAATCCATTTGCCCTCAGTATAGACTATGTTTTGGTCTTCAGTTACTCAGCTACACTGTTTTTCAAACTTCCCTAACATCTAAGTTCACCTGGCCAATTTGGTATCCCAGTGTCGTCCACCGTGTGCCTTTTCTTTTGGGCCGATGACACTCAATCCCCACAAACACTCGGACGATCATTGACTTGCTTTTACTTTGCAGATTATTGGAATATTACTATTTTCTTGAGCTTCCCTAACATCTGCTCGCCAATTTTCATCACTGCATCGGTGAGTGATCAACTCGGATGATGGTATTAGGGTAACAGAGAATCTACTCCTCCTCGTTGGGTGTAAATGTGTCCTCCAACATGTGACAGGAGGGGCCCGAGTTTCTGGCAGGCAGGTCTACAAGAGCACGGACCACATTTTAGGGGTGTTTTATAGTGAGGCCTCTTGGCTTTGCTTGCTTTTTCTATCATCTGTCTTGTTTTCAGTCAATGCAATTGTTGTAAAAATCCATCATGGTGAGGGGCGCCGGGGTGGCTCAGTCAGTTAAGCATCTGACTTCAGCTTGGGTCATGATCTCACAGTTTGTGGGTTTGAGCCCTGCATTCGGCTCTTGGCTGTCAGTGTGGAGACCATTTCAGATCCTCTGTCCCCCTCTCTCTGACCCACCCCCACTTGTCCTCTCTCTCCCTCTCAAAAGTGGATAAACATTAAAAAATTCGTCATGGTGATCAAAGTCTGTATCTTTGCTTCAAATTCTGGCTTGATCCTAGCATTTCGTGGAATGATTTCATTAGTAAAATGCCAAATGTGTCATGGGATGTCTCTGCATGTAGTGGTGGGCAGTCACTATTCTCAGGAAGAGGAGGGGCATGAGGACATCCATAAAGTTCAGTTGCAGGATGACATCACTGGAGAATCCATTACACAGTGCTGGTCACACAGGTCCAGGGTGAACTGTCTAAGCCCCAGGCAGTCTCAGGGTCACTCGGCATTTAATGCCTTATGCGCTGTGCAGGTGGATTAGATGGTAGGTCAGAATTAAGCAGAGTTGCTCTTTGAGAACCTGCAATAATTCTACAGACATTCATTTGTGTGTGTGTGTGTGTGTGTATATATATATATATATATATTTAATGTTTATTTATTTTTGAGAGAGAATGCGAGTGGGAAAGGAGCAGAGAGAGAAGGGGACAGAGGATCCAAAGTGGGCTCTGTGCTGACAACCAGATGTGGGGCTTGAACTCACAAACCATGAGATCATGACCTGAGCCGAAGTCGGACGCTCTATCGACTGAGCCACCCAGGCGCCCCTAGAGACATTTAAATAAAAAGAATGCTTCTAGAGAATACAAATATGTATTGATGACCTCCAATATTTAATGCTCTTTATGTATAATCAATACTATTAATAATTCAATTAGGTTAGCAACTTCTGTCCCTGACTTAAGTAAAAGATAAACAGAGGCTTGAAATGACACAACATTTTCGTGTTGTTCTTCCTGTCTGTTGACATGCTGTCTTCTGAGACCTGTTTGGGCTCCATGATGACTGGGTTTCTGTATTTCCATCTATGGACCCACAGACACCTTGACCAAAGCAGCTACCCAGCCAGTTGTTGGGAGAAAAGGGTCAACATGATTCTTCTGGGCATTACCACCAGTTGAGGGGAACATTGTGTTAAATCAAGCTTGTCCTTCTATCTAAACATGTCAAACCCTTTCGCGCCATTCATCACACTGGTTATCCTGAAGACGTCAAACTATAAATAATTTTCCACCCTCCTGTATTTAGCTCCTTATAATCTTTGCTGCTAACAGCAAATGTAAAACCATGCAGGAAACTGCATACACATTGATGCAAGGGTGTGTTCATTACGATGTTATCTATGCCACTAAAAAAAAAATTGAGAAAGATCTAAAAAAAAGGATACAGGGTCATCTGGGGGGCTCAGTCGGGGAAGAGTCCAACTCTTGGTTTCAGCTCAGGTCATGATCTCACGGTTCATGTAGGGGATAAAGTCCTATGTCTAGCTCTGCGCTGACAACGTGGACCCTGCTTGGGATTCTCTCTCTCCTCTCTTTGCCCCTCTCTCCTACTCTCCCTCTCTCAAAGTAAATAAATATTTTAAAAAAGGATCCAAAAACCAAAAATAATAAATTATGGACCATCCATATGGTAGAAAATAGTAGACACTATGGTATTGAAGACCATTCAGGAATGATGAAATGCTAATATGTCAATAAATGCCTAAGACAAATAATAAAAATACATTTAAAAGAATTCCAATTTCAGGGACACGTGTACAAATAATATTAGTGATTCTTACCAGCATTCGGCATTATACATGACTTATACTTTTTTAATACTTCTTGGTGTTTTTAGTTTGCTTTCTGTTTTATTTGATGTTATTACTGCTATACCGATTTCCTATTCTATCGAAATAATAATATTTTTGCTCCTTTCTGGGTATTGTTGTTGATAATGGAGTTTTGTTTTTTGTTTTTTTTGCTGCTATTGATTTGTTTACTTTGTTTCATTTCTGTTTGCATGGTATATTCTTCTGTTCTTTTATTTTGGAATTGGAGGTATAGTTTTTTAGTAGGGGCAAGATATCTCATAAATAGTATAATACTCATTTTTTCTGTATCAAATTTGAAATTCTCTAATGTGTGAGTTTATATCTATTCACATTTATTTGGATGACTTATATTTGTATTTTTTCTTTGTTTGGTTTGTTTTTGTTTCTCTTTGCCTTCAGTTGATTAATAAAGCCTTTAAGAAGTCCCTCTTTTTGAGGCACCTGGGTGGCTCAGTCGGTTGAGCATCCAACTTCAGCTCATGTCATGATCTCTTGGTTTGTGGGTTTGATCCCTGCATTGGGCTCTATGCTGACAGCTCAGAGCCTGGAGCCTGCTTCGGATTCTGTGTCTCCCTCTCTTTCTGCCCCTCCCCTGCTTTCACTCGTTTTCTCTCAGAGATAAATTAACATTAAAAAAATTAAAAAAAAAAAAGAATTCCCTCTTTTTGGGGCACCTGGGGGGCTCGGCTGGTTGAGTGTCCGACTTCAGCTCAGGTCATGATCTCACGGTTTGTGAGCTTGAGCCCTGCATCAGGCTCACTGCTGTCAGCGAAGAACCCACTTTGGATCCTCTGTTCCTCTCTCACTGCCCCTCGCCCACTTGCGCTGTCTCAAAAATAAATAAACATTAACAAAAAAGAATTCCCTCTTTTTTCTTTCTACTCTTTTGGAAATCATACATTCTATTCGTATAGATGTCACCCTAAGACTTCTACCACATTAACTAAATTTTATGTTTTGTTAACAAAGTCTAAGGGTAATATCTTGATCCTTCCCCTTGAGCACGTTAAGGAATAACCTGCTTTGGGACACCCGGGTGGTCCAGTCATTTGAACATCCAACTCTTGAGCTCTGCTCAGGTCTTGATCTCAGGGTTGTCAGTTCAAGTGCCACACTGGGCTCTGCGCTGGCCGTGGAGCCTACTTAAAATAAAAAATAAATAAAAATAAGCCTGATTTTATTTTTCTCTGATTTCTGTTCTCCCTTCCTTCATATACATTTTATCTAGTATTTTACTTATGTTTTGTTACACAACATATAATTAAGGATAGTAATAACTTTTTTACTGTCCCTAGTCGTTTACATTTTCCAACAAGATTTGTAACATTTCAGTGAGGGTCTGTATGTTGTAAATTGTCTTAATATTTGCAGACTTGAAAATACTATTATTTGGATATAATTATTCCAATTATTATGATTCATCCATGTTATTTACATTGCTCTCACTCAAATCTCACTTCCTGTCCCTGTGCCCACGCTCTGCTTTTTCCTCCAAACCAAACCACTATCTTGAAGTCGATGTGTATCATTCTCATGTACATTTCAGTATATTTACTAAGTATGCATGTCTCTTTCAACAATGTACAGTATTGTTTTGTATCATCATGTATCTTGCCTACTTGTATTTTTTTCCACTCATGTGTCTTTGAAATGATCCCCATTGACACACGCAGGTCCAGCATATTTATTTTACTTGCTGCTGTCACACTGTCATGATGTAAGTACACCACCATTTAACTGGATATTCCCTTCACCCAAGGGCGGTTGGCCTTTCCACACTATTTCAGTATTCCACACAAGGTGGCCATCACGTTAGCTAGAAATGTGACCTTGGATACATATGTGAGAATTTCTCTAGGGTAGAAACTGGAAACAAATTCGTTGTGATGTAGGGTGAGCATCATTAGTGAGGCTAATTAATGTCAGAATTAATTGTTCCAAATTATACTTCTCCCTGCAATGCATGAAATGTTGCCTTGCGTTTTCCCACACTTGATGTTATCAGATTATTTAATTATTTCCAATCTGATGGGAAGGATATGCTATCTAATTGCTGTTTTCAGTGGAGTCTTCCTGGTTACTAATGGCCCAAGCATCTTTCCATATGTTAACCAACCCTTTGGGGCCTTTTTTTTAAAAAAATTGAGTTGTCTCTTAATAGCCTGTCCCCATTATTCTCTTTGCTGGTTTAGCTTTTATTAAATTTTCTGGGAGTTCTTTATACATTGTAAATACTGGAAACTTACTGAAGAACATCATTTTCAGTATAGCCTTTGCTCAATTCAGAATGAATTTTGTTCTTTGTAATCCCTATTAAATGGAAATACTGCTTTCTGTGTGTAGGTTTCTTAAATTTCCTTCCTTCCTTCCTTCTTACCTTCCTTCCTTCCTTCCTTCCTTCCTTCCTTCCTTCCTTCCTTCTGTCTTTCCCTCCTTCCCTCCTTCCTTCCTTCCTTCCCTCCTTCCCTCCCTCCTTCCTTCCTTCCCTCCTTCCTTCCTTCCTTCTTATGTCTGGTCTCTTCGTATGTTTTATGTGATATTTTTAGTTCTATCTTCCAGTTCACTAATCTTCCTCTGCCAGTTCTACTATTTAGCCTACTAATTTATTTATTCATTCATTTTAAAATTATTTACTGACTATATATGTATATATATAGTCAGTAAATAATTTATACTATATATAGTCATATATACTATATATACATATATACATAGATGTGTATGTATACATATATAGTAAAAAATAATTTATACTATATATAGTCATATATACTATATACTATATATACTATATACTATTTATACTATATACTATATATATAGTCAGTAAATAATATATACACATATATATGTGTGTGTATATATATATTCAGACACCATCCTAAGTGCTAAGGCTTAAACACTAAACAAAGCAGGCAAAACAAACAAATTCTGCCTTCAGGTACATTACATTCTATCAGGCGAAATTCTGAGCTTTGTTTTATATTGGTTATCTTTTTGGTTTGCAGGTGTAAAAGGTTTAGTTCTTTTACAACTCTTTCAAATGATCATTTTTTAAATTATCGCATGCAAGATTCACTTCTTTCTTTTATCTCTATCTCATTCATCAATTTTAACATACCAATTTAATATTCTGCTTGGGTTGTTTCTCGTTCCTTGGGAATATTGTTTGGGTCTCATCTGCTGCCTCCTTGCGTGTCTTGTCATTTTTGACCGTGAGCTCATATGTGAGGCTAAGCCATAGACTGAAAGCAGCCTCCCGGGAAGGCATTTTCAAGCAGTACTGGGAGGGGCTGGTGCTCCTAATTCAGCTGAAGGACAGGGATTCAGGTGGTCTAGTTGGAGTTAAGCAGGGTAGGAGTGAAAAGCTGGAGGGTGGGCTAGGTTAAGCCCTGTGACTTAGCTGTTTACCTGTAAATCTCTTGTAATAAAATACGCTTAAATTCTAAATCGCTGCTGACTTAGCAGGGACACAAATTACCAAAAGAGGGCATGGCTTGCGCTGTGGTTTCAGACTCACACACTAATAAGGGAGAAGCCTAAATTTTGGAAGGTTGTGCTTGTGGTAGAATTGACCAGTAATAAATGAATGGTCACCTTCCACATGAGGACATCCTTGATGATTTCACTAGAGAGTTTACATTATAGCTAGTCTCTATTTTTTTAATCACTGGTAAAAGTAGGGAAATCACAGGTACACAAATGAGACACGATGTTCAGTTAGTGGCAGACTCGAGCCTGCAGGTCAACGACTGGACCTTCCCTCTAATGCTCCATGGAGATCCTAAAACCTAGAGCTGGTCAGTGGCCAGAGAAACAGCCACACTGAATCAATCCATGTACAAAATAGTGTTTTCTAGATTCAGAACTTAAATACTTCAGCTACATTCCCAGGCTTCTCTCTACATGGTGCCAGAACTATTTAGGGAGTTGACACTAGACCATTTTAGCTGCATAAACTTTTTTTTTTCCCATTGAATAATAAGAAATATCCATTTATGTTGGTTTTGTGCAGTGAGGGTTCTTTTAGTCATAACAGAAAACGCTACACCAGTTGGCCTCAATCATAAGAAATTTATGGTCACCTGGCTGGAAGTCTAACAATAGGGAATGGAATTTAGGGTTGGAGAATCCAACAGTTTGACATCATCACCAAGGATATAGATTCTGGTGGTTTTTTTACTTGGCCATCCATGATGCGGGCTTCTGGTGGGTACCCCCTTTCACAATTATAGGATCCAATGGTAGAGGGAAAGAGCCTCTCCTCCAGGCATAACATAAAATTCTTTCTTCCCATGTGACTGTTATATGCATGCTTTGGACGGATAACTGTTGCTAGGGGCATGCCACGCACTGATTGGTTTCCACCCAGGTTCCTCCAACAAATCTGATGAAATTGTTTGGCTTTGCTTAATCAACACTCATCTCGTTCCTGGAGCTGGGATTCTTTCCTGAAGCACCATGGATGTTACAAAATGGAGGAGTGGAAAGCACATTGGGGAATTGGGAACACAACGTCTGCCGTACTGTTTGTTTATTTATTTCTAATTTTTAAAAATGTGTCTTTATTTTTGAAGGAGAGAGAGACAAGAGTATGAGCAGGGAAGGGGCATAGAGAGAAAGGGAGACACAGAATCCGAAGCAGGTTCCAGGCTCTGAGCTGTCGGCACAGAGCCCGAGGCGGGGCTCAAACTCACAAACCGTGAGACCATGCTCTGAGCCAAAGTCGGACGCTTAACCAACTGAGTCGCCCAGGTGCCCCTCTTTAACACCCTCCAGTTAAAGGGTGGAGGAGGGGGAGAAGAAAGAGGAAGGCAAACTAAGCTTGATTGAGCAATTTTCTGGCGCCATGAACCACAGACTCAGTGATGCAATGGAGAAAATCCACCCTGATATTTAATTGATTAGGAGATGCCACCTTCTATTTAATTCTTGGCTGAACACCAACCAGAATGAGTGACAGGAATAGGATAATTTCAGCTACTCTTTCTTTTCTTTCCCTCCCCGCCCCCCACTCTGCCCTTTTCTTCTCCCTTTCTTTCCTCTCCCTTCTCTTCCTTCTCCTCTTTTTTCTCTTTCTTTCTGGCTCTTTCTTTGCTTACTTCTTAAAGAGATCATTACTCCTCCCCTCAGCCCATTACTCCTAAGACCACGTTTTGGTCCCTCAACGAGCAAAATGTTAAAATAAGAAGAAAAAAAACTTTCTGAGCCAGATCACGTGTTTGGAACAACATCAAAATGCTGTTTAGTCACTACCATGTGCCTCCCAACCCACTATAAAAAAATACATTCCTGCTAGACCCTAAGAGGTTAGGAAAGTGAGCAAGTTAAGTCCAAACACATACCAGAATAAATTAAATAACAGAGTTGAGGAATTTAAATAAATATGGCATGATTTTGCAGAAGTTGTAAATTATGTTTTAAGGAGGAAGTCTTTGGTTCAAGGCTATTTGCTTGGAAGTGATCTTGAAAAGTAGACTGGGCTAAACGAAAGTTTTTAAAAGCAAGACAAAGGATGAATTGGGTACTTTTGGACTAGCTAGTACAGCAGGGCTGTTGGCAATATATATATATTTTTTAACCTGGGGTGTTAATACAGGGTGTGCTGCATGATTTAGTTTGCAATGATGTTCAAATAAGAGTTGTTTAAATTTACCGTTGGAAATGTACCCTGGCAAACTCCGATGAACGATTCTGATAAGAGACAAAGACAGTGATCTAAATAGATGGCTGCCAGTGAAATTGCCAAAAAGATACATTGTCAAGTCATTCAAGTGGGAGGACAATAAAATGGTTGGTGGTGGCTCTGATTTTAGATTTTAGTTTTGATGTACCAGCAAGTCTTCTGCAGACTCTGGTGAGTTTGATATTCTCAGTAGACAAGTTTTCATAGCACCTGCAATGCATCCAGGAAAGGTCCCATAAGCACCCCTGAGAGTGTTCTTAGTTGGGGTGTCCAGCATTTGCAGGGTGTGGTGTCTCCAACGTGTCCGACCCATGGGCTCCTGCTAGGACTCCTGGAAATGGTGGAGGTAATTTGAAGGCACATTTAGGGAGCAGAAAAGCGATAGCTAACTTGACCATGTTCCCAAAAAGTAGGGCCCCTGGAACCCTCCCTGTGCCCCCCCACCCCCACCCCAGTAGTTGCATGTGTTGATAACACAAATGATAGGGGCAATCCCAGTCTATGGAGGAGCCGAGGACACGGGGAACCCATTTGTGATGCAGCTTGCTCTCCGTAACCAGGTGATACACTCCCTTTCCTGTGTCCTCATCCAGGTTCAGACACAAAAGTTTCTCTTTCTATGAGAAAGAGCACAGTTTCCCACCTCCAACCCTGCATGAGCAGAGTTTGGGGCTTCATGGAGTGTTCATATCACACAACTGACTTGCTCCTTTTTCATTATTCCATTTTTCCCTCTGATTTTAGCCCTTTGTATGCTACATCAATAATTAACGAATACCTTCTTGTTATAAGACACTTTTGAATAGAGAGATTTCAAAACTTCCTTTTGACCTGTCCAATGTCATTCTTGGTCATTCTCAGCTTGGCGAGGAACTTACCTTATTTTTCTTATTCATTTACATTCACGTAGAAGTATAGTCAGAAATACATGGTTCTGCCTCATGACTGCTTTTATATAATTATAATGATTCTTTAAAAATTTTTTTAAATGTTTTATTTATTCTTGAGAGACAGAGAGATAGTGTGCGAGCAAGGGAGAGGCAGAGAGAGAGAGGGAGACAGCATCTGAAGCAGGCTCTAGGCTCCAAGCAGTCAGCACAGAGCCCCATGTGGGGCTCGAATTCACCAACCATGAGATCATGACCTGAGCTGAAGTTGGATGCTTAACTAACTGAACTACGAAGGCACCCCTAGAATGATTCTTTATAAATAATTTGCTACATGTTTCTTGGAGATCTTTCTGCGTGCAAAAATATGGACCTACTTTATTCTTTGTGAGGACAGCAAAATCTTTAATAATGTGCAAAATATTCACCTTCTGGTATTTATATTTTTTCCACTTTTAAGTAATGAGCAATATTGAAATAAAATATGCATATTTATTTCTCTGTGGCTCTGATGTTTTCTTATATTCATACTTATAATTAAGTTTCAGTTACATCTTCTGACCCTGACAAGGCTTGTATTATTTCAACTCCTACCAATCATGTAAAAAATCACTGAAACACTGAAATGTATCAACTTCAGATTTTATTAATTTGTTTATGTTTTTGCAAGTTGATTAGTAAAAATTATTTTAACATTTTTGTGTTTCTATTTTCATTTCTTGATTACATGCTTATTTGGCTGTTCCCTCCCTTGGCCAATTTTTTATTCTTATTCTTTGCCCATTTTTTCCATTTTTTCTCTGTCTCTCTCTTTTGGATCCTTTTTATGTAGATACTGATCTTTTATATGATTTAAATGTTGCAAATATTTCTTTCCATGTGTTTTGTGTCTTGTAGATGTTTTAAATTTTAATATGAATAGATTTTGATCTTTTTTCCATATTATATGTTTTTGAGAAATTTTTCTCTATTTCAAAATTACAAACATATTCTTTTATCCTTTCTCTTTATGTATGCTATGGCATAGGACTCTGTATGTATTCTTCTCTTAATAAGGATATGTTTGTCCCAACTCCACTTACTGATCAGTCTGCCTATTATCCATTGATTTGATTTCCAAATCAACCATAAACTAAATTTTTTTCAGTCACTAAATTTTTCATTTGTATGGTTTGATTTCAGTTTGTTCCATCAAGCTATTTGTCTGGTCCTACACAGAGACCAAAAGTTACTTTACAACATCCTCAGGTATCTGGTAGGACAGTTTCAGTGGTGTGTTGGGGACTGTCATATCAACTCTCAAGAGTCAATGATACACATCTCTTGTCAACTCTAAGATCAGTGACATCACACTGATAGCATGAAATAATTGTTCCAACACCAGTTGTGAAAAAGACTGTCCTTTCTCCAGTGAACTCCTTTTCCATCATTGGCAAAAATCAATCGCCAATATTTGTGTGAGTCTATTTATGAGATTTCTCTTCTATCCCATTGATCTATGTGTGTATTCTTTTACCAATACTACACTGTCTTGTTTACAATAGTTTTATAATAAGTCTAAAAATCAAATATTCTCACTCAGCCAACTTTCTTCTTCTTTTTCAAAGTTGTTTTGGTTATCTATTTCCTTTGTCTTTCTATATAAATTTTATAATCAGCTTGTCTATACCTACCAATAGTCCTACTGAGATTTTGGTGGGAACAATATTAAATCTCTTGATCAATTTGGGGAGAATTTATATCTTTATTATGCTGAATCTTTCAATCCATGAACGTGGTATGTCTCTCCATTTATTTAGTTCTTCTTCCATCTGTGTTTTTCAGTGTTCAGCATATAGATCTTTTACATGCTTTCTTATATTTGCACCTAAGTTTATGCCATTTTTGGAGAAGTTATTATAAATGTATTATTTTAAAATTTCATTTACCACTTGTTCATCGTTAGTAAATGATAACATGGTACATCATTAAATTTTTGTATTGACCTCCTTTAATCCTTTAATATCAGTAAACTCATTAGTTTAAAGAGTTTTTTTTCTATTGTAAATGCCTTGTATTTTCTACAGACAATCATGTTGTCTGCAAATAAGTACAGCATCTTTCTTTTTTGTTTCTTTCTTTCTTTCTTCCCTTCTTTCTTCTTTTTTTTAAAAACCAATTTGTGTGCATTTTATTTCTTTTTCTTGCTTTATTTTACTGACCAGGGCTTTTAGTTGGGAGTTGAATGGGGAGTGGTGAAAGTGTCCATCTTTGTCCTATTCCCAATTTTTTGAGGAAACATTCACCCTTTCACTGCTAACTATCATGATAGGTATATACTTTTGTAGATGCCCTTTATCAGGTTGAAGAAATTCCCTTCTATTTCTAGTTTGCTAAGAGATTTTATCATGAATGAACATTTACTTTAGATTGCTGGAAAAGACCTTGAAGAAGAGATCTGAAGGAAATGAGAGAGGCAGCCATACATTTATATGGGAGAACAGCATTCCAGGAAGATGGGAGATCATGTGTAAAAGACCTCAGGAAAGTTCCAGGCTGGAATTTCAGGGAATAGATAGGATTTAAAAACATGTTTGGAGTGGAGTGAATAAAGAAGGCAGGGGAGTAGGAGATGAGGTCAAAAGATAGCCTAAAGCAAGATCAGATAAGCCTCTGCATGCTGTTGTAAAAACTTTGGCTAAAAACTTTGGGAAATAAGGAACCATTTGAAGCGGGGACTGGCATTATCTGGCTTACTTTTCAAAAGGTTCCTTTTGTCTGTGACATGGGAAAGAATACAGGAGACTAAGTGATGATCAAATAGGAAGGTACTGATTATTGATTACTGCAACCCAGGATCTAGCTGACAGTTGACTTGAGGTAGGGTAATAGCAATGGAGGGGTGAGAAATTGTATTCTGGATACATTTTAGAATTTTCTAGTCACCTGGACACTGGAAGAATGGAGGTGCTAAATATCAAGAAAAAAGTGGTCATGAAAGCAATCATTTGAACACTTACTGTATTTTAAATTATTTTTAATGTTTATTTATTTTTTTGAGAGAGACAGAGCAGGAGTGCGGGAAGGGCAGAGATAGAAAGGGAGACACAGAGTCTGAAGCAGGCTTCAGGCTCCAAGCTGTCAGCACAGAGCCCCATGCGGTGCTCGAACCCATAAACCATGAGATCATGACCTGAGACAAAGTCAGATGCTTAACTGACTGAGCCACCCAGGCGCCCCAACACTCACTGTATTTTAGACAGTGCTGTCAGAGTTTTACATGGGTTAGCTCATTTATTTCTTGCTACAGTTCCAAGAAGTATGAATTATAAATATCAGCCCTTTTCTCATAAAAATAAGTAGGCAAAGAGAGGTTAAATGACTTCTAAGCATGCCCAGCAAAAAACAGAGCCAAGATGTGAACTCAAGCATTTGGGCTCCAGAGTCTATGCCCTTCACCATCAACTAGAACTATCACTTAAAGTTTCTCAAAATCCCATCTGTTTTCAGCTATATCTCCTTCTTTATTATAAATTGTCATTCTTCTTTTATCCTTGATTCAACTTCCTAAAGGTTTATCTATTTTGTTGCTCTTTTCAAAGAACCAGACTTTGGTTTTTATTGAGCAGCTGTTCTGCTTTTGCTTTCTATGTTATTAATTTCTGCTTTTATCTTTATTAAATCCTTTCCTCCTCATTCTTTGGTGTTATTTTGTCCCTCTTTCTCTGTCAACAGTGTAAACTATAGAATGATGATAAATGAGACATAAAAGGGTTATAAAAATACAGGCACAGTTTTAGTCCAGGTGAGAGGGTTACAAATTTAAGCATCTCCAAGTACTTTTTTAGAAAATGAACGTTCCTAAAATTTAAATGATGTTACAGTTTAAACACATGGTATATTAAACTTGATATAAAATGGTTGTTGAGGAGCTGGTTGCTGGAAATGGGGACAGTAAAAAATTATGGGAGAACAAGACTGAATTAGAACTTAGTAAAATTAGTTATAATGAACATCAACATGAATTTCCCTTTCAGAAGAGAACTAATTTTTTTTTCTCAATCATAAAGGATATCTAGGAGGAGTGTCTTTCCCTAGTCCTCATGTGGGATAATCATAGACACACATTGGGACCCGGTGTTGGGCATTAGCTTAGTACTGATACTCAGCAAGCAACAGCCAAGGTTCCTTGGGAAGTAACCGATCCCGTGCTTTAGCGTGGAGAAAATCAGTGTAGGCTTGGACATCAAGGATATATGGCCCAGAGCTGAAGTGACAAAGGGGCCAGCTTACAGCCTCTTTTTACACCCATTCCTTATCCAAGCTATGATAATTGAGAGATCACAGGGCAGGCAGTAATTGTGGTTTACTGATACAAAATCAGTCTGTGGGAACCATGAGAATTTAGGATGCTTTAGAGAATAGATTAGATGAAGTGCACTATGCATGGTTTTCCAATAAAATTTACCAAAAATGCTGTCTTTTAGACAACAAAACTATATAAATGTTGCGTTGGAAATGTGTTCAAGAGCTCATGTTAAAATCTAGTGCATTCTAGGTTTGGCCACAGGAGATGATATAATGGTTACTGTGATGGTAAATTTTATCTGTCAACTTGAGTGAGTTAAGGGATACCCAGATAGGTGGTAGAACATTAGTTCTGGGGGTGCTTGTGAAGATGTTTCTGGAAGAGATTAACATTTGAGTAAAGAAGATCCACCCTCGCCAGTGTGGGTAGCATCATCCAATCCTGAAGGTCTTAAAGGGGGGAAAAATGTAAAAGAAGGGCAAATTCCCTCTCTTTTCCCAAGCTGGGATGTCCATTTTTCCCTTACCTTGGACATTGAAATTTTGGACTCCAGGAATTACCACAGTAGTCCTGTGGTTATCGAGATTTCAGACTCCAAGTGAATTACATCATTGGTTTTCTTGGTTCTCCAACTTGCAGACAGTACGACTTCTTGGCTTCCATAACCATGTGAACCAATTCTTATAATAAATCTCCTCTTACATCTTTCTTTCTATCTATCTATCCATCCATCCATCCTATTGGTTCTGTTTCTCTGGGGAACCCTAACTAGTACAGTTATATAAAGGGTTAGATCTCAGGGCTCAAACATTTTCATCTTGGAATGTATAAAACCAAAAGAGTTGGAAAAGTCTCAAGGGTTGGAAAATTGGAGCATGGATGATCTCAAAGATCTCCAAAATGGGAGTGAGAAGGCTTGAATGCCCAGAAGAGATAATTAAAACTCAAAGGTCAAAGAAGTGACTTTTAATTTAAAGAAGAGCTCATTTCTGGGGTGCCTGGGTGGCTCAATCGGTTAAGCGTCTGACTGCAGCTCAGGTCATGGTCTTGTGGTTCATGAGTTCGAGCCCAGCATCGAGCTGTGTGCTGACAGCTTAGAGTCTGGAGACTGCTTTGGATTCTGTGTCTTCTCTCTCTGCCCATCCCCTGCTCTCTCTCTCTCTCTCTCTCTCAAAAATACCTAAATGTTTTAAAAAATTTAAAGAAGAGATCATTTCAGAAAAAAAAAAGAAAAAACTATATCTTGGAAACAAAGAAACTTAATTGACTAGAGAAGTCCCAGAGATGTGTCCATTCAAAACACTCTGACATGGCAGGCATGTCTCTACTTACAGAATGGAGTCCAGCTTGACATGTGAAGTTCAAATTCCCAAAAATATTTCAGGATTTTGTCCAATCCCACATCTATAACTCATAACCCAAATTCATAACCTCAGCTTGTGATGTGATAAGTGTGTTCCTTCTGTTTAGTTAAATAAATGGGAATAATTAAGTAGGAATAATTAGACCCCATGTAAGATTAAATTCAAGTGTAGCAAGATTTTTAATAATCATTGCAGTTCTTGGTATATACTTTGATTTTAGGTGTTTGAAAGGCCTAAGATAATTTGATTTGCTAAATTTATCAGTTTGAATTTTTAAACTTAAAAGTTAAGTGCCTCTTAGATATATAAGTTTGATTTGCTATAAGGGTTGAAGTGCTTGAATGAATCAGTTGTATTAAAATTATGATTGTAATTCAAAATATTTGAGGGCAGTCAAGTTTATAAATATCATGACCTCTTTAGGGTAAATACTTATCAAATTTAAATTTTAATTAATCAAAAATTGAGTAAATGGATGCTGAAGTGTTGATACAATTACTGGATTGTACACAAAACAATCTCTGTGTTCAAATGTTTAAGGAAAAAACCTATAGTTTTAGACTTATCTTTAAAAAATTGGTTTTTGATTAAAATTCAACTATGAGCAATATTAATATTTTTAATTGAGCAAAAATTCCCTCTTTTTATATTTAAACTTTACTATGCCCAGCTTTTTTTTTTTTAACTTTATAGTTTATTGTCAGGTTGGTTTCCATATAACACCCAGTGTTCATCCCCACAAGTGACCTCCACCAAGACCATCACCCCCCATTGCCTTACCCCCTTCCCCTTCCCCCCTCAGTTTGTTTTCAGTATTCAAGAGTCTCTCGTGTTTTGTCTCCCTCCCTCTCCCTAACTCTTTTTCCTCCTTCCCCTCCCCATGGTCCTCTGTTGGGTTTCTCCTGTTAGACCTATGAGTTATGCCCAGCTTTTTGAGTTGAATCCTTAGTTTTCAGTATTTTCTTTTTCCAATAATTCATTCGAGGCTATGTATCTTCCTCTTGAGTATTGTTTTGACCATGCCTCCCGTCCTTCATTGAGATAAGTAGTGCTATCATTTTAATTTGTTTCAGAATTGATTAGTTTTGATTCTTTCAGTTCTTTGAAGTAACCATGCCCTCTCCCCAAGTTTACATATACTATTGGGTCTTTCAAGAATCTTCTGCACAGAATCCAGCCCCTTTTTATTTACTAAACTCCTATGTACCCATAAGTTCTCGACTCAAAAAGGACTTCTGCCAGAGGGCTTCCCATCTCAGGACAAAGGCAAAAACAAAAACAAGCAAACAAAATCAAAACTGTTAAGCAAACAAAAATTAATTTCAAAATAACTCTAATTCATGATCTTTACGCAACAACTGGTATATCGAACAAGTATGACTTATGACCTAATTGACATTCACCTGTGTGATTCCTACCATCATTTTAACTTTTATTAGCAAATATATTTGCTCTCTCATCCCCTGCCTCACTGATGGAAACCCCGGCATTTATTTTTCTGCTCACACTCAGATAGTAGAAAGTCCTACAAAGATTATTCTAAGGCTCCAATTTAGTTTATTTTCAGAATTAGCATGTAGATTTCATATTAAATAGTAAATCCTCAAACTCAACTTAGCATTTAGTCTTCTTGCTCTGCACCTGCTTCAGGCTAGATCCCCACAATGGGGAGATGAGACATTCCTGGTCTTTCTTTCTTTCTTTCTTTCTTTCTTTCTTTCTTTCTTTGTTTCTTTCTTTCCTTCTCTCTTTCTTCCTTTCTTTCTTTCTTTCTTCCTTTCTTTCTTTCTTTCTCTCTTCCTCTCCCTTCCCTCCATCCTCCCTTCCTCCCTCTGTCTTTCATCCTTTCCTTTCCCTCCCTCTGATTGACTTATTTCACTTAGCATTATACTCTCTAGCTGCGTCCATGTTGTTGCAAATGGCAAGATTTTATTCATCTTTATGGCTGAATAATATTCCATTGTATATATACACCACCTCTTCTTTATCCATTCATCTATCAATAGACACTTGGACTACTTCCATAATTTGACTGTTGTAAATAATGAGGCAATAAACAATGGGGCATATATCTTTTTGAATTATTGTTTTTGTATTTGGGAGGTAAATACCCAGTAGTGCAATTACTGGATTGTAGGGTAGTTCTATTTTTAACTTTTTGAGATTTACTTTTAAGTGCGTGACATCTTTCTATACTTATACCCATTTTGAAAATGTATCTCAATAAATCTGTCATTTTCTTAAATTTATTTTTAAGTATTCATGTATTTTTATTTAAAATTTTAAATTATATTAAACTGTATTTTCTAATTAGCCACTGTTGATATGCGATAAAATTACAAAATTTTGTATCTTGCTTTTACCAGTGCTCATCTTACTGAACTCTTTTTCATTTTAATGAATTTTAGTGCATTCTCCTTGATTTTCTGGGTATTTACCATCCATAAATAAGATTAGATTTCTTATAACTATTTTTTGTTTGGTTATTGCATGGACTAGTGCCTTAGAATTATGTCAAATGATGTTACTATAACCTATATTTCACCAAAAAAAGACAATGTCCTGACTGGTGATTTATGATGGATATTTCCTTAACAAGAAATGGATGATAAATTTGGTGATATTTCTTATGGGCATTTTCACAACCAATGAACATTTTATATCCTTAAACCTATTAACGTGAAGTAATAGAGTTTTTTATTATTATTATTATTTGAGAGAGAAAGAAAGGAGAGAATCTTAAGAGATCCCTCACTCAGCACAGAGTCCAATTTGGGGCTCCATCCCATGACCCTGGGATCACGACCTGAGCCAAAAGCAAGTCGGATGCTTGTGCGATCAACAAAAGCCAAATTATGGAAAGATCCCCAAATGTCCATCAACTGATGATTGGATAAAGAAGATGTGGTATATATATATAATGAGATGCTACTCGGTGATCAAAAAGCATGAAATCTTGCCATTTGCAACAACGGGGATGGAACTAGAGTGCATTATGCTCTGTGAAATAAATCAGGCAGAAAAAGAACAAATATCATATAATTTCACTCATATGTGGAATTTAAGAAACACAACAGATGCACATAGGGCAAGGGAAGGAAAAATAAGAAAAAAACAGAGAGGGAGGCAAACCATAAGAGACTCTTAAATATAGAGAACAAACTGAGGGTTGCTGGAGGGGAGATGGGTTGGGAGGATGGGCAAAATCAGTGATGGGCATTAAGGAGGGCACTCATTGGGAAAAGCACTGGGTGTTATACCTAAGTGATGAATCACTGGGTTCTACTCCTGAAACGAATACTACACTGTATGTTAACTAACTTGAATTTAAATAAATAAAATTTTTTTTTAAAGTTTTGGATGCTCAATTAACTGAGCCACCTACGTGCCCCTAGAGTTTCTGTCAAAGGAAATCTGTTGCATCCCTGAAGCAAGTTTTATTTGGTCAAGAAATATCTTTTAACACTTTTGGGAATGGGTTAAACTTCTCTATAAAATATGAAAAGAGTGCAACAAATCATTGTCCATTCTTTTTTGCAAGTATTTCTTGAGCTTCTAGATTATATGATCTATTTCCTTTCACCTCAATGTTTAAAACTTGGATGATCATGATTTAAGATTATGACCAGATGGTTAAACCTGGGGAGAGAAGGACAGAAGTGCTTGGGGAGGGATATGTACCTGAGATGTGTGTTTTGGGTGACATTCTATTTTTTTTTTAACAATTATTCATTTTTGAGAGATAAGAGAGAGCATGAACAGGGGAAGGGCAGAGAGGGAGACACAGAGTCCAAAGCAGGCTCCAGGCTCCGAGCTGTCAGCATAGAGCCCGACGTGGGGCTCGAACCCATGAAGTGTGAGATCATGACCTGAGCCGAAGTCAGACACTTAACTGACAGAGCCACCCAGCTATTCTTAAGTTGGGTAGTGAGTACATGTGGGTTTACTGTCCTTTTTTCTTTTTTAAACTTTTCATCTTTTTTCTAGTTTCTTTAAATCTATTAAGAAATTTAGGGGTGCCTGGGTGGCTCAGTCAGTTAAGCGTCCGACTTCATTTCAGGTCACAGTCTCACGGTTCAGGGGTTCAAGTCCCACATTGGACTCTGCTGACCAGCTCGGAGCCTGGAGCCTGCTTCCGATTCTGTGTCTGCCCTCTCTCTCTGCTCCTCCCCTGTTCGTGCACTGTCTCACAAATATAAATAAATGTTAAGAAAATTTTTAAAAAAAGAGATTGTTGGGCCTACCCCCAGAGTTCCTGATTCACTATGTCTGGGATAGAGTCTGGAGATTTGCATTTCTACTGAGGTTCTAGTTGGTGTAGGTGTTGCTGGTCTACGGACCACACTTTGAGAACCACCATTTTAGGGATTCAGTTCAGTAAGTGCTACTTACTACATCAGCTACCCACCCATTTTCTCTTCTGGGGAATCGAACCATACACAGCCTAAGTGACAAGGTGCCGACCTACAGGCGTGTCCATCTGTACGTTGGCCACTGACCTTTGACCTGCATGACCTCACGCAAAAAAGGTGAGGCAGACCAATCCACCAGGGATTTGAATGAGGTGACACGGAGGGGAGTTGGATTGCTGACCAGCAGAGATGGGGCTGATGTGACCATCATGGACGCTGGCTGGATGGAAACCACGAACCAAATAGTGGACATTCACCAAGAAGGAGAGATCTAACTATCCCACCGTTTGTTAAGATTTCCCCATCCTCTCTACTTCCTCCCTGCCCCCGGAGCCCATCCCAGTGCCAGAAAGAATTGGCCCCTGGGCTTGAATTTCAGTGAAGCCATGAAGAGAAAATGCACCATGAAATTATACGGCTCCTGCAAAAGGGGTTGCCATCTGCTTTTTCTTTAGGCCTTTTTCCTCTACACAGTGGATTAAACCATTATGGTCTGGTGCTGTCTCTCCTTCCCGGTAATGTTGTGCACATTAAAAAAAAACAAAAAAAGGAAAGCCTTCATTTAAGCAAAACAGAATGTAGGATTTTAGACGCTAGTAAATCCCTCAAAGCATTTGTGGATTCTCTACCATTGTCTAAACATTAGTATTAGTAATCTGCTAACTCAATTATATCTAATTTCCCTGTCCCAATTTTGGAATGGAAACATGTTGCCTTTTGCTGCATATCCATAGGTCACTCTGTATGTATAAAGATTTCTACTCAATAATTTGTTTCCCTTTTTTAAAATTTTTAAAAATGTTTTATTTATTTTTGAGAGAGAGAGAGAGAGAGAGAGAGAGAGAGACAGCGTGAGCAGGGGAGGGTCAGAGAGAGGGAGGTATAGAATCCAAAGACAGGTTCCAGGCTCTGAGCCGTCAGCACAGAGCCCGACGCGGGGCTCGAACCCACAAACCATGAGATTATGACCTGAGCCAAAGTCAGATGCTTAACCGACTGAGCCACCCAGGCGCCCCAATTTGTTTCCAATAATACATGATTTTCAGGTAGCTCTTTCTCACCTTATTCTTCTCTCCCGGATTTCTGAGCTTTGGGGAAAATGTTATTTGCTCTTTTCTTGGTGAATAAGATGAAAAACATCGATTCATAAGAGGGAAAAACCAAACAACCAAACACATTTTGAAGCTAAAGTCGATGTGAAACCTTATAGGTTTTATTTTAGATTCTAAGAAAGCCCAGCAGTGATTAAGCACAACAAAAACAAGGAGAGCTTCTGGTGCTGTGTTTGAAGATGAACTTTTTAAGACGTACTTGGAAAAAGGCCACGTTGTGTTTAAGCAAAAGGAAGCTGCTGTTCCAGGGCACATTTTCATCCCGTCCTTTTTATTGTTTCCAGACACGAGAGCTGTCCCCCCTACCCCCATTCCCGCCCCCGCTCCCCCCCTCCCCATGCAGCGAGTCCTGTTTTTCCCAAGGGAGGGCCGGAACTTTCACGGAGAAACCGAAACGTGAGACTGTCTACGAGTGGACACCTGATATTTCTCAAATTATCAGCTTTTGTTATTGACCTGGCAGGGGTCTCTCGGTGTGTCGCCCACGAGCATCACTTTATCCCCCAATCCTAAGAATCTTAGAAATTGCAGTGATTCTTTTCTTGTTTCTAGAAGTCTGTCTCCTTTATGGGGCTGTCATTCCTCAGTTTGCTTGTACTTCTTTCCAAGTACTGAGTTTGGGGTTTTCATTTTCCAGTGACTTGGGGGTTGGGAGCAGGGTAACATTTTCCAGTAATTTTTCCAGTGTTCCAGTAAGGTAATGTTCCAGTAAGGTAACATTTTCCAGTGACTTGGGGGTTGGGAGCAGGTAACAATGTTGCTCCACTTTGAGCGGGTGAGATGGATTTTGTCAGAGCCTTAGGGTCCCTGTTCGAAACTGCCATGCTCAGAGGACCAGAGAGGGGCGGATGTAGGCTTCGGGTCTCTTCTGCGGGGCTGGAAGGCTGTGGGGAGTGGCTTCTGCCTTAGCCAGTCTTCAGAACCACCCCCCTTGTCTGCACACTCCACAGAGCAGCCGCTTTGATTCTCTCTCTCTCTCTCCTTCTATGCTGAGTGTGCGCCTTGAAGTCTGACCCTGGGAAGATGCAGGTGCTGGATGTATTCCTAGAAGAATCTCGCAGGCCAACCCTTCCTTCCTCTCTTTGGCTTAAAGGTCCTCAGTGAGGATGTGGTTCTGAGCACCAGCTGGCTACCCCAGAGGAGTTTCTCTTCAGATAAGGCAAATTGTGGATTTGTAAGCTCTCTTGCAATCCCCCCATTGCTCCATTTCTTGGAGAATTTCCTTAAAGATTCAAACCTATGGCTCACCCTCTTCTGTTGTCCTGAGCTGATTCAGCTTTTTCTTTGGTCATTTCAGTGGGTATTTGGAACGGCTCCTGGCAGACAGTCCTGGGAGTTGCTCCCAAATGGGACAATTCTGATCTTCAGTGTTTCTAAGGTTTCTCATCGTTCATGCTTAATCCACCCAAGACGTAACCTCTAGAAACACGCTTTTAGCAAATGATGGTCGGCATCTCTCCCCATCTATTTTATATTCGTTTCTTAAAATAGAAAGAAACAGAATCCCGTTTCCACCATCTTTCAAAGATGGGATTCCCCCTTGGATCTCTGACTTGCTGTTTGCTTCCTGTGTGAGAGATGAGGTCCTTTCTTCTATTTTCTGTTGTTTTGACTGACAGTGGCTGAGCTGTGTCTGGGCAAAGCCTCTTAACTCTGATAACCAACTCCATCCCATCCTTTCCCTTGGAACTGTGAGATCATGACCTGAGCTGAAGTCGGCCGCCTCACCGAATGAGCCACCCAGGTGCCCCTCTCGGAACATTTTTAGATTTGCAGAAAAATTACGAGGATGGTGTAGAGAGTTTCCCCTATTTTTAGCATCCTACATTAGTATAGTACATTTGCCAGAATTAATGAACCAGTCAAATAAGAATTAATGTTATTATTAACTAAACTTCCATGCTTTATTCAAATTTCCTGGGTTTTAACCCGGTGTTCGTTTTGCTGTTCCAGGATCCACATCACGTTGTAATGCATTACATTTCATTATCATGTCTCCTAGGGCTCAGGTTATATTTTTATTACATAAATATACCTATTTTATACACATTTGTTATACAATTACCACATGGTCAAGCAGGTCTCATGGCAGAATGTGTTCACGAAACCCTCTAAAAAGATCCCTTGATTACTTCCCTCCACCAAGAACTAAGGTTAGGAAAAGTCTCTTAGCGGAGCATCCTGGACTAGGCAACCCTCAGCTGATCGTTTGGCCTCCTTGAGACTGGATTTGGTGAGTCGTGTGTCACGTGGTTGCTGCCTGAACTTGGGGCGTTGGATGCGAGTCGGAGGAAGAGTTGTTCAGGTCTGGTCCCGAGGCAGCAGGGACCCATACTTCACTCACGCGCCGTGACGGGCGCCCAGATGCAGGCAGCCTATGTTCGCCTCCGACAAGGGCTGATCCAGCCGGCTCTCTGACAAAGCAAGGTCAAATGGCAAAGAAAGGCAGGGCTGCAGATTCCCGTCGAAGAGGAAAACCACCTGTTGTCACTGCCTGCCCTGAGCGACCAAGCCTGTCTTTCTGCTGCCATACTGATGATGGCCAGTCTTAACACCACCAGGCTGGGGATCAGGATTTGAACCCGGGCGGTCAGCTACATTTACCGGTGTGACCTTAATAATGTATTTAGCATCCCTGAACTAGGCTGGGATAATTTTACCAATTTTAGCCATCTCCCATAAGAACATTTTGTGTGTGTGTCTCATGAGGATTTTTCTAAAAGATATAAAAATGTAAATGAGTCGTGGCCTAAGGATAAGGCTGAGGAGACATTGGCTCTTCTGGTCGCAAGCCTGATTTTGATACCTTCTCTCTCAGAAGTGAAAGAGAGGAAAACAGAGAAATTACTCTTAGTGCTGGTGCTGGTTGTTTCCATATGCATTCAACAGGTAGGAATTAAGCGCTTACAACAGGTAGGAATTAAGCGCTTACTGTATGCCATGCATACATGATACAAGGTGAAGGTGTGCTTCCCCCGTTTCATGGGGCTCAGCTCAGAGACGCTGGGATCTTCCAAGTTCTGATGACATGTGGAGAGAGGATTTTAATCCGAACATCTTTTTTTAAAAAAGTTTTTAATGTTTTTTTTTATTTATTTTTGAGAGACAGAGAGAGACAGCACAAGCAGGGGAGGGTCAGAGAGAGAGGGAGACACAGAATCCGAAGCAGGCTCCAGGCTCTGAGCTGTCAGCACAGAGCCCGACGCGGGGCTCGAACCCACGGACCGTGAGATCATGACCCGAGCTGAAGTCGGACGCTCAACCGACTGAGCCACCCAGGGGCCCCTGATCCGAACATCTTTGATGAGGGGTATTGCCACATCACTGCTACTCCTATTTGAAGAGAATTTAAATTTGGCTTGAATGATATATTTTACGTAGAGATAGGCTTTATCCTGAAAAGCCTGCCAAAATGGTTAACTGAAAAGCCCCCTAGAAATCCGAATGGGTGATAATTTTGGTTGACACTGATGTTTACCAGATCCCCGAGAATAGAATTTCTGTTGACTTGTTTCTCCTGGCAGAAACTGGCGAAGAATATGTCAAAATATTTCCTGTGGTCACGTTGTCTTTGACCAAAGTCAAAGTCTCTTTTGTCCTCAGTAAGGCAGAGATGAGTTGCCTCCCATTCTGCCAAACCAGGAAATCAAGAAGACTGGAACAAAAGGCTTGTATTGGATATGAAGGCCTTGATGCACCCTGTTACTCAGAGTCTCTAGGTTTGTATTTCATTTTTAAAATGAGTATAGTAGTTGCCTTGGTCCCATGTGTCAGGTGTTGAGTAAAATAAATGAACGGAAGCCCATAAATATCTTGGCCTAGTGCTTGGCGCACAGTAGGTATTCAAAAAGTGGACACTCCTGGGAGCTGCAGCTTCTTCTTTTGTTAAAATGGGGATACTGTCTTGTACCTTGTAGGTGTTGAGTGCAAGCAAATGGCATGAAGTCAGGTCTCTGCTGGATTGAATCCTGGGCTCTGCCCCCAGGTGACATTTGGAAAGGACAGTGGGTCTTAGAAGATGGAGGCTGGACACATCATCAACCAGTTGAAGGACCTTTTTACCCACACCAAGGAAGCGATAGGCTGTCTGGGGTTGTATCCAATGAGCCCACAAAGAACATTAGGAGGCAAAAGGCTGTTTCAAACATGTGCAGTGGCCATAGGAAAGTGACAGCGGATTAACCGGTGCCAGCCAAGAATAGCTTTCAGTGGCCATTATCTCGTCTTCCTGCCCCACTTCAAACTTGGAGAAGCAGACAGTATAGTTGGAGGAAGGAATTATAGGAATGAAGAAAAAGCCCACCACGTCCCTTCCTTCTGTCCTTAAAGCCTGTGATGAGTTCAGTCAGGCCGGAGAACAGGAGAAGATTTATCTTTTTTTAAAAAAATTTTGGGGGCTCCTGGGTGGCTCAGCCTGTTAAGCATCTGATTTCTGCTCAGCTCATGATCTCACGGCTCATGAGTTCAAGCCCCACGTTGGGCTCTGTGCTGACAGCTTAGAGCCTGGAGCCTGCTTCAGATTCTGAGTCTCCCTCTCTCTCTGCCCCTCCCCTGCTCACACTCTGTCTCTCTCCTTCAAAAATAAACATTAAAAAAATTTTTTTTAATTAAAAAAATCTTTAATGTCTATTTATTTTTGAGAGAGTAGGAGAGAGAGAGCGCAAACAGGGGAGAGGCAGAGAGAGGGGGAGACACAGAATCTGTCAGTGCAGAGCCCAACATAGGGCTCGAACTCGTGAACTGTGAGATCATGACCTGAGCTGAAGTTGGATGCTTAACCAGCTGAGGCACCCAGGTGCCCCAGGAGAAGATTTATCTTTAAATAGAGTTCAGAATTTTAGTTATTACAACAAACTGAAGATTTTAATTACTAAAGTGAGGACTCCTATTTTGCGATCAGAGATAATATGAAGGTTTTCTTTTCATAGTCTAAAAGTGACCAGGCAAATCGTGGAAATTACCACCCTACATTTCCTCCGTAGAATGAAGAGGAACTAGCTTCACAGTGTGAGATGAGCAGGGAGGGACTTATTTTTTTTATTAAAAATTTTTTTTATGTTTATTCATTTTTGAGAGACAGAGAGAGAGACAGAATGCGAGTAGGGGAAGGGCAGAGAGAGAGGGAAACACAGAATCTGAAGCAAGCTCCAGGCTCTGAGATGTCAGCACAGAGCCCTGATGTGGGGCCCAAACCCACCAATTGTGAGATCATGACTTGAGTTGAAGTCAGATGCTCAACCTGGGTGACTGAGCCACCCAGGTGCCCCGCGACTTTTTTTTTTAATTGGTTAATTGTTTCTGGATACTAATCGCCTGCTTATTTAGCTTACCAAATGGAAGCTAAGGAGTACAGGGGTGAGGTAGGTACAGGAAGAGGCTTAAGTTCGAACTTAAATTTGTTCACAATTGACATTCGGGGCATGAAGTCATATTCCATATGTTTGCAGGGCGTGGGAGTGGGAGACAGGAGACACCGGGCTGTGGGAGTGATAGGAGAGTCCCAAGAGAATTCTCCATCAGAGAACTAGGCGTCTGCCCCGAGAATAAGACGCCTAAGGTGCAGGCGTGTTGCTGAAGGCAGTAGCCAGTGCATCGTGGCCACAAAGGTGTGCTGGGGTAGGCTCCAGTCTGCTCCTAAGAGCTTATTGGGCACACCAGAACCTGACGCTCTATTCAGAGACATCAGGTTGGTAGCTTGAAACTGGCCGTGATGGGGGCGCCTGGGTGGCTCAGTCAGTTAAGCGTCCGACTTCGGCTCAGGTCATGATCTCATGGTTCGTGGGTTCGAGCCCCGCATTGGGCTCTGTGCTGACAGCTCAGAGCCTAGAGCCTGCTTCAGATTCTGTGTCTCCCTCTCTCTCTGTCCCTCCCCCACTCATGCTCTGTTTCTCTCTGTCTCAATAATAAATAAAAACATCACAAAAATTTAGAAATTGGCCATGATGGTGATATTTACAGTATAGAAATTGGCAAACACTACAAAGCAGGGCTTTATTTTGTTTTTTAAAAAATGAGACAACTGGTCTACCTACACACCACTCTTTAAAATGATCCCAAGGCAGATACTTTGGTGGCGTGTCTACATCCTATGGAGACAAAACACTGTGTGTATGAAGTGAGAGACATTAAATATTTTGTGAGACAAACATCTCTGTGAGTTCTCTGTCTAGGTATAGGGTAGAAGCACTGTCCTTGCTTTTCAGAGTCCCAGACCATTGGCCAACCCTTGTGAGTACTGGAATGCTGCAGCACAACCCCAGCCCTTACAGGGGGGGTGGTGGGTTGGGCAGAGTGGTAGAAGCAGCCTTATGGGGGCAGTTAGGATAGCAGGAGACACCCAAGGGTGGGGAGGAGATTGACCTTTAGAAGTGCAAGGTCAGCCAGGCCTGGGCCATGGGACCGGGGAACTTCTCCCCTTAGAGAACTCAAAAATTCTTGAGTTTTAGGGGTAAGCATTTTTAAAGGACTAGAATTCTCACAAGGAACAAGAACACCTCAGCACCAGGGACACCAGGTGTTAACGTTAATGCCATCCCACTCATCTGTAGACAGATGAGCTTTGGGAATAGCGGTTGATAGTGATGACAAAGAACTTCTTAAAAAATTCCTTTTTTGTTTGAAAATCATACATATACATAACGCATTGGACTTCTTATGGTGTATCCACTCTGTATGTATTTCTACTTTATTCAATTACTATTACTTAATAAGCATTTGTAAGGCCATCTAATAACAATATATACTGGCTATATAATATTCTAATATATGGAGCTCTAATGATAATAATAATAATAATCTAATAATAATAATAATCTAATAAATATTTTCATAAATATTTAACTATTCCCCTTTTTGAGAATTATTTTTTTTTTCTGTTTACCAGTGTCATATTACTGTGACTGGTATCCGTTCTTACTTTTGAGATTGGAATCACTAGGCCAAAAGGCATATTTTTAAAACTCTTGATATATATTGCCAAAGACTTCTGGAAACTGCCTCAGTTCACACCAAATCGTTTTTGTCATTGAACGGTACCATTAAAAAAAAAAAGGTCATCTACTTAGCAAGTGAAACATGCTGTATACTATTTTGCGTTTCTTGGTCCCTAAGAAGGATGAGTACTTTCCTTATTAGCGTTTCCATTGATATTCATAAAAAATAAATGAATGAATATGTTTGGGTCATGTGTACCGTAGATGTAAGCAGGATGTAAGCTTAAGGCCATCAGTTACAAGAAACAATAGTGGGTACTTTGTGGGCATAGCGCCACCTTCTCTATAGAGACCGAAGTATCTGGAATGACACTGCTAATGAGAGGAGGGTTTACTAAGTGTGGCATGCTCTCCCACTCTTCCTTGACATTGGCAACTGTCCCGTGATCAAGCTGGAGCCCTGCAGAACTCAGTATCCCCTCATCTCGCCCACCTCCCACTTCCTGACCTCCCCCACCCTAGGTTTAGATCTTAATCTATTCAATCTTACAGATGCTAAGATTGCTCTCATTCCGCCCACACATCTGGTTAGATTAGTGTTTCCCTGGCTGGTTGCTATAACCAGCATCTGTCAACCCTATTTAGTCTTTAATTGCTCTGGGGGCATTTGCAGGAAAAGCCTGCCTTGGGATCTATACACTCCAATGAAAACAGAGCAAACTTCTCACAGGCTGGAGTGCGTTTGGAAAGAAGTGGTTAAAGTTGATTTTTTATGATTTATTGCTGAGCCGTTGAGTCATCATAAAATAAGCGTCCAGCTGACGGCTCTCTTTGGTCTGGTTCAGCCAGCTGTCCCCCTGGTGGAGCTGAAGCGTTTGAAAAAATCAGAAACAAAAATGGTGGTGGGGAGGCCAGCAGGTCCCCTGAGGCCATTGATCTGTTTTATGATGCAGACACCTGTCCTGTTTCATATCGGCTGCGCTGTGCCTGTTGCACCTAAAAACAAAAGCAGCATTTGTAACACCTCCAGGTGCAAAGGCATCAGAAAGATCTGAATACAGCACTAGAGAGAGAACAGCTATAAGTCACCCAAGATTGGCTTTGATGCCCAGCGGGTGTTAAAATAGGGATTCTCCCCAGAGACCGGTATGGACATTCGTCTTGTTTAACTATCCCCCTCCCACTCTGCCCCCAAATTAATGATCCAGACAAACAGGCACCATGAAAGCTTTAAATTGGCAGATGGCATAAAGTTCTCAAGAAAGTGCTGTGCCATGCAGATGGGGGTATGCTGCAGGAAGAGCCTGGGAGGCCCCGTTAATGGGCAGGAACGTGGTAGATGACTTTCGATGAGATGAAGTATCTGGTAATGAACTAAGGCAAAAGGAATCCATCTGGAACAGACAGAGAATGAGCCCTGGGTATTGGTGGCAGCCTGAGAAAGAGGTTTGAAGTATGGAGCTGAGGTTTTAGGGAAAATCTACTAGGCGCTGTCAGGACTATCTTTAAAGTCTTGTGCGGCACCAAAATGAGTCTTGTTGGCAAGATGGAGAATCTTATTCTACCCTCGTCCTAAGATCCGCAATTTCTATGGGCAGTTTTCTTTGCCCCATTTTGACAAGGACCTAATCATAGGCTCTGGGGATCTTAATACCTCTTCCCTTGAATTGGCGAGAAGCAAGTCCACGTATTGCCTCTGACCATTTCTGGACTCCACGGGGTCCAAAGTTCCTGAACCAGCAGGGGTGTAAGACAAGGCCTCTGCTTGGGCACACAGCTGACTCCCTTATTTGTTTCCTGAGACTGTCTAACTGCTGTGCTGGGTAGAGCCCTCTTGGTTAGAGGGTCTCCTGGTCCACCTCCTTCCTGCCCCTGTGTCTTGGAGCTACAGGAATTTATTTATTTATTTTGAGAGAGAGCACATGCATAAGCAGGGTTAGGGGCAGAGAGAGAGGGAGAGAAAGAATCCCAAGCAGGCTCCACACTGTCACCATAGAGCCCGACTTTGGGCTTGATCTCATGAACCTCGAGATCATGACCTGAGCCGAAATCAAGAGTTGGTTGCTTAACCATGGTTAAGCCGCCTGAGTGCCCCAGGACTTCACATTTTAAAGCCATATGACCAGGTGAGATTGATCCCACCTTCAGCTCTAAGACGGACCTAAGTGGGTCCCTTCATGTTCATTTTGCTTCAACCCTACTTTTTCCACACTTATGCTTCAAAATCGACAATGAGCTCTAGGGCTTTTTGAATCAAGGATAAATGCATTTGCCTGGCTGTGAAGGCCTTCCTCCAATAAGCTTTTCTAATTTTATTTTCCACTGCTCCCAATATAAGAACCCTCCATTCCACTCAAACTGGCATAGTCTTCATTCTGACCAGAGACCACCCCACCATGTCGCATTCCAACCTGTAATTTATGTTCTTCCTGCTTAGACACCTCTGGCTGGCTGGCTGGCTGTTTCTCTCCCTTTCTTTCTCCCTTCCTGTATACATTCTACTTAAAGCAATCTTGGGGTACGTTCTGTTTAACCAGACCACTAACCACACTTCTCTCTCATGAATTCCTATTACTCTTGAAATTTATGCGTCCAATTCCTAATTAATTACATGTTAATTACTTCACATCCATAAATGCTGCCTACCAGGGTTGCATGGACCATAGATTGTCTGTTTCATAAACTTTCTTTTTAAATTTTTTAAAATGTTTATTTACCTTTGAGAGAGAGAGACAGCCAGACAGAGCATGAGCAGGGGGAGGGGCAAAGAGAGAAGGAGACACCGAATCCGAAGCAGGCTCCAGGCTCTGAGCTGTCAGCACAGAGCCGGATGAGAGCTCGAACTCACGAACCATGAGATCATGACCTGAGCTGAGGTCAGACGTTTAACTGACTAAACCACCCAGGTGCCCCAGAAACTTTCTAACCAGTACAGTTCAGTGAACCCAACAGCAACAGAGGCAGAAATGTTGAATGACCGAAATTTTTCAGAGTTAAACATTCAGGTCATTTAACTTAGAATTGGATATAAATGACATCAGAAAGCCAACAGATGAAGGCTTATCCAATCTGATGTTCTGAACTTGTGACTTCTGCATATTTCCTAGCAAAGTGTCATCCAGCAAGACCATTTATCCGACATCTGTTCTCATTCTCACACGTTCTCCACGTTCAGGCAAAATATCGGTTCAGCCCAGATGATGAGAAGGAAGCATTGATACCTAAATACAAACGCAGCTTAGGACCAATCAGAAGATTGTCTAATTCAGGTCTTGCTGAAGATTTTTTGGTGGTGAAGAGAGCGCTGAACCTGATGCTTTTTTTGCAATTTGGGTCCTGTTTCAGACCGACCAAACGCGACTCTTCAGTGAGAGACAACTTCCTCTGAGTCTCACAAGGCATTTTAGACATTGAACAGGCTTACAGATCATCTAATGAGCTAAGTGAAAATGGACCCAGAAACGCCAAACCTATGTTTTTCTTAAAATAAACACACATAAAACATTTAGACGTACAAGTGCCCAGGGACAAACCACAGTTGGATTTCAGCAGATCTGAACACACTTGAAAATTAGTTGAAGACTCTTTGCTAACCCCAAGCCATTTGCAAAATGGTCCAATGTTTTCATGGCCTCCTTGCTCTTCAGGATTCCCACATGCACCTGTCTCCTTGCAGTCAAATTTCCTGCCAATTAATGCAAGGAAACCCATCGAGGAAACATTGGGGTGGGCATTGGACATCACAGATGGGTATTGGGGGCAATTCATCATAAGTTTCCTTATTTATCTTTTCCCACACTCAGGGATGATCCCTAGCAGATACTTTTCTGTTTTACACTTCGAGCTCTCAAAAGAAAGAAATCCTAATACATCAGTCAGAAGCCTACCCTACCATTCCACAAACCTTAATTAAGCCACCAGGAGATTTCTTTCTATTTTAAACTCTCTCAAAAATCCCCTTGACTCTTCCAGTTCGCCATAATTCTTTGAATATTTGGAAACAGTGACATTTAGATGAGCCTTCCCTTTTTGGGATTTAGTGATCATATTCATTTTCCTTCCAGTTCCGATTTTCTGACACTGTCATTCCCTCCCCCCCCAACCCCTTTCTTTTTGCTTCCTTAGATACTTCCTATGGGACAGAGAGCGAGTTTAGCCCTTCGACCCAGACACCAGTTCCCTCTGAGTTTCAGCTGCAGGGACATTTTGGAGTGATCATTACCAAGGTAACACCTTGAGCATGGCAGCTTGGGAGACAACCTAAATTTATTTAGTTTTAACTGCTTTACTTGGTATAGCTCAGTTTTGTTTAATGGGACCATCTGACGGTAGGTTGGATTTTGGTTTAAGGGGCAGACTCCTGATAACCTAGGAAAACAAGCCAAATGAAAAGCTGGAATTTTATTTGGCACTATTTAAATCGTTCCCAGCTCTCGTAAAAAACCCACGGGGAGATGGCAGCATAAAGAAAGAGAGCCCTGAAATCAAAGAAAAGTGGAGGGAGGTTTTCATGCTCATCTCCACGCATAAAAGAGAAGAAAATTCCCTTTACTTTGTTCAACAGAATAGTACACCGGAAAATGCTTAATTTTAGGTGCTGAAAACCTGCTATTTCCTGTAACATACACTAGTCTGTACTTTTTTTTTTTTTTTGTAAAAAAAGAAACAACTGTTACTCTCTCAATGACAAAAGTAACACATGTTCATTCTGGGAGAAAACTTTGAGAATAAAATGAAAGCAAAAGGAAGATAATTTGAAATTGACCAAATCTCACCACCTGGAGAAATGTAATTATGAAATTGTTCCATAATTGCCTAATATTTTCTTTTGCTCTCTATTCCCTCCCATCCTGGTGTTCTTCTTTTAAAAAGCTAAAAAGTGAAATCATACTGGACATGCTGCATTGTAACTTTCTTTCTTCATGAAAGAAATTATTCCTAAACAGGATTTTCTTTTTTGCTGGCTCAGTTGTAAAGTTATATTATAATCCCTATTATATCTATATATTTTAAATATTATTATATATTTATATATTACACAATCTTTATTATATATTTATATATTATATTGTTATATCATTATATATTATAATCCCTATATATATTATTACATTATATTATATATGATATATATGTATATATTTGCTACCATAAACAATACATCACTGTATAACAACCATCCTTGAATCTACATCTTCATGCCTAGCCATTGTCTTTCCTTGTGATGCATTTCTGGAAGAGAAATCCCTGGGTCAGAGGAAATACAAAATTGTAGGGCTATTGGATATGGACTGTTTAGCTGCCCTTCAGAACGTCTAAACCATTTTGCACCCCTACAGGAAGGTATAAATGTCTTCTCATACCAATTCTGGACATTCTAATTAAAAATTCTAAATGATAGATACAAGATAACGGCTCGTTGATTTTATTTGGTTATTAAGGAGCTTGAACATATTCATATAGAATTATTGCCATTTACATCCATGTTACATTGCATTTACATTAATGCCTATTCATTAATGGTAAGATATATTTTTAAAAAGTTAATTAAATTTTTTAATGTTTATTTATTTTTTGAGAGAAAGAAAGACAGAGTACAAGCAGAAGAGGGGCAGAGAGACAGAGACACACAGAATCCAAAGCAGTCTCCAGTTCTGAGCTGTCAGCACAGAGCCCGACGCAGGGCTCGAACTCACAAACTGTGAGATCATGACCTGAGCCAAAGTCAGACGCTTAACCAACTGAGCCACCCAGACGCCCTAAACAATTTAATTTTTTAGATGCTCAACATCAGTCATTATCAGGGAAATGCAAATTAAAACTACAATGCGATATCACCTCTCACCTGTCAGAATGGCTAAAATAAAAAAACACAAGAAACAGGTGAGGATGTGGAGAAAAGGGAACTCTCATTCACTGTTGGTGGGAATGCAAACTGGTGCAGCCACTGTGGAAAACAGTAGGGGGTTCCTTAAAAAATTAAATATAGAACTAGTCTATTATCTAGGATTCACACTTCTGGGTATTTACCCCTAACACACACACAAAAAAACTAATCCAAAGGGGATGCACACCTATGTTTATTGCACCATTATTTACAACAGCGAATTACGGAAGTGGTCCAAGTGTCCATCGCTACCTGAATGGATAAAGAAGATGTGGGGTGTGTGTGTGTGTGTGTGTGTGTGTGCGCGCGCGCGCGCGTGATGGAATATTACTCAGCCATAAAAAGGAGGTCTTGCCATTTGCAATGACATGAATGGAGCTCAAGAGTATAATGCTAACTGAAATAAGTTGGTCAGAGAAAGACAAATACCATAGAATTTCACTCATGTGGAATTTAAGAAACAAAACAAATCAGCAAAGAGGGAAAAGAGAGAGACAAAGCAAGAAGACCCTTAACTATAGAGAACACACTGATGACTACGAGAGAGGAGATGGGTGAGGGGGGATGGGAAATAGGGAATGAGGATTAAAGAGTATACTTACCATGATAAAAAAATGAAAAAAAGTTTAATTTGTTCATTATTAATTCCATTTTATATAATAACCTGTTTTATTAGCAACTCTGTTTTCTCTCGTCTGTTAAAAAATACATATCTCAATTTTCACTGGTATTCATTTTATTTTTATACAGTACTATTCTTAAACTATAGACAATACTGTTTTTTGTTTATTTATTTATTTACTTTTATTTTATTCGAGAGAGAGAGAGAGAGAGAGCGAGAGAGTACGTGCAAGTTGGGGAGAGGGGCAGAGGGATGGGGAGAGAATCCCAAGCAGGCTACACATTCAGCATGGAGCCCAATGTGGGGCTTGATCCCATGACCCTGGGATCATGACCTGAGCCGAAATCAAGAGTCAGATGCTCAACTGGCTGAGCCACCCAAGTGCCCTACAGACAGTGCTGTTAACGGAATCATAATACTACTAACTATATGACCAATATGTTTTCTTGGCTTCACTTTTATTTAGAGAAGTCTTTTCAACAGTATTTTCAATTTCTTCTACAACTTTCTTTTTTTTTATTTTTTAAGATTTATTTATTATTGAGAGACAGAGAGACAGAGCGTGAGCGGGGAGGGACAGAGAGAGGGGGAGACACAGAATCAATCAGAAGCAGGCTCCAGGCTCTGAGCTGTTAGCACAGAACCCGACGTGGGGCTTGAACCCACAGAGTGTGAGATTATGACCCGAGCTGAAGTTGGATGCTTAACTGACTGAGTCACCCAGGCACCCCACAGCTTTCTTACTTGGGCAAGTAAATATCAAGAATTTATATTTTTGTAGACAACCATTCATTTTATTCAGACTTCCAAATAATTATTACCAAGTTTTGACAGCTAGTTTATAAAAATATGTCCAATCTCCTTAGTGTCTGGGGCATACACTTTTCTTAATTCCGACAGTCAAATTTATTTCCTTGACTTTGGCTGAGAGTGTCCATTTTATTTGTCTCCTTAATTTCATTATTTTTTAAGTTTTTTTTAAATTTTTATTTATTTTTTAGAGAGCAAGAGACAAAGTATGAGTGGGGGAGGAGCAGAAAGAGAGGGAGACACAGAATCTGAAGCAGGTTCCAGGCTCCGAGCTGTCAGCACAGAACCCAATGCGGGGCTCGAACCCATGAACCATGAGATCTGACCTGAGCCGAAGTTGGACCCTCAATCAACTGAGCCACCCAGGTGCCCCTAGTCTCCTGAATTTTAAAGAATCAGCTCTAGGATTTAAAAATGTTTTTTCTTGTTCTTACTCATTTATTATTTGATATTTATTGTTTCCTTCCAACTCCTTTTCTTATTCTTTTGTTCTCTCTGGTGGTTCCAAAACTGGGCTCCGTACATGAACGGGACCTCAAATTGGCAGGTGGCGGTTTAAGAAGCGAGGGAACTTACATACGAGGCTTGTCTTGGGCGGCCTCCAGACGGGTAGATCACACCTGCCCAAATGTATTTTAAAAAGTTTGTATGGAGGCCTTAATGGGGTTTAGTCACATAAACCATCCAGGTCTCAACAATACATTGGTCTCTTAAGTCTACATCCTTGCAAAGGGCTTCAGCAATGGGAATAGTGAGAACATCCATTCCAAGGACAGGGTTGGAGGTGAGAGGCTCTGATTTCCCCGGGGTCCAGGTTTCAGGTCAACCGGTGGTCATGTCCTCTTGATGACCCTCAAATCTCTTTTGGTATCAAGTCTACCCTGCCTGGCATCCCCAATAGGCCACTGCTATTGCTTGGCCCTGCCTCATCGTCTTAAGAGCTCACTGCTTCATGTCCGTCTGTGTTTTGCTTGTTTGTTTCTTTCTCAAAGGTCATCATCTTAATAAGACCCTCTTCATGACTTTTTCTAAAATGTCAATATGTCCCCTCTCCTTCCACCAATGTTTGCTTCTGCCTGCCCGGCTTTATTCTCACAATAGCACTTAACCACTCTTAAATATATTCTATGTATTTATCTATTTCTCTTGTTTATTTTATGTCTCCCCTATCAGACTATATGATTTTAATTTATCTTGTTCACTCTTTTCCCTCTTCACCCCTCCCCATCCCAGCTTTTAGAATGCCTGGCTCGCTTAGGTGCTTAGACATTTGTCAACTGAGTGAATGAGTGAATGAAGGAATCAATGAATGAACAAAACAGCCTGGGAGACCTCCAATCAGGAAGGTTTGAATAGTAAGCTGCAAAGATTTCAACTCCATGAACGAGAATCGCCTTCTGAAGGTCCTTTTTCTCATTGGTTCACCATACGCTGTGCCTAGTACATGTGATGTATTTAGAATCTTGAAGTCATTTTCATGACTGGGGGGTAATAGTGAAGTCTTGAGGACCTGGGGTCTTAAAACCTGAGTGTCTTCCTGCCATAGCTACCCTTCCAAAGGGTCCCAGCACATAGATGTGCAAGAGACAAGACCTAATCTCTTTTTTATTTTTATTTTTTAATTTTTTAATGTCTATTTATTTTTTGGGAGAGGGAGAGAGAAAGAGAGAGAGAATGAGCAGGGGATGGGCAGAGAGAGAGGGAGAGACAGAATCTGAAGCAGGCTCCAGGCTCCGAGCTGTCAGCACAGAGCCCAACATGGGGCTTGAACTCACGAGCAGTGTGAATATAACCTGAGCCGAAGTCAGATGCTTAACTGAGCCACCCAGGCGCCCCTAGACAAGACCTATTCTTGATTCATTGGGGATTGGATTCCAGTGAGGTTCCCTGGTGAGTTCTTCTGGACTATGAGTAAACTCCTTTGACAAAGGAGGCCTGATTTCCTTTCCTTCCACTCTACACCGGAATCTTGCATTTTCCTCCTCTAATTGAAAGGGGAATATCCCTTTCTTGAAGGCACACCAACCACTAAGAAGGAGTAAGACTGAGCTGGTCTCCTGGAGGTAGACCTGACTAGGGCCTTCTGTCCCGAGCCCTTTTGAGCCCTCTAGCCACATAGACAAGATGTCCAAGATGCCATGCCACGTGGCCTCAGAACCTTAGCTACTCTTCTCTGCATCCCAAATCCCTCTTCCCACTGCTAGCTGTCTGTGTCCACAAACAAGACTGGTGAGCAAAGGTGAGCAGGTACATGAGGAACCTTGAGCCTCCCCCATCCCCCAAAGGGCCACTGAGTCCTGCAGACTGAATATTTGGGATCTGGGAGAAAATGGTACTACGCCTAAGAGGCAGCCTACTGCATTATCAGGTAGGTGTCCTCCCTTGATGATAGATCAAGTCATCTTCCATGCAATTCTACATTTACTTTCTGGTGGGACCCCCTCGAGTGAGACTTAACAGATATACTTATCCAAGGGAAGGCTTTTATTTGTATTTTTCTGATTGAGAAATAATGCCCAGGACTGGGCTGAGGACTCTGCATATGTCCTGAACAGGACAGAATCACTAGTCTTTTCAGATAAGATATTATACATTGGGATACGTGACAGTCTTTCTTTTTTTTCTTTAAGTTTATTTATTATGAGAGAGAGAGTGGGGGAGGCGCAGAGAGAGAGGAAGAGAGAGAGAATCCTAAGCAGGCTCTGCGCTGCTAGCGCAGAGCCCGATGTGGGGCTCAAACTCTCGAACCGTGAGATCATGACCTAAGCCATGGTGGGACGCTTAAATGACTAGACCACCCAGGTGCCTCTGTGACAGTCTTTCTTAAAGCAAGAAGCCCTCACAGAAAATCCTGAGAGCATTTGTCCGTTTGTATGTGGCCGTGACCTTTAAATATTTGTAAACCATTATACGGATTTGTTCAGTGTCTTTTCAGAAGGAGGGAGGAGATCAATGGGTGAGGGATACAGAAAGACGGATTTTGGTTTTAGATGAATAACTCTTCTTAAATAACTCTTCCTAAAAAATTGGGCTAAAGTTTGCGGCACCTGGGTGGCTCAGTCGCTTAAGTGTCCAACTTCAGCTCATGTCATGAACTTGCAGTTCATGAGTTCAAGTCTTGCATCGGGTTCTGTGCTGACAGCTTAGAGCCTGGAGCCTGCTTTGGATTCTGTGCCTCCCTCTCTCTCTCTCTGTTCCTCCCCTGCTCACACTCTGTTTTTCTCTCTCTCTCAAAAATAACGGTTTAAAAAATTGTTTTTAAAAAGTTGGGCTAAAGACAATACACAGGGATACTATGTAAGAACCTGGCATTTGCCCTTTGGTTTTTTCAAGCAGAGGCCATTGGACCGTCCATTCAGTCTCAAGGGGAGACAATTGTGCACAAGGTGAGTTTAGACTAGGTGGCTTCTGACTTCTTTTTTATGGTTAACGTACTTCCTCCTCTTCTGTACTTAGAAAAAGCAGCCCCAGTCTGTTGGGAGAATCGCAGGGCA
This sequence comes from Cryptoprocta ferox, assembly GCA_028646485.1. Classification (NCBI taxonomy): domain Eukaryota; kingdom Metazoa; phylum Chordata; class Mammalia; order Carnivora; family Eupleridae; genus Cryptoprocta; species Cryptoprocta ferox. The sequence goes on from CM053565.1 coordinate 7,530,580, forward strand.
GAGGAGGGTGGAGGTCAGCCTCAGCAGGCTGGGGGCAGGGGTCACAAAGTGGCTCCAAATCTGCCCACTCCTACTCTGTGGGGCCCCCACTGTGCACGGCAGGCACCTGACAAAGGGGGCAAGACCACGATGCCCCCTTGCTACGCACTCATGCAATTCCCCTTCGAGGCTCTCATGGCATGTTGGAAGCTACAGCCAGAAACGGGATTCTTGTACCCAAGTATATGCTCCCTCTGAGACTCTGAGTAGACCCCCTCCCTAGCCTCTTCCTGGCTTCTAGTGGTAGCCGGCCACCCTCGGTGTCCCTTGACTTACAGCCACATCAGGCCAATCTCTGCCTCTGTCTGATGCTGCCCTCCCACTAGAGCTCTCATGTCACAGAGCCGCCACCATTTTCCCATATACATACGTGTCTCTTGCATTAGACCATGAGCATCTAGATGTTAGGGTCCATTTCATGTCTATTTCTCTCTCCCCGGAAGCACAGAGTTCCTGATGCACAGAGTACTTTGAATTGTAGTGAATGAAAATGAATGAATTCCATGGCTTCTCTTTACAGCGCATCTCGGAAACACTCCCAAATATTCTATTGCCAATTCTTCCTCCGAATACATGGCAGCTGCCAAATTTACTCCATCAAAAGTAGACCCTCTCCAAGATTTTCTTCTTAGCACCCGTTCATTCCCAATATACTCTTTCTGTGAGTGACACTATCACTTCCCACCATCATGGTGTGGATTGACCCATCAATCTACATTTCTCGATTCAACCCTTCTCTTGGGCTCCAGAAAGAACAATGATTCTTGCCTGCTAGAGCAAAGAGATGGTTTGCTCAGACTCTAAAATCTTGCTTTCTGGTTCTTGCTTTCTGGTTTCTTAGGCACTAATTAGAATTGACACCTATCGGTCAGTAATTCTAGAGACCCGGGCATCGGAGCGATCACCAGCTTTTGTGGGTTCCATATTGGAGTAGCATTGGTCCTCCACTGCTTTTCTCGAACTTTCTGCCCCTGCTTCATGCAAGCTTTTGCTGTCTGTCTCTCACCCACCTTGTGACAGTGTCCTGAAAGACCTCCTCTCTTGCCTCCTGTGGCTTACACTTCCATTCAATCTTGCCATTAGCACTCTTATCTTCTTGAGAGAAAGAGCTGATAGAATGAGTCTCTTGCTCGATTGAAAACTCTCAAAGCTTATACTCAGGTTCTCCCTTTTTTGGGGGTGGGGTGGGGAATGGTCATGGATATTGGCCGTAAGCCTGGAAAATGGGATGACCCATCTGTGCATCTTGATTTGCTGTGCGTGGTGGACCCCCGCTCGGCTTTGCTAGGGTTGCCCTATTGGCTCATACCCCTAGGGCTCTGGGCCCCTTAATTCTTAAGGAGGTGCCAGAGCATTGCCGGCAACACCTCAGAAAGGTCATTCTTTTGACCTCGTGATTATTGTGTAAGCTGGTTTAAGGGCAAAGATCAAATCTTTTGTTTAGCTCCACTTCTCAGCTGCACTTAATACAAAACCAGGCAACAGGAGCCTCTGAGGAAATCCTTCTGAAAGAGTGGGTGTGAGAGAGAGAAATAAATCGCAGAGTCCCCGCCCCTTTGGCCCACGCGGCAGAGACGGGCAGCTTTGCTGCAGAAGGTGCCTGGCCCGTGATTGATGCACGCAGTTTGCATCTGGACGTCCAGCCAGAAGGGCCTCTCCGCACCTTGAGGAATGTGGGATGATGGAAGGCTCATGTTGCTGCGTGAAGCCAGAGGGTTTCCCAGTACAACACAGCATCGTCTTCTGCTTACCGCCTCCCCTCGGGGATGCGCCCCGAAGCTGGATGGGCGGTGCCCATGGGAGCCCCCTTGATGTTCACCCTGGGCTTTTCCGGTCCCCGGAGCATCCAATTACCAGTGTGGACCAGGCCCTGCTGGGCTCCCGCCCTCCACTTTATTGCTCTTGATTCTCATATGTTTTGGGTCTATTTTCAAGCACCCCCCACCCCCAGTCTCTGCTCCGCGGAGCCATAAAAAATGGAGAGCCTTTCATCTCTCAGCCAGCTACAACCCTCCCTGCTCCCTTGATCATTTGGCTAACTCGCCTCTGAACTCGGTCCAAACTGTCTGTCTACCCGGGATTCCTCGTCTCCTCCGCCGAGATGAGCCTCCCAGGTGTGGTGGGTGATTAGCACAGAGGAAGGAGTTAGTGCACTGTGATTAGCGCTGTAATAACAGTGATGTGAGCAAGAAACAGCGCTGACAGTGCACCTGGCTGCGGTAAGTGGGAGGCAGACGCCGATCCGGCCCAGGAAGCTGTTCCTCTTACCCTTTATCCAAATACGGATGGTTGTGTCCCTCCTTATCACAGCGATATGGGCTCAAGGTGGGAAGTCTGAAAATTTCAGATCATTTACGTCCATGTAAATTTCTCTTGCCATGCAGAGTGACCGCTGTTGGTATTTGGGTGGGTTTTGTCCGTTTATATTTGATAACCCGCCTTCTCTGATTGACATGTGTCAATACGTTGGATATACCCCTGCCTCCTGCTGTTTTCTCATTTTGGATCCTCTTTTTCCCTTCCCTGGGGTCCCAGAGACTTTCCTACATCATGAGATACTCCTTTACAGCATATTTTTAATGGTTGTCTAGGAATATATATTCGATGAGGTGTTTGGCCGTTTTCCTCACGGTTGAGTCTCTGGGTTTCTGCTGAGCTGTGTCATTATGAAAATACTCTAAGGGAGAAGCGTGGGACAGAGCAAGTCGTGGTGACCAAAAAGTATTCTGTCATCCAGGGAAGAGCCGGTGGGAAACTCACTTCTCCCATATCCTGTTCCCACTCACCAGGAAAAAGGAAGATGTAAAGTGCTGAGCCAATCAGATGGGGGAAGGGAAACAGCTCGTGAGTGGGAAGGGCGTTTGGAACAATCGTTCACATCTCTAGATCTTAACCCGTTAGCCACATAAGCAGAGGTGACTTAGAGACAGAGGTGAGGGAAGGGAGGCACCCAGAATTAGCAACCATGCCCACCCAGGTCTGGGAAGACAGTGTAGCAACTCAGGAACATCTCAAGGCTTAAGTGGGAATTACTATCCCAGAAAATACAATCTCAGCATATCCCACTCTCTGGGAGATCAACCAGCGTGGTGAGAAATTTGTCTTTGTGGGTTCAGAATGTTCTTTGGAGCTAGAGAACGTAGCAGGTCAAACTCTCTCAACATAAATTAACTGTTTATGTTTTACTTTTATTTTTCTTTTCATAACCAGATTAGAAAAAACTCAATCCTTGCTAAGGAGTTGAAATGGCAGTTAACTTTAAAGGGAAACGAGGGACCTTATTTGGGGATGAAAATGTTCTACATCTGATTTATCGTGATGGTTGCACCTCTCAGTAATGTTACTAAGAATCACTGCATTGTACATTTGCAATAGGTGGTTTTTTGTGATATGTAAAATGCATTTCTAATAAAGCCATCTAAACACTAAAATTCAAAACACTTCCTTAAAAAAAATAAAGTCTAGTGTAAATCAAAGGAAGCAGACTTTTGAAAGGGCTGAATAGGAAAGACTTGGGAAAACAAGATGGCGAGTTGCACCAAGATGGCAGGATATGGTTGGTCCCATGTGTCCCCAGGAGGCTGCACCATGGCCCACTGAATATAGCAGAAGTTCTCTTAGCCATACTCCCAATCTTGATCCATTGCTCCTGACAAATGGCTTGCCATTTTTCAGCTTTATTCAGTTGTCATTTTATCTTTACGTACAAAGAACAGCTGTCTAGAATTAGAGCAGGCTTTGACCTTTGCTGGCTGTGTGACTTTGGGTAAATCATTTCACTTGCCTGGGATTTAGATGCCATCTGCAGAGAATGAGGGGTATTGGCTGACTTTCAAGGACCTGTGTCTTTTTTTGTGTTTTTTATTATATATATATATAATTTTAGAGAGAGAGAGAAAGAGAGTGGAGGAGAGGGGCAGAGGGTGAGAGAGAATCCCAAGCAGACTCCATGCCCAGAGTGTATTCTAGCACGGGGCTCGATCCCACAACCCTGGGATCAAGACCTGAGCTAAAATCAAGAGTTGGATGCTCAACTGACAGAGCCACCCAGGTACCTCAAGACCTGGGTTATTTTAACGTTTCTCTAATCTATGATTCATGCTTTCTAAATGGTTACAAACAAACTTTATAGCCAATTTTCTGATTTCTTTTATGCCTAAGGCAAACAAACCACACTTTACTGATGAGAACCCTAAGTCACAGGTACATTGTGAGAATAAATGAAATAATAGGACTGAAAGAAATGTGATGAGGAAATAAATGCCTAAAACCCTCTGGGGACATAAAATATTAGCACAAGGCATCATCCTGCCTTCCTTCTCAAATAACTGATCTTTGATACTATTCCAACAATAATGCCTCTTAATCTTGGAGAAATGGTTGTCATTTGCTGGACTCAGTGGACTGAGGGGCTAATCTATTGATTTGACCCGATCTTTAAGAAAAAATCTGTTCGAATGCAGTGGCTTTAATAACATCCTCATTGTGGGGTACCTGGGTGGCTCAGTCCATTCAGTGTCCGACTCTTTATCTCAGTTCAGGTCTTGATCTCAGGGTTGTGAATTCAAGCCCTGTTGGGCTCCACACTGGGCATGGAACCTAATTAAATTAAATTAAATTAAATTAAATAATAAATAAATAGAATAAATAGAATAAAATTTGGGGCATCTGGGTGTTTCAGTCAGTTAAGTATCTAACACTTGCTTTCAGCTCAGGTCATGATCTCAGGATAGTAAGATCAAGCGCTGCATCAGGCTCCACACTGGGTGTGAGAACCTGCTTAAGATTCACTCTCTGTCCCCCTCTCTCTTTATGCCCCTCTCCCTTGTTCCCATGCTCACTTGTTCTCTCTCTCTCTCAAAAAAATCCTCAATGCAAAATACAAGGAAACAATAACAAAACAACTTGAACGATCTTAGTTGGGTACCTAAAATAGGCAAGAGATTCTAGAAAGCTAATGGGTGGTAAAGACAAATGGTATTGTAATGGTCTGTCTTGCTCTTTCGTGGGCCTGTGAAACAAAACCAACAGGTTTCAGGGTCTGGCTCTAGCAACAGAGCAGACCCCAGACATTTTCATGTGTTGTTCTTCACAAGACCCTTCCAGAGTGGATGTGGGCCGATCACACATGTGGTTCTTGCAGTTGGTCCTCATGCTTACAGAGCAGCTATTGCACCCACTGTGAGCACTGGGGTGGGGGCACTGATGGGCACCCATAGAGGCTGGGAGCCTGGGTCTCACAGTTCAAAATGAAATGTAATGGGGCACCCATAGGTGCTCTGAAAGTATATGTAAGTAAGTTATATTTTAAGGCCTCTCTGAAGTATCCATTTGACCCTCAAACTTGTGCTCTGTTAGCCAGCGACCAAATTGGCATTTTGCTTTGTGTTGTCTGGACAGAGCCTTGAGAAGCCCTCTTTTTTTTTTTTTTTTTTTTAAACTTGGTGAGTGTTGGCTCACATTTGCACAATAAACTCAACATCTTGCTATAACAGCTTGCTGACTGCTTTCGTGACTGGGCACAGAATCCATGTGAGAGGTAAAACTCACAGCACAGATCTTTAGTTCCAGGTGGGGTGGGTTCCTTTGGCTGAGAGATAACTCTGTAAGGCAAAAATGAAATAAACACATCCTCTCTCCCCACTCTTCTTTCACTTCCCCTGGGGGTTCGAATGGATATGTTTTCCAGATTCGAAATGATGATATGCTGGAGTTAGCTGTTTCAACCCATTGATTCACTCAGTTACACATTCTTTCATTCAGATGCATGCATCCACCCATCCATCCATCCATTCATCCATCCATCCATTTCTTTCTATATTTTCTGACACACCATTTTACAAACACTTGTAGACTTCCTTCTACGTGTCCAGATCTATACATTTGGTTCTCACAGCGTAAAGATGATTAAGGCAGTCACTTCTTCCAAGAGACTCATGAAGGGGAGACAGAAGTAAAAACCCAGAATTGCAACCTAGTAGGATAAGGGGTAGTTGCGATAACACTGAGGTTTTTCATGGAGTGACTACTCCTGCTCAGAGAACACCGTAGGTGTCCGTATAGGCAAACCCTTTAATTTTTTTGATCATTGAATAAGGTGACTGTTTTGTCATAGTTACACACATAGCTTATCTTTCTCATGGATAAAAGCATTTGACTTTAGAAGGAAAGTGCACTTGTGAAGACTTCTAATCACATCACGCGCACGCACACACACACACGTTTATAAAGAGAGTTGATTTTCAAGGCCTCTCTCAAGGTGTTCTACCTTTCTTCTTTCTGAAATTTGGAAGTTTGTCCAGATGGTTGTGGTCACCTGGTTTGGGGGACTGAAGACCAATGGGCTTTGCAGGCAGTACTGGGGTTCTTAGGAGACTGGGACTAAACATGCATCTCACCAGCAATATTGGGGCTTCCTGACCCACTCAACCTGGCTGGCCATTCTGAAAACAATGATCTCATGATTCTGGTGAAAAAGAAAAGATCCAAGTTATATTTCTTTCTGACTTCCACATTTGTTGATCATTTAGGAGGGATCTTCCTAGAAGGTTAGCAAAAGGAAGGAGCTGTGAGAGTTTCCTTTCCTTCAAGAGACCATTGGCATTTTCTTTAACAAACCATGATGGATTCATTCCTTTGTGCAATTACAATTCCATTTATCCTGTTCAGTCAATCCAGAAACATTCACTAGTACCTAACACGTACCGGTGCTGTGCTAAGCCATAGGACACACACCACCAACTCCTGGGGAATGCAAAGAGAGGGATGCTTCTCCTATGCCTGCGTCTAGAATTTGCTTCCTGGATCCCGTTCCTTCCCTTGCCTTTCCTACTCCAATGTTTTCATCAGCGCTCTCGGCGTCCTAGGGGCTCACCAGACCCTATTTCATTGATTGAGTCTCTGCTCTAATTGGATCAATCACTAATCACTCTGCCTTCAGGATGTTCCCTGCAGGAGCCCTAAATAATGTAGGCACTTAGGCGGCTCTAAAAGCAGCTTAGGAGGATGAAATCGTGTGCCCGACTGCGCAGCTGCAGCAGGTCCTGGAAATTTACAAAATATTTATGCTTTCAACCTGGATTCTTCCTCATCCCCAGGCATGGCTAAGGTTCCAGTCCAGGACCAGAGAAACGCAGAGGGAGAGTGCAGGTCTTCCTGGTCCTCTGGCCCTCAGGGTATAAGCTTGAGAGCTGCCTCCCTGCCACCCCCCCACCCACCTCCCAGTCCAGTACTTGATTCCTTCTGTTATTCTTTTTTGGAATCACTTTATGCTCTAACTGCAAGCAACCTTAGCGTTCCCTTAGACTACGCCCTTGAAGAAAGTTGGTAGGAAGGGAGAAAATGAAATAGGTTGCAGGAAAGTGTCAGGAGAGCAAGGATTACTGGAGGGCAGGTGTGCCCAGGGAGGTCCCCTTCTGTCCCAGCTCTGAGTGAGCCTCTACAGCAGCGACAGCCTGGGCTCACTGTCCTCATCTGCATTGGAAAGGCTGTTGAGCCTGCTGAGGATGGGGGGGTTGGGGAGAGGGGAGAGGGGCACGCTGTTGTCTTGTTCCTGGAGTTGCACTAAGATCTTTACTAGGTTTAAGCCCTAAAATTATCACGGAGTCAGCCCCTCCCTGCTTTCTCACACCCCCACATATTCAAATGCAAACTGTTCTAACTGTAAAATAGATGCAAGAAATTCCAAAAATATTGTGATTTCTTCTGATGAGGAGTATATGGAAGCATTAACTACTTCTATTATTATTATTATTAATGATATCTCTTTGTGCTGGATCCCTAAGCACACACTTGACCTGCTTAATGAATCTGCTAGAACTGAGTGGTTGTCCCTGCCCCAGGAAGCCCAAGCCATCCCTAAACTAGGCAACCAAGGCCCAGGATCCAGCCCTCTGCTCCCAGGACAAAGGCCTGAGCCTGCGGGTGAGCAGAAGTGATGGGCTCTAAGGGATTGAGTCATAGGAGCCAAGAGCACAACAAGACCCAGAAAAGCAGCAGAATGTAGATCTAGTAATTTACTGTGACAGACCATTGTCACAACGACTGGAAAACCCAAAGTATGTGTGATCAGCACATTCTCTCCCTGTTGGAAAATCCAAATACAATCAGACCAAGTTATAATCAAAAGGCTCCTTGCCCACTGTGGAGCCAAAACTGGGGAAGTCGATGAATCAGATGGTTAAATGCATCTATCTGATTTCCCTGGGCTGGCGAAGGCAGTGCCCATATAAGCCTGCAGGTTTCTCCTTTTGCTGTGTTTTTAGGACTGACCAACTACACCCTGATAGGAAGTCATTTCAATATGTAAATATATTCAAACAAATTATGAATGGCTGGAAGTGATTCTTTCTGCCCCCATTGATGTTATATCTGGGATTCAATCCGTCATGTGTGTGTTAATCCTAAAATGTGGTCCTTGTATGCAACTCATTTTCTTCCACTTCCTAATTAGTTTTTTTGGGGGGAGGGGTGGGAAGGAAGGTGGTTAAGCAGAGGCAATAATGACTTACTGTAGTTCCCAAGAAAAGATGTATTTGCCTTCATTTCCAGATAAGAAAACAGATATGATTATAATCATATGGTTTGAGACAATGCTGGGAATGGAATCTAAATAATGCCGTATTCATTCAACCGACACTTGTTAATTGAGCACCTGCTGTGTGACCGGTGCTGTTCTAAGTTGGGGAGAACAGGACAGCCAGGTTCCTGCCTTCAGAGAACTTATGTTCTAGGGCAGGAGGGAGACAATATAGAAATCGGCAAATCAATTCTAATTTCAGACAGAGACAGAATTAAATCCAGATGATGTGGGTTTATCGAGTCACAGGATGTCAAGGTCTGTGACTTCAAGGAATTTCTCTTTGCAAAGTGCCATTTGCGTAATGAGGAGGAGTTAGTCTCTCAAATAGCCCTGTAGAACATTCCATGGAAAGTGGAACCAGCTGGTGCAAAGACTTTGGGTGTCAAATAACAGACAGAGACTAAGAGGCGGGGTCTAGATTGTAAGAGCAATGGCAAGTCCGTCAATGGTTCTAAGCAGATGGGTGATATCTTCCGACCTGTGATTGAAAGAGATCATTCTCACTGCTGTGGGCTGAAGAGAATGAAAAGTGAAAGCTGGTTCAGATCTTGATTTCCAATCTTGTGCTCTTTTCTCTATATCATTGCATGTATTAGATTCGGCCCTAATCTAGCATGCATTAGTACTTGCTCTGAAATGCTTGTATTAGAAAAGAAATGGATTGAATTAAGATGGCTTAATTAAGCTGTTTGAGGTTGAGTTTTCAATTTTTTTTTAATGTTTATTTTTGAAAGAGAGAGACACAGAGTGTGAGCGGGGGAGGGTCAGAGAGAGAGGGAGACACAGAATCAGAAGCAGGCTCCAGGCTCTGAGCTGTCAGCATAGAGCCTGATGAGGGGCTCGAACCGATGAACTGTGAGATCATGATCTGAACTAAAGTTGGCCGCTTAACCGACTGAGCCACCCAGGCGCCCCTGAGATTGAGTTTTCAATTGTAAGAAGCAAGGATCATTGGATAAAGATTCCCATTCACTCCCTGAAGTTTTAGTATGTAGATAGATAGATAGATAGATAGTAATTTGTCCTACTTCTAGTTGATCTGTCCTCACAGATTGTGACAGATAACATTGTTCTTCTGTATCGACTCTAGGAGTTATGGGCTAAAAGATTTTACGCCAAGCTTAAAGTAGAATTGGTACCCTGAACAGCCACCGGCCAAGAGACATCTGACTATCTTAGAAAGTATCAGAATTAGAAATCAAAGACTGCACTGGATTATCCAGCTAGATTCCTACAGGTGTCCATAGACCTTGGATGTAGATGACGAACATCCATTGAAATCAACTACTACGGATCAGAAGAGTCTGGTTTTTGTGTCCCTCTAATTTGGCCCTACACCTATATGTAGAAGGTTTGTGATTCATTGCCACCCTTTGGGAATACCAAAGACTCAGTGTGGCTTTTATTAGTAATTTTTCCTGAGAGGCTTTATTTCCAATGGTTTTGGCTCTTCAATTTCTTATCCAGTTGAACCAAGATTGATAAAGAAAATTCTGCTATGTTCAGACACTGATGTTTGTTCATGGTAATGGTCTTCATTGCTTAGGATTGTCCCACCACTTTCTCTGCTTTAGGCTCCTGAAAGACCAATTCCTTGTTCAAAGTGGAAGAATGGCATTTGAACTAGGTTGTAGCTCATGGGGACATCATTATAAACACACTCCTTCGAGGGTTGGCAGGGAGATCAGGGGGACAAGAGCTCTAGTAATCTAATCTGGCCACTGGGAAAGAATAAATTACTGCTCTTGTAGTACACATGACCTTCACCCCAGTTATATTTCTGAAATAATTACATGAGAGTCTGTCAGTGGTGTCTATGGGAGAGTCAAAACAGAATTTACAATTGAGGGATCTGTTCACCCTTGGATGTAGCTCAACGTCTTGAGATAAATTTGAAGTTCAAATAATAAAGGCTCTGAAATGCCTCCAAAGCAGTCAGTCCATTCATAAAAGTCATTAAATGATGTCTAAAATTGGATGTCTAAAACAACTGTCTAGCTAGTCTGCTACCAAAATTTTATATAACTGATCAACATTTAGGTATATCTAGCTTAAACTGAATACTTGATTTTATTGATATATCATTTTAGTTGAACATAGATCATACGGCTCACGTCAATTTGTGGACATAGATGAGTGCCATTGATTATTGTTCTGGTCCGATGTGAACCCAGTCTTACACTCCTGTCTGTGCTAATGACATTTGTTGGCAGCTCTTGACTGAGAAATACTAACATAGGCAAAGAAAGTCATTTGTTGGCTTTTTAAAGTTCAAATTTGTTTCTGTAAATACTCTTAGGGTGTTTGAGATAAAGTTGCCCCCAAAATGTATAACTAGCCATATATTAGCAAAAACATGCCTTCAATATAGCCCATGCAATCAATAATCATAAGCAAGCACGAGTGATGACATTAACATCAGAAAAAGTAGACTTCAAGACAAGGAGTAATATCAGAGATGATTTCATAATGATAAAAACGAAATCTGACAGAATTACAGTGAGAAACAGACAATGTGTAATTATGGTTGGTGGTTTTAGCGATTCTCTTTCCATAATGGACAGAACAAGAATATGGTTAAATAAGTAAGACTATAGAAGATTTGGGGGCACCTGAGGGGCTCAGTAGTTGGCATCTGACTTCAGCTCAGGTCATGATCTCACGTTCGTGGGTTCGAGCCCCACGTCGGGCTCTGTGCTGACAGGTCGGAGCCTAGAGCCTGCTTCGGATTTTGTGTCTCCCTCGCTCCTGCCCCTTCCCCGCTCATACTCTGTCTCTATCTCTCAAAAATAAATAAACATTAAAAAGTCTAAAAAAGATTTTAACAACACTATCATTCAACTTAACCTAAATAATTGATATTTATGGAACCATACCCAGCCACAGTAGAATACACATTCCTTTCTGGTGGCCATGGAAAGTTCACCAAGATAGATCATATGTGGCGTCATAAAGCAAATCTTAATGAATATCAAAGTATGGGATCACATAGAGTATGTTCTCTGACTATGATGGAAATACATTAGAAGTTAAAACAAAAAGAGAGCCAGAAAATCCCCAGCTATTTAGAACACAGGCTCTGCTTATCCCGTGCTCCTGATTAACCTCTGGGTGAAAAGAGAAATCATAAGGGAAACATTTCCAACTGAATGATAAAAGAAAACACAACATATTAAATTTGAGGGATGCAGCAAAAACAGAGGAATTTAGAGCTCTGAATGCTTATATCGGGAAGGAAGAATGGTTTAAAATCAATCACCTATACTTCCTTATGTACACTTAAGGTACTAGGGGGGAAAAAAGGGTGAATTAAGCCCTGAATAAGTGGAATGAAGGAAATAATAAAGATAAGATCAGAAATCAGTGAAATGCACAATGAACAATAGAGAAAAATCAGGAACACCAAAGGGTGGCTCTTTGAAAGATCAATAAAATTGGAAAAACTTCTAGTTTAACAATTGATGCATTGACCCTCCTTCTAGTTAGACTGCTAAAGGATGTGAGAAAATACAGATGCCTTGTATCAGGAATAAAGAGGGGCATCAGTGTGGATTCCACAGATATGTTACTATTTTATTTTATTTTATTATTTAAAAAAATTCTTAATGTTTATTTCTGAGGGAGAGAGACAGAATGTGAGTGGGGGAGGGGCACAGAGAGAGGGAGACACAGAATCCAAAGCAGGCTCCAGGTTCTGAGCTGTCAGCACAGAGCCCGATGCGGGGCTTGAACCCACGAACCCCGAGATCGTGACCTGAACCGAAGTCGGACGCTTAACTGACTGAGCCACCCAGGCGCCCCTCCACAGATATTTTAAAGATAGGAAGAAAATATCATGAGCGCATTTATGTCATTAAAATTTAATAACGTGGATGACGCAGAACAATTTCTTGACAGACACAAATTGCCAAAGAATCACAAGAAGAAACAGGTGATGTGAATAGTTAAAACACCCCAAATTAAATTTAATTCCTGTTGAAGCCTTCCCTCCAATAAAGTGCCGTGCAAGATGGCTTCTCTAGTAAAGTCTATGAAACAATTAAGGAGGAAATAAATCCAATTTTACGCAAAGTCTGTCCAAAAATGCGAGGCTACCATAACCCTGATTCCAAAACCAGACGAGAACATTGTAAGAAAAGCAGATCTATTTCTCTCATGCGCACATACTCCAGTGTCCTTTTCAAAACATTAGCAAATTGAATTCAGAAATATATAAAAATGATAATACATCATGAGACAGTGAGGTTGGTTTTTTTTCCCCCTCAAGAATAGATGAGTGGTTTAACATTTGGAAATCAATCAGCGTATTTCTCTAGAAAAACAGGAGAAAGGAAAATATTTCATGGCCAACTCAGAAAAAGTATTGGATAAAATGTAAAACCCATTCATGATAGAAATTCCCAGCAAACTAAGAATAGAAAAAACAGCCTGGTATTGAAGAACTATGAAAAAACTACAGCTCACATCACAGCAAATGATGAAACTGAACACACTTTGCTCTTAAGATTTGGAACAAGAGGAGAAGAAACCACTGGGCTGTATTTTGAAGGTATTAATTCCTGTACTCTCCTTTGTCTGCTTGTATGTTTATATTTTTAACCACCAATGTTAAATTTTTCTTATTTTTTTATAAAATGTTTTAATGTTTATGTATTTTTGAGAGAGAGACAGAGGCCAAGCAGGGCAGTGGCAGAGAGAGAGGGAGACACAGAATCGGAAGCAGGCTCCAGGCTCCAAGCTGTCAGCACAGAGCCCAACGGGGGACTCGAACTCACGAACTGTGAAATCATGACCTGAGCTGAAGTCAGATGTTCAAACCACCTAAGCCACCCAGGCGCCCCAATTTTTCTTATTTGTGAGCTTTTATGGCATATGCAGTGCCGGGATTTGCTTCTTTTTCACTCAGTATGATACTTCTGTATGTGTGTGTTTTTGCTATAGCTTTGATCATTCATTTCTTCTATGGACTTTCTTCCGTTCTGTGAACATATCCCAGTATATCCGGGAGCTTCTAGATGTTTAATTTGTATCTGTGTTTTGTCATTGTCATTTGTTTGTTTGTTTGGGTGGTAATCACATCATTCTTTATGGAGTACCTTGGCATAAGGCGATATTTTATTTTATTTTTTTTCAGTTCGTATATTTATTTTGCGAGAGAGACGGAGAAAGAGAGAGAGAGAGAGAGAGAGAGAGAGTGCTAGAGGAGGAGGGGCAGAGCGAGAGACCGAGAGAGAGAATCTGAAGCAGGCTCCGCGCTGTCAGCACAGAGCCCCATTCGGGGCATGAACTCACGAACTGTGAGAACATGACCGGAGCTGAAATCAAGAGTCGGATGCTTAACCGACTGAGCCACCCAGGCATCCCCATAAAGTGGCATTTTAGACAATACTTAAAAACAGAACATTGCAGAAGCTTATGGACTGGGAGCTTTGAAGTGTTTGTTGCATGGTGCTTTTCTCCTCGACAGCCTGCCTTGGCCTCAGGGGGTGAAGATTTCATCTAAGCACGTTTTATGCCCCCCCACCCCCCCAAAAACTTCCTGTCAGTCTAAATGCTTTCTGCTAATAATTCATACATCAGGTTTAAACTCTTCATGTCATTCAGTCCTGACACTTTGGGGCCCTCACGTGGCTGCGCAGGTGGCCCAGCTAGGGTGACGAAGCATTTCTGTATCACCTCTACATCTCTGATGGGAAAGGGGGTACCGGAAGTGGCCCACGCAGCTCACGGCGGAGAATACAATCATCCCATTTCAGACGTGAATGGAATCCTAGGCACGATGTAGTTTCCTTTTCACAGAGGAGGAAATTGAGTCCCAGCGAGAGAGAATAATAATGTCACGACGGTTATTAGAGGCGTAACCAAGAGCTCAGCACCTTTGGGATGAGTCGTCTCTGGATACCCCAATTAGCGTGCAAATAAGTTACATTCCGGCGAAAATGCAGACACCTGCCAGGTCATTAATGCATAGGCAGTTACCTTCATTAGATTGGCTCGCTGTTACCTCGCGGAACCTGGGCCTGGGGGACAGGGGAGCAGGAAGGGTCAGTTTTGCCCATGTCTTTAGCATGTCCTATTATCTGGGAAGGGCAGTGGGGAGGAGTGGTCCCAGAGAATACTTCAAGAGTGGGTCAAGGGCAGGCAAAAACACTTGCTGGCTCCTCTGGGGACTTCCGGAGGGCTCAGCCCCTAACGAGGAAAGATGAGGATGTTCAGAGATACGATAAATGCGCAAGCATGTTTCTGTGTGTATAGACACTTCGTGTGAAGTTAAAGAATGAGCTGTTTTATACTCTTGTTGGGAGCGGGTTGTGATTATCACAAAGCCAGATACCCGAAAAATTCTCGGAGTTCTGTTTTCTTCATTCTTTGTTTTTAAATATTTTTTTTAAAATTTACTTAGGTTGAGAGAGAAAGGGAGCAGAGGAGGGAGGAGGTGTGGGGGGTGGAGAGAATCCCAAGCAGCCTCTGCGCTGTCAGCGTAGATGCGGGGCTCGAACCCACAAACCGTGAGATCATGACCTGAGCCCAAATCAAGAGTCAGAGGCTTAACCCACTGAATCACCCAGGAGCCCCTGTTTTCTTCTTTCTTTATATCTCCTCTATATTGTTATCTCTTCTTACATCCTTCCTTTATTCCTGATGCCTCAGAACTATTCAAAACGTCCACACTTCCACACTGGAATTAAAAACAAAAAAATTTTTAAGCTTATTTATTTATTTTGAGAGAGAAAGTACAAGCGGGGGAGGGCCAGAGAAAGAGGGAGACAGAGAGAGAATCCTGAGCAGGCTCTGCGCTGACAGCACAGAGCCTGACGCAGGGCTTGAACTCACAAACCGTGAGATCATGGTTCATACTTCATTCACCAAAATCATTTCACATTCCGAAGTATTATATTTTGCATAGTCAGTCTCTTCCGAGAGCCTCACGGGCATAAATAACTTCCAACCCCAGTAACTTTACTTGTAAGAGACACTTCCGATTGGAAGTGTGTCAGCATCGTAAACTGGCACAAAGAGAAGGAAAATAGGTCTTAAAATGAAGGCGCGCCTGCCTGGCTGAGTGAGTGAAGCGTCCGACTTCGGCTCAGGTCATGATCTCGCAGTTCGTGGGTTCGAGCCCCGCGTCGGGCTCTGTGCTGACAGCTCAGAGCCTGGAGCCTGCTTCAGATTCTGTGTCTCCCTCTCTCTCTGTCCCTTCCCCACTTGTGCTCTGTCTCTGTCTCTCAAAAATAAATACATGTTAAAAAATTAAAAAATAAAATAAACAGGGGCACCTGGGTGGCTCAGTCGGTTAAGCATCCGACTTCGGCTCACGTCCTGATCTCACGGTTTGTAGGTTCGGGCCCCGCGTCGGGCTCTGTGCTGACAGCTAGCCCAGAGCCTGGAGCCTGTCTTCAGATTCTGTATCTCCCTCTCTCTCTGACCCTCCCCTGCTCGCGCTGTCTCTATCTCTCGAAAATAAATTAAAAACATAAAAAAATAATTAAAAAAATAAATAAACAGTGCAGTGTAGTGAGAAGCAATAAGGCTATTAAAGAATGGTGGGGGGATGGTGGGGGACATGTGTTGGTTGCCTTCCCAGCATCAACTGTCCCTTTCTTATGACAAAATTGCTCTATTTCCTATAAGGAGCTTCAAACTTCCTTGACTTCTACCAGTTATCTTTTTTAAAGACATAATTGACATGTAACATTGTATTAGTTTAAAGTATAATCCATGTTGGATTTTGAGAATTTTCTTTTTTTTATTTTTTATTTTTATTTTTTGAGAGAGAGTGTGAACCAGGGGAGAGGCAGAGAAGAAAGAATCCCAAGCAGGCTTTGCACTGTCAGGGCAGAACCTGACTCGGGACTCGAACTCACAAACTGTGAGATCATAACCCAAGCCAAAGTCAAGAGTCCTACGCTCAACTGACTGAGCCATCCAGACACCCTAAGAATTTTCTTAACTAGTCTACTTGCCTTGTCCTTTCCCTCATCTGTAGACACTGCCCACGGCTGCAAATCCACCCCATCTGCTCTTGCAAATCCTTCCTTGGCTCCTCATTTTCACAGAACAAATGGAAAAGTCTCTGTTTCTTGGGCAATTATACATGTCAACATATTACCAGTGACAGTGGACATGTCACCCGCTCGCGGCTTTATGGATTTAAAATGAGCTGTCTTCAGACTACCCCTAACCTGCTAACCTTCTCTCCAAATCAGCCCAAAGCCACTGCCGTGACCACCTGCTCTCCTAGAGGCCTTACCTCTTAACCTGGCCTTGCCAGTCACACCCACCTCAGACACTCTGCTCTGGTGACATCTTTGCAACGCAGAGAGCAATGGAGACCTTCCCCCACCCCCCCCCCCCGCCGGGCTGGCCAAGCTCTAGGCCAGCTTTGTCAGCTGAATCTTTATTGGTCTTTCTGATATACTTCTAGTCTTGCTTTTCAAAGGCCAACAAGAACAAATTAAATAAAACAAGATTGGGGCACCTTGGTGGCTCAGTCGGTAAAGAGTTCGACTTCAGGTCAGGTCATGATCTCAGAGCTCGTAAGTTGGAGCCATACATCGGGCTCTGTGCTGATGGGTCAGAGCCTGGAGCCTGCTTTGGGTTCTGTGTCTCCCTCTCTCTCTGCTCTTCCCTGCTCACTCTCTGTCTCTCTCAAAAAAATAAACATTGAAAAAATATTTAAATAAATAAATAAATATATAAATAAAACAAGAATGACAACCATTTATAAGCACCATGGAATGCAAGCATTATGCTAGGTGCTTTCTGTGGTCCTTTATCTCGTTGAAGCCCCTCAAAAACCTTCTGAGTTAAGTGCTCTTATCATCTCCAACTTACAGAGGAGAAAAGGGGACGTTACTGCCAATGTCTAGCCCCAAACTGCCCCAGCCATCGTTTTGCACTGTGACACCCTGTCTTGCCTTTTCATGACCTATATTAATTATAGCCCATGGTTCTCATCTTTCTAAAAAAATTTTTTTTAAGTTCATTCATTTATTTCTGAGAGAGACAGAGAGACCATGAGTGGGGGAGGGGCAGAGAGGGAGGGAGAGAGAGAGAGCTTCAAGCAGGCTCCTCTCTCAGTGCAGAGCCCAATGTGGGGTTCGATCCCATGAACAGCGAGATCATGACCTGAGCCAAAATCCAGAGTTGGACGCCCAACTGATGGAGCCCCCCAGGCACCCCGACCCGGCTCATCGTTTTGCATGGACGTCTAGTTTCCCTGGTGTGACCTGAACATCTCTCTGCCAGCTGGACTCTTCCCCAGACTCCAGGAAGTACTACCCAGCGTCACCAATGTCCCTTTCCTAGGTTTGCTCCTTGGTTTTCTTCAGTTCTACAGTATTCATCATAGATGCTGCCTCAACTCCCTTTACATACAAGAGGAAGTACAAATAACAAAATGCAAGACTGCGGTTCTGGATGATTCTAACAGGGATGTAACAGGCTCCAGTTCGTGCTTTGTTTGTCTCTTAGAAATTTCCCTCTGAGAATGCTGTGGAGGGTGGATTGGGGTGGAAACAAATTTCGAGAAGAACAACAGCTATTGCCACCCTGTCAGCTCTCAACAGATTTTATACATACTGCCTATAAAATACACACATACACACATATATTTCACATGCATATGCCTTTGGACTTCAATCTACAAATATGATTTTTCTTACAAATTATTTTTTGTTGTGCCACAAAGATGCTTCTGCTGGTGACTTTCTATCACTTACAATGTGGGAGCACTTTTATTAGCAGGGGTGGGTATAAATAATGCTGCAGTAACAACTAAACCCTGGGACCTCGGGATTAATCCACAATGGTTTACTTCCAGCCCACTGAACACCCAGTGTGGGTCTGGAAGCTCTCAAGAATTCTAGCTACTTCCAATTCAAGACGCTGCCTTCCTATCACGTGGTCTCCGTGCTCACTGCTCAAAAAGAATGCCCACCAGCTTTATGCTGCCTCAGCCCGGAAGTGAACAAAGTTACTTCCGCTCATGTTTCATGGTCTCAAGTTAGCCACACAGTCCCACCTAACCCTATGGGGGGCTAGAAGGGTCATGTAGGAAGGAAGGTGGGTCAGTGCAGGTGCCATCACCAGCCTGTACCCCAGCTCCCAGTAAGTGTCTGATGAATGAGCAAAATGTGACCACTAGGAAATGCAGGTTGTCCTTGGTAGATATCAAAGATATGTACTGAAAATTCGATGTTCCTGACTATCGCTGTAAAATGGGATTTCCCTCAGAAAAGTTTTCCTAATGGTTCTGTGCTTTTTTTTTTTATGTTTATTTATTTTTGAAAGAGGGAGAGAGAGAGACAGAGCGTGAGCAGGGGAGGAGCAGAGAGAGAAGGAAACACAGATTCCCAATCAGGCTCCAGACTCCGAGCTGTCAGCACTGAGCAGGGGAGGAGCAGAGAGAGAAGGAAACACAGATTCCCAATCAGGCTCCAGACTCCGAGCTGTCAGCACAGAGCCTGAAGCGGGGCTCGAACCCACAAACCATGAACCATGACCTGGGCTGAAGTCGGACGCTTAACCAACTGAGCCACCCAGGTGTTCCAAGCTCTGTGCTATCTTTTAATCTCATTTTCCCCCACATGGGTCACTGGTGGTTATGATTTGAAGGATTCGAGTTCCATTCTATGGTTCAATAAGAGATAAGAACTTTTTTTTTTTTTTAATTTCTCAGAAGGAAGGAGAGATGTTTTGACCAGAACCTGAGCTTGGTAAACAGACCCCAGCAGAGCCCCAGTGAGAGGTGGGTACCGGGCCCTTCGCCAGGCTGTCGCTGGATCGTTCCTCCAACTCATCAGTCTTTTTCTCCTGTGTGACTCCAATTTTTGGCTCAGAAAAACTACAAATTGCTACCTGGCACGAACCTTCAAGGTTACTCTTAAATAATCGAAACCACACAGATTAAATCCTTGCCTGCTCTACTGTAGACTATAATTTGGGGGAGGTTGGTTTTTTTTTTTTTCCAGTTATATATATATTTTATTGAATTCAGTATAGCAAATACAGCCTTTTGGCCCCTCTTGGGTTAGGTCAAAGCAGTGAGACATGGAAAGATATATAACTAACTTAGGAACTTCCGTGGTTTATGTGCTCCTTCATGACTCCTGAAATCGCCAAAAAATTCATCAAGAAAAGATGCTTCCTGAGGGCTAGAGATGTTGCTGCAATTTGTGCTGGACATTCAGGGACCGTTTCCAGGGCTCCACCTATAATGGAAATCTTCCTCAGTGGGACGAGTGAGTAGTGCTTACAGCCGTAGAGCGAGTAGAATTCTTTTTGCTCACCCTTATGCGCTGGGTGGGTGCAGGAAGAAGATCTATTTGCCTGTGTGGACAACACAAATGTAAGGCTGTTCCCCTCAGCCAAGGACGTGCAAGGATTAGAACATAATAATGCACATCGGGGCGCCTGGGTGGCTCTGTCGGTTAAGCGTCCGACTTCGGCTCAGGTCATGATCTCGCGGTTTGTGAGTTCAACCCCAGCGTCCGACTCTGTGCTGACAACTCAGAGCCTGGAGCCTGCTTCGGATTCTGTGTCTCGCTCTCTCTCTGCCCCTCCCCTATTTGCACTCTACCTCTCTCTCTCTTTCAAACATAAATAAACATTAAAAAAAACTTAAAAAAATAAAGCACATTGAATTAGGAGGCAATAATTCACGGTATCTTCATTTTGTACCCAATTTCCCTTCCCAAAGCTGTTAGCTCTAACGTTTCATACTTGATTGGCTTTAAAAACACAAGACAAGGCCACAGTGTTTTTTTTTGGTATTTTTTTTTTCCTGCCGTTGTTCATCATGACACTTATTTTGAACAGAAAGTGACTTCACCAAAAACAACAGCTGAAGGTTCAGACATTATTGATGACACTCCATGGAAAACATTCAACGTGAGTCTGTTTAGGGCAATTGAGGAATACAGAGAGGCAGGAGATAAGCAGAAATCATTTTTTCCCTATTACCGAGGTCATTTGCATGGAAACTATGGTCCTAATTGGTTTAACTTGGCCCTTGTAATATGGGCATTGTGTCTTGTCTTTATCTTCAAAGAGTTCCATGAACAATGGGGCTAATTCTTCCAGAAAGCTCCTGCTAAGTTTTTCAAACTGTGAGTCCTGAGGCTGAGGCCATGTTTGCCTGCACGTAGCTGGTGACTTGGGGCTGACAGCCTTTCTCCTTTGATCCGAGCCCTGCACCCAGGAGGCCGAGGCCCAGGCTGCGAAGGTGGGGGACCATGACACCCCGGGCTCTAGCCTGGGGAAGAAGGTCACCCAGAGAGTTACAGTCCCCTCCGAAGAATGAGGAAAGATGAAAAACCCCGAACACGAGGACCACCAAAGCTGAGACTGAAAGAGCATTTCTGGGGGGGAGCTCGAAGCCGAGGATACGAGGTCAGTCTGGAAGCTGCTTCAGTTCTTCCTGAGTCCCAAGCATCAGGTCCCCATCCTGCTTCTCCAGAAGGACTTTGGGTGACTGTGCCAGTCCCCTGCCCTTCCTCCTCTGCAGTACCTGAAATTCTACCAAGCGTGACGACTCAGGGTCTCACTTAAAGATGCAGGTAAGGGGCGCCTGGGTGGCTCAGTTGGTTAAGCATCCGACTTTGGATCAGGTCATGATCTCACGGTTCATGAGTTCAAGACCCACATGGGGCTGTCTGCTGTCAGCACAGAGCTGGCTTTGGATCCTGTGTCCCACGGCCACCCCTCTGTCCCTCCCGCACTGGTTCCTTCTCTTTCTCCCTCTCTCTCTCAAAAATAAATAAATAGGGGCACCTGCGTGGCTCAGTTGGTTAAGTAAGCATCCGATTTGGGCTCGGGTCATGATCTCACAGTTCATGAGTTCGAGCCCCGCATCAGGCTCCGTGCTGACAGCTCAGAGCCTGGAGCCTGCTTCGGATTCTGTGTCTCCTGCTCTCTCTGCTCCTCCCCTGCTCGCACAGTCTCACTCTCTCTCTCTCTCTCAAAAATAAATAAATAAATAAACTTTAAATGCAGCTAAAAGACAGCTTTATGTATGTACATACAAGGGAATATCAGGAAAATTCTAGCACTTGCTACAATATGGGCGAACCTTGAGGACATTTTGCTGAGTGAAATAAGCCAGACACAAAAGGACAGATGCTGGATGAATCCACTTATAGGATTCATCGAGTGGTCAAGTTCATGGAAATGGAGAATAGGATGGTGACGGGGGTGGGAGCTGAGGGAGCGAAGAATGGGGAGACACTGTTTAATGGGGATGGAGTTTTCGTTTTGCGAATTGAAGAGAATTGTGCGGCAGGGAGGTGATGACATTGGCGCAGCGACGTGAATGTGCTTGATGCCACTGAGCTGCGCACTTGGACATGGTTGAGATGGTAAATTTTCTGTTGTGTGTCTTTCACTACGAGGCTTTAAATTTAAAAAGCCTCTGTCTAGGCACCTGGCTGGGGTTGATCAAGGTAGAGGGTTAAAGCCCAAAAAGAAGAGGGAGGGCGGGAGATTTTAGATTCAGTTTTGTATTTCGATGTCCTCACTGGGCAGTTCGTGAGGGCGGCCTCATGGTCTGAGTAGCACATCTGCTGGGGACTTTGGGGTCAGAGGCCACCAAGGGGGGGAACTGGGGGACAGAGGTGTTTGGTGCTGCAGCAGAGCATTCCCGAAGCTGGTCAGTCTTCTGGATACAGGGCTGGGCCACCCAGAGCTCTGAGCACACACTCTTCATCCCCATTGCTGCCCATGACCCACGAGACTGCCTCAGGCAGAGGGGAGAGGGGTGCTCCCAGGGGACATCACAGTCCTTGGAGGCTCATCCCTGCCCGCACCTCAGTCAGAGCATTTCCATCTTCCACCCTCCCCGGGTAAGTGTCTCCCCGGGTGAGTTTTCACTGTCATTCAAATCTCATCAACCTTACTTTTTCCTAGGATTCCCCATTGGTAACACCACTTTTTATTGTCATTGAGGTCGCATCATGTCCCCCCCCCCCCCATCCACGGCCCTGTATATCTTCTCTGTTCTTCTAAGAACCTGGGGTGGGCAGGTGAGGCTGGCTCAGACCCTGTTCAATCTTTCCGCAGAGCCCAAGTTCATTCGCATCCGGGCTAATGTTTTATTAAGGAATTAAGTTTTTTGGTTGCAAAGCTAAAACTCGTGGTGGGGTAATTGCTTCAGGGGTCTCAGCAATTAGTCGGGGAGCCAGTGCTGGGTCCCTTCTCCAGATGCTCCATGACAGCCTCCTCTGCCCATCTCCTACCTCTCGGGATTCTCGAAGATTCCGTGCTAAGCCTCCCCTCTTCCTGCTTCACACTCACCACTGTCGTGAACTTCAGTGATTAACATCTCCCGAATTTATGTAACAACTGCCAAACAGCTCTTCTGAGCTCCATGTCCACTAATACACTGTTTAACCTTAAACTTGCTAACAGTGATCCACAAACTTGTTTCTATTTCAGTGAAAAGCAGCACGCACAGCCCCACTAACAAATGACTCTTTGTGTCCTGACGATTCTACGTGCCGCCCCTCAATATAACCTGACTTTCCTCCCTTCTGTGTTTTCTTAGGTTGAGCCCATCACCCCTCTGGCCAAGGTCACTGCCACAGCTCCCCACCTGGCTAGCCCACTTCTGATTCATTCTCCACGCCAATGGCCAGGTTTCTAGTTTTCAAACAATTCCTTTACCACATCGGGGAAATCTACTTTATAGTATTGAAGACGCTTATATACGAAACATGCGCTTTTAACCTAAGAAAACAAAGAGAAGCCTCTCCTTTCCACACCTCTGAGGTCACTGACCTCATCTGCAGTGTACCTTTTCACGCCATTTTTGTACACCCATTTAAACATTTTCACACCTTTGTCTGGTGTTCACAAACACGAGATCATGCCGTAAATGAAACTTTGCAAGTTGCTTTCTTCAGATAGAACAGATGATTCTGAAATAGAAATCGCTTCTCTGTTCTGGCGGTGCCCTTAACGACTCCCCTTTGCCTTTAGTTATCCCAAAGGCCAAACTCCTTTGCACCTCTTTGTTCTTGCCCATTTCTCCAGCTTAATCCTCTGTCATTCCCTCCTGCCCACCTGCTCTGACAATACCAACCAACTGCCTTTCTGTCTTGTGAATGCCCCTCCCTCCTGGGGGTTCTCCCCGGCATCAAATGCCTTCCCTTGCTTTAGTCCCCCTAACCTCTGAGGGCTCAACAAAGATGTCACTTCCTTCCCTCCACAAAGCGCCCCATTATAGAGTTTATTACACTGGATTACAGCTTCAAATGGCTGTGTTTCCCACCAGGGTTACAAGCTCTCTGAGGGGGCTCAGATCACTTCCTTTTTGGGAGTTACGGATTGTGGGTTGTGGAGCCCTGAGTAGAGGTGTGTGATGGGCACTGATAAATATTTGTTTAATAAACAGATGCATTAGTAAGTAATGAGTGAACAGACCATTGGTTACCAAAGCCGGGTCCCTGGGAGTTCATTACCCTTGATCTTTTGCTGCTCTCCATGCTGCTGATCCTTTACTAGCTAAACCATCAGTGAATCTGACCAGCTCTCCTTTCAAAACATGGCCCAAATTGGGGTGCCTGGGTGGCTCAGTCAGTTGAGCATCCGGCTTCAGCTCAGGTCATAATCTCATGGTTCGTGGGTTTGAGCCCCGCATCAGGCGCTGTGCTGGAGCTTGTCTTCAGATTCTGTGTCTCCCTCTCTCTCTGACCCTCCCCTGCTCATGCTCTCTCTCTCTCTCTCTCTCAAAAATAAATAAAACATTTAAAAAAAACATGGCCCAAATAAAGTCACTTCTCCCAATCTGCATGGCTCCCGCTTTGCTCCAAAGCATCTCACCCTTTTCTTGAGTCAAGCTGATCTGTTTTCCCTTCTATCTTAACCCATGTTATTCTCCGCATAGCAGCAGGAAGGAATGTTCAAAATTGTGAATAAGCTATCAGTTCCCACCTCAAATCTTCAGTGTCCTGTCTCCGTACGTGGGGTAAAGCCTAAAGCACCTGGGTGACTCAGTCAGTTAAGCGTCCGACTTCAGCTCAGGTCATGATCTCATGATTTGTGAGTTTGAGCCCCGTATCTGGCTCTGTGCTGACAGTTCAGAGCCTGGAGCCTGCTTCAGATTCTGTGTCTCCCTCTCTCTCTGGCCCCCCACCACTCATGCTCTATCTCTCAAAAATAAATAAATATTAAAAAAGTAATTTAAAAAAAGATAATCAATATTCCCTATATAAATTATGCCCCAAGTACACTTGTCGTTGTATTGCCCCAGAAACATGCTAAGCCTGTTCCTGCCTCAGGGCTTTTTCATTTGCTGCTCCCTTCCCCCTTCTCCTCCCCCCCCACTTTCAACCCTGGAATATTCCTATCCTCCATCTTCACACAGCTGGCTTCTTCTTGCCACTTAGAGCTGAGCTCAAATGTCACCTCCTGAAGGAATCCTGAATTTCTGATGATGCTAAGTAGCCCCACTTCCCCAGCCATGGTCTGCCCCATGTAGCTTTCTTGGTACTGGTATTTATTTATTTTCTTGCTTGTTTGTTTTCTGCCTTCCCACCCCTGGAATGTGAGATCCCAAGGGCAAGTACCTTATCTCCATTATTCATTATTGGGATCCAGCAATGTGCCTAGCACAGACCTGCCTTAGAACAGGTGCTTTATTGAGAGTGGCCAAATGAATGAATGTATGGAATGTGGACAGCAGGAGAGAATGAGAACAGGCATTGTGAACTCTATTACTGTCTCTGGCATTTACTAAGCTGTGTGGACTTCAGAGCATTTCTTAAATTTTTTTTTTAATTTACTTATTTATTTTGAGAGAGAGCAGCAGGGGAGTTGTGAAGAGAGAGAGAATCCCAAGCAGGCTTTGCCCTGCCAGTGCAGAGCCTGGTGCAGGGGCTTGATCTCACAAACTGTGAGATCATGACCTGAGCCAAGCCAAGAGTCAGATGCCATCCAGGTGCCCTATTGACAGCATTTCTTAAACTCTTGAATCTTATGCAAAAATGACTCTGAGAACATAACTTGCCTTATGGATTTTTGCAGGAGTTTAGGTTGGCTAATGGATGTGAAAATGCCCTTTTAAGCAAAGTAACAACATATTTTATCAGTCTCCTCGGTAAATAACCTGAATTACCTGAACTGCAGTCTCTTTGATGTCCAAAAAGCAGATCTCTCTGACCTGCAGCTGCTGCTCCACTGAAGGAACTGCTCGAGAATCCCCAGGAGGCATCGGTGCTTCATTTAAAGTTGCAATTACAAGGGTGGACCAGCTGTCCAATCGAGAGGGTGTGCAAGAGGACCATGCTAATTTATCAACAGCACGTCCATGAGAACAATTTCCACTGAGGAAGGGCAACATCCTTTGGGAGTACCTTCTCAGGAAGGTACCATTTTGAAACACCGAATTCTCTGAAAGCCTCAGAAAGAGGCAGCATGAATTTCTGGTGTCTGACTTGGGACAGCAATGCCTTTAACGGAGGCAGAATTGTGTGGGTGCCGCTACTTTAGGGCTCCAGATCCGACCTAATGAAAGATGCAGGATACTCTCATTATTTATTCATTAGGTTTTTAGCGGCGTCAGACTGGCTGAAACTGGTTATACTTTTCTTCTATTTATATTTTGCAAACCGCCAGCCATTCTTAACCAGTGAGCCCAGCAAACGTTTGTGGCTGTTTGGGTCTTGGGTTCCTTCTAGAAAATAAGTACATTGAGATGTTGCAGAAAATGGAAAAGGGGGGAAAAACCCAACTCTGTTTGGATGCAGGAGGTTGTTCACATAAAATAATAAACAGATGCCTGACTTCATCCTAACTTCCAAGCAATCTTTTAGAGTCCTAATTTAGAAACTCTTGGAGGGCCTTGTTCTTGCCTTCATTATGTCCCTCACAGCATCCTGAGTATGCTAGACGTTTAATAGGATTTTAATGAATGAAGCAAAATACACCTTTCCTGCATTCTAATACTTGCTTTTCTGGTTTGAGGAGTCATGGAATGTGGATACAGATAGTCTTTGCTCAGGTCAAACAGCATCCTGAGTATCCAGTGATTTTCTATTCGACTTATATTTTCTTTAACATGGGATTTTCATTGACGGAACAGCATCTTTGTGCATATTTTCTCAGACCTTTTGTGTATTTAATTTTCATAGCTTGATAAACACTAAGATATTTCAGAACGTCCTTTTATGCTTTACTGTTCATCTACTCTCTCTCTACCTAGATATCTATCTGGATTAAAATATATGGCTGTTTCCCAATTATGAAACTAATGCACATTCAGTGTATGTAATTTGGGAAATATTTAATGTTATTTTATTTACGTTTTTGTTTTTTTACTTAAAACATAGAATTGTACTTAATATTCTGTTTGAAGCACACCTTCGCCTAACATTCCACTCCACTTTTCTTTTCTTTTCCTTTTGAGAGAGAAAGAGAGAGAATGTACGTGAGGGAGAAAGAGAATCTCAACCAGGCTTCACGCTCAGCGCAGAGCCCATCGAGGGGCCTGACTTCACAACCCCGGGATCATGACCTGAGCTGAAATCAAGAGTCAGATGCTCAACCGACTGAGCTACCCAGGCACCCCTCCACTCCACTTTCCATCTCATATTTGTCAAGATGCAATCTAGTATTGCTTTTGGTGCATGTATCATAATTACTTAACCATGTCTCAAATTTTGTACATTTAGATCATTTCCAATTTTTCCTGTTATTTTAACTCCACCGCATCAAACATCTCTGCACATACATTTTAGTACCAATTTCTCACAATTTCCTTAAACAAACTTCCAAAACAGAAAATAATAAGGTTAGGATGTGAAAAAAATATTACAGCTCTTTGTACACATTTCCAACTTTTTCTTTGTGATTCTTTCCTTTGGAATTATGCTTAGAAAGGTCTAGTATACCCAATCATTGTAAAATATTCACCTATCGTTTCTTCTAGTTATTTTATGATGTACTCTCCCATTTATCTTTTTTCAATGTATGGCATCATAGAGAGATTGATTTCTCCCTCCAATTATTCATTTTTTCCTAGAAAGGAAAACTTCATTAGATAATAAGTGATTTCATGTGTCTGGATCTATTTGTTGGCTTATATTCTGTTCAATGTACAGTCTCTTACTGTTTCAGTACCACAAGGCTTTAATTATGGCCGTGTTAGTACTTCAGTGAATCAAGCTGTTTATTGATCCCTTGGCCTATATCCTGCGCTGAGCTGAGGATTGGCACATAATGATAAACCAGAAAGACACAGCCCCTGACCTCACAGAACTTACAGCTGAGTGGGGGACAGACATTAACCAAGGAAACAAAGCAATACTGTATCATTAGGAACCACGATAGGCATAACGAACCAAAAGCATTGGACTCTCAGGTTAAGAATACCATTGAAGAACTTTAATCAGATATTTCTTCTTTCTCTTCTTTTTTCTTTTTCTTTTCTCCTCCTCCTCTTCCTCCTCCTCCTCCTCCCCTTCCTCCTCCCTCTCCTCCTCGCCCTCCTCCTGCTCCTCCCTCTTCTTTTTTGTTTAGGATAACAATGGCTACTGAATAAAGAGGAGATGAGAGGTGGTCAACAATGACAGAAGACCAATCTGCAGAATGATGGCAATAATATGATATAAGGTGGATGTTAATAAAAAGGGAAATAGGTTGCTAAATTCATGAAATCTTTAGATTATTGAACCGAAGAAGACCCAGTGATGGATGAAATGTGGAAATCAGGAGAAGGGAGGTATTGAGAATGACTCTAATATTTTTAGTCTGAGGGACAAGGATATTGTGATGCTCTGTATAGAGAAAAAGTAGGCAGAAGATGGAACTGGATGGAGAATCAGATAGAAATAAGGGTTCTGTTTTAGACGGAAGTAAACCTGGACAGCCGTGAAACATTCTCGAGCTACCATGGTCGATGGGGCCCATCAGGTTCAGAAGAGAACTGTGCGCTGGGAGACATTGGTTTGTGGGTGAAGGCAAGCAGAGAAAAACAGGGAGAAGATACGTCAATGCAGGACCAAGCCCTGAGTAAATACCTCCAGCCTGTAGGTAGACATTAGAATAAGGAGGCTCAGTGTCAAATGGGAAAATGGGACCAAGAATCGAGAAGAAACCAGCAAAGCATGGTGTCACCAGACAAAGGGTGGGGGGTTCCAGAGTGAAATGGTGCTGCCATCTTTGGTGAGATGACGATGTAGACAGATCCTCTGAACTTGGCAGGTACGTCTCTGGTAGTACAGGCAGTAGCGAACTTGGTGACATGTTGGAGGTAGACCACAGACTGGGGGGAAAGTCAAATCTAATTTCAAGAGCAAACAAAATTGTCTTCTCTTTTGAAGAATTTTGGCCATGGAGACATGAAATAAGGTGATGTTAGGGATGTACACACTCAGGATTTTTGTTTGTTTGTTTGTTTGTTTGTTTGTTTTGGTTGTTGTTGTGATTGAAGACATTAGAGATGTGTCTGGGCTGACAGCAATAATCCCGGAGAGAGAGGGAAAGAGAGAGAGCAAGAGAA
The DNA here is from genome assembly GCA_028646485.1 of Cryptoprocta ferox. NCBI lineage: Eukaryota > Metazoa > Chordata > Mammalia > Carnivora > Eupleridae > Cryptoprocta > Cryptoprocta ferox. The sequence continues at coordinate 7,559,697 of CM053565.1, forward strand.
AGGCTGGACCTTCCAGAGTAAAGAATCATGCATTTTATACCTTCTTAGTGAAAAGATTGTCCCATTTCGTGATTTTTGCCTTCGGTTCTAAGTTGTGTGATCAAAGCATTAGCTTTGGGTCACCTGGTTTATTTCAGTTTGCATGTGCCATATTTATCTGTACCCATTCTTTATTTTTTGTCCCTCTTTGTTACTCTGTTTACTTCTGAATCTTGCACTCTGTACACAATTGGACTGTATTTTTTCCCAAATGAAAGGATGGCCCATATCTATTTATTGTACCAAGCCATGCTTGATTTTATTCTTTTTTTTCCTCATTTCTTTCCTTGCTCTCTCCACTGCTTTTTGTATTTTACTGAATTGTTTGTTATGTAACATCCTGTTTCTATGTCTACTGGAGGATGTTTTATGTTTAAAAAAATCCTTCTTAAACTTAAATTTCTCTGTTGATCTTAAATTCTATTTCTCTAATGATTTCTTATAATGCTGTATTTTCTTATATCAAGAATGGCAATATTTATTGTTTCTTTCTATGAAAAATGCACTTTTTGAATGCTTTCACTTCACCTTATCTTGCCTGCAATTCTTTCCTGACTTTTATCATTATACTCTGTGGCTTTCAAAATACAGAATTATTATTAAATTTTTCTGTATTCTTTGTAAGCCTTATGCCTTCATCTGCAAAATTGTTTTGATTCTATATTTTACTGGTTTCAATACACACCCACCAGTGTTAGAATACTACTCATTCTTGAGTTTATATTTTGGTGCATCACTATATTATTTTTGTAATTTTTAAAAAATATTTATTTATGTTTGAGAGAGAGGGGGACAGAGCACAAGTCGGGGGAGGGCAGAGAGAGAGGGAGACACAGAATCCCAAGCATGCTCCAGGCTCAGAGCCTGACACGGGGCTCCAATCCACAAACCATGAGATGGTGACCTGAGTCAAAGTCAGACGCCCAACCGACCGAGCCACCTAGGTGCCCCATAATTACTAGATTATTGATTTATGTCTTAGTGGGTTTCTGAAGCAATGAATGATATCTGAGTGGTATTTTTTTCTGTATCCTTCAATATTTCATATTAACTTCTAATTAGTTGGCTTTACTATCTCCAGATGATTAATTCCTGGGTCACAAGTTTTCTACCATATACATATGAGAATATTACCTTCATTTTCTTCTAGTGTTTGACATTATAGAGAAGGAATTTTAGATCATACATTTAAAAAGTTATTTTATGGATAGCCTCTTTTGGTTTTGTTTAGGAAGACATAGCTTTTCCCTTTACCTTATAAGACTTTTTTGTGTTTTTAGTTTTAAATTAATTTTTCTTGGCACTTGATGACACTTTTACGTCTGAAGACTTTTATCTATCCTTGGCCTCCGGAAAGTTACCTTTCATTCCATCTGTTCCAGTACCTGGTTCAGAAATAATAAATTATTTTATACACTGAATATTCTCTCTGTTTGTTGTTGTTGTTGTTGTTGTTGTTGTTGTTTTACTGATTTCTTTGTTTTATCTCATTTTCAAGTATATTTTGAGAAAGTTCTTGAGTTTTTCCCCAAATCAATAATTCCTTTTATGCCAGTGTTTATTCTACACTTCTTTGCTTCTAAGACCCATTTTAATTTTTCTTCTTTTTTTTTCTTATCTTGTTCATGTCTCTTTTATTTTTTCTTCAGTCTGTTATGATCTCATTTTTGTGGTGTGCTAGGGTTCATATTTTGTTATTATTATTTTAAATATGGATTTAGAACAAGTCAGGTGATTTCTCAAATGTACTCATTTCCTGCAGTAAATAACTTTAAAAAAATTTAATGTTTATTTTTTGAGAAACAGAGAGAGACAGACACAAGCAGGGGAGGGGCAGAGAGAGCGAGAGACAGAGTCCAAAGCAGGCTCCAGGCTCTGAGCTGTCAGCAGAGGCTGACATGGGGCTGGAACTCATGAACCATGAGATCATGTCCTGAGCTGAAGTCAGACACTTAATGAACTGAGGCACCAGGTGCCCTTCCTGCAGTAAAGAATTTTTAAAGTTCACCATTCCTTGTAATGCTGACCAGTCTGAACTGTTTCTCCTATCCAACTGAAATGTGTTATAGGCTCCATATTTAGCTGACTCATCCTTGAATGAAGAGAGGTTTATCCAGGACTGGAGTTTCGCATAAATAGATTGGAAAAAATTTTCTTGAATCCTCTTACTCTCCATCTAATTTTTGGAGTTCTCTCAACTCATGAGAGAAGGGCTGGCAAATATCTGTAGTTCTTCCCTTGCCAAAATGAATGAGTGAAATCCTGAGATTTCCCAAATTCTCTGCTTTGTTACCTCTTCTTTCTACTCTTTCTTAGTCTTTCTGGAACATCCAGGAGCAGAGAACATCAGTGCCTACCACTATTGATTCAGCCCTATTCTATTATTGGGTATCTTCATTCCAAACTAAAGGTAGAAGGATACTATTGGAGTGGAGGATGGGGTGGTTGGAGCAGGATTTAAATAGCCCAAAATACTGTAGGTAACATCCCTCCTGTGGAAAGGGACATGTTTTCCACTTTTTGGTTGGTGCAGATGTTCCATCACTGGGCTGGGCAGTAGAAGTAGAGTGTGGGGGAAGAATGAAGCACATCCTTACTCATGTATGTGTTCAGTCTTGACTGGGAAGTAGTTCTGCAACAAGTGGCAGGTCAGGACTTTGTCTGAGTCCCATGTGACATGGAAATGCTTCCAAGATTCTCACAATAATTTGATTTTCAGGTAAGTTTCTTATATTGCCTTTCTTTTTTTTTCTTTCTCTTTCTTTCTTTCTTTCTTTCTTTCTTTATAAAATTTTTAAAGGTTTATTTATTTTTGAGAAACAGACAGAGACGGAGTACAAGTGGGGGAGGGGCAGAAAGTGAAGGAGACACAGAATCCAAAGCAGGCTCCAGGCTCTGAGCCATCAGCCCATCAGTACAGAGCTTGACGTGGGGCTCGAACTCACATACCGTGAGATCATGACCTGAGCCAAAGTCAGATGCTTAACCAACTGAGCCACCCAGGTGCCCCTTTCTTTTTCTTTCTTTCTTTCTTTCTTTCTTTCTTTCTTTCTTTCTTTCTTTCTTTCTTTCAAAGCTAGTTTTCATGGTTATTTGGTCAGAAAATAGGAGACTCTTAGTTGTGAATTTATAGTCTGATTTCAACTTAAACTGGAAGCCCCAAATCCACTTTCCATGCTAATATTATTAATAGCAGAGAGATAGAATTATTACTCTAAGGTTCTGGCAAAAAAAAATTCTCTAATAAAAGAAGGGGAATGTGGGGAGGAATTTCTGACCCTCTTCCTTCCTTTTCTGTATTGGATGTTATTTTTCTTTTTTAAATAATTAATGGACTCTTAAGTATAGTTTTAGATCTACAGAAAAATTGAGCATATAGTATAAAGAGGTCCATGTGCTCACCCTAACCCCCTACCTTGGCATACAATATTCCCTATTATTAATCTCTTGCATTTGGTGTAGTACATTTGTAAGAATTGATGAGCCTATATTGATAGATCATTATTGACTTAAGTCCATAGTTTACATTAGGGTTCACTCTTGGTGTTGCGTATCCAATGGATTCCGACAAATGCACAGTGTCCTGTATCCACCATTGCAGTATCAGGAGCAGAATAATGTCACTGCCCCAAGAGTCCCCTGTGTTCCACCTATTGATAACCCTTGACCATCACTGATCTTCTTAGGATCTTCATTCTTTTGCCTTTTATAATACGTCATACAGTGAGCAACATGTCATACACTGGTATCATATAGTATGCAGTCTCATAAGACTGGCTTTTCTCACTTAGCCACTAGCCTTTTTCAGTGTGTGTGGCTTTGTCTTTTTGTGGCTTGATTGCTCGTTCATTTTTAGTGCCAAACTATATTTCTTTGTATGGATTTACCACAGTTTGTTTATTCATTTACCTATGGTAGGGTGTTTTGATTGCTTCCAGCTTTAGGCAATAATGAATAAAGCTGCTATAAACATTTCCGTGTAGTACTTGATGAAGTATTTGATTGTACTTCTTTTGTGACAAGGCAATCCTTGGTGCAGTCGTAGGCATCTTTCCACCATGAGGTGATGTATGCGAAAAAGAAAGCAAAGTTGCTGAAATTGCGGAGTGGAAGGAAAGGAAGTATCAGGACCTCAATGATGTGTTTCAGTCAATGGGCCAACCCTAGAGCTCTTTATTAAGTAAGCAATAAATGTCTTTATGAATTAAGCCACTATTAGTAGAATTTCCTGTGAGGTGACACAGAAATTATTGTGAGCAATGAAAGGGCTAATCGATGCCACGATCTATCCAGTTAGCATATTTTAAATTGTGTAGCACATTTTCCTTGATCTTTTTAGATACAAATACTTTAATATTGTGTATTATTTATTTATTTATTTATTTATTTATTTATTTAGAGAAAGAGAGCAGCTTGAGTGGGGAGGAGCAGAGAGAGAAGGAAAAAGAGAATCCCAGGCAGGCTCTGTGCTGTCAGCACATGAAGACTGACATGGGTCTTGATCTCACGAACTGGGAGATCATGACCTGGGTTGAAATCAAAAGTCAGACACCCAACGGACTGAGCCTCCCACGTGCCCCTTGTGTAATTCTTAAGTAAAGTTTTCCTGATGTTTCTACATAATATGAGCCACATTTAATATTTTACTCTGAATGTTCATAGGTAGTAACTCATGTGTAGTAAATATTAAATTGCAGAGACTAATAAGAGGTTTATATTCCAGTGCTCACAGTGGATGCTGATTGGTAATGCGTCAGATGCTTTTGCTTTTTCTTGCCTTAAAGCTTAGTCTCCTTATTCTATACCTCTTGAAATAAGAGTAATTATCTCCGGCGTCCTCACAAAAGGGAGGCTGTCAAGCAGCCAGTAACTCCCCTTGAAATTTGGGACACACTGAATTCATTGAACAGAGCCATCTAGAAGATGAGAGGGGACCCTTTGTGGTTCAGGAAGAAAATTAGATTTGTGGCTGCTTCCTGATTAATGATCTGATCTTAAAAGCATCGCAGTTTAAAAACCTTTCTCTCAATACTAATCTCTACCCTGAACGCTCTAAATCTACTAAGTCCCTGGCTTTGGTAGCCATTCTTTGCTCTCTGTAACTCACAACTATTTCCTAGGGCTGAAGCCCCCAGTTTGCCTCAGTATATCTGCCTCCCAAGTCTGGTTGTCAATGGTCACCTTCTGGAGTGACACACACCAAGCCATCCTTCTGCCCACCAGGCTCTCAGATGCATAAAGATCTCTGTCTTCCTCAAATCTCTTCTGTAAAGTGAAATGTCTTGCATCTCTTTCATTGCTTTTCTTTTTTTTTTAATTTTTTAATGTTTTATTTATTTTTGAGAGAGAGAGAGAGAGACAGCATGAGCAGGGGAGGGTCAGAGAGAGAGGGAGACACAGAATCCAAAGAGAGGTTCCAGGCTCTGAGCTAGCTGTCAGCACAGAGCCCGACACGGGGCTCGAACCCACGAACCGTGAGATCATGAACTGAGCCGAAACCAGACGCTCAACCAACTGAGCCACCCAGGTGCCCCTCATTGCATTTCTTAATACATTATTTCCAGACCTTCTACTCCTTGGGTCTCTCCACACTGGATGCAACCTGTCCCACCGATCCTCATCATTCACTGTGGTCCCTTCCAACTCCACGTGGTTGTGTCTCAGGCTGGGCTTTCCCAGAAGTGGACCCTTGCCAGAGGGTTGAAACGCAGGTGGGTATTTGGGAGGTGACCCTAGCAAGCACAAGTAGGGAGAGGAGCACAGATGTGAGACGGGGAAGGGAAGGAAACTAATGCAAATGGTGTGCATGAGAATGTCACTGCTACGGGCAATTTGGGTTGATCCTGCTTTGCACCTCTCAGACACTGTGCAGAACTTAGTCTCAGAGCTATGTCACCCTGGATGAAGAAACTGGGCTATCTGTCCCTTCTCCCACCCATGATTAGTATTCTAGATATGATCCAATAAGCACAAATTACCCTACACACTCACTGCCTCTGTTAATACAGTCTAGGATTCTTGAGTTTGTTAAGCAGCTGAATCGTGTCCTTGAATCTTTTTCATGTGTTCCTGATCGAAACCCATGAACTTACTCACTGATAGCCAGCTCTCTGCCAAGTCATATATGTGTCATTTATATGGAATTCAGTGAGTCGGGGTTGTCTATATGCAGTACTCTGTGTATCGCCTTTCTCTCTCATTCGGTAGGTTTGGATGCAGGACTCCAACCTCCTGAGGTCAATTTTCTGCAGGAGTGCCCTGTTTTCAGAATGTTTCCTTCTGTCCCTCAGGCATGAGGCAAGCCTTCCCTGTCCTAATGTCTGTTCTTGTCCACTGACCCCTTTGTCACCTCTCAGACCTCTGCCCTGCCATGGATCTAAGAGTTCACAGTGCATGCTGTCCCCGATGTTGTCTTGCATGTTAAAAAATGAAGTTACACAGCTGTCATGGAAAAAAACCAGGAAAGCCATGCATCTAACTTGCCTTCTAGATGAAGAACTTGGGGCATTGCATTTTCTCTATTAATGCGTATGACTAAATCTAGATTTTCCATGGAAAGTAATTAAATTAACATGTGTTGCAAATTTGCAAATTTCTTTACACTGTATTAGGACGTCCACAGAAATTTTAACTTCTTAGCTTTTTAAAAATACATCTTATGTATTTTTTTGGAATCTTCTCACCATACTGGGAAGAAGAAGAGAAATGAAATTGACATTTGCCAGTGTTTGGTGTCATGTGTATCATGGCATCGCATGGTATCAGTGTCATCTGGGCAAGTGCTTGGTCTTCCATATTTTCTGCTTCTTTCTCATTTTCTTCTTTCTACTTGACCTCTCTGGGTGTGAAGAGAGCTATATGGAGCTGTGACCTGGGTTGCAGGTAGTCCCATCTCTCGGGACAGGAGACCATTGATTTTGTGCCTGCAGCTGCCTCTAGAACCAATGGTGTGGGCTCCTGGCTTCTGGCTGTGGGAACCCTGTATACTACAGCCTCTTCATCTTGAACCTGGGTGCCTGTTGGTTCAGCAGCCTTTCCACCATCTCCACATCCCCTCAGAGGGGCACATGGAGCCTCAAAATCTTCTGATTCTCCAAGAAACCATGAAGCACCAGGAGTGCATCCGTGGTCTATCTGTCCAGGCGCCCCCCCTCCAACAAGGTTGGGCTCCCATTGCTTGCCCTGCTGAAGATACAGACCATGGTGATTTTCATAGAGGCATTTCCAGTCTATCGCCAGGGTCTCCTGACACTCCTGTATTTGCCCATACCTGCCTACATGTCTCTATTGTTTCTCTTTTTTGGGTTCTGTCGTAAGAAGGGGGAAAATATGAGTACACACATCTGTCTCTCTTCCCCTTTGTAGATGAGACAATTAGTGCTCACCAAATATTCCATTTCATTCTCTTGAAGTTCGTTTGGTCCCCATGACTATTTGGGGCCAATTACCTCCTCCAGGTGGAAATGGCTAGGACCAGGAACGCCTCCACCTCTCTACTCATGCCATGACAACTCACCAGAAGCCACAGAATTAAGGATGGCAGAGCTCCAAGTTGGAGGCAGGATGCCTGTCCTGTATCCAACTTTAAAAGAACAAGAAAAGAACGTTTGCTGTGATAAGGCCCTGTGACATCAGACTTTGTGACTCCTGCATAGAGATGATTGCTTTGCATGACCGTCTTTCCTAGACTGCTGAAGCTGGAAGGGGTAGATTTCCCGATTCGCCTTCTTGTTAAGAAAAGACATTTACTATTTTGCATCTGCCTTTCTTGGAGTGGTGAATGCATTAAGCTTCATTCCTGAATCTTCTAGATGTAAGATTGAGCCTTACTGAGGCAGCGTGGTTGGATTTTGTACTAGGCTTTATCCCCATTACACACGTTTTCATATGTAATATGTTTTCATGTGGTTCACTGAACACACACGGGAGCTCTTTGGATTATGAATGTTGGAAGTCATATGGGGGCACCTGGGTGGCTCAGTTCATTAGGCATCTGACTCTTGATTTCTACTCAGGTCATGATCCCAGGGTCGTGAGATTGAGCCCTGCATTGGGCTCCATGCTGAGCATGGAGTCTGCTTAAGATTCTCTCTCTCTCTCTCTCTCTCTCTCTCTCCCTCCCTCCCTCCCTCTCTCCTCTCACTTGTGCTTTCTCTTGCTCTCTCTCTCAAAAAAAGTAAATTCTGGAAGGAAGTCTTAGTGTCAACAAAATCATCAAGGAATCAAAAGGTGGTCACCTCAAATGCAAAACATGCATGAGATGTATCATGTGCTGAATCATGATCCCCCAAAAGGTGCTGAAGTCCTAAACCCAAACACCTGTGACTGTAAACTTATTTGGAAATAGAGTCTTTGCAAATGCTCATATTAATTAAAACGAGGTCACTAGGGTGGGCTCTAATCCAATATGACCAATGTCCTTACTGAAAGAGAACTCTGGACACAGAGACAGAGATGCACAGAGGATGTGAAGACAGGGAGAATGCCATCTACAAGCCAAGGAACACTCCAGGCTCCCAGAAACTGGGAGGGAAGCAATGGGACAGATTCTCCTTCACAGCCTTGAGAAGAAGAAAACCAGCCTTAATGACACATTGATCTAGGACCCCCTGCCTCCAGAACTGTGAGACAACACATCTCTGTTGTTTAAACCACTCATCTTGTGGTGTTTGATGACATCAGCCACAGGAAACAAACACAAGATGGTAACACACCGATTTCAGGATGTGGGTTAGTCCAGGGGGAGGAGGAGAAAGGGCTGGGTGGGAGGGTGGGAGGGACTACTGGTCTATCTGTAATGCTTCCTCTCTTTAAGAAAAAAAAGAGATCTTGGGGCACCTGGGTGGCTTATTTGGTTGAGTGTCTGACTTTGGCTCAGGTCATGATCTCACGGTTCATGAGTTCAAGCCCCGCATGGGGCTCTGTGCTGACAGCTCAGAGCCTGGAGCCTGCTTCCGATTCTGTGTCTCCCTCTCTCTCTCTCTCTCTCCCAAAAATAAATAAACATTTAAAAAAATTTTTAAAAAAAGGAGACCTGCACAAATATAGTGAAATATTAAATGTGCTAGATCTGGGGGATGGGTGGCATGCACATGGGCGCCCTACTGCTGAATGTGTGACATTAATGTATCATGGACAAACGCCCTGGTAACTGAGGTATCAGTTGCGTGGCTGTGGTTTCCTGTCTAACACAACAGGCTCCGCCTGGCGGCGGCATCATTAACCTCACGTTGCACACCCCTGCCTTTTACACATTTGCATCTTCCGTACCCTCTGCCTATAGGCTAATTCATAATTTCACATTCATAGCACCCATGGTCATTCATAATTTAACATTTAAAAAATGTGATTGCACCTTTCAGTAAGAATGTCAGCAGTAGAAGCAGCTGCCCAAGGCAACTGGGAGGTGGGTCGGGGTGGGGAGAGGGGAAGGGAGAGATGGGGGTGGGGATTGCAGCCCAGGATGCAACAGCCAGTGTACTTTTATCTCCATTAAGCTGTTCCACTTGCCATGGAGATATCACCTAGTTCAGCAGAGGGATCGGAAGCTCCTAGAGCCCAGGGGGAATCCTGGGAGGTGAACCAGATGGCCCCAAAGGATGGGTCACTTTCCCAGGCTTGATAAGGGTAGGGACTCAGTCCAGTTATCATCGATGGCATCCCCTTTGAACTCAGAACCCAGAACTGTGTCATAACCACTGCATTTAAAATTTATTTTTATTATTTATTTAAGTTTATTGATGTATTTTGAGAGACACCGAGATAGCACGAGCTTGGGAGGGGCAGAGACAGGGAGAGAGAGAATCCCAGGCAGGTTCCGTGCTGTCTGCACAGAGCCCGGTGCAGGGCTGGAACTCACACACTGTGTGATAGTGACCTAAGCCAAAACCAAAATTCAGACACTTAACTGACTGAGCCACCCAGGTGCCTCACCCCTGCATTTTTAAAAACGGTTCACGATAGTGGAAAACTATCCTTGATACTTGTTGAAGTTTTATTTTATTTTATTTTATTTTATTTTATTTTATTTTATTTTATTTTTTTATTTTATTATTTATGAATGTATGTATGTATGTATTACTCTTTAATGTTTATTTATGTTTGAGAGAGAGAGAGAGAGAGAGAGAGAGAGAGAGAGAAAGATGAAAACACAGAATCTGAAGCAGTCTCCAGGCTCTGAGCTGTCAGCACAGAGCCCCATGCAGGGCTCAAACCCACGAACCCCAAGATCATGACCTGAGCTGAAGTAGGACGCTTAACAGACTGAGCCACGCAGGTGCCCCTATGTTTTTATTTTTAAAACATACAATGCCCATGACAAGTATGCACTTTGTAAGAGTTTTGACCTTAGGGAAGAAAACTCTCTGGGCCTCAGTTTCTCCAACTATAAACTGGGGATAGCAATGGGACTATCTCATAGAGTTGCTGAATTTAAATGAGTTAATACTTATAAAATGTGTGGCATGGAGCTATATTGAATATTTGCAGTTTTCCTAGATTTAAGAAGTGTGTTGCCGCTTCAAAAGTGCTTTCTCTTTTTCTTAACTTGAGTTGTAACAGCCCTGTGTTACAGGTGGGAGTTATTAAAGCCACCACCAAAATATATACATATATCAAATCATTATGCTGTACATGTACATGCAACAATGTTGTATATCAATTATATATCAATTTAGAAATCACCACCACCTTTTCTTTTGATTTTTTTTTTGGCTTCTAAATGATCATTTTTTAAATTAAGTTTTTTATTTTAACTCCAGTATGTTATGGAGTAATGTATAGAATTGTTGCTTCACTATATTGTACACCTGAAATTAATATCACATCATGATTTTTTTAAAGAGGAAACCAAGTTTAGAGAGCTTGAGAGTCTTGCTTTTAGCCACACAGATATTGAGTAAAAGACCCAGGATTAGACCACAGGTTAGGGACACACGGCACTGACAATCCATATATTACCGGAAGGGAATTAAAAAGTCAACATTTCATAGCGCCGCCTGGATGGCTCAGTCGGTTCAGCATCTGACTCTTGATTTAGGCTCAGGTCATGATCTCATGGTTAGTTGAGATCGAGTCCCGACCCTGGCTCTACACTGACAGTGTGGAGCCTGCTTGGGATTCTCTCTCTCCCCCTCTCTCTGCCCCTCCCCTGCTCACTTTCTCTCTCAAAATAAATACATAAAATTAAAAAAAATTAATAAATAAAAAATCAACATTTTATAGTCTTTTCCCTAGCCTTCTATTAGGACTTCAGAGATGACTTAATTTGTAATTTTGTAGATGGTTTGTATTTATTTCTGATTGACAATGTATTCCAAAACTTTATGGGGAAATGTCTGACCCTTCGACTCTCCTGTCAAGTGGTTAATACCGTGTCATGAAATACAGAGAGCCTTGCAGCTGGGCCCTTTCGTGACCATGGCCAGGTATCCGCGATGGAGAGATTCACCCCTCTGTTGTCTGTGCTCTGGGAATTGCCTGAGTAATGAACTCGAGTCCAGACTTAGCAACTACACACATTCAGAATCCTGGCCTCTCTTTTTTAACTTTGAATACAGTCTGGTGAGAAGTTCCATTCCTTCCTACCAGTGAGCGTGATGTTTGGCCCACCCGGACCCCCTTGTGCAGATACCAACTGTCTTTAACACCTGTCCAGATGTTCCAATAACAAAAAAGAAGAGAACCCTAGTTCAGCAGGCAGAGTCGAAAGCCACAAAAATGGTGGTGATTGTGCAGCCCAGGCGTGTCCTCACTGCCACGGGTGTGAACAGGGGGGAAAAGACAGATAACAGGTTGCCTAGGGACAGAGATGAACATGGTCATTTGTGTATCTTGGTTTTCCTCTTGTGTTTTCATTAACTCAACACTCAAGGCCTTCTTTGGCACTGCTGTGCTCTGGGCACATGGACGCTGGCCTGGTGGGGGTGTGTGTGTTGGGGGGAAGAACTGAGCTCGCCAACCTCCAATGTCAGACGTCACCTTCTCAGAACATAACTTGTAAAGTTTCCCAAAGGGATGTGGTGCAGGGTGCCCTTCGGTTCTAAGCCTGAGCTCACTGTCTTTGAGGAGCAGTAAATTATTTTGTGCTGCAGAGAAATCATACAAGTTTTGAATGGTAGGCTCATAAAGTCATGATTTATAATTAAATTAGACCTCAGGAAAATGTCCCGAGTTATATCTCTTTGGCTTTCTCCTGCTTTTTTGAAGGTCCCACAAACAGACTGAATGGAAATTTCACTTAAGAAATTGTTGTCATAAAATTTTATGGGAACATCTCCGTGGTTAGGGGACTGTTAAACATCCCTGCAGGGGGAAAAATAAACACAATTAGACACAGACTGGCTGCTCTGTTTGGAGGGTGAAAACCAAAGTCACAGTGGAAATGCCATGTTCATAGCATTCAGCCTCGGCTGGATTTTCTGATGCAAGATTATCGTAAAAATTCTGTCGGGTTCTAACTTTCTATTTTGTTTTACTTCGCTCCTCTTTTCCTTCCTTCCTTTTTTCAAAAAAATTTTTTAATGTTTATTTATTTTTGAGAGAGAGAGAGACAGAGTGTGAGTGGGGGAGGGCAGAGAGAGAGGGAGACACAGAATTGGAAGCAGGCTCCAGGCTCTGAGTTGTCACCACAGAGCCTGATGTGCTCACGGATCATGAGATTATGACCTGAGCCGAAGTCAGACCCTTACCCGACTGAGCCACCCAGGTGCCCCACCTTCCATTTTTTTTAAAACAGACTTTAGTTTTTAGAGCATTTTAAGATTTAGAGCAATATTAAGCACAAAGAACAGAGGTTTCTCATATACCCTCGTCCCTTCCTCAAAGTCTCCCCCACTACCCATTTACCCCAGTAGAGTGTACTATTTTTAAAAATTTTTTTAACATTTCTTCATTTTTGAGAGAGAGAGAAAGACAGAACGTGAGTGGGGGAGGGGCAGAGAGAGAGGAAGACACAGAATCCGAAGCAGGCTCCAGGCTCCGAGCTGCCAGCACAGAGCCCGATGCAGGGCTCAAACTCAAGAACTGTGAGATCATGACCTGAACCGAAGTCGGCCACGACTGAGGCACTCAGGTGCCCCTCAGGTTGGCTTCTTTCACTTAGTGATATGCATATAAGTTTCCTCTGTGTCTTTTCATAGCTTGACAGCTCATTTCTTTCTAGTGCTGAAGAATATTCCATTGCCTGAATGTATCACACACTTTATCCATTCGCCCACAGAAGGATATCTTGGTTGCTTCTAAGTTTTGGCAGTTATGAATGAAGGCTGCCGTACACATCCCGATGTAGGTTTTTGTGTGGACATAAAATTTGAACTCCTTTGGGTAAATACCAGAGGGAGTGATCATTGGATCATATTGTAAAAGTATGTTTCATTTTGTGGGCACCCGGGTGGCTCAGTCAGTTGAGCGTCCGACTTTGGCTCAGGTCATGATCTCGTGGTTCATGGGCTTGAGTCCTAAGTCCAGCTGCCTGCTATCAGCACGGAGCCCACTTTGGATCCTCTGTCTCCCTCTCTTTCTGCCCCTCCCCAGCGCATGCTCTCTAGTTTTGTAAGAAACTGCCTACATGTCTTCCAAAGGGGCCGCACCATTTTGCATTCCCACCAGCAATGAATGAGAAGTCCTGTTGCTTCATAACCTCACCAGCATTTGGTGTTGTCCATGTTGTGGGTTTTGGCCATTCTAGGAAGTGTGCAGGGGTGTCTGTTGTGGTTCTAATTTGCATGTCTTTGCAAATTAAATATGATGTCAAGCATCTTGAGTGTATGTTGAACATATGACACATGATGCTGAGCATCTTGGCAGATGCTTCTTTGCCGTCTCTGGATCTTTGGGTGAGCTGTCTGTTAAGCTCTGTGACCCATTTTTTAAAATCAGATTATTTGTTTTGTTAAGTTTTTAGAGTTCTTTGTATATTTTGGCTAATAGTCCTATTAGCCAAATAGGCTTCTGCAAGTGTTTCCTCCCAGTGTGTGGCTCACCCCTTCATTCTGTTTGACATGTGACTTCTGCAAGTGTTTCCTCCCAGTGTGTGGCTCACCCCTTCATTCTGTTTGACAGCGTTTTTCACAGAGCAGAAATTTGAAAATTTAATCAAGTTCTTTCTTTCATGGATAGTGCTTTTGATGTTGAATCTAAAGAGTCACCTCCAATCTCAAGGTCCTCCAGATTTTCTCCAATATTATCTTTTAAGAGTTTTACAGTTTCGCATCTTAAATTTAGGTTTGTGACCCATTTTGAGTTAATTTTTATGATAAAAATGGAAGATCTTTGTCTAGATGCTTTTTGTTATTGTTTTTTGTCTGTTTGCTTGTGACTGTACAATTGTTCCAGAACCATGTGTTGAAAAAAACTCTTTTCTCCATTGTATTGTCTTTGCTTCTGTGTCAAAGATCAATTGACTATATTTATGTGAGTCAATTATCTGGACTCTCTATTCAGTTCCATTGATCTATTGGTCTATTCATTCACAAGTGCCACACATTCTTGTTTACTGTAGCATATAAGTCTTGAAGGCAAATAGTCTCAGTTCTTCAACTTTGTTCTTTAATAGGGTGTGAACTATATGAGGCCTTTTGCCTCTCTATATAAACTTTAAAATCAGTTTGTTGATTTCCAGAAAATAACTTGCTGGAAGTTTCATTGGGATGACATTGAACCTATAGGTCAAGAAAGGAAGAACTGACATCTTGACAATATTGAGTCTTCCTGTCCATGAACATGGAATACTCCTCCATTCATTAGTTCTTCTATGATTTCTTTCATCAGGGTTTTCATTTTAAATTCCACTTGTTCATTGTTGGTATATAAGAAAGCATTGACCTTTTTATTATAACCTGTGTCATACAGCTTTGCTATAATCAGTTCTTAGTTTCAGTTTCAGTTGTTAATTCTTTTGGATTTTCTGCATAGATATTCATGTCATCTGCAAAGACAGTTTTATTTCTCCCTTCTCAATCTATGTACATTTTATTTCCTTTTATTGTCTGATTGCATTAGCTAGAATTTCTAAGATGATGTTGAAAAGGAATGGGGAGATGAGACATCCTTCTTCTATTCCTGATCTTAGTAGGAGAGTTTCAATTTTCTTAACATTAAGTCAGTAAGTATTGTGTTAATGGGAGGTTTTTGTAGTTATTCTTTATATAAAGTTGAAGAAATTCCTCTGTATTCCTGGTTTACTGAGAGGTTTTTGGTTTTTGTTTTATATCATAAATGGCTATGGATTTTGTTAAATTTTTTCTGCATTTTTGACATAATCATTTAACTTTTCTCTTTTTAGCCTACCAATGTGATGGATTCCATTAGTAGATTTCTGAATGTAGAACCTGCTTTGTTTTGAATACCTGGGATAAATCTCACTTAATTTTATACATTGTTGGATTTGATTTGCTAATATTTTTCTGAGGATTTTGGCATGTATGTTCATGAGAGATATTTGTCTGTACTTTTATTTTCTTGCAATGCTTTTGCCCAGTTTTGATATTGAGGCAAAGCTGGCCTCACCAAATTGGAAGTATTCCTTCTGCTTCTTTTTTAGAAAATATTGTAAAGAATTGTTATAGTTTCTACCTTAATATTCTTTTTAGTCTGTTTTTTGTTTCTTTCTTCATTTTAAAATTATTGTTTTTTTATTTTCAATTGTGGTAAAATACACATAACACTTTAATGTTATGCATATAACATGGAAAATATTCCAGGTTAATGGATAGGAAGACTCAATATTGTCAAGATGTCATAACACTTTATGTTATGTGTATTTTTAAGTGTACAGTTTAGTAGTGTTAAGTATAGTCACACTGTGTGCAACCAATCCCCAGAACTCTTTTCTTCTTGCAGAACTGAAATTCTGTATTCGTTAAACAGTTCATTTCTCTCTCCCTCTAGACCCTGGTGACCACGTTTCTATTTTCCATCTCTCTGAATTTGACCACTGCAGATACTTCATAAAAGTGGAGTCACAGAGCCTTAGTCCTCTTGTGACTGGCTTATTTCATATTTCACTCAGCATATTGTCTTTAAGTTTCATCTATGTTGTAGCATATATCAGAATTTCCTTCCTTTTTAAGGCTGAATTATCTTCCATTGTATGTATATACCACATTGTGTTTGATATTTATCTGTCAGTGGATATTTGGGTTATTTTCTTTGTACTAATAGGTGCTGCCTTACTTGGGAGTTTGGGATAGGGCGTCAACCCATAGTGGCATAGATTGTCTCGTGAATAAGTTTGTCACCATTTGCAGTGATTCTGGGTTTGGATGAACTGGGAAAACTCAACTTACTTTGCTTTTCTGTGGCATCTCCTTTTAAATCTCTTGAAGCCCAATGTTCCAGGAGACAAGAACATCCAAGGGGAATACGAGATAACAGAATTCATAGAATAAAACCACATGCTACAAACTCTCCACTTAATTTTCAGACTAAGAACCTTTATTATGCAGTAAAGCCAACACATAGTCCAAAATGCAACTCATACTAAATATCTAGGAACACAGATATGGCATCTTCCTACGTTACGCTCCTCAGTTTGAGCACTCTCTCTGCCTTTTGTGCAAGTAGAATGCTCTGGCTTTTCTTTTGTCTTTACTGATGTTGCCCCCCGTAATTTGTTATCCTTTTGTAGCAACCATGCCTACCTTCCTCATAACTCCCATATTTGCCCAGAACGACTTTCTTTTCTGTTTCTAATAGACAGAATCTTTGTTTTCCGTTATGAAGCATGCAGTCAACCTTAGTAAGAAGTTCCCTCCTTCTCACCAAATTTCTTCAAAATAGCAACGGACACATGGAGCCACTTACTATATCTATCAAGAAATCTTGTTAGATGCTTTACATATATTATCTCATTTAATCATAACAATGCATTACTCAGGGACTCAGTAATATTCTATGACTTACTCAAGTCTGAAAGCCAGGAAAGAGGGGCTCTGGGATTCAGTTCTAGGATGTATGACTCCTATGCATTTTTATCTGAGTCACTACTTTAGAACACACCCTGTTGCATCTGAAAGGTAACTCAGCTCAAATCATCCCTCCTGATTCCAGCAATAAAAAAATGTACACCCAGTTTAATATAGTTATTTGGGAGGGTGTTCAATTATATATCTACTTGGCTTTTGTTTTTATATTTTATTTAACATCTTTATTCTGACTAGGCTTACCATTCACCATCTTTCTTTCCTTTGGTAAGGACACTGAACAAGAAATCTAATCTCTTAACAAATGCTTAGGTGTGCAATACATTATTGTTGGCTATGGAACAATATTGTAAAATAGATCTCTAGAGTTTATTATTCTTGCCTGACTGAAACTTTGTGCCTGTTTTACTAGAACTAAAATAACTTTTTAGAGTTTATTTATGTATTTTGTGTGTGTGTGTGTGAGAGACAGAGAGAGAGAGAGAGAGAGCACAAACATTGGAGCGGCAGAAAGAGAGGAGAGAGAGAATCCGAAGCAGGTTCCACATTGTCAACACAGAGCCTAGTATAATAATAATAATCATATATATATTATATATAATATATAATATATTATATATTTATTTATATTATGACACAAGCATCAAGCTGTAAATATTATATACTTTTATATATATATATATATATATATATATATATACATATATATATAAATTCTCTAGGTAGTAGTAACCTGCCAAAAAATTCCTTGTAAGACTCAAACTGAAAAGAGGCTCAAGGGTGACAATTCACAGCCTTTGTACTTGAGCCACTTAGACTAACTCAGTAGTGAGTAGGGGAAGAAAGGGAACGATTTTAATTTTTTTTTTTTTTGAGAGAGAGAAGAGTGTGAGCGGGAAGGGGCAGAGAGAGGGGGAGAGAGAATCTTAAGCAGGTACCATGCCCAATATGGAGCCATCGTGAAGCTTGATGCAGGGCTTGATCCCATGATCCTGAGATCATGACCTGAGCTGAAATCAAGAGCTGGACACTTAACCAACCGAACCATGCAGGAGCCCCTGGAAGACAAGGATTTTAGAATGTGACACTGAATGCGATGCTCACTAGGTTTGTTGTCTTCCTTCCCTACCATCTTCTGTGAGACCTAGTCTCTACCCTTGTCTGTGCCCTGGGAGCCTGAGCCTTAGGGAGCTCACCTAGGTTTGCTTGCAGGCTGGCCCCTGGCTCCGTTTGGTCCATAGGAGGCGGAAGAGACGGGAGGACTAGAGAATAGCAAGGTCATGAGTTTCTTCCCTGCCAACTCCCTCACTTTGTGTTCAGGTTCCAGAAGTGACTGATAGGGTCTCTCTGTGACCACAGCTCCTCTGGGGCGGGTCTTCCTCCATGGCTCCAGCTCCCCCAGTCTCGGTACCCTCTTCCCCTCTCCTGTTGCCTCTTCAGCCCTGGGGTAAGAATGGCCTCCACTGTTGCCAGCCACTGGGTGTCTCAATCTCCCCTTACTGCCTTCTCGCACCTCTGTAACTGGTCCTTCATTAAACTGTCTGCATCCAAACCATTTGAGGTGCTCGTTTCCCACCAGGACCCTGAATAATTCCCTCACTAACTCACAAACCGTGACCTTTTGTTACAAGACGGGTAACTGAGTGCCATGTTCCTGAATCCATAAATCGGCATTCAATGACACAAGCACCGAGATGTAAAGTCCCCTCAATGAGGTCTTTCTCTCCTGCTACTGTCATGTTGTCTAGGGACCCTCTAGTCATATCAGAGACCTCCTCCAAGGTAGAGGCAGACCCACCCCAGCCTAAAGAAGGCAGTTCCATTTCCACATGTTTATAAAAATTAGTACCAGACACGTGGTCTTGAAAGTTGGGGCTTCTGGTGATAAGAGCTGGGCTTTTTAAGGGAAAGCTTCTTGAGTCCAAAAAGACTCAGGGTCTGGCAGCCTGGGAGGATAGAGTTACTCCCATAAACCACAGTGCGCAGTGATGTAAGAGAACTTTTCCAAACCCAAAACAGATCCAGGATGGCAGTAGGGGAGAGGCGGGAGAGGCCATGACGGACAGCAGTGCTGGTCAGTTCCTGAAAAGAGACCATGTACAAACTGAATCCAGCCCCAGAGGAGAACCGAGAGTCCTGGGGGAGTTTTAGAAAGCCTACCCCTTACATTTCAGGTCAAGTCCATGAAAGCCAGGAGCTTACTAGCTAGTTCCCCTTCTCAGCTTACAAAGCAGAAATGACGATGTGACATGGCTTATTTAGGAGGAGCACCCAGTGTAGATTCCCTCCTCTGAGGACCCCATGACTTCGCAGTGGTGCAAGATACAAATGTGAGAGTTTCCTGCACGCCCTTGAGAGGCATGATGGAGGATGTGGGCAGGCCAGGGGATGGGACGGGTAAGGCTGGGATAAGGTAATGCAGAATGGACCTGGAGCCAGAGAGAGGTGCGGACACTCAGTGGTGGGTGTAGAGCGGGCCACTTGCAACGCTCAGATCAGCGTGGAATTCTAGAGAGACGGAGACATCTCCTCCCACCAAAACCTGACACCAGATCACCGCCGGGGGGTGGGGTGGTGGTAGAGGAAAATCCTGGCTGGACCGGGATTATACACAAGAGATTATACACAATCTAGAAATGGGTGGGTTTATCTCGAAGTGGAGAGTTCCCATGTTCTACCATCATCAGAATGGGTAGAATCAGAATTTGTTAAATTCAATTATAGAGAAATTAAGAGAGCTCTTTATTTTTTTTCTGTCTAAGTTTATTATTGTGACATTTATAACTTCTACACAGTAGCTTCTATCTCTACATGTGAGATCGGCGCCATGAATGCTCCTTTTTACTTTTCCTCAGGGCCAGCTGGATGCTGGGGCTGCTAAACAGGTGAGTCAAGAAGGGATCCTCGGGTTAGAAGCACTGAATACACGAGCTCGTGTGTGTGTGTGCGTGCACACACGCACACATGTGGAGTAGACTTGTGTGTGTGCGTGCACGCATGCATCCATATCGAGTCTTCTGTTTCATGTCAAACTAGTACAAACAGGTCTATTTTATATCATTTTTGTCTTGCCTTCTCTCGGCACAAATCATTGACATTTGATTGATGACTTAAAGATATGAATTTACAAGTACTGACAAAAAAAGGTGGCTTTCCTAATTAATATTTTTGGCTCCTTTGAATGAAATAACATATTTTGAAACTGGGGTAGTAGAGGCAGTAGAGGCCTTTAACTCCGTGTTGTCAGATTATACTTGAAATATTTCATGCACTTCTCAGGCCACAATGCAAGAGGGGGGTGGACCCCCTTTCAGGGAAAGACATGTTTCTGGGAAGAGAAAGACTGTAGTTGGTGAAGATGATTCCGGGCTGCAGACCATTCCGTCTGAGATGCTGAGAAAACCATGGTACATAAGGAATAACCCAAAGATAAGAGAATTTAGAAGGATCACAAAGGCAGTTTTCAAGTTCCAGAAGGGGAGTGGAAGACAGATTAGACTTTTTACATTGTCAGATGATAAAAAGTAAAACCCAAATTCAGTTTCCGGTGAAATTGCATTTCAAAGGAGATGAGAGTGAGCAGAACGCTGTTCTTGGGATGCCGTTGAGGGGCGTCTAGCCTTGGTTGGGGGTCCTTTGGATCCTTTCATCCTCGTCATTCTGTGATTTGATGAAATTTCCATGCTGAGTAAACTTAAACAGAACCATGATCACTTTTTTCTCCTCCTTTTTACATTTTTTTCCTGGCCTGTTAACAAAGATTTAATGACCTACTAATGCTCGAGGCACTCTTGAAAAACCACTGTTGGATTAGCACTTGGCTTTCAAAAAATTAATCTTTTCTTGGTTTGTTTCTCCCAAGAAAGATGCACGGCTGTGTTTCTCTCCCCACCTCTGTTTTGGGAACCGAGCCGGGGAGAGTCAGATTTGCCTGGTGTTGAGTCACAGCTGAAACACAACTCAGATGAGGGTTTTGTATGCTTTGTGCTTAGAATGAAGCCTTCTTCTCTATATTCCCAGTGACTGTGTTCCTCCTCCCAACCCTCACAGCTCCATTATTGTTCCGGGTGAGGCATGGGGTAAGCTCCAACGAGCTGTGGCCTCCAAGATTTCCCTTCCTGTCTGGATGTTGTGAGACAATCTTAACTACCAGGAGGGGAATATTTAGAGGGAGTCGTGGTTCTAATTTGCTACAATAAATTATTCCTAAATCCAGTCTTCAACGTGGGTACATTTCAGTGGTTCTCAAATGGTTAAAAAAAAGGGGGGGTGTGTGCACTTCTTATCTGGGTATACGCAGTGGTAGTTGTCGCATGATTTCCAGGTTTTGTAACTTCAGCAAAGACAGAGGCTTTCCCTTGGAATGTCTTCCCCCTCTTTCCCAAACATCTAAATCCTGTTCATCCTTGAACATGACCGAGGAGCTTCCCTCAATCCCCCAGTCGGAGAAAATCTCATCTCCTTTCCAGAATTGCCACAGAATGTTGCATACAAGCCTGTTGAGCATAAACTTCATCACGCGTTGCTGTTGGTGTCGCTGTCTTCTCCACAAGATTGCTTAGCGCTCAGTGATATGGTGGTCTTCATATTTGTCCCGGGGTGGTGGGGTGTGATGCCTTGGCAGGTGGTGGGTTATTTGTGGAGGGAACAGATTAACAAATCCATTTTAACATGTTCACGCACCACAGTCTCCTTGTCAGAGGGAAGCACACTATGGACCGGCTGCCACAGCAGGAGAAAACCCTAATGAGGATAAATGAGTTAAATACTTTGATGCTTCAGAATAATTGTCACGGAACACAATGGACTTCATGGTTAGTCTTTATTCTAGAAAGTTTTATTTCCACACCACAAGAGCCAATACTTGCTTTAAAATCAAATTGGGGGGGCGCTTGGATGACCCAGTTGGTTAAGCAACCGACTCTAGATGTCAGCTCAGGTCATGATCTCATGGTTCATGGGATCGAGCCCTGTGCTGGACGTGTGCAGCGTGCTTGGGATTCTCTTCCTCTCTCTCTCTCTCTGCACCTCTCCGGCTCACGCTCTCTCTCTCAAAATAAATAAACTTAAAAATGAAATGAAATAAATGAAATGAAATGAAATGAAATGAAATGAAATGAAATGAAAGAAATAACGGAAATAAAATAAAATAAAATAAAGTAAAATAAAATAAAAATTGAAGGTTTAAAACGGTCCAAAATGGACTCTCTGAATATATATTATGAGCCCCTAAGGAGACCAAATCATCTTGTTTATTTTTCCCTCTCATGCACTTTGGTCTCGTCCCAGGCAACTGTGGGTCTTCTGTAAATATTTAATAAATTTCTGAAAAAGTTAAAGAAGGTAAGAATTCATTTTAATGTATGTTATCCCTGCAAGGGGGCTATGCCAATCCTTTCTGTATTGTTCCGATTTTAGTGTATGGGCTGCCGAAGTGAGCACTCATTTTAATGTACGTTTGAAGCCATGTCATGCCAAAATGTCAGTAACTAAAATTTTACTTCTTACTCGTTAGTATGGTTTCAGTAGAGAGGACTAAAGACATGAAACTAAAAAGCAGGCAAACATTTTGGTTACTAGTAGTTTAGAAATATGACAGAGGCAGTATCAAAAAAAAATCAGTGTACCAACAAAATTGTGGTTGATTCTGTGGCCTTATATAGACACAGCTAAGTAGAATTGTTCTAGTGAATAGGATGTGGGGCGATGGCCATCTACTGTTTAATGGTTTTCAAAGTAACGTTTAAAGGGAAATGAGTGGTTTATACCAGAATCCAAATCATAGAGTTCTCAGCCAATAGTATATATATGAGTGTTGATCTTGGATTAGCGATGGTAGTGTACTAACAAGAAGGCTGAGATATTATATTATCTTTGTGGGTTAAACAAATAGATTTACACACCAAATCTCTTTTTGTGAAATAGTAAGAGTAATATATATGGATAGTGAGGAAGACATTCCATTTGGAGTCTAGAGAACCGGATCGTTTTCTTGGCCCTGTAATGAACTAGCTCCCTCCTCTGGAAACCTCCGGTTTCATTCAGTCATAGTACTTTCAACTTTATTATAGTTTTTATTCCATTACCTTTTCAAGGTCAGAGGCTTTCTTGTTTATCTTCGAATTCCCAGTAATTAGCAGAGTGTCAGGAGTGTGAGTGCCCAATACATATTCAGGGAATGAATTGAAATGAAGGGGTCTGATGAGATCATTAATTTCTGCTTCTGAGGTTCTGAGATTCTCAAGATCACAGACATTCAACATACATGTAATTTAAACTGTGTTCAAAGATTTTTCAGAGGGAAACGACAGAGGGCTCTTGGTTCAATTTTTCCCCTCCTGGGTGAAGAGTATAGCAATTTAATCTATGAGCTTTACAGATAACAGTACAAACCATCAGAGAGAAACACTTGTAAGTTTGCAGTATGAAAAGTATAACCTCAGAGTGCTTGGGTTGAGTGCTTCTTGATTTTGGCTCCAGTCGTGATCCCAGGGTCGCGGGTTCGAGTCCCGTGGCATGCTGGGGGTAGAGCCTGCTTGGCATTCTCTCTCTCCCCTCCCCATCACTCTCCCTGCTCTCTCCCTCCCCCCCTCTCTCTGTCTCTAAAAGAAAAGAAAAAGAAGAACCTCAACCCAACATTATCCAGCTCGTCCTTTCTCCTCAGCACCATAGGCTCTGTTACCTCTTCCTGTGAGTTGTATATATACCTTCCTACCTACTCTACTTTCTCTCATATATTAAGATTCTCCTTCTCTACTTGGCCTATCCCAATGGTTTGGGTTTTATCTTAAACATCCTTACTATCTGATCCACTTTAAAAAAAAAAAAAAAAACGTTTTCGATCCCATATCTCTATCCTTCGCAACCATACTTCTTGAAAGAGTTGTCCATACTTACTGTCCCCACCTCTCCTCCATCCACCTTCTCTATCCTTTTCAATCTACCATTTGCCTTCATCCTATCAGTCACAGCAGCCCTTGCTAAACTTCTGAGTGACTTATTGCTGAAATGAGCAGATTTAGGTTGCTTTTTTTCTAGCCTTCTTTTCATGCTCTTTCTTCTCAAAAATATCTGGAAAATTGGGAATTCCTTAAAACTCGATGCTAAGTCTAATTATCACCTCACTTCATATGCTTACTGTACTATTCGAAAGCTATGTTTTCTTTTTTTTAATTTTTTTTGGGGGGAGAGAGAGAGAATAATTGGGGGAGGGGGCTAGGGGGAGGGAAGAAGAGAAAGAGAGAAAAAGAGAGAGATAGAATGGAGCCAGACTCGGGGCTTGATCCCATGACCCTGGGATAATGACCTGGGCCAAAATCGAGAGTCAGATGCTCAACTGACTGAACCACCCAGGTGCCCATTCAATTCCATGTTTTCAATTGTTTCCTAAATATGAGTCTTCAATTTAAACTTCCATCCCAGATCACTCATCCCTAATGCCCTTTTGATTGTCTCAAAGACATCAAGCCAAACATGTGCCAAAACAACTCCTGTCTCCCTTTGCCACCAAAAATGGTGATGCTCATTCAATATTTCTGTTTTGGGGAAGGGTCCTGACCATACTTCCGTTATAAAGTTTATACCCACTCACTGTTATGTTGAAGCCCTTCAGCAAATCCTATTGATTTTTCTCTGCTTAATGTACACAGTCTGATATGTCTCTTCATCTCTACTGTCAACTCTAGTCCGAGCTATTAGTACCCACTTCCTAGACTATTTACTGCCTTCGAAGTGGTCATCCATGTCTTCCCTTGCCTTCTTACAATACAGTATCCAAAGTGTTGTCAGATGGCACTTATCACAACGACCACCTGCTTAAATTATTCATCCTGCTTATGACCATTTCAATGGCTTCCCACTGGTCATAAAATGAAGAATAAAATGCTTAACAAGCCTTCATAATTGTGCATGGTCCAGCCCCTTCTTAGCTGTCTGCTTCATCTCCCACCAGTCCCCTTGGACTTTATAGTCTTGACACTTGACTTTCTGTTTTGTCCAGTATATCCGTTCTCCTCTCTCTGATCACAACCTCTTCATGCATGATGACATGCTGGTCATTGTTTGGAAACTGGAAAACTAAATGGTCCCCCGCCCCCCGCAACACACTAAAACACAAGAACTAAAATAAGAACCCGGATCTAGCATGTGCCAATGTCCATGGTGTAAATAATCCCAACATGACATCTACTGGTTTGCAAATTTCCTGAAAATTCAGTAATCTGCTCTTGTGAGCCACTCCACATGGGCTCTGCACACGACAACGGCTGTTTCCTCTAACTGGATTCTCTATTCTTGTTGCTGTAAAAAATGTCTTCTTAATCTGGAGAACTCAACTCAATCTCCCTGATTAGGTTCAGTCCTCCCACCAGATGTTTTCTAAGTCCCTGCAATGCCTCTTTATAGAACTTATCACATTGTACATTTACATTTATTTGAGTAATGTATCTCTCTCCATGAGTAGACTTTTAAGCTTCATGAGTAAGAAGAACAGGTGTGCTTTTGATCCAATGAATGGTCAAAATGGACTTTTGGCATAGAGATCCTCTTGTTTTACGGATGTCCACTTCTGCATGCATCTGGAACAGAAATTTTTGGAGCAGGATCACTAATGAATTCTCAGTGCACACAGACAGGGCATCTTACAAATCTACATCTAAAATTGATTGGTTCTTCTCAAGAACCCAAATAAGTTTGGTAGAAGGAGGAAATCCCAGCAGGGTTGAATCCAGTCCCCTGAGTTTGATTGATAAATTATCTGTAGGTCACTGCTTATTCTTTATTTTTTAATTTTTTTAACGTTTATTCATTTTTGAGAGACAGAGAGAGACAGAGTGTGGGTGGGAGAGGGGAAGAGAGAGACAAGGAGACAGAGAATCTGAAACAGGCTCCAGGCTCTGAGCTGTCAGCACAGGGCCCGGCGCAGGGCTCAAACGCATGAACTGTGAGATCATGACCTGAGCTGAAGCCAGACGCTCAACCGACTAAGCCACCCAGGTGCCCCTCACTGCTTATTCTTTAGATAAATTATCGTTCCTGATTTCTGTTCTCTCCCTTTCCTCTTCCCATATAGAAAATCTGGATTGGGGCGCCTGGGTGGCTCAGTCAGTTCGGTGTCCAACTTCGGTTCAGGTCATGATCTCACGGTTAGTGAGTTCAAGCCCTGCATTAGGTTCTGTGCTGACAGCTCAGAGCCTGGGGCCTGCTTCAGACTCTGTGTCTCCCTCTCTCTCTGCCCCCTCCCCTGCTCATGCTCTGCCTGTTTCTCTCTCTCAAAAATAAATAAACATTAAAAAAAAAAGAAAAGAAAAGAAAATCTGGGTTCGAAAGGGAAGAGACATGTCTGATGGCACTTCTTGACAGTAGAGATGAACACTGGCAACAGCCTGCCCTTTGGAAGTCCAAATTTATCTTTTATTATGCCACTCAGCTCTGTCAAATTCCCATGGTTCCCATAGAGGGTGGCATAAAATATAAATCTGTGTCTCCCTCAACTCTCATTAAGCCATTACAAGACTTTTCCCACCTCAAACTGGAATGATCTTAGTATCCATTGAAAGCAGGCTGGACTTTATCTCTCTATCCTTTTCCCATGACATTCCTTCACTTGTTGGGTTTTTTCCCAGATCTTATTCTAAGCTCACTTCCTCTCAAAGCTTTCCTTCTGTAGTCCAGCCCAAGGGGACTGAACTCATAGAGATGCGGCCAGTTTGGGCATTGATTCAACACTGATGTCTGTGTAAATTGAATTCCCAGATGTGTCTCTAGTTGAGTGAACTTGGGCAGGTGACACTTCCCTAGGTTGGATTCTTTCATCAAGATTGAGTGTGAGTAGAAGAGTAAGGTGCTTGTGTGGGCTCGGAGAGTCTTCTTAAAACTATGCATTTAAGGGGCACCTGGGTGACTCAGTAGGTTAAGTTGTCCAACTCGATTTTGGCTCAGGTCATGATCTCACTGTTTGTGGGATCCAGCCCCATGTCAGGCTCTGGGCTGATAGTGTGGAGCCTGCTTGGGATTCTCTCTCTCCCTCTCTCTGCCCCTCCCTGACTTGCGCATGTGTGCATTCTCTCTCTCAAAATAAAGAAATAAAAATATTTTAAAAGACTATGCATTTAAACAAATTTTGTAGCTTGTAATCCAAAGATTATGCACTTTTTATAGTACTGAAATAGTACACAACATGTATAAATAGGGAGAATTTACATAAACATCTAAAGTTCTGGGTTCTTTAAAAACACATTCGGCAGAGTGCCTGGGTGGCTCAGTCAGTTGAGCATCCAATGTCGGCTCAGGTCATGATCTCGAGGCTCATGGGTTTGAGCCCCTTGTCCAGCTCTGTGCTGACAGCTCAGGACCTGGAGCCTCCTTCAGATTCTCTCTCTCTCTCTCTCTCTTTGCCCCTCCCCTGCTCACACTCTGTCTCTCTGTCTCAAAAATAAAATAAAATAAAATAAAATAAAATAAAATAAACATTAAAAAATTAAAAATAACACATTTGGCAATATTGAGATACCAAGTCCACATGGCAATAATAGGTTGGGTGAGAGGCTATCCCATTAGATGGGACATGTGCTTTCCAGGGCCCCACATCCTTACTGAACTTTGTTAAACTGTTTCGCACTTGTAGACAACGAGTTTCTGGCTTTGACTTTAGATACTTTCTTATACCATTTTTACACTAAACTTTGATTCTTATTTTGCTGTTTAATGATTTATATGAATGAATGACTTGTTTCCCCAGGCACCCTATAATTGCCTTGAGGCTAAGGCTTGTAACTCATAATAATGGTAGTTAACATTTTTGAGCTCTTGCTGTATGCCGGGCCTTGTAATAAGCAAGTCACATGCATTAACTCATTTAACTGAACTTCTTTAATCCCCACACCAGCTAGGAGAATGTATTGCATATAGCTGCTTCCAAATGTACTTATGGGTTATTTCATAAACTATTTGGCAAAGAGTCGGATTGGAGTCAGGCTCCCTGTGTTCAAATTTTGCTCAAATTCTACTTCCACTGTAACGTTTAACCTTGAGAAAATGCCAAAACTTCCCCTACCCAAATACTAAGCCTTATCTATCTATCTATCATCGATATCTATCATCTATCTATATTTATCTGTCAATATTCTATCTTTGACATATGATTCTCATCAACTAAAATGCACAGTTCAGTGAGTTTTGACAAACATTTGACAAACACATGCATCCCTGTGGCTACCATCTTGATCAAGGTATAGAAAGTTTCCATCACTCCTGGAAGTTTCCTCATGTCCCTTTTCAAGCAATACACACTGCTTTTTCGATTGATAGCACTATAGATTAGTTTTAATTGTTCTGGAACTTTATGTAAGTTGAATTATACAATATGATTTTTATATCTTGTATTTATATACATTTTTGGCTGGATTCTTTACTAAGCGTGTTTTTGAGACTTACACGTGTTATAACACATATACGTGGCTCATTCTTTTTCTTTCCTTTTTTTAAATCACTGGATAGTATTCCTTTTATGAATATATCACAATTTGTCCATCTGTTAGTGGACATGTGGATTTTTTCCAGTTTAGGGATGCTATAAATAATTCTTCTATGAATATTCTTATGCAAGCCCCTTTTCTGTGGATATGCAATTTTCCCCTTCATTTTCTCATTGACAAAATGGGGCCCAAACTAATATCTACCTCTTACCATCTTCTAAGGATTAAATGAAAACATGCCTTGAATCCATAACATGATTCTTACAATTATTCTATTATTGTTTCCCAAGGGTAACTGACACACAACTTCGCTAGGTACCCAGAGAGAGTTAAGAGTTAACTCTCTTATTTGTCTACAAACAAAAAACTAAAGCACATCATTTCAGACCATCCTTTACTTGAGATCATTTGAACTACACAGATACTTACATTTGAATTATCTGGATAATGTCTGCAGCTCAAATTCAAAGGTATTGAATTTTGAGTTAAACTCAAGTCGCGCAAACACATGCAAAGTTGAAGGGCGTGCAAAACCAGTAATTGAGAGAGTCTGTTTATAAGAAGAACTAATACCGGCCTCATACAAGAAGCTCAGATAATTTTCTAGACTTAAAACGAATCTTATGGGATAATGTTTTGATAAGTTGAGTTGAAGTGAATTAGGGCCATGTGGGAGTATATTTTCCGTAAAAGGGACGTGAATGTTTAAATCTAATGGAAAAAAGATGCTGGTGGCAAATGCATTTAAAGCTCTGATAAACTCACAACTTGTAACACTTGCATAAACACAAAGGCCAGTACTACTCAATTTCTCCCCAGTGACTAGAATGCCCCCTCTCACCTGCCCCTTCACTCATGGAGACAGGATGAAAACCTACTTTCTGGGTTGGCAGCAGACTTTAGAGTGACATATGTCACCCCATAGGTGACTTTTCAATCACATGCCTCTGTTATTGTATATACTCAATACGCTCAACATTTAACATTCTTTTTTTTTTTTAACATTTATTTATTTATTGAGAGACAAAGAGAGCATGAGCAAGGGAGAGGCACAGAGAGAGAGGGAGACACAGAATTCGAAGCAGGCCCCAGGCTCTGAACTGTCAGCACAGAGCCCGACGTGGGGCTCAAACTCACGAACCGTGAGATCATGACCTGAGCTGAAGTCAGATGCTTAACGTATTGAGTCACTCAGGCGCCCCTACACATTCTAATGTGTCCCACATGCCCTTTATGCCAGGCAGACAGGCTAGCAGGTAAGGCAGGCTACCATTTCTTTACTTTTGGGATGACCCTGTTGAAAAGAATTACAGAAACTTACATTGTTCAGTCTTGTATCCATTGCCTTGTTCTTGACTGAGAATTACTGGAAAAACCTGTTCTACGTACACATATCTGAATGGGTTAAATGGGGTCTAATAAAAGTGAAAACTTTTTTATTAACTAAAAAATATATTTGTTTTATACCTAACACAGATATTTAGGTTTGTTTCCTATATTATATCATTATAAGTAAATATGTTTACAAATAAGGCATATTTCTGTGTGCCCTATGACAGCCTTAGTCTTTTGGATGTAGAATTAGCGGAGTCACATTGTAGGAACATGTCAAGTCTCCTGGTGCATATTATCAACTTGCCTTAAAATGCTTGCACCAGTTGGCATTTTTTAAACCAGTGCAGGATGAATACCACATATCAAAGGCAATGGCTCTTAGAGTAGGAACATCTTGGCTCATCCGGTAACTGAAAATGATTTTGCATTGTTGTTAGCTTCCACTTCTCTGCTTCATAATGAGGTTGAATAGGTTTCATGTTTATTGGTCATCCCACATACGACATTAATATGTAGAAAGTCACCACTTTGTTCAACAAGTGTGTATGAATGTCCTCGGATGGGAGCCAAAGAGTGAAAGCAACTTACATGGCCATCAATGGATGGATATGATGGGGTATATTCACACAGCAGACTATTATTCGGCCCTAAAAATGGATGAGGTGCTGATATACATTACAACACGGGTGGATCTTGTCAGCATTATGCCAAGTGAAAGAAGCCAGTGAGTTGCAAAAGGTCACAGATCATGATTCCATTTATAAGGACTATGGAGAATAGGCAAATGCATAGAAACAGAAAGTAAACTAGTTGTTTCCCTGGACTGTGGGAAGAGGACACTGGGGAGTTTCTGCTAATGGATATGGGGTTTATTTACGGCGTGATGAAAATGTTCTGGAATTGGATAGTGGTGACGGCTGCATAACTTTGTGAATATAGTCAAAACCACTGAGCCCTTTAAAAACATGAATTTTGTAGTATGTGAATTATTTATCAATGTTTAGCAATTATTATGTGCCAGGCATTAGGAAGGTTTGGGGGGATACCAGATGGATAAGATGGAGGCGATAGTTCACTGGAGGAAGGTACCTGATTATCTAAGGGCACAGAAAAGTGCATGGAACTAGGTCTTGCACTATTTTATTTATTTGAGTATTTATTTAAAAGGTTTTTTAATATTTATTTTTGAGAGAGAGAGAAAGAGAGAGAGAGACAGACAGACAGAATACGAGTAGGGGAGGAGCAGAGAGAAAGGGAGACACAGACTCGGAAGCAGGCGCCAGGTTCTGAGCTGTCAGCACAGAGTCCCATGCGGGGTTCAAACCTACAAGCCATGAGACCATGACCTGAGCCAAAGTCAGACGCTTAACCAATTGAGCCACCCAGGTGCCTCAGGTCTTGCACTATTTTAAAGGTCAAACAACCTCTCCAGACTGGCTTGTGGAAGGACAGTTGAGGCAGGGATATCCTTTGTGGATTTTCCATGGATTCTGTGGTTTGGGTTCTAACTTTGTCTCCTTTGGGAACTAGGACTTCTGGTTTTGTTTCCCTTGATTCAGTTAATTGGAAGGTGACCAAATCTTCATTGCATAGTGGGCAATGTTTTACATTTAGGAAATCTTCAGTTTTGTGCTCCCTTTTCTTATTATTTACAGTACAATGTCAAACTGGAGAGTATCTCCTTGAGAGCATCTTTGTGCCTCAGCACCTTAGTCAGGGACTGATAGTAGTTGTTCTATCAATATTGTTTAAACTTTACTCAAAATACAAATAATTCGGGGCACCTAGCTGGCTCAGTTGGAAGAGCATGTAATTCTTGATCTCAGGGTCATAAGTTCGGGTCCCACATTAGGTGTGGAGATTACTTAAAAGACTAAAATCTTTGGAGTTTCTGGGTGGCTCAGTCAGTTAAGCACCCAACTTTGGCTCATGTTCTCATGGTCCAGGACTTTGAGCCCCACATTGTCAGCTGTGCTGACAGCTCAGAGCCTGGAGCCTGCTTTGGATTCTGTGTCTCCCTCTCTCTCTCTGCCCCTCCTCTCCTCATGCTCTGTCTCTCTCTCCCTCTCTCAAAAATAATAAACATTTAAAAATTTTTTTAAACATAAAATCTTAAAAAATAATAATAATATAAGTAAATAAGTAAATAAATAAATAATTCATCCACCACTTAATCTCTTTTCTCAGTACGTATGAAATAACTTTGGCCAAGTGATTATTGTTTAAATTTTGCTTCATTTCATGAAGCTCTCTTGCCTGTGAGTCCTGCCTTAATGCTAATGATATTGAACGTGGGCTATGATCTGTAAAATGGGAAGGATTAGGTCCCATTGCATTTCCCAAGTAGCTCAGAAACATGGCTGGATTAAGAGATGGTGAGGTTGATGCTGAGACCTGGGTTTAGTCTTCCATTCCTGTCTATTTCCCCCTACTCTTCAAGAAATTGTACAAGCAGAATTCAGCTGTGTTCTCTATTTCACAGAATTCCTTGTAAAGATTAAATGAAAAAGAATCATGGTATCATTTTGCAGAACAGAATACATTCCATAAGCTGGGTCATCCTTGACAGCTTCATCATCATCATCATCATCATCATCATCATCATCAATGTATCATTCTCATATATATTTTGACAGATGCAAATTTCTTTCAGTCGTTCAAGCAGGATGGCAGAGAATGAGATTAGGGTAGAAAATTATTGTCTCTTATCTCTCAAACTGATACTGGTTAAGGTAATATTGGTCCCCTTCTTGGGTTGTGACTAAAGAGAAATATTGCATTGAGCTCATTTGCTTAAATTATACGGTAAAATATATAGGAGAACAGAGTGGTTTTTATTTCTGGGTGGATTGATCATGTGTTGGGCTGATTTATCTGAACGTACCACAGCTAGGCGATGCTGTAACCTCTAGGTAGTGCACATCTCATTATTTTGTAGTGCCCCATGAAGGTTTTCTGGAAAATGAGGCTGAGTTATGGCTGGTCCTGGCAGGCAGTGTCATTTTTATTTGCTGTCAGTGAGTGCTGGAGAGTGAAGAGTCACAAGGGCACTATATTTTGTGTCATAAGAGATTGCCCTGTGACAAATGATCACTACACAGCGATTGGAGACTGAACTCATCAGTCACTGGAGGGTGGTATTGACATGCACCCATCACCCTGGCAGCAGTGAAGCAGGGAGAAGACTAAAAGAACCTATACTTTACAGCTCCTTTTAAGAGCAAACCATTACCTTGTGATGGAAGAGGAGGAGGCAGTAGTATCTGCTACCACCTTTGAACTTTTAGTGGGTGACCTGACATCTCCTAGACTGTGGAAGACGCGTTCCATGATGCTAATACCACCCTATGGAGATGGTCAAATAAATGGGAAATAGAACCGAGAACATTGGGCTACTTTGCCTGACTGGAGAAGATGGTTTATAGGAGATGGTGGGGGTTCTGGGCTGCACTTCTAGAGTCCAGTTAGAAACTATTTTCACTTAGTTTCTCAAAATCAGTAGAAGATGCTCCGTAGAGATTGTCTTAACGGACAATCCAGTGCCATTGGATGGTCCAGGGGCAAGTGGCCCTACAGGAATTTGATTTTCCATTTCTTTTCCACTGAGAATGCAGGCCACAGATGCTTTGGGCTTTTTTGATCCACAACATCAACATCCTTCCTCTAAGTTGGTGTTTGAAATTCTCCTATTACAGAGTCATTTCTTTGTCAACACAGACTGTTTCTCTATTTCTCCCTGAAAATGCAAATGCTAATGATTTAATGAAAATGGTAAGTTTTCTTGCAGGAGAAAAGAGAGAATATGAGGTTTTGAAAGCAATGAACATACAGGAAGAAAGAGGGATGGTGTGAAAAAAAGAGAAGGAAGGAGTTGAGGGCCCCAAACAAACTCTGCTTTCTCTCCATTTCTTTCCATGCCTTCCAACCGAGGCTGCCCAGATTCTTTCCATTGGAAGAAGATGGCTCTCCACAGGTGTGACCTACTTGGGGCCGGAGGATAACTGGGGGGGGAGATCTGAGCAGTTCCCACTTTCCCAGCCACACCCTGGAAAGGACAGCAGGTGGGGACAAGCGGGCCTCACCCTTTCTAAATGTTGCCTTCCAGATCCACCCCGAGAAGGCAGAAAGAAATGGGCACCAGGGATCAAAGGGAACCTCCCTTGTTTGTTTCACCTAAGGTAATGGAGCAGTTCCCACACCCTACACAGAGCTACTCTAAGTTCTTAATTCCTTAACCGGCATGAATAATGATCCGTCTGACCCTCCTTCAAGGATTAGAGCTGAGCAGATGAAAGAATGTCCCCATTTCAGAGCACACTGGAATCCGGAGAGTTGTTGCTTAGCCTTTGTTTGATTAGATTACAAAATGTGCATTCATCTTACACAAATGAGAAACAAAAAAAAAATCATTTAAATTAACTAACCACTACCTTAAAATAAATATGATTGCTATTTTGATCATTAACCTTTAGAACTTTCTCTTTGTATGGGGATACATGTATGTTTTCAAAAATAGAGTATTTTACAGTGCACTTTGCAACATAATTCTGTCCCTTACCTTATTACGTATATACTGTATATGCATCCATATCTTGTTATATACCATATACATATATACCCTGTACTGTATATATATGTATATATATATACACACACCCATACATTACTATATACATATATATGCCATACTGTTTGTGTGTGTGTATATATATATATATATATATATACCCATGCCCACATATATATACTGTATACACTGTATATATAGATAGATATAGAGAGATATATCTTATTATATACCCATATATGTACCCATACTGTGTGTGTGTATATATATATACCCATACCTTACTATATACACATACATATATACACCTATACTATAAATATATATACACACACACCCATATCTTATTATATATACATACCCATTATATATATATATATTATACATACACCCATACTGTGTGTATATACATATATACCCATACTGTATATATATATACCCATACTGTATGGGTAATATCCATATACCCATACTCTATGGGTATATATATATTCACACACCCATATATATGTATATGCCCATACCTTAGTATATGCATACATATATATAAGCCCATAGTGTGTGTGTGTATATATATATATCTCATTATATACCCATATATACTGTATATACTGTGTATATACATCCATACCTTATTATATACCTATATATATATATCCATACTGTATATATATACATACACACACACCCATGCCTTACTATACTTATATATATGTATATACTTATACTATATATAAAATATATATACACACACATGCTGTATATATATATATACATATACACACCCATATATATGTATATACCCATATATACCCATACCTTATTGTATACATATATATTTATGCCCATACTGTTTATATATACATACCTTACTATACACCCATATATATATATATATATATCAAACACATATCAACACCATCTTAATAAGATACCCATCACACCTTGATTTTAACTTATCTGATTTAATCAATTTCACATTATTGAACACTTAGGTGTCTCTCCTCCCTCTCTCCCTCCCTCCCTCCCTCTCTTCCTCTTATCTATTTGTATCCATGCAGCCATGTACCTATCTATTGCTATTGTACATTGAGCTGCAAGAACACTCTTGAATATACATTGTCTGGGCACATGAATATAAGTTAGATGATGATGGGCACATCATTATTGTTTCTCTAGAAATGAGATTCCTAGATGAATGATACATTTAAGGTCCTTAATATATAACACATGTTTTACATTCCCTTCACGAGAGTAGCAGTGTCCACTTCCTTAGAGCTTAGGACAGTGGTTTTCAACCCTCACTACTCATTGAAATCATTGGTGGAGATGTTAGAAAAATATCAATGCCTGAGCTGTACCATAGATGAACATTTCTAGGGGAGGGGCCCAGACATCAATATGTGTAAAAGGCTCTCTGGGTGATCCTAACACCAGCCAGGGTTAAGAGGTCATTGGTCCAAGGGCAGCCATATTTCCCCTCTTCTATGTCCATGGCAGACATCATCACTGGAAACCCTGTTTGTGAGCCTGAACTCAGCATCTCCTTCTCAGCATGGTGCTGTAGACAGAACTAATCAATGACAGATCTTGCTCTGAGAAGAACTTGTTCAGATCTTCTACGACAACTGATTTTTGTCTAGGTATCCTACCAATTGTTGAGAAAGGGTATTAAAATTTCCAAGGTGTGAGGGCACCTGTGTGGCTCAGTCAGTTAAATGTCCGACTCTTGATTTTGGTTCAGGTCATGATCCCAAGGTCATGGGATTGAGCCCTGCATCAGGCTCCACACATGGAGTCTGCTTGGGATTCTCTCTCTCTCTCTCTCTCTCTCTCAAAATGCATAAATGAACATTTAAAAAAATGTTCCATTTTAATTTATGTATCAGCTGTTCAACTATCCTATTTTGCATCATATTTTTGGTAGTTATTTGTAGGATTACACTATACACCTTTGTGCTCAGTTCATTTAGAATGAGTATGGGTCCCTTCTCCAACTGGTACAAAACTAAGGCACCGAGAGGTAATGGGACTTGCATCGAGCTCTTAACAAGGGCAGAAAGATAAAACTATTTTACAGTGCACTTTGCTGGATCCACTGAAAGGGGGAGGTCAGAGCTAATTGGTTGGGTGACTGGAGGCTAGGCTGGCAGGTAAACTTCGATCTCAGATCCGGAGAAAGCTTGTCTGTCCTTCGTTGGCACCGTCAAAGAGATTGCAGACAGAGGGCTTTTGCAAGACAAGGCACTGAAGCCTAACAGCAACTATCTGGCTAACACAGTTCCTTCTTTGGTTCTTACAGGGCTGAGTGTCATATATAATGAGAATGTATTTTCTCTCCTTTGCAAATGTCAGTGCCTGATCCCTAGCTCTCATTTCTCAATTTCATAGATAGAACATTTATTGTTGGCAGTGGAAGCTAATAAAATCCTCCAGGCAAGTTCGGGCGTTTATTATGCGAATCATATTTAAGTCCCCCTTCTTGAAACACATTTTCCTCTGTGGGTTGCCTTCTCCCGGGGGAGGGGGATACAGATTAGGCACAAGGGCTTATAGCAGGATCTTAGTAACAAGAGGTCAATCCTGCCATTTCAATTAGCACTTAGCTAATTCCAACCCTGGTTTCCTTCCTGGTGGGGAAAATACAACTTGCTCTCGAAAGGTCTGTAGACTCAAAGTCTCAGAGTTGGTTGTATCCCCATGGACAGCAGCAAGTCTGAGTTTTCCTGGGGCTTTGCTGCTTAGGAGGGTCAGAAGCACTCCCTGTGGCTGCTGGAATTTTACCCAGTTTGTGGGCTATTCTTCAGTCTGTTATTACTATTCAGGAAGTTTCATAGAGAGCTGTGTCTGTGGTGTATGCAGTTTCCCCAGTATTTTTTCCTGGGCTGTGGTTAATACCCTTGAAAGCCATGAAATATGAAAAAAAAAAATTAAAAACTAAAAAGCATTCACCTTCAGAACGGACCAAGGGTATTACAGTCCATCTTGGTGCTACGTTTGCAATATTGAACTTGCTTTAATAATTAATGGAACATGAAGTGAATTCTAAGCATCACTGTTAGTGCAGGTGACTTTGGTCTTCAGAGCAGACTATGGGGGCATGAGGTAGCATGGGCGTCCACCATGAACGTCCACCATGAACAGGTTGTGTGCCAGTCAAGTTTCTCAGGGCTTTCATGTCCTCCTCTGTAAAATGAAAGACTTGGAGGCAATCACTTTGAGGTTCCAGTTTTGCATCTAGCCAAGATGCTGGGCTCAAGCAACTTCAGGATCCCCATGCCAAGAGTGATTTTGGAGAGACCAAAGAGGAAAATATAAAGAACAGGAGGAAGCTATAATAAACTCCGGGATGATGAGGTGTGTGTGTGCGCCCGCGTGCGTGTGTGTAGAGGAAGTTGGCTGGGAAAGAATACAACAGGAAATAATTACTGAAGTTCTTCTGCTTGTTCATTGCCATTGCCTTGGGACAAACACGTACCTCCCTCTCACCTGCCGTGTCTTGATCTCTGGCTCAAGAGTCCTCAAGAGTCAAATTAGGGCAACACTGAAGTCCAGCACTTGTGGAAAGCCTGAGGAAAACAGATGCATGCTAGCCGGCCACCACAGTAAGTCAGCCAAAAACAGAAAAATTTCAGGCAAGTCCTCCTAGCTACATGCTAGCAACAGAAAAAAAAAGGAACAAGAAAACAGCAAAGAACTATGAAGATGTATTGGGTGTGAAAACTAAAATAACTGAAATAAGTCCAACAATAGGTTTAACAGAGAGCAGGGAGGGTTCAGCAGAGGACTGATTAGTGAATTAGAAGACACACTCAGTATATCTCCCCAGTGGAAGAAGAAAAATAGCAAGAAATATAAAATATGAAGAAAACCCAAGATATAGGGAGAAAGGAGGTAAGTGCTAATATCTGGATAATAGAAGTCCCAGAAATAGAGAGTAATTTTTATTTATTTATTTATTTATAATTAAAAAAATTTTTAATGTTTATTTACTTTTGAGAAACAGAGAGAGAGAGAGAGAGAGAGAGACAACAGGAGTGGGGGAAGGGCAGAGAGAGAAGGAGACACAGAATCTGAAACAGGCTCCAAGCTGTAAGCACAGAGCCCCAGGTGGGGCTCAAACCCTCGCATGACGAGATCATGACCTGAACCAAAGTTGGATGCTTAACTGACTGAGCCACCCAGGTGCCCCAAGAGAAATTTTTAAAACTGACAATAATGAGAGGAGAAAAAAGATGATAGAGATGAATTGTCCTTGGTTTAAAAAGAAAAAGAAACCCATAAGGGGTTATAAGAAAAACCTGGCACCTAGATACCCAATGGGCTGATCTTAGAATATCAGAAATATCTAAACTCTTATGAAAGAGTTGATCACTGTAGAGGAATAAGATTGACATCAGACTTTTCAACAGTGACATTAGATGCAAGATGGCACAAACGAGTGTTTAGGAAAAGTGAAAGAGAGAGAACATAGAGCCCCTAATGTTCCAGCCAGCCAAACTGTCACTCAATCAGGAGGGCACAATATAAAATATTCACAGGCACAGAGGGACTTGGAGATTGTGTCACATGAAGATCCACATTAAAGACACTTCTGAATGAATTTTTTTCCCAAAAGTAGAAATCTGCAGTAAGGCATATTGCAAGAAATATAAGAAGACAGTTAAATACTTTGGTATTTGGTATTCTTCTTTTTTCTTTTTAAAGAAAACTAATACCAAGATGAAAAAAAACAAACATATCTATAATAACTCCGAGATAAAAGCTTAGATATCTACAATGCATCAGGAGATTCGGGAAAGAGACCAAAGAATATGGGAAAGTGTTGAATCCCCTGGACTATGAAGCTAGATAATAAACATAGGTACCATTGGTTTTCAAGTAAAAGCAATTAAAAAACAGCCAGGCAAAATGGGACAAACTGAAATAAGAAATTAGGTTGGTAGAAATAGTTCTAAATATAGCAGTAATTACTATTTAACAAGTAAGCCAGTCAGCTAAAAACGAAAAACGAAAATAAAAAAAAATTGCAGATTAGAAAACTAAAAACAAAAGCAATACTTGGATTCAGGCTGCATACAGGAGATGTATCTAGAAAGAAGGGCACATGGAGGTTTTAAGTAAAATGATGGAAAAGGACATATAAAATAAAAACAGACAGTATCCCACAAGTCATATTTGAAGCTAACATAACCCTGATGCAGGCAAAAACCAGGCAAAAACATTACAAGAAATGAACTGGATGTTACAGGGTCATTTTACTCATAAATCAAACAAAATTTCAAAGCAAGGTGTTAGGAAATTGAAAGCAACAGTATATAAAAAACATAAAGCACTACAGCTGAAATGCTCTCAGCTCATACATTCATGATTTGTCATGAAAAAATCTTGTAATTACTAATTAACACATTGAGAGAGTACAATTATGTGCTCATCTCAATGGATGCAGAGAACATTTGATAAAATTCAACACCCATTGTATGTATAACAAAAGGAAAAGTATTAATTACTTAGGAATAGAAGGAGACTTTGTTAACATTTTATATATATATATATATATATATATATATATATATATATATAAATGTGTGTGCATATACATATATATTCCCAGAACAAACATAGTAAATGAGAAAACATTAGAAGCATTTTTTAAAATCGAGAATACAACTTGGATGTGTATGACTTTAACATGATATTAAAGGTTCTAGACACTGCCATATAAAATGCGGAGGCATGAAAATATAAAAGAAGGGGAAACCTGTCATTATTTGTAGAAGTATGTCCTACTACAGAGAAAAGTCAAAAGAATTTACAAATTATTAAAAACAATGGGAGACCTTAGCAATTTGGCTAGATATGATTTTATACACAACAAATTTCAAACCATCAGCAACAAATAATTCAAAAGATTATTAAAAAAGGAGTCATAATTAACATAGGATCCAAGGATACTCAGCATCTAGGAATAAAACAAAGAACAGATTTGCAAGATATCTACAGGAAAAATTATTAAAATTTTATTTGATTATTAAAATTATTAAGAGATATTAGAAGAGCTAAATAAAGTAATGCACCATGTTTGTTGATAGAAATATATTATTCATATTGTGACTGTGCAAATATTCCCAAATATTCCCCCAAATAACCTTGTGGATTCCTTGCATTTTCAAACAAAATATGAATAAGATTCTTCAGAGTAATGCATCATTTTGGAAAGATAAGTCTAAAATCTACACTGAAGTGTAAAGGACCAAGAATTATCAAGATACTTTTGAAAAAGGCAAGAAGTAAGGAGAGACTGACTTCTTAGAAAGTTACAGTTGTTAGGGCTCTGTGGCATCAGCCCTGGAATTGGTGAAGTGGAAGAGAAAACCTAGAAACAGGCCCACACATGCATGGTATTTTGGTATTAAAAGAGATACATGTCGAATCAATAGAGAAAGGAGATACTTGTAAAGAAAGCTAGAAAAACCTGCACGTCCATGTGGGAAAAAAAAAATCCCTACCTCACACCGTACACAGAAGTCAACCAAAAAGTCATTAAGGACTCAACTATTAGAACAAAACCTTAAAATACTTAGTAGAAATTGTAAATATCATTTAGATGTTGGGGTGAGGATAGTTTTCTTAAACCAGACCAAAAACATTTACTACAGGAAAAAAATGGCAAATTTGACTAAAAAAAATTTTTTTTAACTTTGTTCATTAAAAGACACTTATAAAGAGGGGGAGTAGCTTACAAACTAGGAGATGATATTTGAAAAACACAGAAACAAAGCAATAATACCAAGAATACAGAAGTTCTATAAATAAGTAATAGAAATAATAGAAATAATAGAAAAAATGGGTAAAAGTCATAAATGAGCAGTTCACACACAGCCAACAAACATATTGGAGATGCTTGATACCATTAGTAATGAAGACATTTGATTCAAGATTACGGTAAGATATCACTGTATACTCATCTTGGCCCAAATTTATAGGGCTGACAGGACTGAGTGTTGGAGAAGATATAGATCCATGCGTTCTGTGATGTGCAATAATTTTAAGACATTTGTTCCCAACGTTAAACGTTCATATACCCAGGAACTCGTCAATTCCACTTCTAGGTGCACACGCAAGAGAAAGAAGCCTACAAGAGGAATGGAGAACATTCTTAGCAGCACTGTTTGCCTTAGCAAAAACCCAGAGGCAACTCAAATTCCCATCAACAGAGAGTCACTGACATTCTGATACAATGGAATCTTACATAGTCACCCAAACCTGTAACTATAGTAACATCAACAATCAGGGTAGTCTTAGCAATGGACTATTAAGTGAACGCAGTGAGTTCATGAAGATTACACATAGCTCCATATTCTTTTCGGAAAGCTAAAAACGATATGTGTTTGTAACGCTCCTAGAAATACATGTAGGCGTGGTAAAAGTGCATAAAAAGGAAAGCAATGGCATGATGAATACAGGATTCAAGGTGCTGATTATCTCAGGTCAGGGGAAACAAGGAGTGGGAGGGGAAAATTTCATGGGTGTATGTAGATTACTGCCCAAATCCTAGTTTTTGTTTGGGGTGTCAGGATCATGAGTGCTTATTATGTCAGTATAAGGGAAGGAAGGAAGGAAGGAAGGAAGGAAGGAAGGAAGGAGAGAGCAAGGAAGGAAGGAAAGAAAGAAGGAAGGAAGAAAGGAAAGAAAGAAGGAAGGGGAAGGGAGGGAAGGAAGGAAGGAAGGAAAGAAGGGAGGGAGGGAGGAAGGAAGGGAGGGAGGGAGGTGATGGAGGAAGGGAGGGAGGGAAGGAAGGGGGGGAGGGAAGAAGGAGGAATGGAATGATGGAGGGAAGGAAGGAAGATAGGAAGGAAAGAGAGAACAAGGAAGGAAGGAAAGAAAGAAGGAAGGAAAGAAGGAAGACAGGAAAGAAGGAAGGGGAAGGGAGGGAAGGAAAGAAGGAAGGAAGGGAAGAAAGAAGCGGGAAGGGAGGGAAGGAAGGAGGAATGGAGGGAGGGAGGGAAGGAGAGAGGCGGAAAGGAAAAGAGGGAGAGGGAGGGAAGGAAGAGAGGGAGGGAGGGTGACAAAGAAAGAGACAGAGAGAGGGAGAAAAGTAGGTTGGGAGGACAAAAAAGAAAAGAGAAGAGAAAAGAACGGAAAAAAGGAAGCAAGCTCATTAAATACCGCTCTGTGTCCTGGCATCTCAACGAGTCGAAGTCCTCAAAGCAGGCCTCCGAAACTCTCTCTGCAGAATGTCACTCGTTAACTTGTTTCCCAGACTTGTGGGCTCTGCTTAAATCTGTCCTGATTAGGGATATTAAAGAAAACCTTGATGTCTCCGGGGGCACGCACGTGTGTGAACGGCGGCCAACGACAATGGCACATCACTGGTATGTATTTAGGAAACACACACACACGAACAAATATGCCTTGTGTGCAGCAGAGACAAAGCCCCCAGAATCTGTGGGTTTTTTTTTTTTTTTCCTCCTTCATCTCATTCTTCTCTCCTTTTTCTCCCTTCCTTTCCTTAATTTTCTTTCCCCCTAACCTCCGGACGTGGCTCACACTGTGGAGGTGAAATGGTGTGGAATTCCCTTAGGGAGAAGGAACGGATTAAATCTGCCCGAGTGGCATCAGAATACATTTTGTTTGGGCGATTTGTATTTTACGGCCCACATGTAAATTGCCATGTGGAATTTAATAACCCAAACGAGCACGTTCCGTCGAGCCAAATTGGCATTTATTCCCTGATTTCTGAAGGAGGTTTCTGGGCTTCAGGATGGGGGAACTTCTCACAGATGGCAGCGTTTTGATTTAAAATATTTTTCTGCGGAGAGATCAGTTCCAGACTTGCCCGACTCCTAGAATTTGGGGGAAGAGAGGAGCGGAAGGTGGTAATTTGCTAAGAAAGGAAGGAAAAACAATAATATTTATTTGATTACATTTTCCTGTGTTCTGGTGCGGGGGGGGGGTAAATTACAGGCCTAATGACTTCAGTGTTGAGCGTTTGCCTTGAACAAAGCTTGCTAAGATGCAGAGGGCTTTGGAGCTAAAGGGAACACAGAGAGGAGATACTCCCTATGGCCGCCACTAGGGTTTTGTGTGCTAGGTAAGCATTGCCAGGAATAATCGTTGGCTCCCAGCACCCATTTCCTGCTCTCCTTACATTGACTACATGAGCAATAACAGAATAAGGGAAAACATTGTGGATTATTAATAATAATGGAAATACTCACATGACGCATGAGCTCCCCAGAGGTCTTTCATTATTATCAGTTAATTTTTTTTGAGTTTACTTGTTTCATTTTCGACCGAGAAAGAGAGAGAGCATGGGGGAGGGCCAAAGAGAGAGGAGGAGAGAGAGAATCCCAAGTGGGCTCAGCCCTGTGAGCGCAGAGCCCAATGCGGGGCTCGAACTCACGAACCGTGAGATTATGACTCCTGAGCTGAAATCTAGAGTACGGCGCTTAACCAAGTGAGACACCCGGGCGCCCCTCACTCATTTTTGATCCTTATGACGGCTCTGTCCATGGGACCCTTACTCCCCTTTTGTAAGTGAAGAACTGGGACTTTTCACGATTGCATAGAATTTACTCGTGTCTTAGATTTGAGCTTTGTGTATGTGTCTATTATTTTCCAAAGACTGAATTCCCTAGAATTGCCCCTTTCCTTACAGTTCCAGATGCCTCTGTGGAAAGGCTGTGCGGGCCCAGAAGAGACAGAGCAGGATAAGCCCCAAGGTCAGCTGTACTGGGGAAGGATGGCCCCCCCAACATCTGGCGCACCCCCACCAGCCTCCCT
Organism: Cryptoprocta ferox; assembly: GCA_028646485.1. Lineage (NCBI taxonomy): Eukaryota > Metazoa > Chordata > Mammalia > Carnivora > Eupleridae > Cryptoprocta > Cryptoprocta ferox. The sequence continues at coordinate 7,603,820 of CM053565.1, forward strand.
CTGCCCTGCGCAAGTGGCTCGCTAATGCCCTGCTCCACCTGCCCCGTGGTGGGGGGGGGGGGGGGACAGTGGTTGTGAGCACCGAAGGAACCCAGATGTTAAGAACTGGCCAACCTGGGTTTGAATCCAGATCATCTACCAGCACAGTGATCTCGGGGGATTATTTACCACTTCAAGTTTCCATTCCTCACCCTTCATTTAGGGAAAGTTACACGAAGGTCACATCACTGCTGTGAGAGTGACATGGGGTGGCACCCTCCCTGACCGGCGCGTGTGATACTGCCCCAGTCCCAGGCCGTGGGGACACGTGACTTTATCCTGATGAGCGACCCTTTTTCTAGAGAGCCAAGGTGAGAGGCTCCTGATGGAGACAAAATTGCTTGGAATTGCCTCGTAGGCAGAAGGGAGGCCTCGCCAGTTTCTGCAAGAATCAAATCCTGCCCCCTACCAATGATTCTGAGAGGTAACAAGGGCAACGGTAGAGAGAACACTGGATTAAAATCCCTCAAATCCTGGTGATTCAAAATCCCCACCATGACACTTCATATCTGTGTGACCCCCCTTGCCATTCACTTGGCCTCTCGGAGTCATATAAATAACCCTAGTCCTGTCTACTCTTTGTGCGGAAGGAATTGAAAAGAGAGCAGACAAGTAGAAAAGATTTTTTAATTACAAAGTAGCCTCAGACATAAAGCCATAGTATCTCTCCAGCTGTCATGACTGATATTCTACTCTGCAACATGTATGTCTCCATAAAATTTCCCAAGGAGACTAATACTTTAAAATCTCTCTGAGACAGACCAGAACCTTCTTTGCTTAGGAGAAGGTCCCAGTTCCGCTGCCCCCCGACTGCCTGGGCTCTGTGCTCAGAAATAGCAGACGGATCTTTTATCACTGGGGGATTTGGAGGAATTTCTAATTTGTGGGACTAGATGAGAATAAGATGATACACTTTCTCCATCTCAGCAGGAGAGAAACGCTTTCCCAACACAGCTAACAACCTTCAGATAAATCGGTCTGGGCGACCAGGTATTTGTAAAAGGTTAATTGAAGGTGCATTCCACATTTTCATGGATTCTCAAGCCGGACATGATTGCACTTGGCTCAGCCCACCAAGTTTTCATCCCCCACTTCTGCCTGCACTCATCTGATGATAAAATGCCATCTCTCTATTACTGGCATTCGACCTTTAAATGGCAAAGAGCATCTTTGACACCAGATAGAGTCATGAAGAGCCGTAAAGGAAGAGACGGAATGAGAATACTAACGCATCTAAAGCCAGCACACTGGGGAGCCCTGTCCACCCCGGTGTGGGCTGCTGCTAAGAGTAGGCAAACACGGGGCGTCCAGACTTCCCCTCCCCCAGTCCTGTCCGACAACACTCAGTGACATTACTGACAGCCAGCTGCGTGCCCATCCAGGCACAGGCTCCCTGCTTTCAAATTTAGATGAAAAACTCCCTTTTTCTTAGGATTCCATCCACTTCTGTTCACGATTTAAGCGATGATAATTTATACTGGATGCCCAGATGCATAGTAAGGCATGGTTCTATCTGCTTGGGTTATTCTTCAGGGCCCCAGTCACGGACACTGAAAAGTCTCTGGCACTTGAACACACTCCGTTGGATCGTCCCGGGCAGTCCTGTCGCACAGGACGCTCAAGGGTTAAAGTGCATTTCTGCCATCTAATTGCTGGGCAGCTCTGCCAAACCACTTAACCTTTCTGTGCCTTGACTTCCAGAACTATAAAGTAGAAGGAGTTTAATAGTGTCACCTCACCTTCTAATGGGAGTGTTTTCAGGAATAGCTAACACTCAACCTTGTAAAACACATGGAGAACTATGAAACCTGACAAGAAACCTTGATCTCAAACGACTTTTCCTCCAGGGTGTGGAGAGGAGAGAAAGGGGAGGCAGCGTTTCTGTGTTATTTCTCCCAACAACCAAATCTTTTTTGAGGTTTGCACACCAGAAATCAATATGTAATATCTCTGGCCTGAAAGGCAAGGATGTAGTCCATAGAGAAGAATGAATCGATCCATCTGGCAATTCAAGGCTTCCTAACGCAAGCTGGGTCCCCTGAGATCTCAGGATTCAAGGTTGACACCTGTCCCTCATCATTGGTCAGTCTATCTTCCTATTCATGGCCACGATCACTACTCTCCTGCCACCCTTCACACACATCCTCGCATGACAGACAATTGTCACCAAAGCGAGGTGGCAAGCCCCCTGGTATCTAGTCAGCATCTTCGGCAATTTTACTTGAGGTCCTGGTGTTTACATTTAAAATTTTTTTAACATTTTTTTTTTGAGAGACAGAGAGAAACAGATCATGAGCACGGGTGGGGCAGAGAGAGAGGGACACACAGAATCGGAAGCAGGTTCCAGGCTCTGAGCTGTCAGCACAGAGCCTGACGTGGGGCTTGAACTCTCAAACTGTGAGATCATGACCTGAGCTGAAGTTGGACACTCAACCGACGGAGCCACCCAGGCATGCCTGGGTGTTTACATTTAAACCCGTGCCTTACACCATCTTCAAATCCATCTGCCAGATGTATCTACTAAGTGCATACAATGGAGATAGAACTTTAGGAGATGTAGAATGATAAGAAATGGAACCCATCCTCAAGCACCTGAGATAAGGCCACCAGGCATGGAATGATTCAGACATAAGGTGAAACCCCATATAAGTCAAGGCTAACTATGATGGTACAGACTGTCCATCTGTAGGGTTTTGGAGAAGAAAAGTCCCATCAGGAAGAGAGTGATCGACACATCTTGCAAATCTTTTCGATGGAGGAGAGTGGAATGGGGCGTGTAGGGAGGGGCTGAAGAGGCCATTACAGGGAGGGCAGGATGAACCTAAGAACAGAGAAGAGAGAGGGCTGGCATGAGCAGGTGGGGGGCACTGAGGTGGCTGGACAGTGAGTGGAGAAGGGGTGAGCTGGGGAGAGCGGTGTTTGGTTGGCCAGAATTGAGGTCCTGGGGAAAGTTGAAAGCAATGCTCACCACCTTATTTGACATAAAATGTTGAGTCTAAGGGAAGCGCTCTCTCTTTTTCTAGGGACTAAAATTTGTGGACATTGTGACAGCCATTTACCACTCATAAGACTTCCTCCCGACCCCCACCCAACTTCCTAATATGGTTTGGTATTCTGAAAGTCTGGAAGTCGAATTTTTGGATAAATGGGCTTTTATAATCATCCCTACATAGGGTGGTCAGAGGATCACCGTTATGAGCAAACTACCGCATTTGAAAGCATCATTAAAATGGTATGAAAATATGAAAACATTGGAGTGAATTATACAGGGTCAGCTTAACATTTAGACATGACAGGCAAATGCCCATTCGTGGTGTGATTTCAGGGACTCTGGAAAAATGCCCAAAGTGTCAAAGAAGAAAATGCTCCCCCACCTTCTGTGGCTGAAATTCCTACCAACAACACTTAATCCCTTTAGTTTCAGGAGTTGATCCCTGTTAAAATGTCTATATCTATGGGAGCGGTAATAATTTAAGCTGCTCCCTCGAGCTACTGCCCTAGTTTTTGCTTCTTTTCTCTGTAAACGTCTTAACAGAGTGGTCTACACCCCATTTCCTTACCACCCACTTTCCCCTTAATCCCCTAAAATCTAGCTTCTGTCTCCAAATCTCAATGGCTACCATTCTCCCCAAGATCACCAAAGATTTCCGAATCACCAGTTCTTTCTGATCTCTCTGGGCCTTCTACTGTGGCCTTTTCCTTGAAACTCTCCTCGATCAATATCCAAGCTACAAGGCACTGTGACTCTCTTCTAGAGGCCCTGCTGGTTTCTCTATGTAACCTTCAATGGTTGCATTTCTTTAACTCATGTCCTCCACTTTACAGGTGGCTAAAAGCCTTCATCCATAGTATGTCTGATTCTCAAAGCCTTATCAGACATGCATATTGCCACCTCTCAAGGATAAGAAAATGAAAGTTCAGAGAGCCACTAATAAGAAGTCGAGCTGAGAAGTTAACCAAGGGTTCCTGACTCAAAGCCTGTGCTCTAAATGTGAACACATCCTCATGGCCAGCTTTCCATCATCTTCTCTTCCTTCCTATCCATCCCCTTACACCAACTCCATTTCCATCCATAGCTTTAACTCGCCATCCATTCAACGCGAATTATGTTGTGTTCCAGGATCTTAAACATCTGGACATGCAATGTGGTCAGCCCACCTCTAACTGCAACCCAACAATATAGGAAGACAGAATGAAGGTTGAGTTCTGGGTTAGAATCTTTGTTTTTCTGCTTAGTGGTCTTGTGATGTCAGGCAAGTTATTTAACCCTTGCGATCCTTACTTTCTGTATTGGTAAAATGGGAAAAGTAAGAGAAATTCTCATTAACTCATTTGGTGAGGTTAAAGGAGATGATTCAGACAGAACATTGGACGCGGGGTCTGAGACATGAAGATAGCTCAGATATAAATGTGAGACGCTGTTGTTAGTTCTAACAAGGAGACTTGAACAGATGATCTTGAAGAACTCCTGCTCATATCCCTTCTTTTCCTACCTGAGTTAGTGCCTTCATGGGCTTCTATCTTTCTGTCCATGGTATTGACCTCCTTCATTCCTCTAGACACATGGATTTGAAATCTGGTTCCTATCCTTCCTCTTATCCAATCACCTACCAGGCTTGGTTTATTCTTTCTTCACCGTGTTCTTTCCACCGGCATCACTGATGAGTCCTCACCATAGTCTCTGCATGTTTGATCTCTCCCTACTCCCATTCAACCTTCAGTGAGATTGAGGTTTCAAAAATATAGCTTGTATTATTTTTTTTTCAAGGCGAAAAAACATCCAGGGGTGGTCCATTGTTTTAGGGGAAAGCTAACTGTTCCATATGGAATTCAAAGTCACCCTGGACCTGACCCCTACCTCCTTCTTCCTATCCGTTCTTCTCCCTTCATAGGTAACCCTTATTTTCTGTTCAAAACTTCTGTTCCAATCAGAAGTTCTACTCACAATCCCAGACCACCTCACTGCTATGGCCTTATCTTCTTCCAGGGAATCTTCTGGGATACACTGTGTTTGCTCATCTTTGTAAGTTAAGCTGGCCCTAGGTTCAACCTCCATAGCCATCTTCTCCAAATTCTCCTGCCCCGCAGTCAACTCAATTATATCTCAGCTCCCCCAATAACAAGACTACTTTCACTGACCATCTGTTGTAGCATGTACCCACATTTATGGGGTGACTTTGAATTCCATATGGAACAGTTAGCTTTTCCATAAAGCAATGGACCACCACTGGATGTTTTTCGACCTTGAAAAAAAATAATACAAGCTATATTTTTGAAACATGTATTTTTGTATGTCACCAAGTCCCGCTACCCTGCAAAGCAAATATAGTTACCACCCACATTTTGCAGATGAGGAAATGAGGGCTTTAATGCTCAGAAACTTGACCAAGACGTCAAGGTTTGTAAGTGGTGGATGTGAGAGGTAAATCAATTCTGAATACGTACCTCATTCATAACACCATTGCTGCCCAGCACTGACTACCATTTTAATATGAGTATCTGCTACATGGCATAAAAATTTTAATTATTTTTATTTTTTAAATTTTTAAAATGTTTTTTAATTTATTTTTGAGAGAGAGAGAGAGACACAGCATGAGCAGGGGAGGGTCAGAGAGAGAGGGAGACACAGAATCCGAAGACAGGTTCCAGGCTCTGAGCTAGCCCAACACGGGGCTCGAACCCATGAACCATGAGATCAGGACCTGAGACGAAGTCGGATTCTTAACCAACTGAGCCACCCAGGTGCCCCATAAATTTTAAAATATTGTAACAAGAAAAAATATTTTAATGAGAATCTTTCTTCCCTTAAACTGGACTTTAAGTTTCTAGAGGCTCTTTTCCCATGAACAGACACTGTATTTTTCTGTAGCAATGGGCGACTGATGTCTAGAGGGCCCACAGAAAATCAAAAGGATTAGTATACCTGGTCATATGTGTACATTCTGAATAAATTCTCCATATCTTGAGACATCTGAAAAAGGTAAAAGGTTACCTAGAAAGAGAGGGAAAGCACTGATTTTGATGTAAGGGGTTGCCTGTTAGTACATGTGCACATTAGTATTTAATGCCTCTTGGGGGCACATTAGATATTACAGTAGCTGGGAACACCACAGAGATTTTGTGTCATAGTATGTGACCTTTTGTGACATTCGGGAGTGGATCCACATACTTCCTTTAGTATTTTTGTTTCTAGAATCAATAATTTGGACCACGAGGTTGTTTTTGTTTGTTATTATTCACAAGGCATCCTCCTTGTTAGTAGGGACATGGCCAAATTTTTATAACGCGATATCCAATATGTGTTCAAATATCACAGGCAGCACTAATTCAACTTCTATTAAGTAGCTGATATACAATTATGGGAGAAAGGCAGATGTGGGGCCTTAGAAATGTCACAGACGGCTTTTCTTTCCCTCTGTCGTTCCCACATTCACCCAAATTTTGGAAGTAGCCCATTCATTTAAACGTATGTTCTTGGGAGGGGAATTTTAGGAGAGGTCTTCCAATAAATGCAAAAAAGGAACATCCATTCAAAGAGCTAGTGCCTGGGTGGCTCAGTCGGTTGAACGTCCGACTTCACCTCAGGTCATGATCTCATGGTTCGTGGGTTTGAGGCTCGTGTCAGGCTCTGTGCTGACCTCTAGCTCAGAGCCTGGAGCCTACTTTGGATTCTGTGTCTCTTTCTCTCTCTGCCCCTCCCCTGTTCATGCTCTGTCTCTCTCTGTCTCTCAAAAATAAATAAAATGTAAAAAAAAAAAAGAAAAGAAAAAGAAAAAGAAAACAAAGAGCTAGTGATAGAAGGGTGCCTTGGTGGCTTGGTCAGTTAAGTGTCTGACTCTTGATTTCAGCTCAGGTCATGATCTCACTGTCATGAGATCAGGTCCTGCATCAGGCTTCACGTTAGGTGTGGAGTCTGCTTGGGGTTCCTCTCTCCCTCTCTCTGCGCCTCTCCCTTATTCATGATCTCTCTTTAAAAAAAATAAGCTAGTGATAGACATGAAGGACATTGTCTTGATCAAGACATATTTCTAGGCCAATCTTAAAGAGTTGAGAAGTTCTGGGTACACGGAAGTTGCTTTCCTTTGATCTTTCACTGGCCTCTGTTGGTGCTGGACTTCTCTCATGCCTCACACTTCTCATGGCCTCTCTGGGTCCCTCAGGCTCCTTTCAGTGAAAACCACCTATTGTTTTCTCTCTCTCTGGATCCCTCTTCCTCTCTGATTCCTCTCAAGCTTTTATCCCCCGCGTCTTTGTAGAACTCAACTTTTCTCTTTCATGCTACTTGGCAGAAACCCCGAAATGCAGAAGATTATGGTCTTTCTCTGTATCTGTGTGTGAATCTTTGTAATTATATTCTCGGTCAGAAAGGAGTAATTTTCTTTACACCTAAGCCCTGAAGCTCCCCTCTAAAATTTACAATCCACCTCTGAATCAACCTGCTCTAAGACACCAAATTCCTAAATTCCAAGCCTACAAGAACATGATTTCCTTTAAAGTGTATTTAGTCAGAATATACAGATACTTAAAAAAGAATAGAAAGTGTGTACTTTTGCTGTTTTATTCCATTATATCGATCAACAGAACCAAAGTGAACTCCATATATTCTTAACATCCCTGAATCACAAGTCTATCAGGAGAGGTGTGCATTGAACTCCCTTTGGTTTCTGGGGTCAAAGTTACACCTGGAATGCAAAACAAAGCAAACAGCGATGATTCACCAGTCATTGGGCACTTGGTCTGTGAGGTCATGTACCAGGCACCATGGGAAATAGGAAAGTCGGTAAAATAAAGCCCTTATTTTCAACATGCTTGGAGTCTACTGAGAGGGCAGAGGACACATCCAAATCATTGAGCTACAAAGCAGAATTTTAAGGAAATAGATAAAAGAGAAGACTGGTGGGCACTCAGGGAAGGAATCAGAGTTGAGGCTTCTGCCTAAACTGTAGAGATGAGGTCAGGAAGCAGAAATAATGGGTGCCTTCCCATCATGTAGCAAGAGGGTGAGCAATGATACTAAGACTGAAAAATCCCAGCCTTGATCTAAAATAGTTTCAAAAATATATTTGGCCGGAACAAGAGTAGAATGAAATATAGGGGTGCCTGGGTGACTCAGTTAAGTGTCTGACTCTTGGTTTTGGCTTAAGTCATGATCTCATGGTTCATGGGTCCGAGCTCCACACTGGGCTCTGGGCTGATGGGCTGGTGGGATTCTCTCTCTCTGTCTCTCTCCCTCTCTGCCCCTCTCCTGCTTGCTCACCTCTCTCTCTCTCTCCACAAATAAATAAATATACTTTAAAAAATTTAGAATGAAATCTAGTAGTGGAGGAGAAACCTGAACGCTGAGTTTAGGAGGCACATAGAACTGGGGCTTGAACAATGTAAAGGAGTTTGTACTTCATTCTTTGCCAATAAGAAGCCACTGAAATTTTCATAAATAATTTGATATCAATTCTTTGGCCATAAAAGAATTCAATATCACCGTTGATGTAAAATCTTATAAAAATATGAAATTTTTTTCATGGGGAAAAGAGGTCTTTGTAAGCTTACGAAGAAAGAGCAAAAACATAAAGGGTAAGAGATTAATAGCACAAATGATGGAGGAGAGAATGAAACCAGGCATCCTTGGTGGATATTAATGTTCCATTTCATGGTGCAGGATGCCAACCGCCTCTAGCGTCGTAACAATGGATACTCAGAGCCTGATGTTGGATTGGGTGTTAGGCAACACAGTCCAGGGTTTTTTTTTTTCTTTCTCTAAAAGGCTTTGCCATCCACAGGGGGAGTATGTGGCCTCTCCCAAAAATCCAAGTGTAATCTTTACAGGCATTTTGTCGGCATAACAGCAGACTGTTACCGTACAAACAGTCATTAACCGCAGGCTATGGGCAAAGCTAATCCTGAGTGCATTGCAACCCATTGGAACCAGGAAATCTGAGCTGCTGCTAATAGGCTTCTAGCAGCTGAGTCCTTAGCCGGTTTTGGCCCAGCTTTCCATCCATGATAACAGGGCTCAGTCCTGGCTTGTGCCCTGGTGTTGCATTCTGGTATGGGATTTTTCACTGGTCGAAAGAAAAAATCATAGGTTGACTGACATGTTGTTTTTTCACGCTGAAAATTCAATCTCAGGGTTGGACAGGGATCTTGAAGTTTTTGACGTTCAACTAGAAGTCGTATGCGGGTGCTGAGGCCCAGCAGAGGTGGACGGGGTGACCAGTTTCAAGCGACGCAAGGGTTTTCTGTCCATCTCCCCATGTCTCAACCCTGATTCTCTTAGGTTCAAGCTCAGCAAATCTGAGAAGCCATGGTTCCTTCCTCTCTGACTTTAATCCATATCCTCTCGTCTTACATCTAAAACTTATAAAATAAGTTTTGCTCCTAGACATCTAAACTTATAAAATATTTCATGGGGTTCTGATCCTCCTCCACAGCATCTCCCAGACGTAGTCCTTCATGCACTGCTTGACAAAATGAATATCAAGGGAAGGCAAAGGACTGACAGACCTGAACGACTGGAATGGCTGAAAGTGTATGGGAATGTGTTTGCAGGGCAACATGGTATACTTAGCCTAACGGGTATCAAGGAACAACTGTGGAATGTCTGTCATTTCAAGGCCATAAGGAAAACAATTCTGGACATCTGATTTCAACACTCCTTCCTTCATTGACTAAGTAAGACATTAAGGCTCCTGCCATGTGTGAGGTGTTGAGCTGGCTGCATAGGTAGGTCATCCTTTATTTTGTCTAAGGAGGTTACATTTATGTGACACAGAACCTGGGTCACGGGTCCATATCTTAGTTGCAGGCTGCCTCCAACCAACATGCACATGGTTCAGCATGTTATAAATCCAGATATGGAGGCTCAGATGTTGAGTGGCCAAAGGGAATGTGGATGGGAAAATTTATCGTAACTATGCCCATATGACATTGGATGTTGACTGTGGCAGAGAGATCCCAGGACTCAGGAGATGAGACGGCAGGTCAAAAAAAGAGCAAGATGACACATTTCAGAGGACACCCCTGTCTTCACCAAGTTCACAGAAAAGAGAGGGCCCGGGCACATCCAGATTGCACGTTATGATCAGGTAAAATGATCACAGCAGGATTATTCCCTCATACTAAGAAAAATGCACCATATGAAACATGTTATAACCTATGGAATAGGTCCAATGCAGCACTTTTATATGGAATTTTACTTCATGTAATGGATCTTGGCATGAAGATACTGCAACTGATTATCATTGCTCTGTGGTGTGTGTGTGTGTGTGTGTGTGTGTGTGTGTGTGTTGGGGGTGAGGCAGGAGTGGATGGACAGCCTGGAAAATTGTGGATAATCCTCCTCCCTGGGATGAAATCTTTCTGATTCTTTTCATCATAACAAGTGAGGAAACTCAGAACTCTAAGAGATAACCTTAGACTCATATCTCTCTGGTCAAAAAGTTCCCTTCATTACTTATTAAAATTCCCTTTATCAGACCCAGTGGAATGATCCACAACATTCAGATGTCAACTCTACACCTTTAATACTCCACCAAAAGGGAGAGAACATGTGATAGGCAGAACAGACCGGGCTTTGGAGATGATTTGGTTTTCTCAACGGTGGGGCTGGGAGCACAAAGGACTTCTCCTGCAACCACATGACTGGTCTTTTGTAGGGGCAGCTGGGAAATTGTTTCAGTAATTGGGAGATGTTCTGACTCATTTTATTTTCTTCCTTGGGGCAGAAATGTGGTTATAAACAATCACATGTTGTAAGTTATCTGGGGGACACTGGAAGAAGTTCTCTCTCTCTCTCTCTCTCTCTCTCTCTCTGCCTATCATGAAAGCATGATTTCTAAATAAAGAGAAACTTTAAAATGGGAAATTATAGATATCACATATTCTCTTCCTTGTTGTGGATATGAAGCCCACTTTCTGTAAAGGGACTTTGTCTATCCCACTTAATAACTCTATATTCATGTCTGTGAATCCTTTTGTTTTCTATAAGAAGGAAAAATAATTACATAGTGATGTTAAAGATTCTTTTTTAAATGTTTATTTATTTTTGAGAGAGAGACAGACAGACAGAGACAGAGAGACAGAGCATGAGCTGGGAAGGGGCAGAGAGAGGAGGAGACACAGAATCTGAAGCAGACTCCAGGCTCTGAACTGTCAGCACAGAGCCCGACATGGGGCTTGAACTCATGAACCGCAAGATCATGACCTGAGCCAAAGTCAGCCGCTTAACTGGGTGAGCCAAATTCTTGATCCCCTTACAACATATTTCATGTGGTTCTGATCCACATGAAAAGAACACTTCCTCTTTGTCTGGACATGAGAGTATTGGGGAATAAGACAGCCATTTAAACATCAAATCTGTGATTTCCAGCCCTCAGGCTTTCATTTTTGAAACTATGGTAGACTGACCAATAGTCCTGAAGCTCTCATTACCAGACACAAGTTCCAGGGAAAATATTTGTTAAAAATATTTTAAATTCAAAGTTGACATTCTAAGAAAGCAAAGATGTCCATGTGAAGACAGGGGGGAAAAAACACGTGTACACACAAAGCAAGGGAGTTTAGAGATTCTTGGAGCCACCACTGTCCCTAGGGCACCTATTGATCTGAGAAGCCCAGAACGTTGGCATTAATGGCTACTTGAAAAGTGGGACAGGAGACAAAGCCTTTGGCCTTTGCTGGATGAGGAGGCAGATCAGAGAGAATCCAACATATATCAAGGGCACAAGATGGTGTCTAACCTCAATTAAAGGATGAACTAGGACAACTCCAAAAATATCTTGGGCTTGGCTCTGGATAGAGGAGGAATAGGGAGAGTTCTCCAAAAATTCATGGATATGACTTACCTCACATCAGTTTGTACACTTAATTCATGGTGTTTACATAGCCTCATAACCCAGAAGTTGAGAATTTTACCTAAAAGTGAACCAGGTTGGGTTCAGCTCAGGGAATCTGGCAGAAGCAAATGTGGTTCCTTCATGACAAACAATCTCAGTTCAGGCCTCAGAGAATTTCCATTAATAGAGTTTGAGCAAGCATGTGCTCACAATCAAAAATAACAAAACACCTAAAGCCACTAGGCATCATGATTGAGAGTCAGCAGAATAAATAGCAGATAAGAATTTTCAGATTGGAGTCACAAGGTACAGAATACATGTATATTTAATATATTTTAAAAATACAAGAAAGAATTGGGGTGCCTGGGTGGCTCAGTCAGTTAAGCGTCTGACTTCAGCTCAGGTCATAAACTCACAATTCATGGGTTCGAGCCCCACATTGGGCTCTGTGCTGATAGCTGGGAGCCTGGAGCCTGTATGGATTCTGTGTCTCCCTCTCTCTGTGCCCCTCCCCCTCTCATGTGCTGTCTGTCTCTCATAAATAAAAAAAATTTTTTTTAATTTAAAAAAATACAAGAAAGAATAAAAATTATGAGTAAGAAGCACAAGGCTATCAAAAATAACAAATCTGGTTAAAAAACAAATATACTGAAAATCTATATCTCAAAATGCATAAAAGACACAGATATATATTTAAAATTAAAACTCAATGAAAGAGGAAGATCGGATTGAGGTGAAGAGTGAGTTAATGAAATGGAAGGTAAACCTTACGGTATTAAATGGAATCCTTCACAGAGAGAAAGAAAATCAGAAAACAATGAAACAGATATTGAGAGATATAGAAGGAAGAGCAAAAATATATATTTAATCACAGTTCCAAGAGTTTAATAGAAATAATGGTGAAAAGACAATATTTGGAGTTTGATAGTTGGGAATTTTCCAGAAGTGATGAAAGATAGGACTCCTTAGACTCAAGAAGCCCAATAAACTTCAATCAGAAAAAAAATAAGAGAAATTCATACCCACACATGTCGTAGTAAAATACTAGAACACTAAGCATGACAAAATGACTTTAAGGCAGACAGAGCAAAACATCTCTTGCAAAGAAAAGTGAGTAAACCATCATCTGACTTTTCAATAGCAACAAAGACACCCAGAGAAAATATAATAGAAGCATAATAGCTTCAAAGTGATGAAAAGAAATACGTGTCAACCTAGAATTACATTTCTGGCTGAGCTACCTTTCAAAAACAAGGATTAAACAAAGACATTTTCTGGTACGCAAAACCTGGGAAAGTTGATCAGTACAAGGCTTGCAATACAATAGTGTCTAATGCTTGTGTTTCAAAAAGAAGGAGTGTTGAGAATTCAAAGAACAAGTAAAGAAATTGGTACTCAAAGGGAGAAAGGTAAACATCTCTTGATGGTATAAACAACAATAATACTAATATAGAATTTATTTTTGATTAATCAAACAATTAATTATTTTGGGGGAGAGAGAGAGAACACAAGTCAGGGAGAGGGGCAGGGGAAGAAAGAGAGAGAATTTTAAGTAGGCTCCAACCATGTCCAGCATGGAGCCCAACGCAGGGCTCTATCCCATGACCCTGGGATCATGACCTGAGCCGAAATCAAGAGTCAGATGCTCAACTGACTGAACCACTCAGGGGCTCCTAATGTCTAATTTATTGAGTTAAAGAAATACAGACCTCAAATACTAGACAATAATACCACATAAGCCAGACTGGACATTTAGAGCTAAAATAGTCTAAGCTTCTTGTATTTTTCAGGATGAAGGTAGAGATTAACTTAAAACTATGCTAAGAATACATGTTAATGTTTCAGGGTAGGCACTAAATAATATAAATGTGGCATATACATTTCAAATCATTAAAGGAAAAAAAAGGGGGGATAAGGAGGAAAATGTCTCAGTAGTTTCAAAAAAATAAGAGAAAGAAAGAAAAGAAAATGAAGGAAAAGAAGATACCTGGTGTGGGTTCCCCTCAAAGGCAGAGCCTAAAGGGAGGGTTGTGTACAAGTGGCTTATTTTGGGAACTGACAGGAGCAGCAGTGGGAAGGGTGAAGCAGTCCAGTCTAAGAATGCATTATTTAGATAATCATCACTGAAATTCCATCAGTGACCCTCTGAGGAGCCATGAAGCAGATACCCCACAACTGTCCACCTGAAGCATGGGAGAGTGTTTACTTGCTGATTTCTATCCATCACCCATTGCCCATGCTTCACCACCCCAGGCCTGTGCATGTGCCAGGATAGCGAGTACACTCTTGGAGCTTTCTTACGTGGTAGCAATAGAGATGCACCAAGGGGATGAAAGGAAAGTCACATGGGACATTTGAGATGAGCTGCTATCAGTTTACACCTGTGTGGAGCTCGTTGCCACCACCACAGCTGGAATAAAACGATGGACTAATATGATGTAACGCTGGTCACAGATGTCCTGATCAGAGCACAGATAGGAAGCAAGTGTAAGATGGTGGAAAGGATTACGAATTTCTTGGAATCCACAAAAAATGTAAACAGGTTCAACTCTTTAGTTAAAAGGCATAGATCATCTGTCTAGATTTAAATGTTAGTTCTCTGGTGTTTACAAGAGATACTTTCTTTTTTTTTAATTTTTTAATGTTTATTTAAAATTTTTTTTAATGTTTATTTATGTTTTAGAGAGAGGGAAAGTGAGCACAAGTGGGGGAGGGGCAGAAAGAGAGAGGGAGACACAGAATCTGAAGCAGGCTTCAGGCTCTGGCTGTCAGCACAGAGCCCGACGCGGGGCCTGAACCCACGAACCATGAGATCATGACCTGAGCCAAAATCAGACGCTTAACCGACTGAGCCACCCAGGCACCCCAATGTTTATTTATTTTTGAGAGAGAGAGAGAGACAGACAGACAGCATGAGTGGGGGAAGGGCAGAAAGAGAGAGGTAGACACAGAATATGAAGTAGGCTCCAGGCTCTGAGCTGTCAGAACAGAGCCCAATGCGGGGCTCGAACTCATGAACCGCGAGGTCATGACCTGAGTCGAAGTCAAAAACTTAAACTACTGAGCCACCCAGGTGCCCCTACAAGAGATACTTTCAACTTAAGGACCATGAGGTGGCAGGTCAAAAGATGCAAACCCCTCCCCACCACCGCCCCATACTACTGACCTACATCCTTCCCATCTTGTGGGTTGTTACTTCCCCCTGCAGGACCACAGTGCCCGGTTGCCAGCAGCCTCGGTCCTCTGGCTTCAGGGCCAGAGTTGTAAAAGAAATTAGAAACCTTCTTTACAAATGAAGAGATTGAGACATAGGGAGGAGAAGGGATGCGTTCAGAGACACAAAACTCACAGAGGTAGATCTTGGACCAGAAGTCAGATATATTAATTTACTCTTCCTCTATACGATGGGGGGGGGGGGTGTTCAGTAAACATTCTTATGTAAAAGTTCAGATATTTCAGTTTCTGCAGGCCCTGTGGTCTCTGTTGCAACTACTCAAGTCTGCCATTGCCACCCCAAAGCAGCCATAGCCAGTATGTAAATGAATGACCGTGTCTGAATTTCAATACAAGAACATGTACAGAAACAGCCGGATTTGGCCCATGGGCAATAGTTTGCTGACCCTTGCACGGCACCATGGTTATTTTCTGGGCTATTCTCAAAATAATGTCTAGCCACCTCATTGCCCACATTACACATTAGAGAGAAACTCAGCCTCGTATCTTCAACGATGCTCAGGTTCTATCTCAGCAAATGAGAAGTAGTTTCCCCCTACCTGAGGTAGAAGTTTCCCCCCACCTGAGGTTACCCCACAACTGAGGTAGAAGAAAACAGAACAGGTTAGTAAAAGAAAGAAAGAAAAAGGTGCTGACAGTTCTTATCAAGATGACCATTTGAGCCACACTGTTACTTCCACCTTCTCCCAAATTCCCTTGCAAGGCGTGGCGATGTGATCTCATGATGTGGGGAGTCGTGCCGGCTACAGAAGGGGTATCACCTCAGTTAACATCACCTAGTTTGGTAATAAATTTCCTGGAACCACTTCCCTCTTCTCCTTGAATAAGTCCCTCCTCCTGTTAGGGCCATTTTAGACAAACACAAAAGAGACCACCCAAATCTACAACAATATAAGATTTCCTCTCTTTGTCATTTGTCCCAGATTATGGAAACGTTCCTCTCTTTGCTCATATATATGTTTTCTAATATTTTTACAAGGATCACAGCTTTCTTTTTCAAGAGAGAAAGAGAATTCAACGCTGCCACAAGAATTAGTTTGTTATCCTTCTTCCATGGGCTTCTCTCCCTCTGGACATGACAAAGGATGGTTTGTGCTTATTAAAATACGGAGCTTGGCACCCTCAAAGCTAAAAAAGGGCAGAATTTAATTTGTCCTTTGTAGTTCCTCATTTCTATCCCTTTTGGTAACATCTCATTAACTCCATGCTCTTCTCAAAAGTCGCAGTGTATTATTCTTTGTTTTTGAAAAAAACAAAACCAAACAAAGCAAAACCCAAAGCTAACAGCCCTTCTACAAAGAACAATAGGAAATGAATAGCCAAGGCTTCTAGGGATGATGATGATGATGATTATGAATCTTTGTGAGAAAATGTCATTGGGACTCTGCCATGGAATTGAATTCCTCTTCCCAATTTTATTGGCACTTATTGGGCCTGACAGTTTGATGAGAGAATTGTGGATTATTTAGAAGCTCTTCCATCACGGGTCGATCCAGTTTGATAAAAAGCGTTTACTGAGTGTTAGTTACAACCTCAGTTACTGTGAGGAGGAAGGAGAAAAATGAAATCGTCTCCTTCCCTCCACAAGGGGAGGGAAGGAGAAATTCATGAAAGACATTCATCTTTGTATTCAGTTAACCAAGATTTAGTCCTCACTCCCTTTTTACACAGCCATGGAAAGAAAGGTACAAATTATTGCAATGCAGAATTATTTAAAAGGAGTTTCTCAAGGAGGGGTGGAACTCATTGGGAAATTCTTCCTAGGGGATTAAATCAGGCTAGGCTGTAAAGAGAGAAAGCAAGGGAGACTGTGTTCAAAGAGTCACCTCTATGGCTATGGTATCAAACCTGAAAGTCAGAAGAGGTACATTTATTTCCTTCTTTGAATGCTCCATTTTGTTTTTAAAAAATATTTAAATTTCCAACTTAGGTTAAAAAGCACCCCTCTCCAGGGGCGCCTGGGTGGCTCAGTCCGTTAAGAGTCTGACTTCGGCTCAGGCCATGATCTCACGGTTCATGGGTTCGAGTCCCACGTCAGGCTCTGTGCTGACAGCTCAGAGCCTGGAGCTTGCTTCAGATTCTGTGTCTCTGTCTCTGTCTCTGTCTCTCAAAAATAAACATTAAAAAAAATAGTCATCTAATTTCTAAAAAAAGTATCCCCCTCCACACCCACTGCATTTGAGTATGGGCTGGATTTTGGCCAGGCTCACATTCAAAGAACAGTGTGTGGAAAGGAGGAAATCCTAACGGTCAAGTGGAGAAAGCCAGCAAGCACTGCCTTTGCCAAATGATCAGAGTCAACATCACCAGTGCTAAGATGTATTGATGTTACCTGCACCCTGAGCGGCTGTGATGAGACACGCACTCCACCTCTGCGGTATTCTTTCCCAAAACCCTATGCCCCAGTCCCATCAGGAGAAAAACATCAAAACCGAATTGAGACACATTCTACAAAATGCCTGATCAGTACTCCTCAAAACTGTCAAGGTCCCAAAAAACAAAGGACTGAGAAACTGTGGTAAATCAGGAGACACTAGGAGACCCAACGATGAAATGCAGTGACATCTTTCGGATTGGCTGCTGGGACAGAAAAAGGACATGAATGGCAACATTAGTGAAATCTGAATAAAGCCTGGAGTTTACTTACTAGTAATGTTCATGAGCTCCTGACTGGTTCTGTCGATTAAATGTCTTACTCTTGGTTTTGGCTCGGATCATGATCTCACGGTTCTGAGTTTGAGCCCCATGTCTGGCTCTGTGCTGATGGTGTGGAGCCTGCTTGGGATTCTCTCTCTCCCTCCCTCTCTCTGCCCCTCCCCCTTCGTACTCTTTCTCTCTCTCTCTCTCTCTCTCTCAAAATAAATAAATAAACTTAAAATTTTTTTCAATTAAAAAATAGTAATGTACAAATAGTAGTGTACAAAAATAACATAACAATTCTTATTTTGGGCAAATACACCATGGCATTGTGACGTGTCAACAGTGATGGAAACTGGGTGATAGAAACTGTCTGAACCACGTTTACGACTTTTCTGTAAGTCCACAGTTATTCCAGAACAAAATCTTTAAAACAATATGGTTCCTGAATCACTCGGTAAGGTAGGAAAATGGGTTTGTTATCCAAACACTATCTTCATAATGGCATTGTCATAATCAGTTAGTACCTGTGTGAACTTCGAAATTTGAACAGTAGCCCCGCGTGCAGCCAAATGAGGACATAGCCTCTGTGACTTTGAGAGTGTCTATTGACGTGTTTTTAAGTTTTAGTTGGATCTGAATGGTTTACCGTGGGAAGTTTAAGTGTTCTACTTCACAAGAAAAAGTAAGAAAATCTGATGAATTGGAAGAAAAAATAGTTAAGATCATCGGTAGCAGCCTCTGTTTCAACCTTTTCCGGCTTGCCACTGAAATTCACATGGACCCACAAAGCACATGCACAATGAAAATTGCCGCGTGCAAACTCAGCACTTAAGGACAGCCTATCTCCACACCCCCGGACCCTAAGACTTGAAGAAAGCACAGACAGAGGTCCCCCCAGGTCATGCTAATGTTTTCTCATTGGAATAAAAGACCCTGGCAAAAAGTTAAGAATACGCCTTCTTCTTCTCTCTCTCTAGGTTCTGTACTCAGAGATCCAAGGAATAAACCATCTGGAAAATGGAGAAGCTTTCATTTTACCCCATGAATGCTAGTTTCTGAGACAACCCCAACCTTGCCTGCTCTTATCCAGACAGCAGCTCCCAGAAAATAAGAGAAAAAAAGGACAGGTGTGGGAACTGACCGTGGAGAACTGCAATCTTGGAAGAATGTTTTCCTACGTGCAATATACCAAGAAATGCTCTTGGCTCTTCCCTCGCTGGGGCACATCCAAAACCTGACCACTTTCACCACCTCCATTACCAGCACTGTGGCCCCAGCCAACTTCATCACGTAACGGGATTCTCACATGAACCTTCTAAACTTGTGGCCTCTGAAGTCGATGTTCAACCTCAGAAACTGGAGTGATTCTGTTGAAAGGCAAGTCAGATAGTGTCTCTTCTCTGAGGCACAAAGCACACCCATTTCGATGGCCCACGAGGCTCCAAGTATCTGACCCTCTGTTAGCCTTCTTTTTTTAAAATTAATGTTTATTTATTTTTGAGAAAAAGCATGAGCAGGGGAGGAGAAGAGAGAGAGACACAGAATCTGAAGCAGGCTCCAGGCTCTAGAACTGTCCGCACAGAGCCCGATGCGGGGCTTGAACCCACGAACCATGAGATCATGACCTGAGCCAAATGCAGACACTCAACAAAATGAGCCACTCTGCCACCCCCTTCTTTTTTCATTCTAATCTTAAACCTACTACTTTCCATCTTGCTCTCTCTCCTCTAGCATATACTCAAACACACCAGGTATATTCCCACCTTAAAGCCATTTCATCAGCCACTTCTCCGACCCAGAACTCCCTTCTCTTAGATATTTAGTTATATGACTACTCTCTCGTCTTCAAGTCTTTGGCTATTAAAATATTCAACCCCATTAATATTTCTTCTCATGCCTATATACCTTTATTCTCTAGCCCCCTTATACAGCTTTCATTTCTCTATGACTATACTTTTTACTGCCTTCTAATTGTCTATAAAATTTATGTATTTATTATGCTTATTATAATTACTTTAATTTTTTAGAGAAAGGGAGAGTGAGTGCACACAGGAGAGAGGGGCAAACGGAGAGAAAGACAGAATCATAAGCAGGCTCCACACTCAGCATATGACCCAATGTGAAGCTCGATCCCATGACCTTGGGATCATGACCTGAGCTGGAATCAAGAGTTGGACACTCAATCAACTGAGCCCCCCAGGTGCCCCTATTCTGTTTATTTATTATTATCAATACTAATAAAACCCACCAAGATGTAATTCCATGAGGAGAAGCATTTTTGTCTATTTTGTTTACTGAACAATGTCTAGCACATAGCAGGCACTCAAATGTCTTTGGATAAGTAAATAAATAGTGATTCATTCAGGAAAAGATTTTAGTTGGCCTGGAAATGAGAAGAACCTCACAGAAGAGTATGCTGGGCAAAGTAGTTTATCTAATCAGTAGGCTCGATATTAGAGAACCAGAGAATGTGGGAATCAATACCTCCTTGGTAGAAAGGAGTTGATCTAGTTAGTCTGCTAAATGCAGGGAATTGAATGTGGAATCGCATGTATTAATGTGCCCCCTTCTGTGAAATATAAATTATTTTGGCCATCAAATAAGAATCAAGGCCAGTAGAAGCACTCTGTTTACAGTCTATTGACAGTCAATCAGTCTAAACAGTTCTTGTTTTAGTCAAGGGTGAGATTAAAAAAAAAAAAAGCTTAACAAAATTAGAAGACAAGCCACATCTGTCATAAGTATGCTGTGACATATATTACAGACAAAAGACAGATACCCTTAACATATAAAGAGTCTACAAGCCAAAGACCGCTAATACTGGGAAACAAAATGGGCAAAAGATGCAAAAGTGCAAATCACAGAAGGAGATAAAGCTAAATTTCTCTAGAATCCAAAGAAATATAAATCAAAAGCATGATATTCTGTTTTCTGTAGTCAGAGTAAAAAAGATTTCAAAATGTTACAAAATGGCCTTATCAGAACGATTGTATCAGTATACAGCATCTTTGGGTTTGGTAATCCCATGTGTAGGCATTTATTCCAAGGAAATCCCGGAGGAAAGTAATTGAGTAACTAATGTTTATTGCAGCTTTGTTTATAACGTCAAAACATTGGGAGCAATCCACACATCCATATTTAATTGGTTAACACAATGGATAGCCCAATGGAAAAGTGCACATAATCTGTGATCATTGCTTGTACTTGAACCCCCACTCCATCCCCTCAAAACTGTGCGACTTTGGGTATGTTAATCATTCTAAGTATTTTACAGGAAGGGACTGTGAACGAGTAATATTATAGGAGGGACAAGGAGTTCAATGTGACTGCATGTCTTTTATAAGGTGTGGGTGAAGGTATTTGTGAAAAATTAGGTGGGTTCAGGCCTTAAGTGGTTGCTGGGTATGGGGGGGCAGAAGGATTCTTGTAAGGGAATAACTTGATCATATATGATTTTATAAAGACAAATTCAGCAGAACTGAAGATTGACCAAAAGAGAGGCGATGTTAGAGAATTCCTGAGTTGGGAAGGTCTCATAGCAATCTGGCCATTGGATGTGAGGATGATGGGAAATTTTGTGCATTCTCAACTGAATTCCTTCTTCACTACCTTTCACATCAAAGCCAAGAAGCATTGGGATTAGAGAATCAGGGCTCGTGTGCAGATGCAAAGAACATTCAGAGAAACTGTTGAAATGGTCTAATGATACTGGATTCGTTGTACAGAAACCTACTTCACTCCCTTCTCTGGTTGGGCTCATCAAGGCAGTTTGGGTTCAGTTTCTTATGAAACCGGATGGTCACTTAGCTCATGTAGAGACCAGACCTAGGCAAACACATGTTGGCTATTCGCATGCTTTTGTTTTTCTTGACCTTACGCGCTTAACGTGTAGTCACTCATGTTCAATAGTTTGCCATCTCTGCCCAGTGATCAGGAGAGCCGGCGACAGCCCAAGCAGTGGTCAGCAAGAAGGTCTGAATCTTACTGCCAAGGGGATGCCAATGCACTGGGGGCAAACCAGGGCCGGAGCTAGCTTCAAGTTGGAGGGAGAACTCATGTGCATGAGTACACGCAAGTGTGCACATGCATGCACGTGTGTGTGTGTGTGTGTGTGTGTGTGTGTCAGGGGGTGGGGACACAAGGGAGGAGGAAGGAAGGAGGTAGCAATTTTAAAAAGAGGGGGAGAGAAAGAACTCCAGAAGGGAAATTGTAAGGCCAACTTCAGAAGTCACCACAGCCACTTCCTGCAGCTGTACATCCCACTAGAGTTATCACACACAGAGAACAATATTCAGTAGTCTTTTTGATCAGTCACTGAGGCTTCAAAATGGGCCTTTGAAACACGAAGCACCATCTGGAGAAAATGACTTCCAGCCCACCCAATGGCCCCACAGGCAGAACGAACACGACGCTGGAGTCGGATGTCCTAACTTGCCATGTCGCTGCATTTCTCGCTTCTCCAGGGCGAGCCTCCGTGGAGCGGTTGGCCCTGGATGCCCCAGAGCACTAAGTCTATGTTGGCAGACTTTGTTGCACAGAATAAAAATATGGTTTGTGTGTTTCTGCTTCGGGGTTTCTGGATTTAATTAAGGGGATGAGGGGAGTCACGTACAAATTAAATTACTCCTTAGTAAAACTCCGGTTTCCCTGTCTCTTCTCTCTTCCCTCTCTTCCTCCCCACCACTCACCCTCTGCATAGTTCAGGGCTACTTGGGAAGTGTGGAAATTAGGATTAGGTTGGCTGCAAGTGACAAAGATAACTCAATATTAGAGTGGGGTAAACAACTTAGAGATCTATTTATCCTTTATGTAAACGAGGTAGGCAGGCCACTGAGGCCCTGAGAGTCAACAGGGACTCGTGTTATTCTCAACTCACGCGTCCTATGATGGCACCTTGTTCTCATGATCAAAAATGAAGACCCAGAACCCAACCATCATGTCTGAGCTCTAGGTATCAATGTGGAAGAAGCAAAGAAAAAGAAAAGGGGCAATGGTCATGTTCAACAATCTCTTAAAGACATTGTTTAGAAGGAACCTAATGCACATATTATTGGCCAGAATTCAAACATGTTTGCCTACTTAAATGTAAGGAAAACTGGTGGATGAAGACTCAATAAAAAATCTGGGGTTTTCCTTCTAAGGAAGAAAGAAAGACTAGAAATGTGAGTTCTCTGCCACGGTCAACCATTTTGGGCTGGTCAACCCAAATTATTTATTTGACTGAGATAATCACAGAAACATATATTAGGTATGGAACTCATTTGTGCCCCTCCCCAGGGAGTAAATACAAATGTTCAACCATTTTCTACCTCCTCACTCAAAATTCAGAATCTTTGGCCCCCTATGTCTGTCTCTAGGTTCTACTTCTTATAATCTGGTAACTTGTATATTTAAAGATGAGTCAGCTATCAGTACACCATGATGGAGAAAAATTAGGGTAATCTCAATGAAATGTGCCACCAAGCACATGTGTCACCGGCAGAATGGGGGTGACACAAGCAGTCTCTGGTTAAGGCAAGATCAACTCTGCTGGACACAAACCATGTATATTTCTCATTCTGAAGTAGAGAGCATGCCTTGGCTGGAGAACTTTCCTGGTGCTCAGCTCTAGCAGGAACACCCTCATCTGGTTTCATTCACAGCCCCTGACCCCTGGATGGTTCTTGTAAATGGTCACCCAAGGGTACATCCAGAGAACCAATTGCATTGGAAAGTATGATCCACTTGGGGCCCATCCAGCTTTCCAGACCACTTTTTCCTAATACAAGTTCAGGAGCCCAGGGGTCATTAGAGTGTTAATAGTCTCAATTTCTGTACATCTGAATCAGGATCCTTTGCAATATTATTATCTTTAAAACATAGTAGGGCTTAGGGGCGCCTGGGTGGCTCAGTTGTTTGGGCGTCCGGCTTCGGCTCAGATCACGATCTCACGGTTGGCGGGTTCGAGCCCCGCGTCAGGCTCTGTGCTGATAGCTAGCTCAGAGCCTGGAGCCTGCTTCGGATTCTGTGTCTCCCTCTCTCTCTGACCCTCCCCTGCTCATGCTGTCTCTCTCTGTCTCTCAAAAATAAATTTTAAAAAATTAAAACATAGTAGGGCTTGAAGTACTTGCTTTCAGTCAGTTTCACATGTGAGTGACCACAGTCAACGATCTTGTCCTGGGCTAGTGGGTGAGTCTGTTGTTGTTGTTGTTTATCGGCTTATGTGTTCTGGAAGATAGGGATGCAGCTCTGAATTCTGCTTTGAAGCATCTGAAATGATGGGCTTAGGACAGGACCACCTTGCCTCCCTCTTTGCCATCAGGCTTGTCATCTTCATGTGGGAGACCAGCTAAAACTGTAGTTTCATAGCCATCCTGTGTGAGTGCTTCTGTCCAAGCTCCAGAGGAAGTAGGCATTTCTACCTTTTAAGACTCTAAATTACACAACAGGGTGGGCTGCTGGACAAGGGCTCCCCACTAACAAAGTCACATCCCCCCTCTCAGCGTTGGCCGACTGGGCTCATCTCTCTCCATGAGAACTTTGCTGAAAGTGGCAAGAAGTAGCCAACCAAGGCCCCTATTCTGAAAATTTCAGACAATTTGCTCTAACAATGCGTCCTCAGCTTGTGATCTGCCTTCCAACCTGTAGCAGGCAACAGTTTACCGCTACCTGACGGGGATTATGAAATTTCCACCTCCAACAACCAGCTCCTTGTCTGTTTCATCACTCCCTCTACTAAAGCTAATGCTATATTTCAAGTGTTGTTCTTACAACTTAGCACTTCCAGATGCTAAATTCTGCACCTGTCAGGATTGCCCTAGGCTTGGCTGAGGCAAGTGGATATTTATGTCTCAGGTAAGCAAAGTCATGAAGGCAGGCAGTCAAAGGCATGTTGGGTGGCACCGCAAAATCGTTAGGGAACGAGACTTCTTCCAGCTTAGGGATCCACTCTCCGTCATCCTCAAAGTTTAAGATCAAGGCTAGAACTCCAGACGTTGTGTTCCAGTTCCAGGTAAGGAGATTGAGGAAAGGAGAAGGAAGAAAGCCAAGGGCACAAGCCAGATGTCTATGAAGGGGGCTTCCTGGATACCACCATATAACACATCCACTCACATCTCATTCGCCAGAATTTCATCACACAGGACTAAGCTGCAAGGAAAACTGGCAATTTGTCTTTATTCTAGCTGACCAAAGTTCCAGCTACAATCAAAGTTTCTATTACAGAATTATTCCTGTGGTAAAAGGAGCAAATGACTGTTGGCACCAGTAGCATTTACTATAGTAGTCTTACGTACATTTAAGTGAGATGTTTGGGACAATTTCATCTGGTAATGGATGATAGTATAAATTGCTACAGTGTCTGTCGAGGGCAATTTAGTATTATTTATTTAAATTTAAAGTGAGTAAATTCTTTGACCAAGCAGCTCCACTTTGAAGAATTTATGCCACAGAAACGTTGACACAAAGAACAGCTAAATAAATGGCAAAATAGAGCAGATCGTCACATAGTGATGTGAAAATCCAATATTGTGGTGATGCCAATTCTCAAGTTAACCTATAAATATAATAGAAAAATCAATTCCGATAGAATTTGTTTTATAAAGGAGATGAACTTTTCAAAATTTTGTGAAAATGTAATGGACCAGGAAGAGACAATACAATTTGGGGAAAAGGAAAGACACACAGAACTTGACAGATATTAAGACTTACTATAATGCTAGCATTGGGATAGACAAACAGATCAATGGAGCCAAAGAGAGAGTACAAAATAGACCTGAATTTTCATGAGACTTTGTTATATGATTCAGAGGATATTAGAATTAAGTGGTTCTTAATATACAATAAATATTTTGTAGATATATATACCTGACACCGTAGGCACAAAAATAAAGTCAAGTTGTATGAAAAGTCTCAACATGAAAATATAAAGCAATTTGACAACAATATAGGAGAATATTTTGATGACAGGGGGGTAAGAAAGAGTTTTTTCTTTTGATTATTAAAATCCACTGGTCATTTATTTTGAGAATTATTGTAGTTTAGCTTGTGACAAGTTTAGACGCTTTTTAAAAACTGGTAACTATTGCCATTTTTAAGCACATACAAAACTAGAAACAATTGTAGAGTGAACTCCACTTACCCATCAACTAGTTTCAACCTTGAAAAAACTCTCATAATGAAAAATCCATAGATACTTTCTAAAGATGATGAATCAAGAAACAGAGGTCTAAGAAAATTATTTATGTAGTCTGACAGAAATGGTGAAATGTGGGGAATCCCTGGGTTGTGGGACTAGAGTAGAGGTGGGAGTGTTAATTAACATTAATAAGGAGATTATTAACGTTAATTTTATACTTTCCTATTATTAAAGTGATTATTAATGTTAATTTTATACTTTTCAGTCTTTTTTTTTAAGTTTTTATTTGTTTTGAGAGAGAGGGTGAAAAACCATGAGTGGGGGAAGGGCAGAGAGAGAGGGGAGAGAAAGAATCCCAAGCAGGCTCCACACTGTCAGCACCGAGCCCAACGTGGGGCTCGAACTCACGAACCATGAGATCATGACCTGAACTGAAGTAGGAAGCTTAACTGACTGAGCCACCCAAGGCCCCCTATACTCTCCAGTCTTAACTGAATTTTTATAACCATGTCTGACTATTGGGGGTAAAACAGTCTAGGCATTTTGCTAACAGAACCCAGAAGAAAAGGCACCAGAAACCTCACTTCCTCAAAAGGCCAGGGAAGGGCAAGGAGGTAGAGAATGTCCACAGAATTGAGACCCCACCTTGTGGGTAGAGTAGAGAAAGGATTTGTTTCGTGACTTCACGCAAGTCAATCTCCATGTTCCATTTCTTCATCTGTAAAATAAAGATAATGATAGCAATTTTAAAAGGTTATTATAAACATTAATAAACATATAAGGAGGCTAATCATGCCTAGCACATAATAAGTTATCAATAAATGTTGGTTCTTCCTTTCATTGAAGAATTATGTCCCATGGTCCCCATAGCTCTGTCCTTTTCAGGCACCTATTCTCTCTGCCAGTCTGATTCTGTTCCTTGACCCCTGGCCACTTATTAAGCAGGGAGCATGAATGGAGGGTAGAGGGTTAATGACCTGTGTCCCATGCTAACTTGTGAATACTTGCCCCCAATTAACTCCTTGTGGAGTGTCTACTTCTCCTGGTCATCTGGTCCCAGTGCTCCTGGCTTGCTCTGTTGGCAAAATAAAACCTGCTATTTCTACTTGCCTAAAATTTCAGTCACCAAGCAAACACAAGGACATGTTGTCTTCTTTACACCTCCTCACCGATGTTTTAACATTAAAGCTTTTCATATTAAAATTTATGTTTTGGGAGCGCCTGGGCGGTTCAGTTGGTTAAACAGCCAACTCTTGAGTTTGGCTCAGGTCATGATCTCACAGTCGTGAGATCGAGCCCCTTGTGGGGCTCCACTCAGTATGGAGATTGGGATTCTCTGTCTCTTTCCCTCTACCTCTTTCCCCCACCCGTGCATGCTCTCTCTCTCAAAACAAATAAATAAATGTTTTATTTTTTTATCTTTTTAATGTTTTATTTATTTTTGAGAGTGAGAGTGTGAGCAGGGGAGGGACAGAAAGAAAGGGAACAGAAGATCTGAAGCAGCTCTGCGCTGACAGCAGCAAGCCCGATGCAGGGCTCGAACTCACAAACTGTAAGATCATGACCTGAGCCAACGTCGGACATCCAACCAACTGAGCCACCCAGGAGCCCCATAAATAAACATTTTAAATAAACTTTTGGTTTTTTGGATGCTTATTTATTTTGAGAGAAAGGGAGCAAGAGGGAGATGAGTGGACAGAAAGGGAGGGAGACAATCGCAAGAAGGTTCCATGCTGTCAGTGCAGAGCCCGACTAGGGGCTCAATCTCACGAACTGTGAGATCATGACCTGAGCCGAAATCAAGAATCAGACACTTAACCAACTGAGCCACCCAGGTGCCCTAATAAATAAACATTTAAAAAATTTGTATTTTATTATGTCCTTTTTTGGTTACTGACTACTATATTGTTCACAAATGAGATTTTTTGGTTCCCTGGTGGGTTCCTGACCTCTTCTATCTCCCCATGTTGATCCTTTGCCCTTTGTTTTTGTTCTGTGTCTCTCTGAGAATCCCATGCCTGGCACTTAACAAGAGCATTCAGATCTTAGAATAGAATGGCCGGACTGAAGACACCTGAAAAGGGAAAGATGTAGACCTGCGGGGCTCACTGTCTTTGTGTTCTCATCCCCCATATCAGAGTAGATCAAGACAGATCTGGGTGATTTCACACCCTGTCTTCCTTGCTCTTTCTTATCCTCAAGGGCAAGCGAAGACTGGCTTTACCAGCCTGTAAATCAGCAGCTGCTATAAAACATGTCTGTCCTCAGCAACGACTTTCCCCTTGTGAGATACTTTATAACCATGGAACATGCCCAACATATTAATGACCCAAATTCATTACTCTAAATGCACATTCCGAAAGACACACCGCAGAGTTGTTGGAAGAGGTACGTGTGGACCAGAGTCTGGTAGGGTAAACACCGGCTGTTTCTCACTAACTTTGAGGACTAGACAGATTAGCAGGCCCGCCCCCACCCTCAGATATTTAATGAATGAGTTTTAACAGAACATCCGCCCACACTCCCAGTGTCCCCAGGGAGCTTGGGGAATAGGAAGATTTGAAATGACAGAGACAGACTAGACATCCCAGGTGAAGACACTTGAATCATTTCACAAAAGGAACATTGGCCAACCCACCGAAACCCTATGATGCTTCCGTATTTTATATATTTTTAATTTCCTGTTGGTCACACAGCTTAGCAACATTAGGATTTTAAAATTAAGACATGGGCCATTCACAATTTCATTCTTTTTTAACATGCTTCTCTTCTTGGTCCCAGTTGATTTATGGAAATAAGTTCACATCATTATGATCAGGTCACAGATTACATTTTGTTCCCTGCACATTTACAATGGCCTAAAATCTTTAGGTCTCCTATTTTAAACTGTAACCATAAAGGCTCAGAGGAAAGCAGCCGTGCATTTTCTTGGGACATGGGCCAGCATAGCACAGGAAAGGGCATCCACTCCAAACTGCAACCAATACCCCACCCCTGATGTTGACATGCTCCCTGATGGTTGACTTAATGGACAACATCATAATCTATAAATATCTTCTTCCAACTTCTCGGGACTCAGTGTCTTGATCTTGCTGTCCAGACAACCAAAAAATTCTCCCTCTGC
Source organism: Cryptoprocta ferox (assembly GCA_028646485.1). Taxonomy (NCBI): domain Eukaryota; kingdom Metazoa; phylum Chordata; class Mammalia; order Carnivora; family Eupleridae; genus Cryptoprocta; species Cryptoprocta ferox. The sequence goes on from CM053565.1 coordinate 7,632,804, forward strand.
ATCTCACCTCAGGTCTCCTTTGGACTCAGTACATTAATCCTGCCTGTACGGGTGTATGAATGTGATAATTCAGTGGTGGAGAGAATAAGTGTGGATGAATGGAGAATAAAGAGGACTGACTTTGCACAAATATCACCAGAAACACACTAGACTACAGTGTTGTTGTATTTGAAGATACACGAGACAAAAATGAACATTACTCGTTAAGAAAAGAAACTTCTGGCATGCCTGGATGGCTCAGTCAGTTGGGCGTCTGACTTCGGCTCAGGTCATGATCTCCCGGTCCATAAGTTCAAGCCCCATGTCAGGCTCTGTGCTGACAGCTCAGAGCCTGGAGCCTGCTTCAGATTCTGTGTCTCCCTTTCTCTCTGCCCCTCACCTGCTCATGCTCTGTCTCTCTCTGTCTCTCAAAAATGAATAAATGTTATTTAAAAAAGAAAGAAAAGAAAAGAAACTTCTGAAACCAGGCCGTACATGTGAGTCTTTGGCACATATGAACCACAAAGTCATCTGTCTTGAACTCTATGAGTTGATCTAGCCTTTTATTAAAATGATTATTCTCTAGAACTCTCTTATTCACATACAAAGCATTATGCATGGAAACCCCAAAGCTGGGGTTGAAAGGCTTGTGTAGTGCATCAAGCCTGTTACCCATTGATTTGCCCAATAGTGGAGCTGACTCTGGTGATTGTCTTAGGATACATGATTGTGCCACAGAAATAAAGAATTCCAAATCTTAAAGACTTATGCCAAAAAAAGAGTTATTCTCTCTCAGTCTACATGTCCATGATGAGTTGGCTAGTGACTCTACTCCATGTCACGACCCACAATGGGCCCCAGGGTGACAGAGCAACCACCAAGGGAAACACTGATAGTTGCTAAAGAGGCAGAGGAAGGGGACCCTGGCATCACACATGCACTGGCTCCTCACACTTCCACATGGAGGTGACCCACATCATACCTACTTGTATCCCCCTGCTCAGACCAAGTCCCAGAGCCATATCCAAGGGCATGCCATCTTACCAGATGTCGGGAGGAATGAGAGCATCTAGTATTTTCGATAGTCCTAGTAACTTCCACAGGGATTTTCATTTTCAAAACCACCTAAAAGAGATGTCATGGGGAAATAAAGTGTGGACTATACACCCTAGAAAAATGGAGGGGAAATGCAACAGATTGCTCAGATTAGCTTATCTTATCAATGTCATGATGTTGCTTCCATTATCATCATTGCCCCCCCCCTAGATGGTTACTTGATGGGACTCACTGCGTCTTCTGGACGGGTGGGATTCCTGGAAACAGATCTTCCAATCACGGCAGCACCCACAGACTTGCCCCATAGCTCTCTCTGAGCAGAGGGTTGGCCAAAATCTGAGAATAGACAACAGGAAGTGAAGGGTTCCTTAGCTCACCAGTCACGAAGCTTATCAAGGGGGATGACTTTATCCTTTTAAATGAGCTAAAAATTAGAAAACTATGTACTTTCTAATCAGCTAATTAACTAGTTACTTCTTGTGGCTAGAGCTCTTTGTAGGCTTTAATCTCTGCCTTAAAGAGGCTCTAGAATAATCAGGGAATTAAGTCATCTGTACATGCAGGTAAGTGATGACTAAGCCTTCGCTCCATACGTTCTTGAGAATTTAGGACTTAAGAGTTCAGCTCTCAACCCAACTGGTTTTTGGCTGACTTCCACACTACTCTTCTCCCTCATCCTTCATCAAACACACAGACTTCCCTTGTGAACTTTTTAAATAAAATGGTATTTTTACATAAACACCAAATGGACCCCACTTGAATTAATTGGCCATATCAGTCTGTAGAGGTCAACTGTGGCACATAGGACACTCTTGGGCTGTGATTGATAGCGGTCAGCCCTGGAACAGGCTAGGATCGTCACCATCTGCAACCGGCTGGGACACGAACACCAAGGGATTTTTTTTTCACTGAATTGTCTGGAGCACCCAGTTCATTTGGCCTTACCTATGATAGTTTCGTATAGAAAAGGGGCCTGGCAGAAATCTCACAGAACACTTGCACAGTCTATGAGCTCAACCATATTGACCGATAGAAGAATAACTGATAAACGCAGGTCAACAAAGTTACGCTAATCAGTTGACTCATCAGAAAGGTGACTCCAAGCTCAAGATCCAATTGGTTTTATGCATGGCCATAGTTTTTTGCTCTTCACGGTTAAAGTTAAGTCAGCAGGAAAGCTGATGTTATGGCTAATTTGCTTCAAATTAGTCAGAAAACTGCCTTCACTCTCTGCTTGGCCTCAGCTGAAAAGATGGTGTCAAACGTCTTCCAGTAAGAACCAAAGAATTCCAGCCATGTTACTGGTTTGTGACCCAATGAGCTCTGATACAAACCTGAGCGGCATCATGTAAAACCTGAGCAGACAAAATGAACAGAGTGTGTGGGATTAGCTGAAGAGAATTATTTCCTGCACAGAATATCATTATCCACAATTTTCAAGCCTTTGCAAATAGCACTTATGGTCATTTTGAGCCCATTAAAATGCTTTTTAGGCATGATGTTGAGCTAAAACGTAGTCATTGCTGCAAATCCCAGTGATGAGACGATTGCATTACCACCCAAATTACAGGCTTTGCAAAACTATTTGCTGGGAATCCTTCTAACATTGGTTGTTGAAGAGAACTTTAATTTAATTATGATTAAAGCAAATTCCTAAGCGAAACGAGGGTGTGAGAGCAGAGAATTTGTTGTTTTTGTTTGAACAAGAAAATAGCGAGTTTTGGAGTCTTTATTGATCTGGTAAATAAAGGAGAATAAATAAAGAAGTCAGTGACATGACTTTTGTAGTTAGAGAACCAAAAAGGGGTCAGTGTGCTGCTCGCTTATCCCTTCATCCCTTTTAGGATTACTAAAGAAGGAAAGACCAACAATTAGTCTTATTCCACGAATTAGGCAAGAATCGAACATAAATTGAACTTTTATTAAGAGCAATTAATTTCATCCTCCTAAAAAGTCCATTGAGTCCAAATGTATGAAATCAATCAGAAGCACGTATTTAGGAAACCTGGAGAAAATGTTCCATTTGGCATCATTTTAGGTTTGGACACATCGAACTGTGCTATTTATCACCGCTTCACAACTCAAGTTACTGCTTGAGAATACTGACTTGGGAATGGAAAAAAGTTAAGACAAGGATTTGAAAATCACTGGGATTTTCCCTCACTAGTTCTGACTCACTTGTCCAAGGAGATGTCAGTCTTCTTCTTCTTTTTTTTAATAAAGTGTTAAGACCACATTAGCCTCTGCTCACTCTTGCCTTGCAGAAAGCTTAATAAATGCTTCATTGAAAGAAGAAGTGGGGATGAGACACACATCCTTTTTCCACTTCCCAGAGTCATACAACTGAGGTGACATTTGGGGTCTAAAGAGCACAGGCATCTGTCATTGTTTGGTTTAAACTCTGTCGTTCCCCTCAGCACTGTTTTGGAGCCACTCAGACCCAGCCCAGATGGTCAGTGATGGCTTCTGGTGGAGAAATAACCTGGGCACATGGGGGGACAGTCCAGGGGTAAATCCCACTTAGTATCCATTTCCTGTTTGCTCATCATGCCTCATGTTATGGCAGCCATAGAAGAAAATATGATGTTTGCCTTGATTGAGTCTGCATCTGGGCTTCAAGATCAGTCTACACCTTGGCTGTGGTCTTGATGGCTTCAGATCCCTCCTATTCCAGATGCAAACCTCCTTCCTTCTGATCGGGATGTTCATGCCCTTTCACCTGGGCATGCGGTTGGCTTCACCCTTCCCCTACATTTACCCGTTGTTCCCAGGGCTGGCCTCTCACTTGTGACCCTGTGATGTTGCAGAAGAAGAATGACATCTTTTCCTGGATGTTCTGTTCATCACATTAGCCACCTTCAAAGGCCAGTGGCTCTCCCAATGTCTTCAAAAACCAACGTTCCTTTTAGCCTTTCCCCCAAACCCTGTTTCCTGTTGGAGGAATGTTTTGAGCTGGGGATCTTTGAGGAAAAAAAAGTCACCACCAACACAACAGCATATGTCGATATGACAGAATCATTGGGTATGAAACTTCCTCATGAAGGGGAGTTTATTGCTATATTTTCTACTCCATCCCACTGCTTGTCTGTATTGCTTATTCAGGCACCAGGACCACATCATTTTAGAGGATTTATAGTATATTTATTAAGGGCGAGATTCTCCCCCTCACACATTTCCTTATTGTTTTCCTGGACGCTGTTGCAATGTTGCTTTGCTGTAGAAACCTGAGTATCAAGTTGTCTAGTTTTTCATAAAAAGCTGGTTAGTGTTCTTATTGGGAGGACTTACTTTTTGTTCACGTTTGCCCCAACATTTTCAGCCTGATTTCTTCCTCCACTGCCAAACATAAGGCTTGTATTAGTTTCCTAGGGCTGTAGTAACAACATACCACGAACTGAGGGGGCTTAAAGCAGCAGAAAACTATTCACTCACAGTTCTGGGGGTCAGAAGTTTGCAGGTAAGGTGTCTGTAGGGCCGGGCTCCCTCTTTGGACTCTAGGGAAGAAGAATCATTCCTTCTTCTTCTAGATTCTGGCGGTTGCTGGCAATCCAATCTCTGTTTCCATGGTCACATGAGGTTCTCCCTTGGGGATGACTGTCTTTACATGGCCTTCTTATAAGGACACCAGTCGCTGGATTTGGGGCTCACTCTAGCCCAGTATGACCTCATCTTACCTAAATAAATACAAATTTACAAAGGGTGTATTTCTAAATGAGGTCACATTCTGAGGCTCTGGGTGGATATGAATTTGGTGGGGGTTACACTACGCAACCCAGTACAAAGCTGTTCTTATAAATAAGATGTGTGCAGAGACCTGGTGACAGCCAGGCCAATGGGTCCCACAAATGATAACAATTATCTTGGCAATGGCTTCCCCTTGACTCTGCTCCTGCCTGTAGCCACCACTACGGCGCTGGTTGATAGCAGATACGTTCTCTCAACTTCTCTTCCCCTCCACCATGCTCTCTCAACTCTTGCCTTCTAGCAAATAGACTAGCTGACTATTAGCTCAGCTACACTGTTCTCTTGAGTCACCCAGAGCCCCTTTTTAACTCAGTTGAAAGTGGCTGAAAGGTCTGATGCTCACTTCGTATCATTTGCACCTTAAAAAAAATCTCCATCAGAAGGCCACTGGTGTATTTAGTCTTTCTTTTATCACTCATCCAAAGAATGTGTAGTTCTTTGCCTGAAGTGTATTTTCCAGAGCTTCTCGGAGGACCATCGTACTTTTTTCAGTATTCACACCGAAGTTAGAGGCTGGTGGCCCATTTGGGGAAATGAGAGCAGTATAGTTTTTAAAAAGAGCAATGATTTGGGTGTCCTTCAGATAAGACTTTTGTGTTCTACTTTACCCAGTCATCCCACTTCCTGTCGCTTGGTACCATTATGCATCCTGCTTCATGCTAGTATATGCCCACTGTTGGAGATGTTTGCAGTCCCCATGTAGAGGATCAGGCTATGAATTATGCCCCTCTTTACCTAGGGGCTGTCCATGGGGTACCAGGAGCCAAATACTTTCTTCCCTATGCCTTTATAATCCTTAGGTATGTATTAAGATTATCTGCCTCTTTGGCAGGGGGGATTATTTTCCCCTCATTGATTTACACAAAATTTGTTTTATATGTTACAGCTATTAAGTTGTTGTTTGTGTGGTAAAATCCCCCCTCCTTGCTTAACATTGGCCATTCAATTAACTTCTACACTGCAAAAGTTATGAATTTCATGTAATTGTCCATTTTCTTTTATGGCTGTTGCTTTTAGTGCTATGGTAATAAAGTAAAGATGTTTAAAACTTGCCTAGTTGAAATTGGGACTGAAGATATATAACATTTATAGATCAATTTTAAGAAAATTATAAGAACTCAATGTATTCAAAATAAAAAATGTGTTTTTATTTTGGGTACTCTTGTAAATGAAGTCCTTTACCTATGTTGTATTTCTTAAAGCATCTTCTCATTATTCCAGAAGCAGATGTATGCATTCTAGAAAATTATACAATACAGAGAAAAAAAATAAGAATATAGAAATATTATATCTGTTTACAGAATGCTCTTTCTAATACCATAGTAGGTATCTTTTCAGACCCTTTTATAATTTTTATACCAAAATGAGTTCATGTTATATATCCTGCTTTGTAACTGTTTGTTTAATATTCTTCATCTCTCCATTTCAATTCTTTTTTATTTTACCTAATAGGTAAATATTGCCTGATAGGCACTATTCAGATTCCTCTAATTGTCTTCAATGTCTTTCAGCTTTTATTTTTTTTCAAAATCCTATCTAATCCACAACTACACATTGATTTTGTTTATTATGATCCTTAAGTCTCTTTCCAACAGCCCTGGCTTGGCTTGAGAGATCAGGCCAATCATCTACCAGAATGTCCTCCTACTGTCATTGGTTTCTTATTCATTGTATCATTTAGCTTGTTCTTCCATCCCATATGTATCTAGTAAACTGGAGTTAGATCTATAGCTTGATGTGTTCAAGTCAAATATTCAGACGTATCATGTGATATGCTGAATCACACCAGAATACATCGGCTGTTTCACCATTTGTGATGCTAACATGGGACAAGGTACTAAGATCAATCACTGGTTTGCAGTGATAAGAGTTTGATGCATTTGTTGTACAATCACATTTCCTCCTCTGTGACTATGTCGTGTTGTGTGCTATGTGAAAATCCAGCTTATCCAATTGTCTTAACATTGATTCATAATCATTTCCTAAATCAATAGTTCCATTAGGGTTTACATAATTATTTGTTTTAACGCTTCAGAAAAATATATTCTTTCCCATGAGTGAAGAATCATCAAAACAAGGACTTATTGTAATAGCTGTCTCAAATAGTTACCAATTAGTTTTCTGTACTTTTAGTATTTTTATGATTGATGAATTTTCTTTAAAAATTTTTTGAATGTTTATTGATCTTTGAGAGAGAAAGAGACAGAGCATGAGTAGAGGAGGATCAGAGAGAGAGGGAAACACAGAATCTGAAGCAGGCTCCAGGCTCTGATCTGTCAGCACAGAGTCCCATCTGGGGCTTGAACCCATGAACCATGAGATCATGACTTGAGATGAAGTCGACACTCAGCCCACTGAGCCACGCAGGCACCCCATGATTCATGAATTTTCTTTGATTCATTGTATTTGAATTTGTTCTAATATCATTTTTAACTATTACTGTTTATTTTTTAAGGACATTATTTTTTTAAGAGCAGTTTTAGGTTTACAACAAAGTCAAGGGGATTCTCATAGACCCCTTGCTCCACACATGCACAGCCTCCCCCATTATCAACATCATTCACAAGAATGGTGCATTTTTAAGCAAGGACGAACGTACACTGACGTCGTAACATCACCCAAAGTCCCTAGTCTACCTTGATGTTCATTCTTGATGTTGTATAGTCCGTAAGTTTAGACAAATGCATAATAACATATATCCATCATTATAATATAGTACAGAGTATTTTCACTGCCCTAAAAAAATTCACTGTTCTCTGCCTGTTCATCTGTCCTGCTCCCACGCTCCCCACCCTGCAACTGCTGATCTTTGTATTATCTCCATCATTTTGCCTTCTCCAGAATGTGATGTAGTTGTGATCATACAGTTATGTGCCCTTTCCAGATTGGCTTTTTTTACTTAGTGATAGGTGTTTATGTTTCCTGCATGTCTTTTCATGACTCGATAGCTCATTTCTTTTTATGATATTCCATTTCCTGGATGTACCACAATTTATTTATCCATTCATCCACGGAAGGACATATTGGTTGTTTCCAAGTTTGGGCCTATATCAGTAAGGCAGCTATAAAATTCCATATGTAAGTGTGTGTGTGGACATGTTTTCAGTTCCTTTGGGTAAAGAGCAAGAAACATGACTGCTGGATTATATGATAAAAGTATTTTGGTTTTGTAAGAAACCACCAAACTGTCTTCCAAAGTGGCTGTAATACGTTGCATTCATACCAGCAATGTATGAGTTTGTTACTCCACATCCTCACCAGCATTTGGTGGTGTCAGTATTCTGGATTTTGGCCATTCTAATAGTGAGATATGTAGTGGTATCTCACTGTTGCTTTAATTTGCCTTTCTCTGATGATATATGATGTGGAACATCATTTCATAGATGTATTTGCCATCTGTTTATCTTTTTTAGTGAAGCGTCTGTTAAAGTCATTGGTCCGATTTTCTATCAGGCTGTGTACTAATTATTGAGGTTTATTATTATTATTTATTCATTTGCACATTTCTATGTTTATAGACAAAGTACTAGGTGTTGAGAATACAGATGATTCACTACTTATAAACAAGATAGTCTCCAAAAGATCATTCTTAAGCCCATCTGCTTGTAAATTCAAAGAAAAATTATAAATATAAACATACTGTCAACAATTAATAGTAGACAGAATTGATGAGATTTTGTTTTTTAGACCCTATGCTATGAAGGTTTCTATGTTCAAAGATTCTTGAAAGAGTTGCTGCCTATGGAAAGAAAGAAAAACATGTTTTAATAAAATCACAGACTAGGGGTAAAAAGTAAGTAAATAAAATTACATTACAACATTACCCTCTGGGGAAGAGGGCCTGAAGGATGAGGATTATTCTCATTTCTTCTTTTCTTATTATGGAAAATTTCAAGTATCTGAACAGGTAGACAGAAAACTATAGTGAGTTCAATGTACCTATCACCCAACCTCTGAGATTATCACTACATGTTCATTCTTATTTCAGCTATAGCCCTATTCACTCCTTCCTGGCCCCTGGATAATTTGAAGTAAATTTCTGACATCAATGACATCAATCACTTACAAATCATAAATATTTCAGTACCTATCTCTAAAGATAAGGACTTTTAAAAATGTAATTATAATTTCCACTATCACCCTGGAAAGTGAATAATAAATATTCAATATATCAAATATCTCATAGTGTTCGTATTATTCCCATTGTCTTCCACAATTTTGTAAAGTTAAGTTGGTTTGAGTTTTGGTCTAAATAAGATCCAAACATTCCATATGGATGATATGTATCCTCAGATTCAAAGATTTTTACAGGTTTTTCTCTCTTCTTATACATTTATATTGAAGGGGACAAGATCCTTGTCTTGAAGGATTTCCCATAGTGTCATTTAATGTAAGCCTTGTTGTTCTGTAAATTGGCAGTTAAAGCCAAAGGGATGAATTTAACCTGAATCCAAATTCAGATTGGAATTTTTATTTTTTTAGCAAGAATATGTTATAAGTAGCATTGTATACTTCCATCAGGAGGCCCATGATATCTGGTTGTCACTCTTTGGTGAAATTATCAGCTTTAATGAGCATCAGTGGTACCCATTAATTCACTAGTGTTTTCAAAATGGTAACATTCAAATTTTATCTTTCTTCATTCCTTAGCTGGAATATTTCTTTTGTTTGTTTGTTTGTTTTCTGTTTTGAGAGAAAGAGTCAGATAAGTGGAGAGGGGCAGACAGAGCAAGAGAGAATCTTAAGCAGGCTCCATGCCCAACATGGAGCCCAACATGGGGCTTGATCCCACCACCCTGGGATCATGACCTGAGCCAAAATCAAGAGTCAGTCACTCAACTGACTGAGCCACCCAGACAACCTTAGCTGGACTATTTCTAAAAAGATTACTGTTCCCTCATTGATTACTTACTTGCCCAGTGCTACAAATCATACAGAAAAGTCAAAATAAATGCTTGACTGTTGTTCTTTTACTTATAAATTTTGAAAATAATGGGGAGTATTTACAGATTATTCCAAAGATGACCAATTTCTTTACTATCATTATGAATTCATGAGTTTAAGTGTATTTGACATACATCAATCTATTATGATGCTGCTGCTGCTGCTGCTGCTGCTGCTGCTGCTGCTGAAATGGTCCCATTCTTGGCCAGTGGGACTCTCTTCAAGTTGGTTCTTGAATCCTTCCAACATGGCCCCAGTAAGGTTTGTTACCTCCCTCACTTCTGGTACCACAAGATGAGCTATCTTGTGTATATCCTTCCCTAGACCTGAAATCAGCCATTTTTCTGAGAGCCCTCATTCCTTCTAGTGGGAAATATTATTCAGAACCTATAATGGGGGCTCCAAGGGTGAATAAGCCATTACATATTTTTCATTGTTTATTGTTGGTTTGGATGGGAACACTGATGTACATTTTTCCTGAAAGCAGCCACCACATAGAATGCTTAGTAGTTCATAGAGTTTTCATTAGATTCTCTTGGAATGTCCAGGTAGATGGATTACCATTAAGGATGATATATGTATTACTTTGAAATAAGTATCTTTTTCTATTTAGTTTACCAAGACTTTTTAAAAAATAAATTAAGGGGGTTCCTGGGTGGCTCAGTCGATTAAGCGTCCGACTCTTGATTTTGGCTCAGGTCATGCTCTCAGAGTTCCTGAGTTCAAGCCCCACATTGGGCTCTGCGCTGACAGCATGGAGGCTGCTTGGGATGCTCTCTCTCTCCCTCTCTCTGCCCCTCCCCCGCTTGTGCTCGTCTCTCTCTCTCTCAAAATAAATAAATAAACTTAAAAAAATAAATTAAGGTTGAGTGTACCAAAGCCATTTTCCACACCTCATAAGATTTTATGTGTTCTCCTTTGACCAATGATATAATGAACAATACAAATAAATTTTCTAACATTGAACCATCACCACACTCCTATGGTGAATTTAGTTGGCCATGACATATGATTCTTTGAACAGAGTACTTGTGTCTGTTTGTTTGTATTTATCTAGAATTTTTGTCATGATATGCATATTCATAGAGGGCCTATTATTTTCATTTTAGCTTCTTTGTCAGGCTATGCACCAAGGAGAAGCTAGCCCCGTGAATTGAATTGGCAAACATTTGATCTTTTCCTACAAGTTGGGACAGTTTACATGGTATGGGAATTGTCTCTCTGAAGACTCAGAAAACTCACCTGCAACCATCTGGGCTTGGTGCCCTTTTAATTGCCGATTACCTGGAAGTTTTAGAAGTTCTCCTAAATTCTTTCAGTAAGCAGAACTCCCAAGACTCTAATTCAGTTTTATTCTTTCCACTGCTTGGCACGATGCTGTATCCATAGGGTTTTGCCTGTTTGATTTCTAGATTTTAGAATTCATTGAAGTTTTACTTATAGCCTAGAGTAATAATGATATTTCTAGGTGTCTGATGGGTTTTTAGAAATCATTGTATCTTCTTAGGTGTAAGGTTTGATATATAAACATACTTGGTAAAATAACCTTATTAGTTATATTACTCAATCATCTCTGTCATTATGTACCTTTAATCTAATGGTCTAGTCCAATGATTTGGTCTAATGATCATCACTGTGCTTTTGACCCTACATGTATATTCATATATCTAATAATAATTTTTATTTCTATATTTCAATCTTAGGTCACTTGGACTATATAGGCTCATAACTATGTTTCATTGTACATTGTTTCTTCCCATTTCCAAAATTTAATTTTGTTATAAATTTTGTTCCTGATGTTAGTTTGGCCAATCTGCTTTTCTCTTCTTTTTTTTCTTTTCTCCTTCCTTTCTTCCTTTGCTCCTTCTTTCTTTTGGTCATTTGCTCATTATTTCCCTCCTTTCCCTCCTTCATTTTTAAAATTCATAATATAAAATTTGCAATACCATTTATATATAAAAATATAAAGTTTATAGATTATAATACAAAGGCAGTCTTTCTCATTTCTGCTCTTCTAACTTTCTATTTATTCCTCCATGCCTTTTAAAATTAAAATTTGTTTGATTTTTCATCTGAGAATCTTTGATTTATTTAATCCACCTAGAGTGTTATAAATACCATAATTTTCTTCTATTATTTTGTATAATACTTTCAGCATTTTATGTTCCTTTTGCTACGCTGTTCATTTTCTCTCTTACATACTTTTTTGGTCCCCTAGTGTAGTGCTGTCCACAGAAACTTTGGTAAATCAATAATTTGAGGAGGTGTTAATGGAAACTCTGGAGAAAACAATATATAACACATATTGTTGTGAGGAAACTACAATAAGTATCAAAAAAGTGGAACTCCTAAGAATCTCAGCATTTAAGCAATTTGTTTAAATATGTTAAATCAGAGTTCACAACCTTATTTGAACTCAGAACATATTTTTCCTAATACATCTAGTGACGTCTTATGGAAAAGTGATGTGTGGAGTAGCCATTTGGGAAATGTGCTCTTGGTGATTTGAAACGCATACCTCTTACTTTGTTATACCTTTGCTCACCTCGGAGAACTCCAACAGTATATATTGAACCTATTTTCCCAACCCTTTGTGAGCCGATATCCTGCCTATGAGTCTCCTCATCTGGCCACTTCAACTGATTCTTTGGCTTCACTGCTGCTCGCGACCCGACATCATGGCGTAATTTTATCACCATTAGAATTTTCCAGCCGAGAGATTTTTATCAGCAAATGATTCAATCAAGCTATTGCAAGAGAAATTTATAGTGATCACCATAGCTTGGCCCCAGGTATGTGTTCTAATTGCTGCAGGTAAGAAATGAATGTCTAATGGATGGTAAGAGAGAAACACAGATCTGAAGACCACAGGAAAATGGACAGACGTTTGTTTATCGCCTAAGACATGGAGATCGCCTTTAAAAGGAAGGGTATCATCACATTCAGCTGGCACTTTTAGCCCAAGAAGTTCAAAGAACGTCAAAGACTCCATGGCAAAAGCCTTTTGTTGGAGCCAAAAAAAAATAACCTCTTTGGCTCTGAAATGACCATCAATGTTTGATGGCTCACCAGTTTCCAAAGAAGGGAAATCGAGGGTCTGCGCAGAGAAATTGGATGAGAAGGCGACTAGCGTTCTGTGACAACCCCGCTTCCACTCAGTGTGTCCTTGGCTAAGTCATTTCGTTTCTCTTACCCTCAGGTACTGCAGCTGGAGAAGACAGTAGAGAAGTAGCAGAAGTAACTCAATGATTCTTAGGTTCTCAGAAATTCTGCAATTCTATGAATAGGCATTTGGGGATGTTGCTAGAACAAATGTCACGAGGAACAGGTTATGATGCTACAATGGCAGACAAACCGTGTCACAACAAAACCCTCCCACACATTGCCGTTTGCTGTTTGAATATTTCTTTTGGGGAGTATTGGTTGCAACCCATGAAAAGGTTGTGAAATCAATTTAATGAGTCACTTCCAAAGCTTTTTATAATTTTTTTAAATGTTTATATATTTGTGTGTGAGAGAGAGAGAGAAGACAGGTGGTGGAGGGGCAGTGAGAGAGGGAGACAGAATCCTAAGCTGGCTCCAGGCTCTGAGCTGTCAGCATAGAGCCCAACGGCAGGGCTCGAACTCGTGAACCGTGAGATCATGACCTGAGCCGAAGTCAGATGCTCAACCAACTGAGCCACCCAGGCACCCCTCCAATACTTTTTTAAGATAGATGATAAAGAAGTATAAAAAAATATGAGTGCATCCCACGCAGTTAAGGGTAATGAATATTTTATGAAGTTCTGTTTTATTTTATTCACACATGGATATGTACTGGGTTGTCCTGGAAAAGACACGTTCCAAAGTGGATTGCTTAACAGTAGTTTGAAATACACTCCCCTAACAGTAATTATCTAGAGATGCATTTGGTGAGTTGAGTTAATAGTGAACTTCATCATATATGGCAAATTTTTCACAAGGGTGGCGGTATCGACTTCACTCTGATCCGCTCCATTTGAGAGTCTGAATATAAACTAACACTTTTTTTTTTCGATGTGCTAATTTTTCCCAAGCTGAAAGGTGTAAAACTGTATAACATTTCCACTTTCTTTCTCCTGGTTGCTAGTGACGGTGAATAACTTTTCAGGGATCTGTTGGTCATTTGAATTTCTCACTCACTGATTTATCTGCTTTTTCCACTTTTGCCTTGTTTGTCCTGTTCTTATTGGCTTAAAGGAGTTGTAAAACTATATTCTGGATACTTAGTGAGTGATACCCATGGCTAATACTTTTTTCCAAGTCTACTGTGTTAAGAAATGCAAAGCCTTGGGGCACCTGGGTGGCTCAGTCGGTTAAGCATCGACTTCAGCTCAGGTCATGATCTCGTAGTTTGTGAGTTCGAGCCCCGTGTCAGGTTATGTGCTGACAGCTCAGAGCCTGGACCCTGCTTCAGATTCTGTCTGTCTGTCTGTCTGTCTGTCTCTTTCTCTGCCCCTCCCTTGCTCACACACACACACTCTCTCAAAAGGAAATAAACATTTTAAAAATGTAAAAAAAAGAAATGCAAAATTTTACAGTTCAGAGACTTGAAAATGTAATAGGGTCAAATTTACCCATCTTTTTCTATTGACTTGTGATTTGGAGGTCTTGGTTAAAAAAACTCTTCCCTATTCCAAGTTCATAAAAACATTTGTATATATTCTTTTAAAACTTTTATTTTTTTTTATGTTTATTTCTTATTGAGACAGAGAGAAACAGAGCATGAGTGAGGGAGGGGCAGAGAGAGAGGCAGACACAGAATCGGAAGCAGGCTCCAGGCTCTGAGCTGTCAGCACAAAGCCTGATCAGGGGCTTGAACCCACAAACCGTGAGATCATGACCTGAGCTGAAGTCGGACGCTTAACCAACTGAACCACCCAGGCGCCCCTTAAATCTTTTAAAGTTTGTTTTTCAGATGTATCTCTTTATTCCATCTGGAAAGTGGTTTTGTGCATTGCGTGAGGCAGGGATCTGCTTTTTTGTCACTATGAAGAGCCCATTTTATTTTCAAGGCCATTTACTGAGTAATTCCTTCTTAACTCAGTTGTAAAGTGACCTTTCTCAGCCACCCAGCTCCCAGATATATGTAGCTCTGTTTTTGTTATAAAAATGACTGATGCCTTACAAAGCCGACCTTATTTGCCGTTAGACACTCCCTGATAACTCCTGAAATAGTTGAGAGGAAATTATTTTGCAGAGAACTGTAAACTCGTATTAATATTTGAAGGGTTTCAATTACCAAGAAACAGGAAACGCAGGTTACATGCATTAAATAAACATTAAAATATATTGGTGTCTTCCAACCAAAGGCATTCTGTTATGAACTAGTGACAAAGTTATAAATATGATCGTTATCCTTGAATGATAAGAAAATCTTCAAGGAAGTTATGGTCTGGCATAGTACTGTGCAGCCCTATCAGACTGAGCACTCCTTTTTTTTTAAATAACATTTTGCAATCACCCCTATTACTATCCCGTACTTTCTTTTATATATAGGCATAGTTTGTCCCATCTGCTCATACGTCAAAAAATTAATACAGCACCTTTTTGTTATATAAATAAAAAAATAAAAGTGCTGCGTAAGGAAAGAATACGTGTTTCAATATGCAAATGCTCAGGGAGGACTCACTACAGTAAAATCATCAAATGCTCACCCTGTATGTAGAGTCACCTTGAATGTGACAGGTGCAGTCACAGCCCCGTATGTATTATATTGTTACTTTTCATTGACTCCATTACCACAAGATGCCTGGCCACTGATGGATGTGAACAGTTAACTAAGTTTCAAGCGAAACAATGTCCAATCATGTCTTGGTTTGCATAGTTGCACTTCTAGAAAATTCAGTATATAGGAAGGTGTAGAAATTTACTTTGTATATAATATGAAGTGAGAGTCTACGCTTGAAGAGCATAAGCTGTGTTTTCATCGACATGAATGTCCACTTGAACCCTGACAAGTCAACAGGGGTAAGCCTCTATTTTTCTTTCCATGGGCCCATTGTCTGCATCGCAAGAATGCCCAGCTTCTGTGGTCTTCACTCATTAACTACCAACAGTATCCTCCAAATCATTTTGGCCACCAAAAACCACCTCCTCCCTCCCCACAAAGTCTCAAAATGCACCCCCTAAGGATATTACCAGCCTTACTGAATGATATATTGGTCTAAAAGCAAGAGAAATACGGGGATCCTTGGGTGGCTCAGTCGGTTGAGCTTCCGACTTTGGCTCAGGTCATGATCTCACTGCTCATGGGTTCGAGCCCCGCGTCGGGCTCTGTGCTGAAAGCTCGGAGCCTGGAGCCTGGTTCGGACTCTGTGTGCATGTGTCTCTCTCTGCCTCCTCTCCCACTTGCTCTGTCTCTCTCTCAAAAATAAACACACACATTAAAATAAATAAATAAATAAATAAATAAACAAAAGTAAGAGAAATACTAAAAGTCGGGTACTAAATACATATGTGGGGTGCATTAGGGTACAATGGAGAATAGCAGGGCCACCACGGTGGGGTGAGGTGTGGTCAGCAATGGTGGTGCTGGAAAATGACAGGGACAGGCAAGAATCACAAGTAAATGTTACTCAAGTGGCTGAGTCTGAGGAGGGGTTTGAAAGCATTTCTCGTCACTCTATAAAGAAAGCTTCTTTTCTTTGCTGCTAGAAGGTGATTATGATAGAAGTCACAGACAATGAAGAAAATCATACTTACAAAATGTCACCAAAGCCAGACCCAACACCCCCCTACCCACGCACACCAGGACTCAAAGCACACTCTGTCTTAACTAGGTTTCAAACAGAAAAGATGTATCATTTTCTTAAGTTTGAGAAAACAAGATTTTTTTTTCCTGTAACACTCATACACAAAGATGTCCCTGAATTTCTTTCATCTGAGACACCAGCTTAGCTCCACAGCCTGCAGAACTTGGCCTTCATCACATTTCCTGCGAGTCTGTTTTGTTAACACATCTCTTTTTGAACTGATATCTGCAAAAGGAAAGAGAAAGATGGAGACATCTTTACTCGTTTACTCCTCGTCTGACCCCTTAAAGGTCATTTCCTTCTGGAAGAATTTATTTGAGCATCAGCAGCCCAGGGATAGAAGGAAGTGGAAGCTTAGCAAATTATCATGCAGGATATCCTCTGAATAGATTTATTAGCGCAACCGGGAAATTCACTGTTGGGATAGGCTGGATCTAATAATGCATGCCTCTTAGCGACACAAATCCTAATCTAGGTGATTCCAAGTGAGACAGGTTTTACAAGAAGTCTTATCACTAAACAAGGCAGTGCTGGCAGGAAACTAATAACTGCAACCTCGCGTCTCTTTATAACTCCATTCACATTCTTTTTTCAAAAAAAATGCTGGGGGGACTCCTGTGTGGCTCAGTTGGTTAAGCATCTCAGAGCCTGGAGGCTGCTTCAGATTCTGTGTCTTCCTCTCTCTCTCCATCCCTCCCTTCCCCACCTCAAAATAAATAACTAACCATTTAAAAAATAAATAGAGGCACCTGGGTGGCTCAGTTGGTTTGGCATCCGACTTCAGCTCAGGTCATGAGCTCACGGTTCGTGGGTTCGAGCCCTGCATTGGGCTCTGTGCTGACAGCTTGGAGCCTGGAGCCTGTCTTCAGATTCTATATCTCCCTCTCTCTCTGCATGCCCTTCCCTGCTCAACTCTATCTCTCTCTTAAAAATAAATAAACATTTTTTTTTTAATGCTGGATATGAATTCTGGATTCCATACAACAGGCCCACGATTAAAAATAGCATGTCGTCAGTGCTGGTCTTTTGTCCGATGTAATGAACATTTGCTGAGTTCAAGGGACGATAAATGAATGAAAGTTTGACTCCAAGAACTCCCACGAGCCCGCACTCTCTGTTAATTTAGTCTGCTATTATTTCAACACACCACATTATCTGAACCCCTAAATATCCCCCTTTGAATCCAAAAAGAAGATCCAGTGTGGCCTAAGGCAAAATTCTCTCAAGTTAAGTGGAATTTGGAAGTGAGCCTAAAATATTCCTGGTGGCATCTGGTTTTCTCTTTTCAATTGATCACAACTTTCAACACTCAATATTTCCATCCAGGTTTTTCTCTAGCATGCCCATGCCTGGTAGAGAGAAATAGAATATACTAAGACAAGTAAATGCCATTTAGTATTCTTACCTAATTGAAAAGACTTTCGTAAGGATAAAATCAACTAACATATCTCAAAGTATTTATTTTTTTCTTTTAAAATTCTTAAGTTTATTTATTTATTTTGAGAAAGAGAGAGAGAGTGAGCAGGGAGGGGCAGAAGGAGAGGGAGAGAGGAATCCCAAGCAGGCTCCGCACTGTCAGCCCAGAATCCGACATGGGGCTCAAACTCACAAACAGTGAGATCATGACCTGAACCGAAACCAAGAGTCGGATGCTTAACCAACTGAGCCACCCAGGTGCCCCTTGAGGAAGTATTTCTTAAATTGCTAAATATAGCGATTTACTTAGTTTCCAATGCGTGCCAGTCACAAGGCTGTATGTTTCAAATAAGAATATGAGTAGTACTAATCTTCTGTCCTAAAAAATCTGACAACCCAGTGAAGATACTGACATATAAAAATTCACTTAAGGGAATTTCTTAAGAGATTTCTGTAAAGGGACTGTAGACTACACAGTTCCAATATTTGTATGTATAATATATGGAGGCTACAGTATCTCAAGACTTTATAGGACAAAGGCTCTGATGATAATGAGTGGTAGAAATTCATGATGGAAAGAATTTTCATAGTCTTACTATATAATTCTATACAATGAACTCTCTATACAACGAACTCTGAAGGATATACCATGGGTTCGAAGATCAAGTTCTGTTCTCCCTACAAAGGAGTTGGTGATAACGCCTAACTCTGTGGCTAAGTCAATGGCTTGGGCTAGTCTGTCTGGTCCCATCCTCCTTGTTCTTTTCCTTATCTGGACTGTTCTGGAATACCCACTTCTTGCTCGAGGGCCCTTCTTGAAACACTTTCATTTTTGCCAACAGATTTAGTAAAAATACAGAAGCTTTATCAATCAACTGCTTTCAAAGTCTTTGTTTTCCTTCAATACCTTCGACAAGTGTCAACTATGGTTTTTCAACTCTCCCTAACCAGGAGCTTAGCCTGTCTGTAGTTGTGACTCCTTTTGGTAACTGGGTTCTGATAAGTGCACTTTTAAAAAAATATTTCCTTTGCCAACGGCAGGGATGTTTAATTTATTTCAAGTAGAGAAAGTGCTAGGTCAGAGGCTGTGGTTTCCATTTCTTTTTTTAAGGTTATTTATTTATTTTTGAGATGCAGAGAAAGAGAGTACCAGTGGAGGAGAGGCAGAGAGAGAGGGAGAAAAGAGAGAGAGAATCCCAAGCAGGCTCTGCACTGTCAGCGCAGAGCCCGATGTGGGGCTTGAACTCACCAACCATGAGATCGTGACCTGAGCCAAAATCAAGGTTGCTTAACTAACCGAGCCACCCAAGCACCCCATGTAAAATTGTGGTCTCCTCCCCACCTCCCCACCTCCTCCCCACCTCAAGATGGCTTGACCGAGGCCATCTCTCATCCCGGGTGATCTGCCCTCCATCCCCACTCCCCCCACCTCCCACCCCCCGCCAACATTATTTAACTCACTTTTACTCCAGTTCAAGTCTCAGATCTACCTGTATCCCTCATGGGGACAGGAGGACCCTTTGTTTGGCTTCCATACCCCACAAGCGCTAAGAAAGTCTCCCATATGTTGGATTATCTGTTGGCAATTTGGCACCAACATCACCCCCTTCTTAAAGTCTACTTATTTATTTTGAGAGAAAGATGGGGGGGGAGGGGCGCAGAGAGAGGGGAGAGAGAGAGAATCCCAAGCAGGCTCTGCACCGTCAGCACAGAGCCTGACGTGGGGCTGGAACTCACAAACCACCCAGGCATCCCAGCGCCACCCCCTTCTAAGGTACATTCCACATACGGCTACGCCAGAAACTACACTTCTAAAATCTCCTTTCTCATAATGGTCCAGGGTAGAGTCCCCTAATGAGACACACTCACAGGACATTTGGAAGGTGGATGGGACAAGGAAGCATTACTCTCCAGAGGTAGTCACAGCCAGACAAGCTGGCAGACGTGAGATGCACAGTGCCTCCCCCCCAACCCCCCACTCCTGAGAAGCCCCATGTTAGTGTTTCGGGCTCCAGTCAGTCGGAGTGTCTTCTCTTTCCTTCATACTTCCAGCTCTTCCAACGGCTGTGTAAGACCCTAAGTCCTACATAGAAACTTCTCACACCCGAGGGGTGCCTGGGTGGCTCAGTCGGTTAAGCATCCAACTCTTGATATTGGCTCAGGTCATGATCTCAAAGTCATGAGATCCAGCCCCACATTGGGCTCTGCACTGAGTGGGAAGCGTACTGGGGAATCTCTCTCTCCCTCTCCTCCACTCCGTGCGCATGCATTCTCTCTCTCAAAATAAATAAATAAAACTTTAAAAAAATGCTCACATCAAAAATATATACAGTAGCTGTTTTCTTGACCTAATCCTGACTGATTAATAGTTGTAGTCTCTTTCTAAGAGACCCAATGGGAAATTGGGTAAATGCTCTTTTGCTTCTGGTTTTCTCCCCATCCTACATATCCCCCTCTCCATCCTGATGTTACATTTGTCACCATTCCTGTTCTCCTGGTGTCCTTTCCCCTTCCCTCACTCTTGGGTAGGAAGGGGTGAGATGCTATTTACTACACATAATACTACATAACCATCGCATATTACCTTGTTCGGTTTTTTCCTAAATGTTAGAAGACATTTAAATGGTCAACAGAATAACCAGTAGATTCAACGATAAATCACTGGGAATGTGGGAGGAGAGGCCAGAAACGAAGGACAGTGAAATTCTCGGCTATCGTGGCAGAGACTAATGTCTAAAATTGACAGGTCAGGACAGAGTAATATGGATATGATACTTAGAAATGTCAAAGTACCTACCAGAATTAACCAAAAGAGTTAAACGTGATTAGCCCTGGAGATGAAGACTGAGAGACATGGAGAGATTGGGACAGAGGATGGGTATTTTTTATTTTAAGCCCTTGGGTAAAGTTGTATTTTTCAGCCATGTATATGTACTATGCCACCTTCTTGTCTCCCATCTCCCACAGCACGCACACAGACATCCGGTCCTGAGATGAACGAAGATGAGCCACAGAGGGGCGAGAGCACTGGTGGAATGCCCCGGTCGGAGGCTGATAGACCTGTCCAGGTGACGGATGAGGAGTACCAGAAGCAAGGGGGCAGTAGCGTTGGAAGAGTCTTGGGGACTGATTGCCCATGAGCACGATGGAGTCCCAGAGACGCTGGTTAGGTGGGTGTGGGGGGTGAGCGTCCTTCCAGACAGCCAAGACTTGGTAGCAACAGGTTGGCCTTTGGCAGGTAAACATTACATTTGGTTGCGTCATAACTGAATAATATAAGTAACTACCTGGCAGACTGAGAAAGGAGAGCTGGCCATTGTGTTAGTTTGCTCTGGCTACCATCACGAAGTATCACAGACTGGGTGGCTTCAACAACAGAAATGTATTGTCTTGTAGTTCCGGAGGCTTGAAGTCCAAGATGAAGGTGTCATCAGGGTTCATTTCTTCTGAGACTTCTCTCCTCAGCTTGTAGCTGGTCACCTCCTCCCTGTCTCTTCACATGACCTACCCTCGGTGCCTGTCTGTGTCTGACGTCCTCTGCTTAGGATGCCGGTCACATTGGATGGCCTCATCTTAACTTAATTACTTCTTTGAAGACCCTGTTTCCAAATACAGTCATGTTATGTGGCACTGGGAGTTGGAATTTGGGGCGGGACACGCTTCAGCCCATGATGTCATATCTGACTTGACATGACATTTTCTCTCCTCCAGCTTCCAGATCCGCTACAAACATCCTGACACATCCATCATTTTAGTCCCTGTCTGTGTTTCTCAACCCTAATTCTTTCAACCCACACCACCCACCAATCCATTACGAGGATTTTTTTTTTAAGTTGACTTATTTATTTTGAGGGGAAGAGGGGCAAAGAGACAGAGAGAGAGAATCCCAAGCAGGCTCCACCTTCTCGGCTCTGAGCTCAATGCTCGAACTCACAAACTGTGAGATCATGATCTGAGCCAAAATCAAGAGTCAGACGCTCAATGGACTGAAGCACCCAGGGGCCCCACAAGATTTTTGGGGGGTGGGGCACATAAAGGTCTTCAAAGACACAACACTCCAACTGCTGACTGTGCGCTTTTGGAAAACTTTCCCTAAAAGGAGATCCATGATAGAGAAATCACGAAATGATCATGAAGCCCTGTTGTATATCCCATGTTCCCTAAGTACGTATGCTTTCTAAAAATTAGACCAATGAGTAACTTATTCAAAAATTAAACCAATGAGGAATTTATGTTCAGAGTTGGTGTTTGAGATATTGGGGCCCCTCCTCATGGATTCAGGTGGTGGGGTCTAGGGTGCGGAAGGGGACACTACAAGGCGTCTGCAGCCCAGATGGAAACGGAGACCGTGAGTGCACTGACCCTGGAAGGTCAGACAGCCGACTACCTTTTCAATCTGTCTTTCACAGAAAAATATTACAGTACATTTCCTTTAAGTCATATGCTCTGCAAGAGTCAAGACTTGTTTTGTGCACTTAAAGCATTAAGTCTACTTAGTTTACATAAGCTGACTCTATTTTCTTCCATGTGTTTTCACACTTTGGAAGCAAATTTTTTTTAATTTTAATTTTTATTTTTTTAGGATTTTTTGTTATTTATTTTTGAGAGAGAGGAAGAGAGAGAGAGTGTGCACGCAAGTGGCGGATGGGCAGAGAGAGAGGGAGAGAGAAGCCCAAGCAAGGATTGCAAAGCTCGAGCTCACCACCATGAGATCATGACCTGAGCCGAAATCAAGAGTCCACGTTGAACTGACTGAGCCATCCGGGTGCCCCAGAAGCAAATTTCTCATGTGAAATATACTAAAGTTTTCTAGAAACATTATCATCCTTTTTGATCTATATTGTTTTGCAAAGTATAAGGAAGCTTGTATCATATTTGGACATTGTAGGTTGGGTAATGTAGTAAAGCCACAGATAGCAGGAGGACCCCATGGACAGCACGAGGATTGGGTAAAGGTCAAGTACCATAGGGTCATCACCAAGGAATGGCCTCTCCACCTCAGAATGGCTATGTCCCTCTCTCCGCCTCAGTGTCAGACACTATCCCAGCAACACAAAAGCCTTTTGCCACATACTTTGCTGCTGACACCCTGTGAAATGTGACAGAAACAATGCATAGTCATGAGCCTGGAATTTGTACCTATTTAAATTAGCACCAAGGTGACAAACAGCACTGTCTTCTTTCTTTCCTTCCTTCTTTCTGTCTTCCTTCCTTCCTTCCTTTCAGACAAAAATACAGGAAACCAGATTGAAGAAAGGTGACAAAAGAATTCTGCTTCTATTCCGGGCCCCAGTGCCAAATGGATGCAGAAACAGCCCAGAAAGCAACCATCGAAAAGGTACCTCGGTGCCTTCAAAACAAAACCTGAGTAAAAGTCGAGACCTTTCCGGACTTTGCAAACCATTATGATCTTTTTTTTTTTTTTTTTTTTTTTTTTACTTTGCTTTCATTGAGGTTGGTTTGTCAAACTTTTGACAGGTGGAGAGAGAGCAAATGCCATTGTAAGTGATTCAATCTTTCGGATTTGGAAAAAGTGAAGCACCAATGGAATGAGTCTTATCTTAATATTATCTGACATTTATTTTAATTCTTACTTGACATTTTGGGATATAGGCTGTTAAGGGTCTTCCTTGCATTTCAATTTCTCAGGGCGTCTGTCTTTTGCTTCGTCCCCTGGATGGGGTCACATCTTCTCTAAATCCTGAGGGTCTTTGGTTTTAAGCAACAGAAATATATCCAGCCTTAAAAAAAAAAAAAAGGCGGGGGGGGGATGTATTATAAAGAAAAGGGAATTTTACTCCTCCCGGGCATGGAAAGTGTTGACCCAAACACATTAGCCTGGGGAACGGGTCTGGGATTAAAGTAGAAAGAATGCCCACCCCTCCCTGCCCCGGACCAGCAACACAAACCTTGTGTGCCATCCTAGGTCTCCTCAAAGAGACTTCAAAAGTAGTTAGTTGCTCAAAAGTAATTCACAAGTGTGATTTCATGGAATTCCGTGCCTGTGGGAAATACTAACTCCCTCCCCCCCAGATTGTCGCAGAGACTGGAGAAGGCGCTGGCTGGGCATCTGGTAGACTCAAAATGGGCACATAGTTGAGGAAATACCAAATCCAACAACAACAACAACAACAACAACAACAACAACAACAAAAATGACCAGTGGGAGCAAGATGAAGAAGATCGGAAGGACTGGGAAATTGCTCCGAAAGGCGTTTCCGGTTAGATCTCGTAATATCGTCATTTAATCTCTCTCCCTCTCTCTCTCTCCCTGGACCACCAGGCAGGCTGCTTGCAAAAAAGGCAGAAGAAAAGCTGGGAAAAGGAAAAAGAGAGGAGCAACAGCTAGCCTACAAAACTGTTCCATCCAAGTGGTAATGAAGAACTGCGGTGTCAGGGTCATATTTCTGGAGGGCGGTTTTCCAACGAACAGCGGGTGCCTTAAATGCGCACCTTGTCCAGCAGAATTTCAGATGTGGAAACTGATTTCCAGAGAAACAAATGGAGACGTGAGTCAACAGTTAGCTGACAGAATTCAGACCATGGCACTCTTTCTAAAAGTAAAAAAACATTTTTAAAACATTCCATGGAAGCATAGTGGACATAATATATTAGTTTTGGGTATGCAACATAGAGATGCGATAATTACATCCGTTACAATGTGCTCACCACGGTCTCAGTGGGAGAATGTATTTGCAAATGACCTGTCCGAGAAGGGATTAATGATCAACATATATAAAGAATTCAACCCCCAAAAAACAATCTGATTTATCAAGGATGGAGGACCAATGAATTTTTTTTTCCAAAGAAGAGTTGCAGATGGCCAACAGACACGTGAAAGGATGCTCAACATCACTCATCATCATGGAAATAAAAGCAAATCAAAACCACAATGAGGTATCACGTCACACCTGTCAGAACGGCCAGTAGCAAGAAGACAAGAAGTAACAAGTGTTGGCGAGAGCGCTGGCGAGGAGGTGGAGGAAAGGGAGCCCTCGTGTGTGGCTGGTGGAAGTGCACTTTGGGGCAGACACTGTAGAAAACAGTTTAGGGGTCCCTCAAACAGAATCAAAAATTGAAAACAATCCACATGAACCTTAACAGAGTATTCAATAAGCCTGTTTAATGAAACTCAACGTAGCCATTAAAAATGGGTGGCTCGGTCAGTTAAGCGTCGGACTTCAGCTCAGGTCATAACCTCGAAGTTTGGGAGTTCGAGCCCCGTGTTGGGCTCTGTGCCGACAGCTCAGAGCCTGGAGCCTGCTTTGAATTCTGTGTCTTCCTCTCTCTCTGTCCCTTCCCCACTTACAATCTGTCTCTCTCTCTCTCTCAAAATAAATAAACATCTAAAAATTAAAAAAAAAACAGGTTAATTATGAAATACAGTGAAACTTCTCTTAAGTGAGAGAATCCTTTGTAATGCAAATAATCGATACCCTTGATTTTTCAATATGGGGCACGTTTGTTCCCTATAGAATGCCCTTCCTTCCCTTGCAGATGAAGTATCAGAGAATTCTACAGTTTCCAACAGAGTTACTCCCATTACCTTTAACTCGAGGAGAATTAAATTTTCTCGAAGTGGAGTTTGTGGTTACGAGGTGAAAAAAATCTTCCCCCAATCCCCCCGCTTCCTTCCACTGATTCAATGATCGGGGGACACAGTTTGGGGGTTCCTATTTTTCTATTGCCCCACCCTGCTGGTGTGTGCAAGTTGAGGGGACCCAGCAACCAGGGCTTCCTGGGTTTGGGGGGGAGAGGGGATAGCCCCCAGGTGAGCCAAGACCCTACTGGGCCTCTGCAGAGAACTGCATTCCACTCCCTGGTTATCAGCACCTGCGCCTGCCTGAGTGTATTTCTTCCGAATAACTCCCAGACCCTGGAAAGATTACATTGGAAAAAATTCTTTATAGGTCAGTACTTCTATTTTTGACAGGTGAACTTCCTCTGACCTCCATGGAATTAAGCTGGGCTAATGGCACATTCTGGAAAAAATAAAAATAAAAAAAATTGTTTCATTAACTGAGCTGAAAGAGGTATCGCCCTAATTCTTGACGTGCTAATGATGGCTGGCTCTTGAAGGTGTTACTTTTCAAGCTCCAGTGTGGGAACTGTGTCCTGAATTGTGTTCAGAGATGCAACATTATTAGCCTTTTACCCCCTTTTGTTTTCTTGCTGGTCCTGATATTAGTTTATATTTGGATTTCTGCCTAAATAAACAAAATTGGAATATATACTTTTAAAAATAAATACATGTTCGCTATTCGCCCCGTCTGTTGTTACTCAGCACATTTGCACAAAATCGAGTGTTTGATCTTAAAAAGAGCATCCCGGCTTTCATCTGAGAAGGGCAACGGAATGTATAGCTTTTTTCATGTATCTAAAAGCCTCTTTATTTTAGGGAAATTTTGGCTTTTCTTCACCTTGTGTGCTGATGGTTACCCATTAATTTTTTTCATTCTTTGGTTTTTTTGTGTGTTTGCTTTTTAAAACATTTTTAAAGTTTATTTATTTTGAGAGAGAGAGTACAAGCAGGGGAGGGGCAGAGAGCAGGAGAGACAGAATCCCAAACAGGCTCCACACCATCAGTGCAGAGCCAGGTGTGGGGCTTGAACCCACAAACTGTGATAGCATGACCGGAGCCAAGATCAAGAGTCCCACCCAGGTGCCCCTCATGCTTTATTTATTTTAATGCAAGGAGAAGATACGTAAATACGGACCATCTTTTCTTTCATTCCTGGCCACATCGTGGATGCTTTGAGTTGCATTCAGTAGGAATCACTTCTCAGATCACACCTCTATTTGCTAAGCATCTGCTTTTCCAGAAGCAGTCAGTTGCTTAACTTTTTTTTTTTTTAATCAAAACCGCTTCTAAAATCAGGGGGAGATTAGTGGGATGAGGACTTTCAGAGCCTCTCTCTTAAAAGAACGGCGGAGGGGGGGTGGCGCCTGGGTGGCTCAGTCATTTGAGCATCCGGCTTCGGCTCAAGTCACGATCTCGTGGTTTGTGGGTTCGAGCTCCACGTCAGGCTCTGTGCTGACAGCTAGCTCAGAGCCTGGAGCCTGTCTTCGGATTCTGTGTCCCTCTCTCTCTGACTCTCCCCTACTCACGCGCGCTCTCTCTCTCTCTCTCAAAAATAAATAAAACATTAAAAAAAAAGAGCAGAGGGAAGAATTTTTTTCTTTTATAGTTTATTGTCAAGTTGGTTTCCATATAACACGCAGTGCTCATCCCCACAAGTGCCCTCCTCCATGCCCATCACTCCCTTCCCCTCTCCCCCTCCCCATCAGCCCTCAGTTTGTTCTCAGTATTCAAGAGTCTCTCATGGTTTGCCTCCCTCCTTCTCCCCAACTACTTTTTCCCCTTCCCCTCCCCCATGGTCCTCTGTTAAGTTTCTCTTGTTACACTTATGAGTGAAAACATATGGTTTCTGTCCTTCTCTGCCTGACTTATTTCGCTTAGCATGACACCCTCGAGGTCCATCCACTTTGCTACGAATGGCCAGATTTCATTCTTTCTCATCGCTGAGTAGTATTCCATTGTATAAATAAACCACATCTTCTTGATCCATTCATCAGTTGATGGACATTTAGACTCTTTCCACGATTTGGCTATTGTTGAAAGTGCCGCTATGAACATTGGGGTCCATGTGCCCCATGCATCAGCACTTCTGTGTCCCTTGGGTAAATCCCTAGTAGTGCTATTGCTGGGTCATAGGGGGGTTCTATTGTTAATTTTTTGAGGAACCTCCACACTGTTTTCCAGAGCGGCTGCACCAGTTTACATTCCCACCAACAGTGTAGGAGGGTACCCGTTTCTCCACATCCTCGCCAGCATCTATATTCTCCTGATTTGTTCATTTTAGCCACTCTGACCGGCGTGAGGTGGTATCTCAGTGTGGTTTTGATTTGTATTTCCCTGATGATGAGTGATGCTGAGCATCGTTTCATATGTCTGTTGGCCATCTGGATGTCCTCTTTGGAGAAGTGTCTGTTCATGTCTTCTGCCCATTTTTAGAGGGAAGAATTTTTGACAAGTGGAAGTAAAGAATAGTAAAGCTACAACAAATGTGACAGTCAAGGGTAAAGACTTCATTTTACCGTTTTGGAAACTAAGAAGTGAGAAGTTGGAGCTTCCTATTCTGGGTCTCTTTGATAGATTATAGTCCAGACTGGAGTTGTCCCCATCATTTAAAAACTTTACTTTTCACGTCCCCCTCCACCCAGTTTGATTAGAATATAGGTCCCAGGAGCTGCTGGGTATTGGGTACTGCTGCTAGCCATGATCTAGTCTAGTTCAATCCCATTCAATCACAGATGGAATCTTATTACATGAAGGCATTGTCCGAGGGGGACCAGAGGTGGGGACGGGGGCAGCGGGGGGCATCCCTGGTGGAAAGAACAGAGGCTTCAGGTGGGCCAGATCTGACAGGTCTTACTGCCAATTGTTGGATGTTGGCCACACTGTAAACCGCACCAAGTCTGGTTCCTCATCTGGAATACGGGAATGATCATCATGTGGTCTCGAAGGATCTCAGCGAGAAATCACATGGGCATAAGCAAAAGATGTAGTGCTCTGTGATTGCCCAATAAATAGTAGCTATTGCTACTTGTACTTCCACTTGTAAAATAAATAAAACATAGTCCCTGCCCGTAAGGAGCTGAAAGTCAAATAAGACACACATTGGAAAATATGGCCCTAGAATGTCTGCTGCTGGGTTACTGGATTAATTACTGGATCAGTGTGCAACTGGATTAGTGATAGTAGTCTTTTATTCCCTCTTTTTCCTATCGCAGACCCCCAAGAGTGAGGAGGCAGAGAGAGAAGGGCCTGGGAATAGGGTGAATTACAAAAGACATACCCCAAGTTTGTCTCATTAAAAACTCACCAGTAGGGACACCTGGGTGACTCAGTCACTTAAGCGTCCGACTTTGGCTCAGGTCATGATCTATGTATGGTTCATGAGTTCGAGCCCTGCATCGGGCTCTGTGCTGACAGCTCAGAGCCTGGAGCCTGCTTCTGATACTGTATCTCCCTGCCCCTCCCCTGCTCAGTCTCTCTCTCTTTCTCTCTCTCTCAAAAGTAAATAAACATTAAAAAAAAAACTCACCAGTGAAACATGAGACATTCTTCTTCCTAATTCACCAGCAAACCTCAGAATGGCAGGAGATAGATCCATTTGGAGCTTAGCAAGAATGTATGTTTTTTGCATGTTACAGAGGAGTATCTTCCTTCTACGGAAACAGCCTGTTGCAAAACCTAAATTTTACTGATAGAATTCTCTCACGTGACATCCAGAGCAACACTGGTGTTTGTTTGTTTGTTTTATTGCTTTGTCCATATATCAGGTAGAAATAACTGGCAATGAATTCCCAGTGATCGAATTTATCTTGGGTGATAGTGCTTTGATGGTCTCCTGCATTGGAAATGTGGTTTGCAGGTGCAGATGGCAACAATGTGGCCAGTGTCCCAGGATGCTAGATATTGGCGGATATTCTCCGAGGCCACCTGGGTGATTGGGACCCCTACGACATTGCACGAAAGGATTAATTAACCAAACCAATGACCATTATGTGGGCGACTAAAATTGGAAGTATGTGCCAGTAGGGGTTCATGAATCTCATTAGACCTCAGAGGGTCCCAAAAGTCTCAATGCAATTTCATGCTTTAAAAAATTAAAAAATGTAGGGCGCCTGGGTGGCTCAGTCAGTTAAGTGTTCAACTTCGGCTCAGGTCATGATCTCAAGGTTTGTGGGTTTGAGCCCCATGTCTGGCTCTGTGCTGACAGCTTGGAGCCTGGACCCTGCTTCGGATTCTGTGTCTCCCTCTCTCTGCCTCTCCCCAACTTGCGCTCTGTCTCTCTCTCTCTCCAAAATAAATAAACATTAAAAAAATTCTTAAACTTCAGAAATCTAAAACATTGTTTGAAACTTGAATCATTTATATGTATAACTTGTATACTTGCTTAATTTTGAAAAATTAGTTTTTAATTTTAAGGTTTGAGGTCAGCGAATGTGTGCCATCTAAAACCCGAAGGATGATGAAAAATATATTTATAAAGGGAATCAAGTTCGCGAAACCAGTGAAGCGTAAAACATGTAAACAATAATACTGTCAACTTGAATTTTTGCAGGTTTGGGGTATTTGTGCATTTCAAGGTATTAAAACACTGAGATGTTTGGGGCATGGCTGATGACAGGACAGTTATAGATACAGTGTATATAAATCTATTTGTATGTGTTTACATATATTCCCTACCTCTGACCTCTACAAAGCTGCCATTGTCTCAAATGCAATGAACCCACTGAGTGCCCAGATTGGTTCCAAATACTTCACACACACACACACACACACACACACCACTCACGCACAACAGGGTACCTTGGAGAAATGACCTGATCCTGAATAGGGAAAGAGCTAACATTAGGCAGGGAGAGATAAGGAAGCCCAGGGAGGCAGGCTACAGCTGCAAGTGGGACATTGAAGAAGCTGTGGGCTTTGGGGTGGGGGTGGGGGGAAGGAGGAGGGTATTCCAGACCCGCCCGGGGTTGGTGCCACGTATGGAGTCTCACAAACGTTCCGAAAAGGTCCTAATAAAAAGTCAGGGCCAGACATCCTCAGCGGCTCCCCCGTCGGGACCCCTCTCCCTCTTGAGGGCTTGTGCTTTCCCTCAATAAACTCTATCACTTTGCTCACTCTCTGTTGTCCCCGAGGTTCATTCATCCACTCCGCCAGACAGGGACCAGCGTCTCTCCCACCCTCCCAAGAAAATACAAGATGACGATGGAACATTGTGCTAGAAGTCAGGAAGAGTCTGAAGTATGAGGGGCACGTATCTAGAGGACCCTGAAGTCTGTTTGAAGGAGCCCACCACCCAAAGCAGGGACAACTTGAACATTTGGGTTGCTGTTACATATCTGATATGGAATTCATATCCAAAGTATACAAGTAATTCTTACAACTCAATAGCAACAAATAAACAACAACAACAAAAAAACCCAATTAAAAAATGGGCAAAGAACCGGAATATTTTTCCAAAGAAGACATGCAAATGGCCAACGGGTATATAAAAAGGTACTCAATATCACTAATTATCAGAAAGATAGCAATTAAAACCACAACGAGATATTACCTCATACCTGTTAGGATGACGATCATCAAAAATACAAGAGATAGGGGCACCTGGGTGGCTCAGTTGGTTAAGCGTCCGAGTCTTCATTTTGGCTCAGGTCATGATCTCATGGTTTGTAAGTTTGAGTTCTACATCGGCTCCCTGCTAACAACACGGAGCCTGCTTGAGATTCTGTCTCTCGCTCTCTCTCTCTCTGCCCCTTCTGTGCTCTCTCTCTCTCTCTCAAAAAAAAGTATATATGTGTGTATATATATATATATATATATATATTCCCTACCACACACACACACACACACAACAGGGTACCTTGGAGACATGACCTGATCCTAAATAGGGAAAGGGTTAATATTAGGCAGGGGAGATAATATATATAATATATCTGTTATACAGTAGAACCCACAACCTGTGAGATGGTGACCTGAGACAGGTAACCAACTGAGCCACCCAGGTGCCCTGGCTTTGTTTGAATTTTGACGGCTATCCCAACCCCGTCTCTTCGTGCTATCTGATCCTATTTAGAAACACACATTATATGTAATCGTTGTGTCTCATTATGTTCTTCAATCTGGAATAGTTCTTTGGTCTTTCGCTATCCCTTCTTTGTCTTAAAGAGCACAAGCCCTTTGGGGCGCCTGGGTGGCTCAGTCAGCTAAGCTTCCGACTTCAGCTCAGGTCTTGATCTCACAGCTTGTGAATTCGAGCCCCACATCGGGCTCTGTGCTGGTAGCTCAGAACCTGGAGCCTGCTTCAGATTCTGTGTCTCCCTCTCTCTCTGTCCATCCCCTGTTCACACTCTTTTTCTCTATCTCTTAAAAATAATAAACATTAAAAAAAAAAAGTAAAAAATAAAAAAAAGAGCACAAGCCCTTCGATCTGTAAGAGAACCGTCAGCTTGGGTTCATTCAGTATTTACTCATGCTCAGACTCTGGTCACGAATCCTTGGCAGGAATACCACTTAAAGGATCCCGGCCCTTCTCTGTGCCTTACATGAGGAGGAACATAATGTCCATTCCGGCTATGTTCTGGACTGAATGGTCTCTGAAAATTCATGTTTTGAAGTCCGAACCCCCAATGGGATGGTATCAGGGGGTAGAGGCTCTGGAAGGTACTATTAGGTCTTGATGAGGTCATGAAGATAGGTTCTTCATGATGGGATTAGTGCCCTTATAAGAAGCCATGGAGGGACTGGAAGTCTCTCTCTTTCTCTCCACCATGTGAGGATATACCAAGAGGGTGGATATCTGTAAACCAAGAAGAGCAAGCACTCTCACCAGACACCAAATCTGCTAGCACCTTGAACTTGCACATCCAGTCTTCAGACCTGCGAGATATAGATTGTTGTTTAAGCCCCCCAACTGTGGTATTTTGTTATAGCGGCCCACATTCACCAGGAAGTGCTGCCATCATTAATCTTGGCCTTGATCACCTCATCATGTTGGTGTCATCCAGGTTTCTTCACCCCAAGTTCACTTCTTTCTCATATTTGCCTAGAACTTTGCGGGGAGATATTTCTCTTCTCATCTTCCTGGCTAGCTAGCTAGCTCCAAAGGCCATGCCATGTTTATTACCCTGAGATGGAGAGTGACATCCTGAGACTCCTTTGGCCACTTTGTTGTTACAACACGGTAGGTTTTGAGGACCACAGCTGAGGGACCATCCTTTTGAACTTGAACATGGCTGAGAATCTTTTTTTTTTTTTCCACTGTGTTTCTGGGAAGAAAATTACCTAGTGTTGAATTTGGTGGACGTGTGCCCATGAATTACTTTGAAGTCATTCTGTTGGCCTTCCAGGAGGTGGACGTGATGAAATGGAGCCCCAGCTTTGAGGAGGATTTGTTTCACTTCGCTCCCAGGATTCTTCCCCTTTTACACACTGGTTAGATAGCCTCAGGCTACTGTCACTCACGGCTTCCCAGGGACTGGCTCTTGTCACAAGATTGTTTTGCTTATCCTAATGCCTGACCTTTCAAGTTGAGTTGAAGTTTTCTTTCTCAACGCTGCAACAGCCCTCAGCTGTTTGAGGAGAACCACTAGAAAATGTTTGTTTTTCATTAACTCATTTCTATTACAGCCAACAGAAAAACAGAAGAGCAAAGAAAAAAGGGGGGGGGGTCCCTGTTCAATTAGCCTAATTGAACTTCCCGCTTTAGGACTCAGTCCAGCTCTGCCAAATTCGCCACAGCTGACCCCTGCAAGAGCTGTGTTATTTGTCAATGCCTCATTGGTTCATCTCTTCCATGCTTATTATGTTTTTAGGATGGGCTAGAGGCTCTCCCGTGGTGTGTTTTGAAAATCCTTAGAGCAACATGGAAAGATATGGGTTGTTAACCCCATTTAAAGACCAGGAAATTGAAGTTTCAAGGGGTTTAGTAACGTGGTGAGGATTCCCCACGTGGGAAATGGTGAACCCAGCTTTGAATCCATGGACACCAAGTTGTTTTCTGTTCTCAATGACCATTTCGAAGACATTTGACGTTTTGGTGTGTGGTTGCTTTGGCCTGCAGAGCACAGGCATGGAAGATAGTCCTTATGCCCCAGCCTGGCGCACAGGATTTTCACCCTGAGTATGGAGGCTAAAACATGAACTGAGCAGCCATTTCTTACTCCACTCTCCCGTGTTCCATATGAACACGCTCCCCCCGGGGGACTGTATGGGACAGAGGGGAAGGTGGGAATTACACTAACTATAAATGCTACCATGACAGCATCATGCCATCAATGTCCCATTTATATATAGCTTCTTGTCCATCTGAGAACTCGGGGAATATGAGAAAGGAGGCCATGTCCTATGGACTGGAAAGAAGAGTAGACATCTTTTGGTTTATTTTCCTCTTCTTGGCAGAGGAGAGATAATCTGAGGCTGGAGAGGGGAAGGTGTCCAAATTCCAAGGCCAACCAGTGTCATGGCGGCTCTGAGTCCAGGTCTCCTGGTGTCAGGATTGAACATGAGGTAGTTACAAGTAAAACTAGGGACTGGGGGGTACGGGATGAGGAATGGGATGATCTGGGAGCTCAGGGAATATTCTCTCACGTTATTTTCAGATCCCACACTCTTTTGCTATTGAAGTCAATAACGGATATTCAAGGGACTCAGAAGTCTCAGGGAAAGCTATAAAAGACTTAGAAAATTAGTACATAAAATCAACCTATTGGCAGCATTGGCACGAATGACAATGGATATTTATCTCCTTCAGAAACAACTATATTGAGGTATATTTCACATATCATAAAACTCACCCACTTCAAGCGCACCATTCAATGATTTATTGGACAGACATCTCCATAAAGCAATTTTAGAATATTATTATCTCCCCGAAAAGATCCCTCGTGCCCATTCACAGTAACTAGTATTTATTGAATGCTTATTACAGGCTTTTATAGGTAGGGACTCTCTTCACAATACTCTGAGAGGGTCTAGTATTATCTTTCTCCTCCTACTCTTTCCCCCCACCCCCCACCTCTGGATTTTACCAATGAAGCAACTAAGTCACCAAGGTCAGGCAACTACCCAAGGTCACTGGGTGCTGGGTACTGGGATTTTGGATAAGTTATCTGTCCAGGATTTGAACTCAGTTTGACTTCAAAGCCTGTGCTCTTTGCCACTATCCTGGTGTCACATCCAGAAGGAAACCAAGCAGCCTTTTCCCAATCACATGTGCTGCTTTGGGAGGGGGGCAGCCCTAGATCTCTTTCTTATTCTATCTTTTTATATCTAGAAAGATACAGCAATTCTCCTTACATCATCAGTTGGTATGGAGAGCTGGTTGACAGTGTCAGACTACATCTTCTGGGGTGTGATTCTTTCAGGCAAGGCCTGGGCTTATGTACAGAAAGGAGAACAGTGCAGTGCAGTGCCCCTGTTAATGGTAAATGCTGGAAGCTGTAATTTGTCATATACCCCCAGGGAGTCGGTGTATCTTATGGCAAGGCAAAGAGTACATATATGGTGGAGAAGGAGATAGGAGACCTGCCCATCTCAGTGCCTAGAGTTGGCTCTGTTAGGAATGCCTTCTAGAGGTGAGCATTGGGCTGGAAGATGCTTAGTAAGATGCCCTGGAAAGGGAATGGGACCTACACAGAATCCCTATCAATCCACATGTCTGGATAGATCTCACCTTACTTAAGTCTTTGGGGAGAGTTCAGCTAAGCTACTCCACAACATCGCTACCCCCACATCCATTTTGTGTGGTCACATGGTCTGCGAGGACCTTAAACTGGCACTAGCCCCTTGTGCAGATGAATGCCCAAGATAGCAGCCTGCAGAGTCACATGTAAATGTGTGTTCCGGATATTTCTCCCCCAATCTTGGTGATCAACAATCTCCCCCATGTCCCAGGGCCTTTATCTTGTGCACCCCTTAAATAAGACCCCCACAGAGCTTACCAAAACCCTGATCTTTTTGGTTTCAATTGACCAATCTGGTCTTAGCTCCCGTTCCCCAAAGCACTCCACTCACAGACCTTAGTAAGGCATGTATGTGCCCCAGTCCTGTCCCTCTCTGCCTGCACCGGCCTTGACCTCACCATGAAGCCCCTCAACGCATCCTGTGTCCTTTCTCCAGGACCTGTGAGTCATTATCTTCTCTACTGCAATTTCCCTGGGGTCTTCTGTTGAACCAGGCTCACCATCCAGCATCCCAGAATTCACTTAACAAACGTCAATTTAACAAAGTCCCAACAGTCTCAGAGGAGCAGACCCCTGAGAATGCTCTTTTCTGGGCTCCAGGAAAAAGCTTCTGGTAGATAGTTGTATCCTCAGTGGGATACAAGAAAGCGTAACCTCAACCAAACAGGAACGAAACGTCACGAGAAGATCATCGTCAAACATGAAAAGGCAACAAGAAGAAAGGTCAATGGTTGAGCTGAGGAAAAATGGCAAGGAAACCTAAACATTCCAGTGCAGAAGGAAAATCCACATGGGATGATACAGAGAGCCGAGTGACGTTAAGGTAGAGAGAATCCTCACGTAATGAACTTGATGGGAACTATGGAGGGCAATATGCTTTGAAGACAGAGAACAGAGGCCAGAATTTAAGAATTAATACGTTTCTGAGGAATACAATAAGCAGGAAAGTCGGTGAGTAATTAAACACACATAGCCACACGCATGTGCACTACATTTTATTTTATTTTTCTGCAGAAATTGAGAGACTTTACTGTATTATATTGGAGAAAAATGTGAAAACACCTAGAAATGCCAGAGCAAATCTTTTCCTTATAAAGCCAAAGAAAAAGTCTATAAATACTCAGTAAAAAAAAAAAAAAGGGCAAATCGAACACAATGAAATATAAATCTGGTGAGTTTTAGTTTTCTTTGGTGTTAGACCAAATGGCAAATAAATAAGAGAATAAAAAAAAACAGTTTAAGAGAAAAAGCATTGAGTAAACTCTAGTTTACTTGGCCATTTTTTCTTTCTTTTTTAAAAATGTTTTAAATGTTTATTTATTTTTGAGAGAGAGAGAGAGAGACAGAGACAGAGCATGAGCAGGGGAGGGACAGAGAGAGAGGGAGACAGAATCTAGGCTCTAAGCTGTCAGCACAGAGCCCGAGGCGGGGCTTGAACTCACAAACCTTGAGATCATGAGCTGAGCCGAAGTCGGACACTTAACGGACTGAGTCACCCGGACGCCCCAAAGGTTTTTCTTTCATATGTGAGACCAATAGAAAGATTGCCAGATAGCCAGGGGCTTAAAAAATATACTCCCAGGGTATATTAAAAAAAAAAAAATTACCTGAAAATTCATTCCATGTAAAATGTGGAACAAAATTAAGACCTCAAGACCAGAAAATTCTCTATAACAGACCTGTGGCAAGCATTAAAACAGTTAAACATGGAATTAATTCGAAATATTTGCTAAAATAATAATTTAAGCGCCAACGTTTTAGTGCCTATAGTGTGCCAGGCTCTGTGCTAACTGTTTATAAGTCTGTTTATTTATGAAACTTAATGCAGATGTCAAAAATTACTGGTCAAACAAGAGATGTTTAATATAAGAATAATAATGTAATAAGGACAATCTGGGCCTAAATCTTCTGGTTATATTACTAAACCAATCGTGAGAGGAGAGAGTAATAAAGGTGTTCAGTTTCTCATCTTACACAGGAAAAGTGTGGAATACAAAAGATTAATTAATTTTTATTTAGTTTGGTAATTAAAGCGATAGAGTACATACCTACACCTATGTACCTATGTACGTACACACAGAGGTTTGCAGAATACATCCGAAGTTAAAAAAAATTAAATGATCAAGGAACTGACAGATTGGAAACAGTTTCTCTGACGAAAACGGCAGGGAAAAAAAAGTTATTATAAATTTCGTTTCCAGCCAATTAGAGAAAAATAAACAAAGCAACGTGTGGAAATAAAACAGAACGAGGCCTCTGAGCAAGCAACTGAGAACCGAGATGCATAAAAAACGTTAACCTCATAAGTAGCTTTTACAAACTGCAAATTGGAACAGCAAGGACACACAATGGTGAACCCATCAAACTGGCAAAAACTCAAAAGAATGATAATCCCTTGGTTGTGGCGACGATGGGAGGAGAGGGTCCTTTAATATACTGCCAGGGAAGTGTAAATTGGTAAATTGGTGCCCCTCTGGAGGGGGATTTGGCAGCGGACATCAAAAGCTCTCTAAATTCCAATGCCTTAGGACTCCAGGGTTTCATCTCCGAAAGACATACTCAGTGTGGCCACAGAGACTTAACCCCATAATGGGAAGAGCTGTCCTCGGGCAGGGGCTTCTCCTTTGAAATGGAGGGGGATATTCTGGCCAGCCTGAGGAGGGCAGTGGCTGGAGAGCTTCTGGAACGTTCGATTCCCTGCCCGAATGGAGCATAGGGACCCAAGAGCCCGAGAGCCTCTCACATCTGCTAAGCGGGGGTCCCTCGGTCGCCCGCATCTGTCTCTGGTTTATTTCCTGCTGCTACCACGGAGCCTTTTCTAAAGCCTTGTGTAAAGATGGGCCAGACCCGGAGTCACAGCAAACCGTCTGGGGACTCAGGTGGGTGCGCTGCTGGCTGGCCGCTGGCCCCCGATACTGCAGTTTGTTCCTCCTGGCATGGCTGTTTCTAGACCCAAATGTTGGCTGGAGCGGATCCCCCTTGCCCCCTCGAAATCCAAGCCCCCTGAGAGGGCCCAGGTGGCCCAGGTACCTGGAGAGTCCCATCCCCTTGCTGCCACGAATGGGAAGCAGGTGTCTGGGGTTGTTTCTCAGTGTGTGGCTCACCACAGCACTCATGGAGGGGGTGGTCTCCAAATCTGGGAAGGTGCTTTAGGTGCTGGGGATGCCCCCCCAAACCCAATACCATTAGACCCACAATATTAATTAAAAAGACATGCCTTGAGGGGCGGCTGGGTGGCTCAGTCGGTTGGGCGTCCAACTTCAGCTCAGGTCATGATCTCACAGTTTGTGGGTTTGAGCCCCACGTCAGGCTCTGTGCTGACAGCACGAAGCCCGCTTTGGATCGTCCGTCTCCCTCCCTCTCTGCCCCTTCTACACGCTGTCTCTCAAAAAGGAAGATACGTTAAAAAAAAAAAAAAAAAAGAAGTAAATCTGTATTTGGGTTACATTCAGGGTGACAGTTCAAAGTGAAGCTCTCTTTTATCTGGGTTCTGTTATCCTGCAAAGGGGTGAGCAATGCCTTCTCACATGCCCACAGAGCTTTACAGTTTATCAATTGCTCTCATGCATCTGTTTAGACAAAAGGCAAATTGCAGTTGTGTTGGGCTGCGCGTGTGCGGTTTATGGGGAAAAGCTGCCGGTGGTGGGAATATAATTATGGATATGATGATGCACATGAACTTGAAGGAGTCGGTCAATACCTTGGGCAGTTGTTTTTGAACACTTACAATGTGCAACCCTTGGCGCTCTGCACTGCAGGGGGGTAGAGGGTCCTACAGTAGGTGACCCCTACCCACTGGCAGGGGTGGGAGTAATTACATAAGAAATAGCTATAATTTAGCATCATAAGTAGGAGAGCAGCGATCGGAATAAAAGCACCAGACGTCAGGTATGAATCAAAGCGCACACTGATCCGGCCGAAGTTTGGTAAATTGGCTTGTTGTTCCCACATGGACATAATTATGAGTGATAATGAGGGCATTTCTGTACCAGGAACTGAAGTCCGTCACATATCATCTATTAGGAAATTTCCAGTAACTGGATATTCTCTCCTGCCCATGTTCCCCAAGGGCTCTGCTATGCATTATAATCCATTATCCTTTCTTTTCCTGAATTAGCGCTTACGGAGCAAGAGAGCATTCTCGAAGACTGTACCCCAATAAATAGTGTTCCCAGTGTGTATGACAGATTGTGAAGGGGCTTGGGGGGACTTTCTCTAGGACCTTCCACGACACAGTTCTGGGGATGGAGAGCCGAGTACTGCCAATCCGGGGAGACAACACTAGTTGTGTCCGTACCGGTCTCTAAGGGAGGGGCAGTTCGGGCTGTCGCATTTCTCTTTTCTGATGACAGAAGACCGCTAGGGACTCTGTACCAAAAGTTTACCTTCCATCCCAGCCAAGAGAGGGCCGTGCACTCTGACATGGGACAACTTTATAAGAAACACCTGTAACTAGTGGGTTCCCTGGCTGGCGGCGGGGAGGGGGTTGTATTAATGAGACCAAGTTGGCTGGTTCAGCCCCAGGAAGGCCTTCTAAGTTCCCAGGGCCACGGGTGGTAAGCCCACCAGGGCAGCTGTCTTCCCGGTGCCCACTGGGGACACTGGGAGAGCCAGTGCACGAAACGCAAGGAGCCAGCGTAGGTGCAGCCCTCTCCCTGGGAGGCAGATACATCCACCAAGCCCAGGGTTGCCCCTGTCCCACTCAGGAGCGCCACGGAGGGGGACACTTTGAAGCTCGGTTGTTGACACATCCAGAAAAGTATGCCTTCACCAACAGCGTGCAAGGCAAATCACCCGCTTAAAAATACCTAATGAGAACCCAAGGAGTAGGATAGTCAAACGTTAGATGTTCATTTCACCAAATGAGCCGGCAAACAATGTAAGTGAGCAAATGTCGGTCTCATTTGTGCAGGTGAATTGCTATTGTGTAAAAATCAGATCCATTTCTACATTCCGGGAGTCTCTTTCTGCCTTTCTGCCTTGTACTGGGAACGGAGTCTTTGAGGGTCCGCCCCTTGGGGAGGCACGGAGCATCCCAGGTGGAGTTGTACAAACAAGGAGATCCCTGGGAAATAACTTCCCAAGCCCTGACTCCCCAAACAAGGGAAAGCAGGGCTCCTTTTGTTAGGGCTGGGGATGAATGTTCAGAAGGGGATTTTAACATTATAAAGAGGCCGAGGCACTTTCTGGCACCTTCTGATTTATCTGAGCAGGAGTCTTCCTCAAATGTTTCTTTTTCTGTTCTAGCAGTACTTTGTTAGTTACTTTCTAAAAGGGAAGATTGACAGTTGGGCAGGAACCTCTAGGGAGGGGGTCAGGTGGGTGACAAGGTGCCTGGCAACATCAGCTTCTTTTCTCCAGAAAATCTTTACCGCTCATGCATGGACTGCTGTTGGCTCTGTGTTCCCAAAGGGGCACAGGATAAGCAATTGCATTTCTGCCCCGGATCTTTTGCTTATTTTTTGTTTTGCATTATTATTATTATTTTTAATTGTTTGTTTATTTTTGGGAGAGAGAGAAAGGGCATGAGTAGGGGAGGGTCAGAGAGAGCTGGGGGGGGGGAGGGCAAGGGAGAGAATCCCAGGCAGGCTCCGTGCTATCAGCATAACCTGAGCCTAAATCAAGAGGTGGACACGTACCCCCAGGTGCCCCAGTCTGCCCTGAATCTTTTAAAAGACAAGGATTTGCTCTCTTTTTTTTGTTGTTGTTGCTTCAGAAAACAAAAAGAATGCATTATAATGAGCAAATACAGATACTCAAAAAGAAGAAAAGTCATCAGGAATATTACCGTGATGTACTTCTTTCCAGCATTTCGCCTCAGCGTTTGTGCGTGTACACGTATGGAGACAGATGCACACATTTATTCCCCTTCGGGGGCGACCCCCCGTGTTAGCTGGGCACGGCCGCACCTCTTCGAATGAGTGTGACGGCTTCTGCTCGGTTCCAGCCCCTACTACAATTTCCGCCCCACTTCCCAAGCTTGCTTTGTCCCCAACCCCTGTGACTCTGAGCAGGAAGGTATTTCTAGGCTCTTGTCTCCTTGCCGTCCGGCCAGATCTTCTTTGGACCACTAGCCACTCAGGGGCTGTCCTCTGCGAGAGCTGCTTTGTTATTTTCAAGTTGCTACATCTCCTTGTTGGGCCTTTGAAATACTGCCTCCCCCGGGAGAGAAAGGTCTGGTTCCGCCTTAAGTAAACAAACAAGAAAAATTGTTGAGGTTCATTTGTAACAAACTTATCTGTTATTGTAAATGTCAGAGAGTTGAGTCCGTGGGACCTGGCAGAAGCCATTTGCCTGCAAATGTTATCTTGAAAGATAGGGTGGTTGTCGGTTTCAGGGGGCGCCTGGACAAATTTAATTGAGTCCGGACTTGTAGGGGCAACACGTGACCCTGCTGTGAGGGAGCGGCTGAGGGTTCACAGCTGACTGTCCTGTCCAAGCATGGGAAAGTTCATGAAGCTCTTCCAGCCTTCTTTCCCACCGCTGGCGACCCCCCGGTAGCAGTGGTTACTGAGCCCGACTGCGATGTACCTGAGACTCAGAAAGTGCTAGCACACAGCAGACCCCCGGGAAGCTGGCTGTACCTCTTCTCTTCCTGCTCCCTCCCCGCGCCCCAAACCCCAGCAGCCTCCTGCCCCTACCCGTACCCTCTGCCCTGTTCTCCAGCTGTCATGGAGTTTGTGATTCCGTCTCCCGCTCTCTCTGCCTCTCCCCTGCTTGCTCTCCGTTTCTCTCAAAATAAATTTTAAAAAAACTAAAAAAAAAATAATAATAAAATAATAAAATTATGGTAAAATACCCATGACAAAAGTGAACACTTTTATCATTTTTAAGCATATAGTTCCGCGACCTTCAAAGACATTCACAGTGTTCTGCAGCCCATTCTCCAGGACTTTTTAATTACACCTAAGACACTCTGTACTCATTAATCACTAACGCTTGAGTCTCCTCGGCCTCCATCCCCAGCCTATAATCCACTTCCTACGAAGTTGGCCACTCTAGGTACTAGCACGTATGTAAGGACAGTATTTGTCCTTTTGGGTCACCTTCTTTCACTTCCCATAATGTAGTGGAGGGTCCTCAAGCCCAAAGAGATATGAGTGCAATGTCTTGGTGAGAGATGGACACTTTACTATTTTGTTAAAAATATTTATTTTGTTAAGTTTGTTTATTTTGAGAGAGAGACAGAACACGAGCCGGGGAGGCGCAGAGAGGCAGAGAGAGAATCCCAAGCAGGCTCCGTGCTGACAGCGCAGAGCCCGATGCGGAGCTCGATTCCAGGAACTGTGAGATCACAACCTGAGCCAAAATCGAGAGCCGCACACTTGACTGACTGAGTCACCCAGACACCCCGAGGAGACGGACACTTGAATGTCATACATCTGTCCTCTCTAGTGCTGTCTTGGATGCTAACTTTTTTGGAATTTGGCAGCCAATATCATACTTCTCTCTTCCATCAGAGGACCAGGCACCTGCTGTCTTTAGTGTCCCATCCCCTCGTTGGTGGATCAGAAGGGTGACGGTATCAGCTTCTTGAAGGGAACACTAGGTGGTGGTTGGCGGTCATGGTGAAGTTCGGCCTTCCAGCCCTGCAGAAAAATGGACTGCAACGAACCAAAAAAATGGAGATGGATTTACCAGGTCCTGAGACACGAGGGCCATCTGTCAGCCTGCCAGACACCGGGCTCTTTCTCCTCTTCACCTTCGGGAACCCACTCGGTAAGGCTGTGTCGTCTACACAGCGGTAACGGAAGGAGGAACTGAACACTGGGGAAACGCTCAGTGAAATGGCTGCCTTCATCTTTCCTTGAGGCCTTCCCCAGGGCTCCTGTTTTAACAAGAACTGATCTCTCAGTGTTTAATCCACAGGGGCTTGAGACTGGTTGGCTTTGAAAACGCTTAACCGTCAGAACTAGGAAGGGAAAGAGGAGGTCAAATAAGTGAAAATAGAGGGGCACCTGGGTGGCCCAGTCCGTTAAGAGTCCGACCTTGGCTCCGGTCATGATCTCACAGTCCGTGAGTTCGAGCCCCACGTCAGGCTCTGCGCTGACAGCTCAGAGCCTGGAGCCTGCTTCGGATTCTGTGTCTCCCTCTCTCGCTGCCCCTCCCCTGCTCGCGCTCT
This sequence comes from Cryptoprocta ferox, assembly GCA_028646485.1. Taxonomy (NCBI): domain Eukaryota; kingdom Metazoa; phylum Chordata; class Mammalia; order Carnivora; family Eupleridae; genus Cryptoprocta; species Cryptoprocta ferox. Next base: position 7,676,094 of record CM053565.1, read on the forward strand.
GTCTCTCTCCGAAATAAATATTTTTTAATATTTAATTTATATATATATAAAATTTAATATATAGAAAAATATAAAATATAAAAAAAATAGAATCTCATCTCTCTGGGCCCTGTTTCGCAAACTTGGGTGTGCAACAGCATCACCTAGAAAACTTTTTTTTTCTCCTTAATAGGCAAACAATCTGACTAGACAGTTCTCCAAAGAAGATACACAAATTGTCAGTAACCACAGGAAAAGATGCTCAGCTTTTATTAGCCATGGTCAGAAAGCAAATCAAAACCACAATGACATACCATTTCGCACCCACAAAACACATCTAAAAATACAGATTGCTAGGGGTGCCCGGGTGGCTCAGTCAGTTAGGCGTCTGACTCTTGATCTCAGCTCAGGTCCTCATCTCAGGGTCGTGAGTTTAAATCTCGTGTTGGGCTCTGCCCTGGGCGTGGAGCCTACTTAAGAAAAAAATACAGACTGCTGGACCTCAATCCCAGAATTTCTGAACCACCAGCTCTGGGGTGGGGCCCGTGAATTTGCATTTCTAAGTTCTTGGACCCACACGCTGAAAGTTACTCCTTTAAAGACGGATAGGGGGGCGCCTGGGTGGCTCAGTCGGTTAAGCCACCAACTTCGGCTCATGTCATGATCTCACAGATCATGGGTTCGAGCTCTGCGTCAGGCTCTGTGCTGACAGCTCAGTCCCTGAAGCCTGTTTTCAATTCTATGTCTCCCTCTCTCTCTCTCTGCCCCTTCCCCACTGTCTCTCTCTCAAAAATAAATAAACGTTAAAAACATTTTTTTAAAGACAGGAATTAAGAGAGAACGTTCATGATTTTTTAATAGAGACCACTCAGAATGCATATACCTTTGCCTAGAATGTTCTTCTCACATGGCTTAGCCAGGTAAGGAGTAAGGACTCCAAAGCTATCATAGGATTTTTTTTCGATTTTTCTGGCATATTGAGTAGAGGCCACCTGTACTTTCACAAGTGGCGTGCATAAATGTCATATTATCCTTCCTTCTGCTTTCTTGAGGAAGGGACTCACAGTTTCCTGTGGATCTTTGGGATGATGAAAGGGAATTCTTCACCATTTTATCACCTTGCCAGCTCTGTGGAGGTCTGTAAAGATGCATGTAATGCATCTATTGAAGCTTAGTGCCCTGGGATTTGAAGATGCATGTAATGCATCTATTGAAGCTTAGTCCCCTGGGATTTGAAGACACGAAATCTCTTGGCCCCAGGGTCATTCATTATTGAGAAACAGAGTCATTGTCCCCTCAGCCAGCCAGATTTTCCCCTCATATTTCACAGGATGACATAACATTTCACACCCCCAGATCAGGCAGTTCAGAAGAAAAGAGCTTACATCCTTAATTGCTAACGATTTAAATTGTTGGGTCGATGAACTCTAGTGTCTTCTGAGGAATGGTAAGGGCATTCAACCTCTGGGCAGGGACACAGGATGAATCACTGCACTCCATGGTAGCCGCCTCGTCTGGGTGCTGTAATAGGGTGCTGGTGGGAGAACTGGTATTTCTGGAGAGCAGGAGATGAGGCCAATTCGCTCAGCACAGACTGGCGTGCTTTGAGCTTTTCTGAGCCAGGGTGAGTAAGTGACGGAACAATGTCCCCGGTCAAGATGGCTGCCCTTGCTGTCACGACACCGGTGACGAGGATTCCAGAAATGTGTGCCCAGTTAGGACACGGACCAGAGACCGTTAGATGCACTGTGTTATGGGATTTGTTAGAATTTATTTCTCATTTTGATACACTGTATCCAAGTGGTGTCGTGATGTCCAGCTTTCAGATGAGGAAATGCAGTCAGCCACACTGAGTGACATCCAAGGAAAGCAGCACCAGACACTTGTGAAAGCCCGTAAGACAGATTTTATTCGGACTGCTGCAATGCATAGGGAAACTCTGTCAACTGAACTCAACTCTAAGACTGAGGTTTTTAAAGGGAGAACGGGGAACAAAAATGGGGGGCTGTGGGTGGGGCGCCTGGGTGGCTCAGTCAGTTGAGCGTCTGACTTCGGCTCAGGTCATGATCTCAGGTCTGTGAGTTCGAGCCCCGCCTGGGGCTCTGTGCTGACAGCTCAGAGCCTGGAGCCTGCCTCGGATTCTGTGTCTCCCTCTCTCTCTGTTCCTCCCCTGCTCACGCTCTGTCTCTCTTTCTCAAAAATAAACATTACTAAAAAAGTTTTTTAAATTTTTTATGTTTATTTATTATTGAGAGAGAGAAACAGAGCCCGACGTGGAACTCGAACCCAGAAACCATGGGATCATGACCTGAGCCAGTCAGACGCTTAACAAAGTGAGCCACCCAGGGGCTCCTACAAAAAAATTATTAAAGGGTCTGAGGGGAAGTGGAAAAGGGGGAAGAAAATCAGGACTGGCAGCTAAAGGGAAATGGAAAATTACAGAGGGGTGAGTGGAGAATTACTGGAAATGGTTGGGCAAAGTGGGTTGGGATGATATGCATTCAGTGGATTGGGACCACTGCTTTTTCCTTTTTTTTTGCTGGTCTTGACATATTCTTTTCTTCAATTTTCTAATTCCTGTGTAGCAGTGTTACCTTAGTTTCAGGGGTACACTATAGCGATTCAGCACTCCCGTACGTCACCAGTGTTCATCTCAGCAGGTGCGCCCTTAATCCCCATTACCTACGTCCCCCCCATCCCCTGCCCACCTCCCCACTGGTAAAACCCTGTTTCTTCTCTGTAGTTCAGAGTATGTTTTTCATTTGTCACTTTTTTCCCCTTTGTTTTGTTTCTTAAATTCAACATATGAATGAAATCATATGGTGTTTGTCTTTCATTAACGGACTTATTTGATTTAGCATAATGAAATAGGCTTAGATCCATCCATATCATTGCAGATGGCAAGATTTCATTCTTTTTTATGGCCGAGTAATATTCCATTGTATATATACACCACATCTTCTTTATCCATTCATCTATCAATGGGTACTTAGGCTGCTTCCATAATTTGGCTGTTGTAAATAATACTGCAATAAACATAGAGGGGGCATATATATTTTCCAGTTAGTGTTTTTGTATTTTTTGGGTAGATTCCCAGTAGTGGAATTGCTGGATCATATGGTAATTTTATTTTTTTAATGTTTATTTATTTTGAGAGAGAGAGAGAGAGAGTGCATTAGTGCACATGCAAGCCGGGGAGAAGCACAGAGAGAGGCAGAGAAAGAATCCTAAGCAGGCTTTTTATTGAAAGCACAAAGTCCAATGTCAGGCTTGATCCCACAAATTGTGAGATCATGACATGAGCCTAAATCAAGAGCCAGGTGATTCACTGACTGAGCCACCCAGGCAGCCCTGGTGATTCTATTTTTAATTTCTTAAGGAGCCTCCATACTTTTTCCA